>OX403627.1:12401762-13094078 GCA_948107755.1 Campoletis raptor
TACACGTTTAATTCCTCGTGTTTAACAACACGTGTTGCATCCGATCTTCCTCCATCTCCTTTTGCCACTTCTTTTTGCTCATCGCAGCCACACATTTTACTCCTCGAGCGAATGAGACAATTTTTTTTTTCCAACTTACCCTCAAATGGAATAAAAATTTGAATTGCAAATTTTATGCCGAACATTATTTACACATTAAAAAAAAAAAAAAAGAAAAACTAGTGAAACGTTAATTTTTTATAATTTTTTTTCTTTCATCAATACTGTCGTATTTGTATTAACTAGAAATTTTCAATAATCATTGCGTTATAATTGTATTAAAAATATCGTTAAAGTTACAAGCTTTCGTACGAGATATATTCTATTTGTTTTCAATCGATCTCACGATGAACTCTCTCTCTGCTTGCTCTTTTAACAGATACAAATAGTCATGTATCGGTTTGCCTCGAAACACCCACGCAGCGTGCTCCACTTCCGGATCACTCCTTTTATTTGTGATCGTTGACGATTTCTATCCGATTTTAAGAGATATAAATGTACACTTGTGTGTAAAAACATAATTATATGTGTATACATATGTTTATGTACAAATGTTGAACGATCGTTTAAATCAAAAATATTTGAGAGATGTCGAACGATATAAAAAGTTGATTGAAGAATTAATTAAAGCGATTAATCTATAAATGCGTGTGTCAATATGAATACAAATAAATATTGACTGTCGAATAGTAAAACGACATGTAACTGACGCAATTTAAGTAACAGACTGTCAAAAAGTATTGATTTTAACAAATCGATATAAATTTAAAATAGAAAAAGAGTGAGAGAGCAAGAAAATTTGAAACAAACGAAGAGACTAGAGATGGTAATATTTCGCCTTGCCCGGGGCAAACTTACCAAGGCCCTTGTTCACTCTCAAAGCCTCACTCCCCCCTTAAAGTTCCTCCCTCCTTTATTCTTTGTGGCACACGCATGACTCAACTTTATTATTATTGTGTTCTTTTTATGTATACACAACGTATTCACGAATGGGTGACGAACCTCGCGAGTATAAACTATAGAATCGAGCACTGGAAAATCATTTTCATCGCTTTTTTTTTTCGGCTTGCTAACAATCGTAGCAATACTAATTAAACCCTAGATTTCTTCAACGGCGTCGAAAACGACCCTAATTGTTACAGTACAAAATGTTTTTTGCATTTTTTCCAAACTTCTTGTCGTTTCATGAAGTTTTCAGCTTTAAATTCTCATCAAATATTACTTTATTATGCACCATTCTCTCCGTTATCTAAAAACCAAGAAAATGATGTACAATTAAACTTCATTGTCATCTGCGATGAGCATTTTATGCTCAAAAAGAGATTAGGCTAGTTTTTGACACCGTTGCGTAGGGTTTACGATCAAAAAAATAGATAACGAGGTTCGAGGGTCAATGAAAATAAATTGGCATGTATCGTAGCGTGAATTAAACACATGAATATCGTTCACGAGACGTTTTGTTCCTTTTTCCTGGTGGTTCCGTTATCGAATGACAAATATTCCACGATTTTAATATTGCATTGTTTTTTTGTTGTTGTATGTATTTACATTCCAAAACGTCGTAAATTTACCCAATGACACCGATATTCTTAAAGTTCCTAAATTCAGTGGGTTTGCATTTTTCGTTTTTCAGCTTCACGAAAAAGAGACTAGAAAAATGGTTCGTTTGCATGTCTGGTGTACGTCAACGGTACTTTAAATCACATACATACATTTGTTTATATAAAAATATATAAACGTGTGTATCGGACATTCCAATTGAAAAAAAAAATTCATCAATTTTTTTATTTATATAGAACTTACACAATATTTTTAATTAAAAACAAAATGAACTTCAATTAAGATGAGCTAAGTCGAGTAGAAATGATTGAATTGAATAATTGATACAAAAATTTAATTGACACTCATTTAAGAAACGAATCACATTATCTTTTCCAAATGAAAAGAAAATGAATATTTAGTGAGATATAACAATTTGATCAATTTCGCTTTAAATTGCCTATGGATTAATGGAAATTATATCGAAGAAGTGCGTGTATAATGTACTGCTACTTGTGTGTCTCTTGGTGTAAGACTAGGAAGTGCAAATCACGAGCTCGAACATACTATTCCCGGCAAACTCAACATTCTCACCTCGTCAGGGACGTTTACAAGTTTATTTTCAACATCGTTGCTTTTGCTGCTCTCACACACACACACACCCACACTTGAATATGTATAAACAGCATCAAGCTCGTAGAACATATCAGAACAACACGGAGTTTCTTTCTCTCTCTCTCTCTCTCTCTCTCTCTCTCTCTCTCTCTCTCTCTCTCTCTCTCTCTGTCTCTGTCTCTCTCTCTCTCTCTCTTGATTTTTTAATCTCAGTCTTTCTATTTCTCTATTTCTTTTATACTGTTTCTCATTTTTGATATTTTGTCTTCGCATATGTAGGAGGAGTCGTAATGTTGGCGAGAATTGAAAATGCGATATACTTTCGTAATAGATTTATCTTTCGCGTTGATTTTGGCGCGTTTCTCTGTGCAGCATCCATTTTTATCACGTGAATACCATCTGCATGAATATACGTGCAATATTTGTGCGTGTGCAAAATAATATTTTGTTGTAAACTCCCGAAAAGTTACGAATAACTTAAAAACTCAGTGCAGTTTATCGAATAGTTGATTCATTATTACAGTGAGTTGATGATTTGTTGTGAAAAATATTATTTTTCTATTGAAAAGTATTGATTTTGACGGAAAAACGATTTTGTAAATTATTTTTTATGAACGAGAAATTTTTGTGAACGTATAAAAATGATTTTCATCATTTACGAAATTTCATTTTCACGGAGGTCTATCGGTTTGACTAGAAAATCATTTGCCAAATGAACATCATGAAATTCAAACATTCTCCCATTAAATTGCACCGGTCATTGAACGAAGATGTACTTAGGATTAACATGAACGAGCGATCTAAATGCGGGAAGTAAGAGTTATAATTTTATAGAAATAAATAGAAAAAAATAAGAGGGAAATGAAAAAAAAAAAAATGGGAAAAGTTAGTGTACTTAGTTGCGTAATCCTCCGAATGAGAATTTTTATTCGCTATGCACAAATGCAACAAGCGTCGCGATGTCTATACGTATTTGCACTTTTCTCCTCTCGATCTCTCAGGCTAATCCGTTTCACTTTCACCTCGTAGAGTATTCGTCGATCGTAGATCGGTAATCAATGTTCGACGTGTGGGGCAATCTACTAATGATAATCAATTTTCATAAACATATATGCGTATGTAAATTATTGCATTTTCAATTTAATGATCATTCAACCTTTGCTGAATCACACCAATAACATTTTTTCTCCACGCATAATTTTATCTTTATTTCCATACTGCAAAAATGTTGTAATTAAGAAACATTTTTGATCAATGTTTCCTAATAATTGCACATTAAATACAATATTTTAAAAATAAATAGTTGTTTAGTTTTATTCGTATTATTTATTATTAAAAAAATTAATTATTTTATCGTCAACTGAAAAATTTCTTCAACATGCATTTTTTTAAATATAAAAAGTTAATTGGAAAGTTTCAGGAATAATATGAATTTTTTCATTCTACGAAGTGAATAATTTTGAAAAAAATAACATGCTCGAAAATATCAAAAATCAAGGTCGTATTCGGTCCTCTTGTTGAGTAATAATTTAACGACTGTGCAAACACGATATTCGATTTTGGTTTATCGATAAAATCATTTAGATATATACATATATATATATATATATATATATATATATTTATATATTTATATAGACATACATGTGGCCCTCACTCAGTTTTTCGAGCACGTCGCAGTGTTGACGAGATCTCGAGCGTGGCCGAGAGGGCTCCGGCCTCGGGACACAACACACGTTTTCTATAAGATCGTTCATTATTATACGCCTCCAAGGCACTCTCGGTGTTGTGCTCGTTGGCCCTGAATTGTGCTCGAAGCGAGTTCGAAAGAAATGAGATAGAATATATCGAGAATATATATTCGAAACGTAAAGATTTTTCTATTGGAATAATTGCTCGTTATAATTGCGTTTAGAACTTTGCCAATTATCGTGATTGACTATACGAAGCTAAAGATTATTGTTATTATTATTATTATTATTATTAATTATTACAATAATAAATAGAATAAAAAAAGTCCATTTCCTATTTTGGAAAACAGTAGAAATGCATTCCTTTGACACCAAAGTAACTTGGATGGTTGAATGTAAAGAAAAACGTTTTTATTTGAAATTCACAAAAAATGTTTTCAAAGAGAATATTTCCAACGGGAAATGTAAGAAAAAGTTTTTTTTTTCCTTCCCGTTGACCGTTACTTTAGATTTTTTTTTGTGTCCATCAGTTATTGACGATAAGTGCCATCCCCCTGATGGAAAGCTTCGAAAGCAACGAATATATTTCGCATACACGTAGCTGTTACGAAAAGACGCCACGTACAATGTGAAAAAAATGGTTGGGAATAGAAAAAAAAAAGCGGAGAAAAAAGTGTGGTAGGTGCATCGACCTAAGTTGCGTTGCGAGCTGTTTCTGCCGTGGTTTGCGGCGTCTCGAGAGAGTGAGAGAGCGAGAACGAGAGAAAGGGGAGAGAGCGAAGCAACGAAACCAACTCTCGTCGTCTAAGCGCTTAGGTTAGCTAAGTCAGAAGTTACAACTGCCCGAACCTCTTTCTCTCACTAAACTTTGTATCGACAGTTATAGGGTTACTCAAAAATAATCGTATCGACATATAAAGAATAAAATAATAATCACGTTTTACGAACTTCAATATTTTACAAATCACTCTTCATTTTGGCTTAACAAACTTTTAGTAATAAAATACAACTTTAAAAATTGTCTTGGGAAAAAATGTGACAAGCAGACGATTTTTCATAACTGTTTTTTTTTTAAGGGCTATGCTTTTTTTGATTGTTTTGATAAATTTTTGACGCGAGGCTGATTTTTTTTGCCTGTTGAAGATTGACCCATATTTTGGCCAAAGTTGTGTTGCACTTTATAATAATTTTCACTCACGTCTCACTGTTAATATGGTTCGAAAAGAACGATTACAGCTTCTCTTTTTTGCAGATTTTGACAGTTCAATTGTCGTCTTTGTAATTCACTGAAACTTCTGAAGAAATTCTTGGAATTGACCGAATTTAATCAAAGTCATGAGTGAAAATGAAGTGGAATTCTGACGAAACTATAATTCTAAATAGTTGGTGAGAATATATTTTTGCATATTTGTGAATCAGCCTCTACAAAAGTGTATACAAAAAAAAAGAAAAAGAGAAAAATGTTCCAGCTTTACAAGTTTCTCTCTCACTCGGTCTCTTTCTTTCTTACTGTTTAGTTGGAGGCTTTGAACACCTAAGGTTATGGTTCTAGGAGTGCATTAACCCCCCGCTGATGATGCTCTCTCGCTCTCACGTTTGGCTGTTAGTAGAGAGAGAAGTGCTGGCGAGAGTGAGAGAGCCCTCCGGGGTAAATAAAAAGAAAAAACATCCTAAGTATAGAGTCATGGGGACGCAACGAATGTTAGCCTTTTCTCTTGGCTTCGACGTTTTCGCATTTTGCTCTCTTTCTGGGTAGAGCGTGTAATCGCATCAGTTCGTATGAGCGCGAAAGGACGCGAGGTTAGAACGAGTGAGAAAGACACTGACGAAGCTATTATATAAAAAACTATAGTCATCGACAAAGTAGAGAAGAGACCGAGTAAAAAAAACGAAAGAATTAGAAAAACAAAAACGTATAGAAAAATAAAAACGAGAATAAAAGAATAGTATGAAAAAAAATTGTACAGTAGAAAAGATGAAGGCGGAAGAAAAATGTATGAGAAACGAGAGGAAAAAAAAACATAAAAATAATAACCGGAAAAAAATAAACAAGAAAAATAAAAATAAACGACCAAAGATTTATCGAGAATATTATAAAAATGAGCAAAAAATGTAACTGACCCAACGAAGCAATGAATTACAAAAGAATGAAAATAGAAAAAAAAAATTAATTATTTTAACACTTTTCATTTCGAAGAAAAGAATAAATAATGAAATACAAGTACAGAAAGTAAGGAAAATAAATAAATAAAATTAGAAAAGGAAAGAGTGAGAGCATCAAAGAGAGACAGAACTATCAAATTACCGCAAAGCTCGATTTCTGTGCACAAAAATAAGAATAAAAAAGTTGATCGAGCCTCGTCGGAGGCTCAACACGGTGGCTAGACTTTCTCCGGAGAGCGAAAGTGAGAGGACCCCCTTGAGACCTCGCATACACTCACTATTCTTGCCCTGCCTTTCCTCTCCTCCTCCTCCTCCACCTTCTCCTCCTCCTCCCACCGTCGCACCTTGCCATTTCGTACTCCTCTTTTCCCTTCTCTACTTACTCGCCCCTCTTTGATCTTGCCCTCCCCTTGCTGCCAATTCTCATTGCATTCGCTTTGCTTTCACCGTGTGCCGTCTCTAACCCTTCCCCCACCCTTTACTTTTTCTTGCACCGTATGCGCGGGCGAATGCGCGCTTACAAAACACACGACGATGCACTTTCGGTGCATCGAACCTATAGTTGCAGTGATAGCAACATTTTTTCAAAACTCTCGGCGTCTAGATCACTCGCCAATTTCTTCGGATTATTCTCTTTTCATAAATCGCGATTGAGTCAAATATCATTCTAACGATATTTCACTGATTTCGTAATTCAATCGAACAATTTGTTTTTTTTTTTTCTTCAAAATCCTACTTTTTTGTTCTATTTTCTGGATTTGGCTCCTGTATTTCTATTCGTAAATGGGTTCGCCCGTATTTAAATAAATGAATAAATAAAATAAAAAATAAACTCCAATAACCGAATGTGACGCCAATAAAACATCAATAACTTCGTGAAAACGATGTTGAACTTTGAATCGAACAAATCTCGAATCTGCCATAAAAATTCGAAATGGTTGTCAAATAAATTCGCACGAATTAGAAAAAAAAATAAAACAACGACTCCTAGAATCAATCTCAAGCATAAATGGAGGAAAATAAAAATACTCGCGAAATAACATTTTAAGTATGTACAGCTTTACTTTCGAATATCCAGGCTTCCATGTAAGAAGCCGGACTCGTACGATGTATACATTATATAGACTATAATATAGAATGCTCGAGCAGTAGATAAAGTCGTTGTTGGGCCGGACAAGTCTTAACTTCACTAATAAACTCACGCGTGCTTGTAAAAACAGCGGGACGTTCAATTTTTTTTTTTTTTCATGACACTTTAGGTACACGTGTCTCAACAAACATATAGATAAGCCTGTACTTTGAGATTATACTGCAACGGGTGTTTGTGTGTTTGAACAAGCACATATGTCATGATACAAATGTTTCTCGTACTTTTAATATGTGCCACGAAGAATGATGGACGATTTTGACAGTTCCCAATAGTACAAGATAAAGCATAATAAATTCATACACTTCGTAGTCGTGATTGTCATGGACATGATTATATTTTTCCAAAAGTAGAAGCTAAAAAAAGTTGTTGCTATATCGATTAGTGTCAATATTAAATTTTTCACATTTGTAAAAAAACGTGGGAAAATAATTTTTAATTAAATTCTAATCTGCATCGAATGACATTTATTAATTTGCACGATGTTAAAATTTCTAATTTTTAAATCTGACGTGAGCACTAATTTCGATGGTTCATTTTTATTTTTCTTCAAATACTCGTAGTTTCTGTTTGTATATTTGTTCAAGTTTTGACCTTGTCGATCTCGTATGGATATTTCGAATGGTATCGTAGATTAGAGAAGCGGAGAATTTTCTCTCATAGTACGATGGAAAGGTGACCTTGTGGCTTAGTAGTTAGAGTCCAAGAGTCAATCGTGTACTCAATGTTTTGTATTTTTTTTTTTAATTTGATGTTTTGATTTTTTTATTTTATTTATTTCTTCAAGGTATTTTAACACGAGTGTTCGCCTTATTATTCCTTCGTAATTATTGGGTTCTCACCCACTGACTCGTGGAAATATCGGGCATCCCGGAAACGCTGTATTTTGTATCACAGGCAGTAATTGATAAATAACATGTCACACAAAATCGTACACGTGTTTGTAGCAATACTGCAACGGTTGTAAGATATTGTATAATTTGTGTCGCCAGCTTTGAGTACATGCGCACATACACATTCATAACAAATCCTTACACACTGGTAAATATCTTACAAACTGAATCGTTGGAAACAACTGCTTCGTACGAACCGATTTGACGCGAAGTGTACAATTATAAATGGCTCATCATAGAAACTCGCACCGTCCAAGGTCAGACGAGATCAGTTTATGTACAATAAACAAATCATATGTTTCTTCACATATACACACGATTTTCAAAAATATTCAAAATTTTATTTAATTTTTCAATCAATACTTTTAACATACATTGTTTTTAATTCAATGTATTTTTGGGTTTCCTGTTAAAGTATTTGAAAAAAGATGCTCAAAAAAAGACCTTTTTTTGAAATTTATTATCAATTCATGAAAAGAGTTGTTACTTTTTTTCTGACCAAGACCTGGAACTCAAAAAGCGAGGATTCATTTATTTATTTTTTTTCTGGATTTTATTATAAGATTATAAATGGACATGGCCATTTTATGCCTTTGGCCGCAGCCGGTACTTGGATGGGTGATCGCTCAGCCATGCACTGACTCGTACATCGACTGCTGAGTGAGCAGCAGTTTTTCTGAGTTTCTGTTGATGCTATGGCAACTGAAATTTGGTAAAAGTATTGTTGTCTGTATGAGCCTCGTTTCTAACAGTTTCCCTAGGCCCTCGGGCAAACGTGTTTCTGCGTAGGGAATCAGGAAAAAAAGGCTGTAGGCAACACTATTAGGGGATCTCACGAGATCATGGAAGTTATTAAAACAAGGGAAACGTGGGATTAACGTGATGGGGCTCGTGAAACCCCGAAAGTATATCGTAAGATAAACAAAATGAATACTTGAATATTCAATATTAGAATGAATGAATTTTGAATGGAACGTAATAAAAAAGTTATTTCCTTTTTTAGAATTCGTTGATCAATTTATCGTCCCATATTTCAAACTGACATATTTTATTTCAATAATTCGAAATAAAAAATAAAAAACATGAGATAAACTTTGATATATATTTCTTTATTTATTTCGTTACAGACGGAATTTCGTGAAAAATAAAACACGGAATTAATAATATGCAATATCCGGATCGTTGGTTCTTTTATGACGTGACAATTTTGTTAAATAAATTTTTGTTATAAATGAATATAAAAAATGATGGGAGGAAGCTTTTTTGAGATTGCGAAAATATTTTGAAAAATAAAACAATATTGAATGTGACTCATGAAAAAACAGCGTTAAAAAAATGTTGGAATTTAGGTAAAATTTATCGTAGGAGTATTCTGGACTCTCGCGTTCAGTCAAACGATACTAAGATTTTCGATGGAATTTTGTTTTCGTTCAATTGATTTTGACAATTATCGCTATTTGCTCTCCTCGAAGTAGCATCTGCGGCACGTGCCTTTCCAAGGTTTCCTCTTTTCCGTTCGAATCCTTAACAATGACCTTCGGAACGTCCTCATCCCTTACTTCGAATTTCACCACCTCCGGAAGGCCTGCGTGACACAAATGGCATATTTTTTCGATTTTTTTCTTCCACTCACCCTCGATCGCTTCATAATGGGGGTAACTTTTTTTTCATTTCGGATCAATGACCGAATAAATAAATGTCTAATAAGAGTTTTCATGCTCTAGGTTAATTGCTCTCGAGGAAGAAAAATATTGGTTCAAATTTATTGGAAGAGTTCATTTGACTTTTTATTAGAACCAAATTTGTCTGAAAGATTAATTAACCTGTTTATTAAAATCTCAACTGAGATTCTGTTGCTTGTAAAAATGCCACAGCACATAATTTACATTTTTGTTTATTATTTTGGCTCAAAAAATTCACGATTTTGAAGGAAATAAATAAAATAAAAGGCCTTATAATGAGGAATGACGAATTTGCAAAAATCTTCGCGAAGATCTCTCATGTGTTTCTGTTGCGGATTAATAAATTGCCACAATGTGATTATTGCTTGATGAAATTTTATTTCTTGTCTTTTCCAAGCGTGCTTCCGAGACGGAAACTTTCTGATCAGACGAATTGCTAAAATGAGCTAAAACGCGGTGTAATGAAATAACGAAAAATTTGTGAAAAAAAAAAATGATTTAAGGGGTGGGAATGTTTAGCGAGGGTTGATGCTCTTGTTTATGGTCTCGTGGCACGTGTCGAAGATTCTTGAGAGGACGTTGCCTCGCACTAGGGCTACGGAGAAGGCACAAGGACAAACAGAGCTGGGGCAAAGGAAGCGAAGGGTAGGAGAGAGGGAGAGAAGGGTGGAAGGAGAATAAGGCGGCAAAGGCAACGGATGGGACACGTGTACCGGCAACAATCGATCCGTTCAAGCTCTCTGGCGCCCTTCCCTCATCCACGACTTCAAGGTCGCGTTTCACCCACTACCCTTCCCCCTTTCCTCCGACCCTCCGCGTCCTCGCTCTTCGTATCAATGACCCCTCAACCCCGGGATCTTCGAAGTACGCCAGTAGGGCAAAACCCTCCCCCTTCCATGACTTTTCCTTCCTATTTTCTCACGACGACCAGGCGTCGGTCTTTCCTCAACCCCCACCAACCTCAACCCCTCAATATCTCCATTGCCTTCTCTCATTTTCTTCTTTCCTTTCACTCTTTCTCTAACTCTCTCTCTCTCTTTCTTTCTTTCTCGTTTTCTTTTTCTTTATCTGATCTCCATTTCCTTTCATTTGTTTTCTTATTCTTTTTTTTTCTTATTTTCTCTTTTTTTTCATACCCTTATCAAAAGATCTCTTAATTCTATCACCCCGAGGACTTGTTACTCTCTATTTTTCTACTTAAATATTAGAAACCTGACGAATTCTTGATAATAATGCTTGGAATGATTTGTTTTATCGAAAACTTTATAGTGCCGGTTATTAATCTTTTTTGATAAACTATTTTTTAGGCTCCACCAAATCAAAGCATGTAAAAGTTCGGTATATGCAAAGTTTGTACTTCTTTTCTGTTTCTAAATGATGATTTGATATAATTTTTATAAATTGTGATGTATAAATGAAAATATAAAAAAGACTGAATCCTTAATCCTGATTCGCGATGAAAATATATCAAAAATCAATCGAAGTTATAAATTATTGTTAAAATGACTCAACGCTAAATTGTCTCAACTTTTAAATAATAAATCATATCGTCGGAGATAGATTTTTGGAGAAAAAGGATCTGTCATATTGGTCGGATTTTTGTCGAGGAATTTTAGTGCGAAGAAGAAAAGGTGCGAGAAGATGAGAACGTTTCTTGTCTACTGGGAATAAACATGACATGACGAAAGTAAGATACGAGGACAGATCGAAAAGCTCTGACATGTCGAAGATATAAGGGCTGGATAAATTTTCCCTCCTTTCCTGTTTCGTCTCTTTTTTTCTTTTGGTGAATCTTGCCAAATGGAAACGTGACCGTGGGTAGAGGTCGCTCATAGTTTTCCATTTCGCTTCTCACAAACTTTCTCTTCCGCAGCAGAAAATAAAAGATAAAAAAATATATAACACTGAATATAACCCCAACAATGGAGTAACTCGAGTAAAATGGCAATTAATTCTTCTTGTGATTAATAACGTCCAACGTGTAATGAGAAAGAACAAATGAATCTTTCAGTGCTTGTCTTTTTTTTTTATTCCTTCAAAATTAGGTCAAAATGTTGAGATATAAAAATTTTAAATAGATTTACCCTTCACCATAAAAGTTCAAAACAATTTTTAATTCAAAGACTCAAAAAAACATGTGTTTCTTTTCCAACGTGAAACGATCGAATGAAAATCATAAAAACACTGTTAAAGTTGCACTATTTTGTTTAAATCTTTATTCATCGTTCCTTGAGATTCTTGGGTCAACGTTTTCTTCGTTTATTTTTATCACAGTGGCGATTGCTGCCTAAAAACAGGTGCGAGCATTGAACGAGAGAAAAAGAGAGTTGTCGTCATGATGTTTGCTGTAGGGATCTTGAAGCCTGAGAAGGGGGGAGAGAAAGACGAGAGGAAAAGAGGAAAGAGATAGAATGAAAAAGGAAGAGAAAGAGGGAGAGAGAGAGAGAGAGAGCGAAGAGGGAAGGAGAGCAAGAGCAGGGGGTGTGATATTACGCGAGACACCTTAAGGGCCCCCGCAACGGCCAAGGGGCAAGGACCGACCTTGACTATACGTAGTTGTGCTACGTTCGATCCAAGAGGTCCACGTGCCCTCCCATACGCACATATATACTTTTTTCCTACATATATAGTTATAGACATTTATATATAATTTTCTTCTGCGTTCTCTTTTCGTTCATCCTCTTTTTTTTTGTTCGCATGCGTGCCACTCTTTCGCACGCATCCTTGCTCACGACGTCGATGACGTCGACACGTTATTTATTACTTCAATTTGTACTATTCGGGAACACGATAAACCCTTATCATCAAAATTTTCATCGGTAGTAAATGATGATAAAACAAAGGGATGAAAAAATCAAAACATCGATTGAGTTTTGACAATTTTATCTTGGAAATAATACGAAATCGTGAATTAAAAATAATGAATAATTACTTCGGAATTTTACGACTAAGTCAAATGTGACTTCACATTTTGACGAGATTTATTTAATCAGTTGTTTCTATTTTTTTGTTTTTTTTACATTTTCTCCATCAAACGATTTATCGATTATTCAATTATTGGAGAAAACTAGTGATTTGATGACGAAAAAAAGCGAAGGTTGAAATAAGAAAAAATCTAGTGAGGTTAGAATTGCTGCATAATTAAAAAATAAAACCGACGATCTTGAAATGGTTATTGATTGCATAGTCGTTAGATAAACAGTTATTAGTCTCGTCGATTTTTGTCGCGATTACGAAGCTCAACAATCACCTGTAAAAACCGTCAGCTGCATTGCAATTACCGTTCCATTTGAATTTTTTATTCCCTTTATTATTGTGTTTTTACTTTATTTTTATTTCCGTAAATTGCTCAATGAAAAGAATACTTTGGAAGTAAAATACTTCTAACAATCGTAAAAATATAAAGAGGGTCCCTGAGAGACGAGAGAAAAAACTGAACTAAGAACCAGTCCGATGAACATCCAATTTGCGAAAATTTTGTCGGACTAAATTTGAATCGTTCGTGAGTCACGTGAAGAAGTTTTTACGGCTTTATTTCTTTTTTCTTCTAGTTTTTTTTTCTCCGTTGTGATACACATTCAATCTTATTTTATTTATGGAATATTTCATGTATGGCATTCAATAGTTCCATTTTCCAAATGTTTTTATTTATAAAAAAAAAAACAAAAATAATAAAGTTTTTCTTCTTTTATCTTTTCAATAACGTGCTATCGTAAGAACTGTATATTTTTATGAATTAACTTAATTAAAAAAAAAAAAGTTCAATTATTGTTGAGTTTATGATTTTTTTTTGTTTGTTTTTGTAATTAAAAGAATAGATACACGACTTCCATGATTTTCTATTGATTGGGTTCGTCTTCAGGTGGATTATGAGACTTTTTCTCGTTCCTTTATAGCGACATTATTACGAAAAGATTGAAGATGATGAATGACTGGAGTGATAATGATTGGACCACATTTATTTAGGTGTAGATTTATATAAATATACTCAACCCAGAGCTGGTGCTTTCCTCTTGATCTTACGAGTCCATACCTCGAGACAATCCTGAAGTGCGAGGTTCCAATGCTTGTCAAAAGCGACAACGTATGCCTCCACGAATCCTCTTACTCCTCGTGCATTTCTAGTGTAAACCTTTCACAGAAAAAAATCAAGACACGATGATCAATAATGTCATGAATTAATCATTGCCCTAATGATTATAATTGCTGTCAATAATTACTTTTAATGTAGGATTTAGACTAAAGTTTGGTTGAATCCATTAATTCGATTTCAGGATTTCATTACGTTTCAATTAAATTTTAATCAATTAAAAATACTGCATTGAAACATAATTTTGTTTGTACGTGAGACACAAAAATATTGGATTGCACAGTACGAAGATTTGCATCATTTCAAGTTGACAAATCTTTCGTTAAGAAATAATGAAACAAATAATAAATCTTTTGCAACGAAATTGGCCTTGAGCTGATACACATCTGTTTATATTTATATTCAATATTATTTAGCTTCGTTTGGCCCATTTGAAACGAAATCGAAACATATTACTCAAACAGTAGTTTCAAAAGATAAAAAATTCATCAAACAATGAAAAAGTGCTGTTTTTATTTTAATTTACTTGGTAATTCTCTTTGAGGAAGTGACAAAACGATATCGTCATATTCAACGAAAGATTTCGTGCTCGTTGTACAAAACAATAAAAAATTATCAAACATCTTACATTTTTCATTATCAAACGAAATGCAGGTTGAATAATATTTCGTTGCATTTATCGATCAAACAAATGAAAATTAACGAACAAAAATCTCGGCACTTATTCAGTGTCCCTTATTAAGTTGACTTATGACGTTTTTGCGAGAAATTGTTTTTTCGGTCAGTGTTCAAGCCAAAAATCCGTTATTTGACCGGTCGTGGTACATTTAGTGTTAAGTACAAAAGTCAATAAAGAAATATACGGCGGCGCCTATCGAACGCCCCCTCTCACTAATCTGGAACTCGTAATTTACGTCAATGACTTTATGTTCACTAAAAATCATTGAATTCTGCTCTCTCGGCGGTTTGAGATCTTTTATAGAGTTCGAATACGACCAGGGACAAGATAACAGAAGCGTGATACACGCGGAAGTGTAAAACGACGGGCTGTTTGAAGCAAGGCTCTCGTCAATGCCTCGGCTCCGATATTATAAACACACATACACACACACACACATATTGACATCATATAAATATACGTATAGATTTATTCGTAAGTGTAGTAGATATGTACATATTGTTACTAAAACTATATATAGTAGTTGTTGCCTCGGCAAATAGTGTTTGGCCGCGAAGTAAAGTGGAGGGGTTGGGAGGAGAAAAAACGTGGAGGCCTTCATTCTGCACTCGCAATCACTCTTGCAAAGAAATGAAAAAGAAGTAAAAGATCGAGGAGTAAAGAAAAAAAAAAGGGAAAAAAGTACAATCGCGAGGTTCTCCTTCCAATGTAATCTGTCGCACACGAGGCTGCGTGCATGCACATAAAAGAGAGGAATTCCACATCTCGCACTAACGGTCAATGACGACTACGATGACGCGAGAATGACGAGCACCAATTGTCCCAACATTCTCTCCAACCTATAACTTTAAATCGGTGATTGTCTTCCACGGAATTTTCACAAATTGCGAATGTTTATACCATTGACGAGATTTGAAGGGTTGGATTTTTTTCCTCGTCAAACTTAGGATTAAAAATAATTATTCTTCATTTTTAATTTATTCATCAGTTTGGAAATTCGATTGGTTGTCTATTTTATCATTTAATCGATAATTTGGAGATCAAAAAAGATCGAATTTCAATCAAAAATTGTTTCCTTATTATTTTTCTATTTTTATTCAGGGATAACGTAATCGCTCGGGCGATAAAAGTTGGACAATTTTTTTTTTTTTTTTAAATCACCGTAATAATTTAATGGGACACGACCTCCATTTGTCGAGATCTTTTACATTTCGAGGTTTTTTGCGATGAGGTGAACACTTCGTTACTGAAGGTTCTAACTATACGAGGTCTCGATAATTAGGTCTGCAAAAAACCGTGAATAAACATTCGCTTGATTTTTAATTTTTATTGGTCTATAATTAGGTCGAATAAAATTAGTCAGGAATTTTCCAATGTTTATTGTTATTTTTCCTTCTAAATTATGAATCGTATTAATTAAAAACAAACGATAATTTTGTTTTATTCATAAAACTCTTTTCCCCTTAACCTCCGGATTGAAAATCAAATAACTGATTATTCAAGTCTTTAATTAAAGTATCAGCATTTTTTTTCCATTAACACCATCACCGGAACTAATTTTATTCGTTTTTTTATATTTTTCATCTCCAACACGTCAATTCTGACAGTTTTTTATGAACTCATCCGATAACATTAACGCCATTTTGTCCCCACTGCACTGTTCCCGTTCCTGTTCCTATGAGACCTCCCAGAGGGTTACCCAAACCACTTTTTCCCGATACACTGTTTCATCGCATTGGCATGAGGGCCAAGGGGAACTGCGGAAAACTGCTGACAATACAGTGGGCAATATTTTTACTGAGCTTCAGTTGCTTTGGAGCATCAGATACTCTCATACAATCTGCCTCCCACTCAGTCAGTAATTTATTCGCAAGCTGATACATGGCTGAGTGGTCACCCAACCAAGTATTGGTCTCGCCCGAAACTGCTCAGCTTTGATAATCGCCGAAGCCACTGATCAATCACTTGCTCATCGCTGTCAATACTCGAACTAATATTTATCTAATGGGCCTTGCTTCCATTTAGAAAAATAATAAACAAATTTAGAACTGTCAATATTTGATAATTTTTTCAATTTCGTTTTAAACGAGAAAAAAGAATTGTTTACTAACGTTTTTAAGTCTGGATGTGCAAGTGTAGAATTAATGAATTGTGATAGAAAAAAAAATTCATTCGTAACGAAGCTGAAATTTGTAGAAAAACACATTTGTTTTGCCTGATCTTCCGGTATTGCAGCTTCGAATATCAAATGTATGCATATCCTCGAGTGTTTGATAGCGGCCTTGGATCGAGGATGAAACGGTACGATCAAGGCCGTACGATGAATCAGTTTTCTCGTATTCCCGCTGCTTGCTATACTTACGCGTGTACAATACACTCGCGCGTATTTCAAGACGTATAAATCTGACGCGGAAACTGCACGCGACGGATTTACAAATAAATGAAAAATATTTCTGTAAACTCATGAAAATTTCAGCGTATCTCGAATTCCAAGTGAAAAAAAGACATAAAAATGATTAATTAACGAGGTTCACACGCCATAATTATATTAGTAAATATAAAGTAACAGCAAACTCATCAGATACAATTTTTTTCAAGATTATTTTTTGACATTTTGCGTGAATCTTCTTGAGCATCGTATTATAATGTGTTGAAAATTTGAAAAGGTTTCACCGTCTAGTAATCGAGATATTCAGTGTTTGAAATCGCAACTTTAACTCGAAGTCTTGTGGGAAATTACGAAAAAAGATGATTTTTGACAACGAATAACTCGATTTCTAGACGGTAAAACTTTCTTAAATTTTACCCACCGTTGATTATTATCGTTAAGAAGATTTATACGAATTTTAAACAATTAAACTTGAAAAAAAAACGAATATTTTGATAGGAATCAAAGACTTTGGTTATAAAATTTTGACATTTTGAGATTGAACACTCTGTATAAACATTTTTCACTGCTTGGAAACTTTTGCTATTCGAGAATTGACCAGGCGAGAATAATGCGAGTCTCGATGCTCGTTAATTGGCATCCAGGGGTTGTTACGATTTAATGGGCTCTCGTAAATGACCCCCAAATGACCATGGAACTGGAAAGAGACATTGAGAGAAGAAAATAAAAGAATAATAAATTCCTAGTCTATTATTATTATTATTAATGACACTAAGTAAAATATATTGACGAAGGCTGGTTGAAAATAAAAAACAACAACAACAACAATTGCAATTATCGTACAAACGTGTTATGTACATTTATGCATAAAAGTCAAGAGTTTTTCGTCGTTTGAAAGTACTATTTATAACGGTGTACGAGACTAAAAGTGGATGCACAAAAAACAATCCGGAAGTTTAAGTTATTGCTTTGGCCTTCTGAACACACAATTTTTCTTTTCACCTACGAGTAATAAAAAAACAGACGATGTAATTCGTTTTTGTCTTCGAAAAATAAAAAGTGCGTCTAAGTAAATTTCGTCGCTTCACTTATTAACGGTAACAATGGTCAGAAGAATCGATCGCCTCGCATAAATATATATTCGTATAGCAGCTATTCAACGGGGTAGAAAAATAGCAAAGGTAAAAAGAAGTAGAAAATAGAATCGACGTGTAGAAAAATAAATTTCAGATAAAGATACGAAAATATCTCGTATTTTTATTATCAAGGCTTTTTATTATTTCGTTCGTTATTTTTGATTGTCAGTCTTATTTTAATTTACATTATATTCTCTACTAAAGACACCACGAACAACAGTGAAAAGTTTGAAAAATCAACGCTTTTTTTAATTCTTTTTGAATTTCAATTTTTATTCATCGACCATTACGTTGAAGTATTTTTCAAAAAAAATGTTATGATATTAATATCATTAGCTCTGTATATTTTGTTTATTATTATTAACGCTTATTCCTTCACAAAAAGTGAGAGCTTATGCTCGTTAAAATATGAGGAAAGTTTTTGAAAAAATTTCATTGACAGTTCTAATAAAATGTTTTTAATTTCGGCTCCTTATTTTCGTAGTAAATATTCCTATAAATTTTGTCTGATTATTTTTTGTACTACATTGACTTTTGATCTTTGTGCTTTAAGAAAAATAAAAAGAGAATGCAGTATCCTCTTGGAGGATCTCATCAAGGAAAAGAGAGAAAGAGAGAGGCACAGAAAGGCAGAGGAACAGAGAGTAAGAAATAAATAAAAATAAAAGCGTAGGAGCAGAGAAAGAGCGAGACCTTTCTCTTGGCAAAATCTCGCTGGTCTCTGGAATCATTGAGAAAGGATCGCGGACCAGCGAGGAAGAAGAAAGTAGGTTGTTCGAAGGATCCTTCAAGAGCACGAGCACCAGTGAGACGTGTGGAATTTAACAGAGAGATTTCATTTCATTCTGCATATTGTTAAATGTTTGATATTTCCAGAAAGTTCCTTATATTTTCTAAACCACGTGTCAACTTTTATTCTACACTATTTTTATTTCGTTATCGTCATTTTTTATTTTTAATCTAAATCAATATTCAAGTTCATTTGGGAATATGTTTACACAATATGGTCTCGTGTCAATGCCGTTTTCTAAACTATTTTTTTATCAGGAGCGACTAGAGAAACTTAAATTTTACGCAATAACTCCGAAACTTTTCTACAGATTTTGTTCATTTTTTTTTCTTCATTTTCAAAGAAACATATGACGAAGTTTGTGTTAAAAAATCAAGAATTTTGAAGAAAATCAAGTAATTTCTAAAACTCTAAAAATTTCATGTTAACTTTTGAACGTGACTGTGGCGAGACTACTACCTTAATACAGTAAAAGTGAATTTAAACAATGAGATATTGTTTTTTCAAATTTTCTGCATGTAAACCTGACAGTGGATTAATATAATTACCCCAATCTTTTCTTCAGCATAAAATGTTTCTCGTATGCGATAACGAAGTTTAATTAACACCATTCTCTTGGTTTTTTGGTAATGAAGAGAATGATGTACAGTACATTTGCATTTGACGAACATTTCGTTATGAAAACTTCATAAAAGGAGAGAATGTTGCGAAAAAATATAAAAATGAGGGAAATTTGATACTTTTGTGGAATAACGAATTGTCCACTTGTGATGTTTCACCGTTAAATATTTGATAAAATGTATTTCTTTGTACTTGCACACTAAATTATTAATATATATAAATTTATTTAAATATATATATATATATCTATATAAATGTATATATTTATGAGGAAACGAGTAAAAGGACGCACATTTTAGGGCGAGGCGTCGTTGTCATGACTACGTGTGTTGACCCTAAACTTCGTCGTCGCCTGGCGCAAAAGGGCTCTTTCTCTCTCTATCTCTTTTTCTCTCAGTCTTTCCATCTCTTTTTATCTTGGAATTGTGGCACGTTTTGCAAAAAGTGTGTCAGGCGCGTGTGCGTTCCTCTCTCCCTCCTTTCCGTTTGTCCGCGAGGGCAAAGTGAAGGAAAGAGCACGCGTGGGTGTTGCGCATCCCCTCACTACAGTTTAGCCCGCAAAAGGCCATAAGAATTGGGGGAAGAAATGAGTGAGCGAGCCAGGAAAAAGCCTGCACTAACAACGCACGAGCTTATCCCGGGACGTCGTTGACCCCCACCGTCAAGGTTACGCTATGTGGCAACTTGGAAATATTTTCTTTTCCCCTTTTTTTCTTTGTAATTTCTCCGAATCTATGTTTGAGTATTTTTTTTTCTTTTTTTTTTTCATCCTTTTACTTTTATCAGGGGTTGCTTCCATTTGCGACTGGTTTACTGATCGGAAAGGGGGTGAATGTTCGAAACTCGGGGTAAAAAAGTTCTGCGGAATAAGTTCCCATGTAGTTTTGCCTCTGGGCTAAATGATTTTTCTGAGGAACGATCATTCCGATAGGGATGAACGGATTTTTTTTTTCACTAACTTTTCTTCCGTTGAGATTTTTTTGGTCCAATAATTCGTACTAATTTATCGAAATTATGAAATTCATTTTGTGATTAAAATCATCGATCTATTTCGACATTTTGTCTCTCAAATTCGTAATTTATAGAATTCTTTTTTAATTCTCAAATAATAATTGAGTTTCTGTTGTTGGTTTGAATTCGTAAAAAACTAACCTTCACGCGTGTCTTATTTTCCATACACTCGTACATCATGCTCAATGGCCCCAGAGTGGTTTTCATCTTCCCGAGAATATTTTTCGATCCAGGTCTCGACCATCTTTCTCGATTTTTTCCTGGTACGAGTTCTGTACAAATGAAATAAAAAATTATTCGTTTTTTTAAAACAAAAAATACGAAGGAGGATTTATTTTCTATATTGAGCGCATTCGAGCGCTTGTGGTCGAGTACAAATTGAAATACAAAAAAAAACACGCTTTTTTTAAACACAAGGACTAAATATTTTAAACACATATTTTTCGTCTATAATTGTTACAGAAAATAAAATATTTAAAAACAATTATTTTCCCGTTTATTCAAATATGTTAATCGAGCCCAGGAAGCTCGATATTCTTTTCTTGACGAAAAGCGCGCGTGTACAAAAACATTCTCAAGGCGTTGATTTTCATGCTTGATCATGTGCATGCCCAATATGGAATTAACGAGACCTCTATCGTGCGTAGCACTTGCGTTTGTCACAAACGATGACAACTCACGATACTATTTATCATAATTCCTTGCCATTAATGAAAAATTCATCAGGTCGAAAGTTTTCATGTGTCGAGTTCATGTGCCTGAGAATGACAAAAGAATCAAGGCATAAAAAAAAAGCTTAAAAAAAGTGTGAAAAAATTATACAATGAAAACAATGAACCACAAATTTACGATTGAAGAAATGGAGTTCAAAAAATCACTACATTCATTTGCAATATCCATTCCTTCATTGATATTTTCAAATGTGTCCACCACTGCATTGACACACTGGGTCAATATGACCCAGAGCTTACTTCAGCCGCTTGTCATCAGCAGCCGTTCGGTCGGTTCATATTGAAAAAAATCAGGAAATATACTTTAAATGTTTCTTAATATGTATACATCATAAAAATCTAAAAAATGTTAAATTAATCTGTACAAATAAATTATTAAAAATTTTGACATTTCGAAAGTTGAGTTTTTAACTAAACGAATCACAATATTTCAATTTTTGATCATCTTGATATAAACGACCGGTAATAAAAAATATTTATTTGAACGCAGCTTATTTTCGAAAGGAAAAAAATCGTTAATTCTAATCCAAACGCGTAAGGAGTCCTTGAAAATATTTTCAGGTTATTGACGCCGAAAAATAAGTCTGTGTCAAAATGACCCAGTGTGTCAACGATCGTTCAATAATGCTTACGAAAAAATTCATTCAAATTTACTGCTTCATTACTTACTCAACATGCTAAGAAAGTAAAAAAAAAGAACATAACTGCACATAATTTCGCATTAAAACCAATAACTTTATAATCCATGTGCGGGCGATCGTACATATTTATTGACGAGAAATTATAAATTTCAAGTATAATATAAAATAGTCAATATAGCCGGTGTGTAAGTATAGACATTTGACTAGATATGTGTCTATACGATAAATCGAGTCGTGCAGACTGTCGAGATCGAGCGTGCCAATTGGCTTTCTCCAATAACTTTCATCCTGCACCTCAAGGCTTCGTTTAGTTGCACGTTGCATTTTTTCTCTCTTTCTTTCTCCCGCTCTTTCTTGCATGTATTTTCTTTCGTGCAAGCTTCATTGGCCAACAGTCATCCAGACCAGTTCTTTTACACTTATTTTTCAACTTTTCTTTGTTCATGTACACACATATATATGTGTGGATAATTTACTTGAAGGCACTTTCACTATCGCTCGATCCAATTGAGAGGGCGAGAGTAAAAGTACGTGTATATAAACTTGGCTATAAGTATTAATATTATGTGCTCGTCTATGCGCATAAAAAATTATTTACTCTTTGTGTTAGATACATATCTGTACATATGGATATATACATGTATGTATACAATTTCCACGCTATATAAAAGCGGTAATTGCAAATGTACAGAGATGTGTGCCAGTGCATCGCACTACCTCGACGGCCAGCTACCGCGTTACTGCGATACTCATGTATATCCGTTGCACTAGGCACATTCAACCCGTGAGAATTCACAGAAGTCCCTCATCAACATCTAGCTCACTCACTTTTCCTCTGCCTTTTCTTCTCCAACCATGTAAACGATCATGTTCAACGCGATCATGAGCACCAAATACTATTTTACTGATTTTATCCCTTACCACACGATTCCAGCTCCTGAATCGCTAAAGACTTGATTGACTGAGATTTTTTCTATAGATTTAAATTTGGACTGGAAGATTGTAGAGATGAAAAAATGTTTAAAAAATATTTAGAAGGGTTGAGGGTTGCCACAGAATGTTTATTTTGATACAAATTCAAATGTACTATGATTTTCATGAAAAAATGGACTCTGTAAATTTTTTTTTAACTTCCTAATGAATAAAAGAATGCGAACATCTTGGTCTGTATCTCTTGGACATTTGCCATGGACTCAGATTCAATTAACTCGACGAAATAATCGTTCATCTCTATATCCAAAGCCTCAACTTCTTCGAAGTTCTGTCCGACACATTCCAATATTTTCTTCAATTTTTGATGGTCAGATGGGAAGGAAAAAACGATTTGTTGAGACACGTCAAATTTGTGGTTCTATTGCCCGATGACCGGGCGGATCGAGTCGACGAAATATCTGGCAGTGATGTGTTGGATTGAAGAACGTAATAAGTTTGCGACGAGTGCATGAGGCAAAAGCAAGTACAGAGAGAGAAAGAGATAGAAAATCAGAGTGGCTTGGCCCTCTTGGTTGACTCGTGAGATGTGTGTTGGGCGATTGTATGTATTCCGGGGTCTCTATACCAGCGGATGATCCCCAGGTTGAGTCGCGCTGGGTTCAACGTCCTGGCGGGCAGCGCACCCGAGAGAGTGCCACGAGAGGCAACACACCACCACCATCAACTCTCAGAGTAAGCCTGGCCAGCCAAGCAACGAGCCAGGCTGAACGAGCGTGCAGTATACACCGCAAAACTCTCATCCATGCACATACGTGCATATACTTTATACAGGGTGTCCCAAAAGTGTCACCTAAAATTCATCTGACAGATGGATCTCGAAGTCCTGAAGAAAAAAGTTCTTAGACACTTTTCGCTGCGAAGTATCGTTGTAGAGATATGAAGAAATTCAAGTAAAACAATCTAAAGGATTTTTACGGAGAGAGGACGTTGTAATGAAGCATTGAGAAGGTTTTCGTCCATTCAGGACGATTAGAATAAGGAACCTGACCTTCTCTACCTCTTCATTCGTCCACAGAAAGCACTTTATCAGTTATTTATAAAAAATAAACATCTCTTCACCGGTAAGTCGTAAAGAAAAATGGCTCAGGACTTTTTTCTTTAGAATGTCAAGATCTGCCATCTTCCGGATATTATGACGATAGTTTTTGGGACACCCTGTATCTAACTTATATACCTAAGCTCACGTGAGTGTCCAGTGGTGTGTAGACCGCCGGAGAGAAACAAAAGGGCGCAATTTGGCGCGTCGAGGTACCCGAGCTCTTGGTTAGAAGAATCAAATGATCGAAAAAAAAAATGCTCTTGCGCTTTTAAACGTTTTTACTTATTTTTCATGGACCCCATAAATACTTGGGAGAAATAGTAGAAAGAAAATAAAACTCGATCCTCTCTAGGCTATGGTTTTAGTCGAGTTATCTACGCCTTTTTAACTCTCAGACCATCGGATGGGCCCGTGAAGACGTAGATGGTTATGGTACCTTTGGTATGTGTGTTACATGACTCGTAAAGAGCTTACAAGCGTTTGCTTTACGCGAACTAGCCGTAGGTACTGTTACTTTCGCGACGAGAGAGGCCCTTCGTAGTCTTCTTCCTCTTCTAACCCTTCTCTTGGTCTTTGCATATTTTTCCTCTTTCTCTCTCTCTCTCTCTCGCTCTTCCTCTCTCTCTCATTCTCTCGTTTGGGATTATTGCATTTAAGGCACATACGTGTCGCAGTTCGAGCCGCTGCTTTTATCTCATAAGCTCGTGTGTGTGTGTAGGGACTCACACGACCTTACACGACACACACACACACACTCTCATACCAACCTTAGTAAATGCACATACACTCGCACACAACAGATCTCTGCGGGAGGGCCTAAGAAACGAGAGAAAACCTACCAGTCTTCAATCGAACAAAATTCTTCTGGAATTTTTCCTCGCACTCCCCCATTTCTTTTTCTATAAAATTCGATACAGCTGAATACCATTTGATTGAAAATTCGCTTTTATCGCGAAAATATGTAATTATGTGTGGGAGACGATCCAAAAAAGTAAAAAAAAAACTTGCGAATTAAAAAAATGTTTGTATCCAAATGTATGCGGAATAACTTTGGGATAGAAATTTGAAAAAAATTAGGAAGGAAAAAAAATTGGTTATGGGAACTAAGAACAGGGACGAAGGAAAAAATGGTCGAAGGTGAACAAATATGAGAATGAATAGGATGTCGAACCTTACCGATCCGGTCGAGTCGTGGACTCGATAATCATCTGTGAGTGCGTTGGGATAGGTCCGGATATACAAGGTTTATGTACATATAAATATATCGTACAGAGTTAAAGGGAGCGCGAGACACGAAGAATTGGATTGTGCAGTCTCTACTCGATGTTTTTTTCAGCCTAGGGCCACGTGAAACTTGACAAGACTTTATCCGATAGAAGTCAAACCGGATGACACGTTCCCTCAACTTCCTGCCATACGCAGTCTCGTCCATTCGCTTTTTTTTAAACTACGAAATCACTATCTTTCTCGCTATTTTATTCTTCTTCGCTTCTGTTTCTCTATTTTAATACTTTTCACTTATATTTTCTTTTCTGTTTTGTCACTTTCTCCAAGTTTCGAGTTACTTGGATCGACAAATCGGAAGAAATGTTGTTCAACAATTTGGAGCTCAATATTGATAATGGTAACGACACTATAGTTGAGGGATTTTTTTGTGGGAAAAATTATTTCCTACGAAACTCCTATGAATATTGGAATGCCAATTTTTTCACAAACTCAAAACTCTGTAAAGATTTTTATAGAATTTTTTCAAAATTTTTTGTACGCTGGTTTTTATTTGAAAAAATGAAGAAACAAATTATTTCAAATTTAAAAAATTTGAGGTCACATTCGTAATCAGCGACTCCGAAAACCCCTGAATAATAAATTTTATATCAATGTGTGGAATTTGCATTGATTTTTTTTTGTCAACCAGCTCGAAAAAATCGAGACTTTAGAGTATTCTTGCAATAGGATATACATATAGATTGGTTCGTATGCATATATATGTGTATTACAAAACCGGGAAGGAAGTGAGAGGAAAACAAAACGGAAGAGAACAAGACCCTTCAACTCCCCATCCCCTCCTTTACAACTTTTATTCTTGTTCCTCTTTTTCTTTTCATTCGTTTTTTTTTCTTCTTCTTCTTGTTCTCCTTCGCTGGCGAGAGCTCGCGCCCGAGACTTCGCACAAGTTATATATATTACGCAACTCTTTTTCTATCTCTCTCGCTCCCACTCTTTCTCGCGAGCGTCTGCTTCTCGCACCCCGGCGAATCTACCCGGGAAAACATCGTCATCGCTGTAGCGTATGATGCAGTAGCAAAACATGCGCGAATTCCGTTACCGGAATTCCAGAACTCGAGCAACTTCATCCAATAAAAAAAAATATAAAAAAACCGAAACTAAATAATTGAAAAAATGAAACAAATTTATTCCGAACTTTATTGACCGATGAATAATTATTGAAATAATTTTAATTAAAATTTTTTTTTTCGGATCACCGATAATTGAATTGTTTTTGAAAATCGATATCCGTTCTGTTCAAAAGCTTTTTTTTCAACAGTTTCCAGGAATCTGTACATCAATAAAAATTGAATTCCTTATTATTACGAGAGACGAATAACGAGCAGAGTTATAAAATTTTTAAATAAATGTCGCACAAAAAAATGTCTTACTGGTCAATGATTGATTTATTGTTAAATACATAAGTATTTCTTACGAATGTAATTTTACATTCTAAATCATAAATTCAAGATAGTGCGGTTGTCACTAAAGCGTTTTTCTTCAGTATTGAAAAAAAAGAATATCAGCAAAATTTCAAAAGGGTTCACCGATTTGTCGACAACGATAAATATCACAGTTTTATCCGCGTCCTTATGGCAAGCAGTAGAAAAACTCACTCTTCACGGAATAATTTTGAAACCTCTTTGAAGATTTTTTCTTTTTTTCTAAACTACAAGTGAACATATGACGCAGTTTGTCTAAAAGAATGAAGAATTTTAACCGCTTAGTTTCGATGACACAGCGATATGAAGTATAAACTCTTTTACATTAAATATTGGAAAGGTGGTAATTTCAGCAACTCTAAACTTCTTATTAGATATATTTCCCGAAAGTTTATATGTTTTAACATTCCTGTAAGACGTAACAACTATAACATTATTAGATTATTGCGCAAGTTATATCCAATTTTTCAAAAATTAAGCGAAGAGTTAAGTTTTGAACGTGATTACGGCGAGAGTACGACCTTAAAGCCCTCATCAGTAAAATTAAAAAATATTTATATATTTTTTTCTCAATCCTTCGAATTTCTCTCTCTTAAAATCTTTCAGGAGTCATTATTATCGTTATTATGCCTTACAATTCGATGTATCGATTGCCAAGTACTAAAGTATTTACAACAAATCCATAATAACTCTGTAATAAATAATTTTCTCCATATCTTCTTATTCTTTAGTTGAAATTTTGTTGAACGAATGCATTATTATCGTAATTTTTCTTTTGAATTACATTCGTTAGGCCCATACGAGGGCATAATAAATTTATTTCTCTCTATCTCTTCCTTTGGATATTCTCTGTGAGTAACTCGCCGACAATCGGTAAATTCGTAAAAGAGTATGCACATTCTAGTACGATGATGGTGGTGGTGTAGTGCACGAAGAGTAACAGCGAGCGAAGAAAGAGATGCAGAAAGTACAGAGCGCAAGAGAAAGAGAGAGAGAGAGAGAGAAAGAAATCTGCGAGGTCGACGCCCGGGCGCAACAAGTGCTGGGAGAGCACTTCGAGGCGGCACGCTCGCCGTCGTCGTCGTCGGCGTCGTCGTCGACGACGTCGTGCGTGCCTTCTGTTCTGCTGGAGTTGCCTCGGCGTCATTGCCTCAATATTCCCAACCCAGCAAACGCAGCATCTCATCTGTGACGTGATGATTATCATACATTCATGATTTTTTTGCCTTCCCTCCCTCTCTTTTTTTCCGCTGATAATTGACGGACGGAGAGAAAGCGAAACGATATTACGAAGTCAAAATGAAAATGAAACGTGTCGAACTAATAATAACTCCGCGTGTTGCGTGACCGAGAAACAAGAAAATGAATGGTTTGACAGAATTTTAATGTCGAACCCTTGAGGAATTTTACTTTCTTCGTTTCTTTTATCTTTAACCGACTCTTTTATCGATCGAACTTTTTCAGCGAAATATTCCTTGAAAACAAAATCACAATTTACACACTCCGAGAATGGACGTTAACGACTCGAATTAATAAACGATATTTTCCAAAAGTCGTTTCAATTAGGAAAAATTTGAAAATTGAATAAATTCATTTACCCGCCAAAAAAGTAGACATAGCGTTACAAAAATTAGTTGAAAAGAGCTTTTTTTGAAAATACGATGAAGCACCAATTAAAAAAAGTAACGCATTATTTCAAAATAAAATCCGCAGTATAGAAACAATCACAAGAAACGAAGCAGACTGAAAAACCCAAAACCGAGAACAGGAAGCATAATATAATCCCGATTATTACTTTTGCGATTCCAAAGTGACGAGCATTCGAATTCGTTTTTGTAAATTATTATTTAGGTATTCAAACAAAAAATCGAGTCTCTTCGTATGCACCGACCGGGCGTTATTCACGAAGCGTGCTCGTATCTGTAACGCTGGAGTGTATGATCCCTCCTTGATGGGGAGCAAAAGAAGAAGAGAAGAGAAGTACGTACCCGGTTTTATTTCGCGGAGGGATGAGAGAGCGTGAAAATTTTCGGGCCAAGTACGAGAACGTGCTTGAGGAGTTGAGGTAAAACGTCGTTGCACGTTTGTTGGAGCAAAGAGAGAAACAGAGAGAGAGAGAGAGAGAGAGAGAGAGAGAGAGAGAGAGAGAGAGAGAGAGAGAGAGAGAGAGAGAGAGAGAGAGAGATGACGCGACGAGCAGCAACGACCAGTTCTTGGGAGCCTCGGGTTGAGTCTCGAGGTCGACGCCCGGGCGCAACAAGTGCTGCACTCTCCACACCGAGAGAGCAGTACATACGCGCCCCGCTTCGCTAACACACCCTCCCTCCTTCCCTCTTCTCTCGCACCGACCCTCTGTAAGAGTAAGTTGGACGGATACACGCCGTGGCCCAGCATGCACACGTACTACGGTAGTAACAGCATCAGAACTATCCTATTCCCCTCCTTCCTTCTCCATGTACCACACTCAGCCATTTTCCCTCACCCTTTTTTCCTAGCGAACTAGCTAGTTGGCTTAGCTAGATATGCTGCCAGCCTAAGTCTCTCTCTCTCTCTCTCTCTCTCTCTCTCTCTCTCTCTCTCTCTCTCTCTCTTATTCTGTATTATCGTTTCTCCTCCTTTCTTTCTCGCCATAGCTCACGACGCGCAAACTCTAACTAATTCCAGCACATTTTGCAGCGCACCTCAACACTGAAAGGCTCTTTCTCTCTCTCCTTCTGTAAAGCATCTGTTGGCTTCTTCGCTTCATGTTTACCCCTCGTGCAATCTATGCTTGCCCACTTTTTCGTTACAGAAGCTCGTATCGCGTCCAACAGAAAGTTCACGCTATTGAAAAAAGCGCTCCAAGCTCCACCGCGTGATCCCTTAGTTCCCTGGTCTACCACCACGCGGTTTAAACCCAAATATTCTCTCATATGTGACCAACTACGCCCCCGAGTACTTATACACCTTTACAGTGGGTCACGCGAACTTAGATTTAACGGGTACAACACACCATTGGCTTTGTGCCAACGGATTTTATACTAACCTCTCGCACTTGTGCTCGTTACGGAAAAGGAATAATGTTCTTAGCCACTTCGGATTTTTTATTAAAGGGAGAAAAGTTTCTTTGAGTTTGTCGATGTTTTGTCATTTGTTTTTACCGTCAAATGATACTTTTTTTCTTACACTTTCATTTTAAGTCTGCTGCCAATAGTTGTTATTTTTTTTTTCCAAATCCAGATCGTAATTTTTCGGGGGAGGGTATGTTATTGGAATTTTTTATTAACAATGTAAGAATTCTGCGATCTGTCATGTTTATCTGGGAATCTTAGATCGTGTCCTCTACATTTTTAATTGTTACGATTAATTTGCTTGAAAAAAAAAAAAACAGCAATTTTTGCGTAAAGATTATTTATAGTTACCACTAATTTTGGAGATAGGAATATTTTCAAAATTGATAACTGTTTCCCTGTCCTGATTGTTCTCTGGTGTCAAAATTTTCAAGCAACAATGATGGAGATAAAAATTTCAATAATTTATCGTTATTAATTTGTTTCAACACTTTCATCCGCTTTGGTACAAGAATTAATCAAAATTTCAGTAAACACCCCAGTCACCCCATTGAAAAATGAAGAATGAGAATTTGAAAAAATCGCAACCGGTGCGCGAAAACGAAAATCGACATGGCAACGCCATCTAGCGTCGAAGAGCGTCAACTTCAAGTCAAACACGCACATAACCTCTAAGAAAATTGTCTTCGAATCTCGATACATTTTGACGAAAATTAACAGAAATTAGATTAAAAACTTAAACAAAATACTCACCTTGATGAGGCAGAAATTGGCGTTTCGGGACATCCTCGTTGTCTGCGACATCCGATTTTTTGTTCGACTACAATGAAAAAAAAAAACAATATGTATGATCCACCATCGACGATGCAAATATAAATTTGTTCATGTGTTACGCACTTTTGATGAACAGGCTGAGGCTCCCTTAACCACGGATTCGTATTTACTCAAATTATCATAAATCGGTGCCGATGGCATCGGTATTACGAGTTTTGGCGAGTACAAAGCCTTCACAGGATCGAACTTTTTGCTGCTCAAGTCCAAGCTCTCGTCTGACGAGCTACTTCCTCCATCCGCCATTTTGGTACTGTACAGAATAATCTTATTACGTTGAATTTAAAGGGCTCTCTTTCAGCCACAAAGATTTCAAGCCTTTGGCCATTCTCTTTCGGAGCATAACAATTTAAGCCTCAACATTTTTTAATACACGAATTTCAGAGAACTTTGAAAAGAATTTAAATAAAAGTTAAACGTGTACAATCGTTTTTTCAACGCTACGGTAACGAATACGAAATGGTACCTTTTCAGGAACAACTGAAACAATCAAATTTATAACAACGCTCGCAATATGGCGTCAAGACAATTGTATTTATTCGATTACTAAAGTATCCATTTATTAAGGGTTCGTGTCTCGTTAGCATTAAAAAAAAACACACGTGTCTTTTCAAATTTTTTCTTTTCTTTATAAAAATGACAGTTTATGTGGTGACCACGATCTTTCAGATTTGGTTTATGTTGAACGATTCTTTTTTACCTCGTTTATGTTATTTGAAAATTTTTCATGACGAAAAAACTATGTAACAGTCTTTGAAATATACTTCACAAAGAAGTAATTAAATGTTGAATATAAAACCATCATTCCGATGAAAAAATAAATCGAAAAGCTAGTTTTTTTGGGATTTGTAGTAGACAGAACCTTGAACCCTTAACAGCGATGCTATTTTGAAAAAAGTAGCCAAAAAAAAATTCGAAGAACACTTAAAAATGATCACGTTGACCATTTTATATATTTACATGATCAATCAAGTCCATAACCTCATTTCCGGAAGTCTTTTCCTCCCCCTGCTTGTCTTGCCAATTACAATTTATTAACAGCCCATTGACGTTTGATGAATTTCGTATAGTTGCAAGAAAAGCGTGTTCCCTGACGTTAGAAAGTAGATTCTGAACTCCCGCAAGGACTTGAAGTGATTTTGATCAAAGGTGGAAAAAGAAGGGATAAAATAGATGAAGAAAAAAGGAAAACAACAAAATTGGTCAGTTCGTTGACTCGTCAGTAGTTTTAGATTTGGGTGATGGAATGTCGATTAGACTGGTTTGCTGTATTCTCTCCACTATAAGCGTTGTTTTTATACTACACTTTGATAGACACGCGTATGAACGATGTAAAGTGAGTGAGCGAAAGAATTCGAGAGAGGGACGTTGATACAGAGGATGTTAACCCTCGACTCGATACAAACTTTCTTTCTTGGTTGGATTACGTAAAGTTAGTACAAATACAAGTATTAGATGAAGCTGTTGTGGTTTATACGTGCACGAGGTAAATTGCTGAATAGAAATGCACTTAGCAGCACGGTGGAATAGACAGTGAGACGGTGATATAGCTAAACAGGCGAAGTTACGCTCACAGGAAGTGAAACAACCTACAGAAAGAAAGTTTTCGCTCAGGCTCGCGCTTCAGTTTTCACTTTCATGGAAATGCCACCTTCTCTCTTTCCCCTCCTTGCCTTTTTCCTCTTTTTCTTTCGTTAGAACATCCCATCGCACATCTCGTGCTATTACATGCATTAACCGTCTATCTAAACATTGGCATCGTCTGCTACGCTCGATGCCAGAGCCAACGAAATCATCAACACGACTGTCCATTCCCATATCACCTCTCCGTTTCTCTCTCTCTCTCTCTCTCTTTCTCTTTGCCATACGGTCCATAATTAAGTTGGGCATCGAGCGTCAACACGTATCACACACTCGACCGTCTTCGCATCTTTTGCTAAACTATATGATCGCTAAATATCATGACTACGAGTCGCTTTCGTACAGATTTTTTTTCTGATAAGTTTTTTACCAACAGGACCAACTTTCAAGGCGCATTTTTTTTATTTTTTATTCACACGTCAAGTAAGAAATTATTATTATTTTTTTGACAATTTTTTATTTCTTTTGCTTCTACGCGTAACAAACAATGTAAAGTATAAACTGAATTTTATTTTGGATTGTAAGTTTTCTATTTGTGAATGATTTATTGCAATCCGTTCAGCAGACAAACTTTTGTTCCCCTACTGATTTATACGTGAAGGCATTGGTTTATTAATTATTCATTTCTCGTGATTTTTTACTTTGGTTTAATTTTTGTTGTTTTTTTTATTGTGTTTCAGAAAAGACGTTACGAGTTTTTTTAGTTAACAAACGAAAAGTAACGACAATTAGGAAACTACATTCGACGAACCCCCTGACGAAAGGGGCGAGGGAGGGGTGCACGATAAGACGTAGGTGATTTGGATGTTAGCAGGCGCGGGGGTGGCTAAAAAGGCCCCACCGCAGGGTACGGGTCCCAATGCCGGTCCCCGTATCGCAAACGCTCACGCTCACCTCCACCCTAGTACCCAAGGAGGAGTCAACAATGCCCTTTATAGACGACGAGCTACTCTGGTGCCCTGACAATGACGGCCGAATGGTAGATCTGACTCAGTGCCTTCAGGTATTTAATCCATTTATTATTTTTGTTTTAATTACCGCTTCACATAAACAAAGAGTAACGAAAAAGTAGAGTGAATTATAATAATTTTCTATAACACTGAAAAAATCTACGCATCGGTAAAACTTTCTGTTTTTTTTTAAACGACATATCGTTGCCACTGACAGGGTGAAAAATTTCATATAATCAAAATTAGACAAGCTGTTATTGTAAACAATTTAGTTTTTGTAAAACAATTTTTACGCTGTCACTTGAAAATGAAACAAACGTTTTTTTCGTAAAGTTAACAATGAGCCCAGTTTCAATAAGACTGATTTTTTTTTTTTATTGCAGTTTCACTTAGTTGCAAAAGATTGTATCATAAAATCAAGATTTTGCCAACATAAAAAAAATTTAGATTGTGAAAAAAACTACGGTTTAAAAAAATGTCGTTAACGTTTTCAAAAATAATATTTTGAATGAAAAGCATTTTGATGTTTAATCATCTGTCAAACTGAGATAAAATTTTTTTTCTGATGTCTAATTCTGATTTTTTTTTGCAAAAACGCATTCTTGCACCCCTTTAAGTCAACTTCGTTTAACGGTCGTATCATGTTTATTATTCTATTGAATAATGATTAAAGAATATTATTTCAATAATACTTTGTATTAACTTTGTTCGATAATTTCTTTCTTTTTTTCGAATCAATTATTTTTTATTTATGAAGTCATCGTGTGATTTTCCAATCGATTATTTATTATCAAATAAATGATTCTCGTAATGATTTTGTTTTCTGTAATAAATAAGACTAAATAATATTTTTTCTTTGTTTTCGTCATGATATTTATAAGTTTGGGTTATTAAAAAATTTTCTTAAAGTGAAAAACAAGAAGTCTTAAAAATATTGAAAAAATTGTATTGAAAGGAAAACATTTTGAAAGCATAAAGAAAAACTTTTGTTCACTCCGCGCCCTTAAGGAAAGCACCACAGGTCAATCCGTGGAGTTTTCCGCAATGGAGCTGAGTGCACTAGTTGGTGCTCCAGCTGCCTCGAACGTGCCTTCGGAGGACGGTGAGGGTGAAATGTCCGGTGTGAATGAGGAACCGTTCGACACCCTTGACACATTTTTACGTGAATTACAAGCCGATCTCGCGGAGCCCAGTCAGCCGACATCGACGACAACTCCAACGTCGATAATGTACAGGCGGCAGAGGTACAACATCGCCGCTGCTAATCCACTACTCGCGGGTACGTATTCAAAAATCAAAATTTACAAAAATTAAGATTATAGTCGAAATAAGAATTAAAAAAAAAAAAAAAAAAAAAAAAAAAACAAACAAAACATTTCAAGCACTCGATGAACAGAATTGTTTTTCCCGCCCGTTCGTTGTCCCGACTGAGTCTTCTCGTTACAGAGAAGCTGGCAGCACCCGCGGCTCAAATGTCAAATGCCTCTATTCCATATCCCACGAGAACGGAGATAAAGACGGAAATCGTTCATCACGAGACCAGCAAAGGTAGGAATTTTTGAATAGAAGAAACAAAACTTTTATCTCTTGATTTACCCAACGAGAGCTTTTTTACCGACGAATAATAATTTGTTCCTGCAGTCGATCCTTAACCATGGATTTTACCGACTAACGATTTATTTCTTACCAGCAATCGATACTCCCCCTTTTTTTTATCGACCGTCAATCACTTATCATCGGTCGGTAATTCGTTCGTAATTGTGAAAGAAAACTTTTTCCTTGTGTTGTTTTTACTTGCTGTTGTTAAATCAGAAAATCGTTTCATTTTTTCAATCGTTTTGGCTCACGTAGAAAGTGACGAAACCCCCTACCACACCACGACTGCTTCGTGTTTCACGAGTCGTGCTTAAACCGCCGGGTTTTGAGCTCGTTGAAAGGGAAACCGGCCAAGGCCCCCGCGAATTGCGAACAGACATCCGCGTTAGCAATAATCGCGCACGCGTTCGACGTACTTGAAATAAAAAAAAAAGAAAAAGGACGAAAAAACAACGTCGTACGAAATAACGATCGCGTGAGGGCAGAGAGGACCAAGGGGGCTGAATTTGTTTCGACTAACAGACACGCGGTAGGCAGATCTCGTTACTTAAACGCACTACTACCGGGGACAAAGGGGAACGGTGAGGTGGTAACATTACGTACGTGCGTGGCCCAATTCTTACAATTTACAGCCGCAAAGTAGAGAGAGAGAGAGAGAGAGAGAGATAGTTTCGTAACTCTCGCAATGTGTGTACACGATTTTTACTCTCTTATCCCCACTCAAAAAACTCCCTCGAAAACTAAACTCGTACGTCGTTCTCGATCGAAACACGTTTTAAGCCTTCTTTTCGTAATTACGACATCGATAAATAATTTACTTTTTTTTTAGCCAAGTTTTTTATTTTAGTTTTAAAAATAATGAGACACTTGACGAGAATTCGTTATGAAGGAATTCCTTTTTGACAGTTTTCTGATATGCGAGATATTTTGGAGGTAATTTTTGAAATTAATGACTATATACACGAATTATCGTCTCATTAATATCGAAGAAAATATTGAACGTTTTTATTGATTTTTAATTCGGAATTTACGAAAATATTTCTGACCATTTTTTTTGTCTTCGATTCTGTCAATCAGATTCTAAATTTACTTTTATTTGACTTTGTTAGGGATTCAAAACGTTACGGAATTATTTATATCACCAATACCAATGATTTTGGTTCAAAAAATGAAATTCGCGACGATCAGAACCACTCAAGCTATATTCATGTTTTCGTTACTGAAATTTCAACATTTTTCAATCCGCTTTTTCCTTCCGAACGTTGATGAAGGATAATTATCAAATTATAACAAAAATAAATGTTAAATTAATAATCTCACAAAAGCATTTTTGTACAGAATTTTTTCAAATTTTGAGAACATAGTCGAAGCACTGTTATGATACTACGTGCAAAATTTCAAAAGGATTTACCGTCAAAAGAGCAGTAGAAAACTTTTCAACAGATTTTATATTTTTTTTCTCCCGGTTACAAAGGAACATATAACGATATTTGTCGCAAAAAATCAAAAATTTTGATCGTTCAGTTTCGGAGATACAGTGATATGAAGTATTATCTCTGTGTATGAAAAATTGCAAAAGTGTTTATTTCTCAGACTCGAAACTTCGCGTCAGACATATTTTCGGAAAATTTACACGTTTTTATATTCTTATAAGACATAAAAACTAACATAATTACATTATTCCGCAAGTTATATCGAATTTTTCGAAAAATTAATCGAAGAATGAACTTTTAGCGTGACTGTGACGAGACACAATTTCGTGAGAGTTGTGTCTAAAAACTTTTAATCGACAGATTGGAGAAACGCATTTTGGAGCATTATGAGGTGATAGAGCGGAACATGAGAAAAAAATCAAGCACATTGCGCTCACGCAATGGCTATTAGTCATACGTGAGATGAGACAGAAAGAGGGAAAGAGAGAGAGAGAGTGAGAGAGAAGGATAGACGGAGTTTGTAAGCAACATCGTGTAGTTAATGATTAATTTCTTTTTTCTTCGTTCGTTAGATAAACTCTCGTATCACTTTCGCCGTGTTCGTAACGCGTGACAAAAATCTTCCTTTCCTCACACTCACCACGATTTCTTTCTATTTCCCTGCCTCTTAGAAAATTGTACGAATCTTCTTCACTCTCATTAGTAACTGGACCGAGTAACTAATTGTTATGATGTTTTTTCTTCTGTGCTTTTTCAATTCGAAAAAAATTCGAGCATCCAATAAATTTTTTCTTTCATTTTCGTCCCTTCTTTTCATTGGAAATTTCTTGTCTCATAGTTACAACTTTTTCTGTACAAAAACAGGAATGTTTAAGAGCAGAAGAAAAAATAAAAGTTGTCAAAATGATGAACGAAAAATAAAAAATAATAGAAAACAAAAACTCAATGAAATTTCATAAAAAAACAAAAACAGCAGGCGAGAGAATAGAAATAAAAAGACAATCGTTATTCTTGAATTGCTGCATCCAGCTGTCTTTTTTTATTTCTCCCTCGTATTTTCTCACTGTTCCTTTTTCTTAAACGTTGCACTTGTCACTTGCTCGCGCACGCACGTTATATAGCCCTCGACGACTTCCCTTGACCCTCCCCAAACACATAAATCCTCTCGCGCACACGTCCCGGAGGCGTCTCACACTCGGAAATAGACCACAGTATTTAATAGCGTCTTAGGAAAGATCAACGAGTCCGAGAGGGCGCAGCAAATTTTCGAACAAGGTTAAAAACGAAACAGCATCCACACAATACCGTTGGAGTTTGCATCGTTGGAATGCAACGAAATTCCGCTTTTTTTACATAAGTGAAAACCCAAAATTTATATGAAGTCTTTAGCTAGATAATTGGACGATCTTTTTTTTCACCGAAAAACTAAATCTCCGAAAAAAATTGGAACGATTTGAATGATAAAAAAAAAAACATTTCGTTGCAACGATTCAAAATTTGATATGCTATGCACACATTATGGCACAAAAAAATTTCAAAAATTTACAAAACAATGTATAATATTTATATTATTATCGAGACAACAATGAAAACACCATTTTTGATAAATTTAAATGAAATTTCCATCGAGCTCTCCTGATTAATGGAATTAAAATTTTTTTTTAACGGAACTAACTCAATAAAAAAAATGAATGGCTCTATGAAAGATAACGAATGGTTTCTAAAACTTTAAATGACTGAACTTGTTATTTAAAATCCGAAAACTGAAAATGGACTCGAGAAAATTCACTTATAAGACAATTTTGTGAATTAATGCAACGAATACAATTGGGAAAATATATTTTTTTTTATAATTTAGGTCATTGAAATTTTGAATGCAGTTTCTCCATTTTATCGTAACGCATTTGAGTACCGTTTTCGTAGTGACGTATCGTCTTTTAAATTGATGAAATTCAATTGCAATCTCTCGGTCGTTTGATTCATTAAAAGGTTGTTTTATTTTATTTTTTGTTATTTTTGTCAATTCAATTTCTCCCTCTCTTAATGTTTCTTCCTCGCAGTCTTTCGCTTCATAAAACCACTGACCCAATAATTATATAACCGGTACAATGCTTAGCGAGGTATGAAGTCGCTTTGCTGTGATCGAGACACCGAGAGAGGGAGAGAGAGATAGAGAGAAAAAGATAATTCGAACACATTGAGCAATTATGTCAATAAAGTGTTATAGCGAGTGCAACGGTACACTTTGAGTCTCACGTTGCTTATTATTATACCTGCTTCATCATAAATATATTTGTATGCATAAATAAACATATGCAATACACACAGAGATACTCTGTGTATAAATGGACGATATGAGATCTCGGCATTACGAGACTCGAGAATTTTTTCAGCCTGTTACACCCGAGACTTCATCTGTATCAATTTTTTTGCATTTTCATTATCAACATTCTTGTTCGTGATTAAAAATAATTAACAAATAAATATATTTCAATTTAATTATATCGTTACACGTGTTACAATATTCTTCTTCTCGTTTTGGGTGTCGGGAAAACGTTCTGTTATTTACTTGGGTATTACGTGAGGGCACATTATGAATCCGGAATTTGGGACTCAAGAGTAAAGAGAAAAAGAAAGAAAGAGAGAGAGAGGGAGAGAGAGAATATTTCAGGATTGGGTAATCGGTTTCCTCGTATTGCCACACGATACTCATGGGGGTTCCCTTCCAGAATTTCTCCCATCTCTCTGTTTATGTCAAACTCTCCCTCTCCGTCTCTCTCTCTCTCTCTCTCTCTCTCTCTCTCTCTCTCTCTTGAGTACAATCTTTTACTCCTTCATTTACCTTTACCACACGCAGCAATCTTCGTACAAGGCTCGAAAGTAAATTCACGATGGCCACATTTGAGCACTGATGCAATAAGCATTTGTATTTTTAAAGCATTTACAAACCTATCAGTCGTTTCAACTAAAAGTTTCCATTTAGCGCTACTGAAAATTCATTTATCATTGATAATCTAGTGATTTCTAATGATGAAAAAAAGATCGAAACTAAATTTAAAAATTTGCGACAATCCCACAATTTTTTCCGATAAAATAATCGATTTAGCGTACGTTGCAATCTCCTTAAATCAATTTATTCAATATTTTGAGTAAATTTTATATTCTTTATCGTTCAATTTTTATCTTGGTACTATATTTTCTTTCAGAAAATTTATATCAGAAAATATATAAAAATTTGTTATTTATCTCATTTCATTGTGTCTGTCAATTTTGATTTAACCAGACAATGAAAATTTCAGTTTTTGTGAAACAAGAAGCATTTATTTGGAATCAAGAACTTTATCAATTTGACTTCAATTTTCCCATAAGAATATATACAATATTTATATACGTATAAATGTGTATGTAGACAATATATATAAGTGTATAAAGTCTTGCAAGATCGAGCCTTTTAGCTCAGCAATCGTACATTCATTATCCTCATTCGTGATGTATTTTACACACGTACATAGTCAGGTGAGTGCGCATACAAGCACGATCTGCAAAGATCAGCCCAACTGCCGGCACGTCGGGTGTACCAGAAGAGCGTGTGTTGACATTTTCTGTAATCGGGGTCAGGGCCCCCCGCTGCCAATGGTCGTAATTTTACTTTTAACCAGCCCTAGGGCAAATTCACCATTTCTTCATTCTTTAGCCGTAACTACTAACCGCAAATTTGTTTTTTTTTTTTCTGCAACCAATATTTAATTCAACCTACGTCATTATTTTATTTTATTTGTGTATAAAATTTCATGAATATTATATTTTCATCAATTGCCGAAAAACTGTGATTTTTTTTTTTTTCTCCATTGAAAACAAAACTTAATATCGACAATATTTGTAATTGTAAATGCGAAAGTCATTGGGAAAAAAAATCGTCATGTTCATTTCTACGTAATTCATTTTATTGTGAAATAACGATCGAGCTCTTCAACGATGTGATTGAGTTTAGACGTGGGTGCCATCAGAGGCTGTTGTTTGTCTATATGAAATGCACAATGTGTAACATTCGTCCTTGACGGGATCTTGGACTCTGCCAATCAATTAGTAACAAAAAATCAATACAGATATATTTTCGTTTATCAAACTTGGTTAGGTTTATTTATGTTTATGAATAAATATTCATATGTGTATCTTATGAAAAACTGACCAAGTCCAAGCGGTCGTTACAGTATTCTCTTCTGGTTTAAAACGTAAATATGTACATATGTATAAACTTTTTAAATATATATTTATGTGTCAGAAGAGGACACTGCAACATCCTCCTTGACTTGGTCAGTTTTTGGCAGTCAGCCTGACGATCCACATTGAGAATAACATGAGCCAAGAGTCCACCTGTTTACTGATCATTTAATATCTATAAAATCATGAATAAACAAATATATACAAATTTATATGATTATTTAATAACGAAACACGAGATGATTCCAGTCATTTTTATTAAACAACAAAAATTAGACAATTATTGTTAAAAATGATTTATTAATCGATATTAAATGATGTGAAAGTTGATTCTGGAATAGTCGCGGTGACAAAAATATCAGTCAAGAAAAATTAGGAGCTGAATGCAAGATGTTTCCACAACGATTTAAACGTATGATTTTTATTTGAAGATTTCCGATTCGAGGGGCTAAAAAAATTTGAGATTTTCAAGACAATCAGTGTTTTGGAATCTCAGGCCCTTATCCCTTCGTCTTAGTTTCCACATTGCCCTTAAATTGCTCTGCCGATGATCGTAACACATGTCACTCATTTACGAGCACGATTTGGGACGTTAATTTCTTTTTCCTGGATCGGAACGCCTCTGTGAGATGCGACGACAGGTGGAGCCTGCACAGAAATTCTCGTCAAAGGGGTTTGAGGGGAGAAAAAAAATAGTGAATAAAAAAACGATGCATCGAAAGAAAAACACCGTTGCAAGGAATAACATAACCCATATACAGAATTTTTTTATTATTTTTTTGACGCTGCACATGAAACAGAAAACGTTTGTATGACACACACACACACTTATTTATTCGGATGCACGATCCATCAGGATGAACACGTGCATTCTCCCTCGAGACACGATTTTTTATTTCTTTTTCTCCATTCCTTTTTCCTTCTCTCTTTCTCTTTCAAAGAGAAAACAGAGGTTTAGAAAAATCATTCGAAAAAATGCGAAGCCTCGTTTATTTGTTTATTCGCATTGAAGGTTTTTTTTTTTCAAATTTATTCATATTCACACAGCATCCCCAATTCTACACGAAAACATGAACAATAAAAAATCCCCTTTTTCCTCAATTGGAATGGAATGGAAAAAAAACGCAAGAAAAAACAATTATTTACGACAATATTTGTTTTTGAAACGCAGCGATGCAACAAAATTGTCCTTTTTTCACAGCAAGCATCATTAAGATGATCCGGTAGTTTGACTGAATTTTTTTTCTACGACGCTTTTTCTCGTTTGCGGTGGCAACGACCAACTACAAAAATGCCGGAAAACAAATTCGAAGGTCATCTACACCCGGTTTCGTCATTGCACTGTCAAAGAAACTTTGAAACGATTCTAAAATCTACTTCTTTCTTTTCATTCATCTCGATATGATTTATTTTTATTGAATTTTTTCGACACGGAATAATTTTAGCGAAATTTATCGATCGAGTTTGTCGAATTATTGCTTTAAACAATCGCAACACGAAGCACGTCCAATAATCCCGAAAAATTGTAGTTTTTTTTTTTCTAAGAGCGTCACATAATAATTATTCGAGTTGGCATAATTTCTCGTGGAATTATGAATCGAGGCTGTAATACCTACAAATATATAAATGTATTCGTGCATGATATTACAGAGAGAGGAAGAAATAAATAAAAAAGGAGACAGAGTGAGAAAAGGAGAAAGAAACATGGAGACAAAAGAGGGGGTTAAAAAATGAGTCGCTCCATAGTTGCACCTGTTGTAAACCCCCACACACACAAACACACACGTCTTTGGACATTCATAAAAATTCTCTGAGAAGTCTCGACAGCGCTCGAGCGAGCAATTCTAATGCGCGAACAATTTCCGTGAGAAAAATTTTCTTAGAGTGTGGACTCGTGGTTCTCTTGGTCTTGCAGCCCTTCTCCACATTTGTGGCTTCATAAACTCATGGATTCTCAAAAGAGTTGCTAAACATTCACAATCTAAAGAAACAACCGACCATCAGGTGAGAGGAATGTGTGGCGAGACAGTCGAAGAAAAAGGAAAAAACAAGTGGGAGCTGAAGAAAAAACGAGTTTAGTAAATTAACTTGTCAATTTTCCATTCATTCATTTTTTTTTTGTATTTTTTTTCTTGGACAACATTTTTAGCATCGTGAATAAATATTAATGATTACTTATTAATAGAAACTTGCGGTTCAAATTAGAAAAAATAAAAATAAAAATTCCCATTCACTAGAAAATATCGAAAGAAACTTTTGTTTTTAGTGAATTAAAAATATTTTATTTTCCTTTGTACTGGATTTAATTTCGAAAGGTCAATTTCGAATTATCAATAATTTCTTATCAATTTTTAATTCTAATAATTGATGGAGAAATATAATTCAAATGAGATAAAAAAACTTATTTCTCATCTGCTGAAAAATATGAAAAAGTTGAATTTTAGTAAATTTGAAATAGTAAATATTTTATCATTGATTTTAATTATAAATTGATCCTTCATTATTTATAATTGAACAGAAAAAAAACAGTCTTAAGGCAATGTTTTGGTGGAAAGAGATACGCCTTTTTTATTATCAAGTACTATGGATTAATATATCGTTGAGAAAATCGCGCTCACGACACGCATTGCTTGTTTATATATCGCGACTCGTGCTCGTTCGCCGTGCAGACCATGTAATCCTTTATCCTTGGACCTATCCTATATGCCAGCCGGTAAACAATTTCGCAATGAGAATCGCGCCTCGATCGGGAATTTCCTTATACACACTGCCATAAGTAACGACCGCGTATTATCTCGATACCAACCGAGGAACTTGTCCGACTAAAGTACGAATCAAGTCGAAGTACATGGTGGAAGAAAAAAAAATTAGGGCAGCTTGAATAATTCACGTTAACTAGAAAAAGTGTTTTCCTAATTAAACAATTTTACATTCTTTTTCCTTAACTTACGATTTTTCTTCCAAACAGCAAATAACTTCTGACATGCATTGTAACTCTTGTAACTTTGTTGAATAGTTTTCAACAGTGAATATTAATTTCAAAACTTCGAATTAACGTTATCAACAAAATATGAAGAAAAGTATAAAAGGGTTTACCCTAGAAAGTCAATTTTTTCTTGTTTTTTAATGTGCTAGTGTTTTAAATTTTCGACAAAAATAACTCGTCCTTCCAAGTCTGAATAAAAGTTGAGATAATTAATCTCAAAACCGTCGAAAATAAATGTCTATTGGAACATTTACCGATTAATAATATTTGCAAAATGATATGTCACTATTTGAAAAGTAGAAAATTTTTTTGTGATGAAATGAAAAACAAATTTGTTTTCTATTTCGATTCCTCTTATCAAGTTATAAACACCAAACTCCCGACCTGAATGCTAATGTAACATTAAAAATACTTGCAAATTTCGAATAAGCATTGAATCGAGTATTTAATTAAAAATAAATATCTGTTGGAGCACGGAGAGTCCGGAAATTCTTGAAAGACCGTTCACGTTTGGTGAACTCTCGAGTATTACGAAGGAATTGGTACACGTGTACAAGTTACCTCGTGATGGAAAGATCATTACCTCGAAACTAAGAACTGAGCGTAACGCCAAGTCGATTGGAGTAAAACAAGAAAATAAAACTAAAATATAAAAATAAAGATAGAAAGAAAGAAATATCTGAATCAATAGTGAAGTAAATAACGCGAAAAGGTGGAAGAGGTGGAGGGGAAGGAAAATATAAGGAGACGGCAACGCAACAGTTTAGAGTGAAGCTCGTTACGTCAGTGAAAGTGTTATGCCAATGTGGGCCGAGGCTAACCTGCTGCCTGTGTTGCTTACGATGGTGCTCGCTGCCTTGTTCCCCTGGAGCTCTTTACACACGTTTATTCACACACTTGTTTACTACACGATTCCCTCTTTCCCTTCCTCTCCTCTTTCCTCCATCGTTTATTCTCTGTTTTTTTTTCCTTTTTCTGTGTCTTCCTTCTTTCTTGATCTTTCGGTCCATTAGTGTGTACTTTTGTCTCTATTTCCCTTTGTCTCTTGTCCTCTTTGTTCTTCTGTTTTCCCAACTGTCTCTGTTTCTTATTCCTTTTTCGCTTTTTCATGTCTTTCTTTCTTCTCTTTCTTCCTCTGTCCATTTCGTTGTTTCGTTCTGTTTTCTTTTCTTTTCATTGTTCGTCTTGTTTTTCTGTATTGCAAAGTCATCCACAATTAAATAACTACATCGAAAAATACTTGTATCAAGAATAAAATCAATTCACGTAATTATCAAATCTAACCTACATAATTATCAACGTGTTTTGAGAAAAATACTTGCAGGAAGTATCGAGACCTTTTACCACGGAAGTCACGATTAAAAACAACACGAGCATTTCCGAGATACCTGCTTTTCAATACGATTCAATATAAACTCATTCGCGAATCAATCGAAGCGTGAAAATATGGAAGTTTAATATGATGATATTTAACGTCTTATCTCCGAGATCGTGATCGCCTTTCATGTTATTTGGTGTTCATGTGTGTAGATTACGAGATTGAGAATGAAAACACAACGAGACTCGTTGCCATTTATTTCCGAACAGATGCCGATAATCATTAAATCAAAAGAGATTTTCATTTTTTATATAAAGCAATTACTTCGACAATTCGAAACAAGAGAAAACAACATTCAACTTCCTTTTTTTCCTCTAAACTAATAAAAAAATACAACCAAATCAATTTAATTTCTATATTCTAAGTATTTCTAAAAAACACCAAAAAATAAAAAGAAAAAAGAAAATAGATATTCAATAACAATGGAACGATCCATCGTCTGAAGCATAAATTTTTATACTAAAGGTCCATTGAACACCGTAATTATCATTGAAATAAAAATTCTGAACACCTCAATCTACGACTGTAAATAAATCCATAAAAAATAAACAAATATAAAAAATAAATCATGAAATATAAAATAAATTGAAAAAAAAGATTAAAAATAGGTTTTCAAAATCATATAAATGTATAATAATGGAATTTATATAAGAAAAATAAAAAAGAATAAATGGAGATATGATGAATAAGTATCGAATGTGCGGGAACTGCACGAGTCTCTCGGCGAGCAATGATGATACATGCAAGCGTGTCATGCACCTTTTGTCCTTTGACGACACAACGACGATCTATACATTTATGGATGCGCCGAGCATGCATCAATGTATGAGTATGATAACCAACGGTGCAAATATAATGTACCATGAGCTATATATATATTAGCGGAGAGTAAAGAGTTGCATGGAAGACATTGCTATCTGCACACGTGACTTGCACGTGTGTACATATATAACGTAACTGTATATCCATCTTTTTATTTATACTTGGTAAGGACATTTGCTACACTGCTTAGATTCTGGATTATTGTTGAGTTCAAAGCCCATTTACTGTATTTCCTTATCCACGACAGAAATTAAAAATACAAAAGTTGTCACGAATTCAAATCGACTTAAATTTTATTATCACTAAAAATTATGAGCGTCATTTCTTTAGTTTCTTGGCAAATTTCATATTATTTGATTTTTTTTTTCTATCATAATCTTTTACACGAATCATTTATTCATTTAAAATGAATCATAAGTATTGAATCTTTTAGCTAAATGATTAACGTCATTGTTTTTTATTCATATTTATATTAATTAGTTATTAAAGATATTGATTATTTCATTTGAATAATTAACTGTTAAATTTTGATCTTCCTGCTGCTGTCACATGAATGACGAACCGGACGTGTGGAAAAACACTCGTCCTCATATTTTCACCGACTGCTCTCGAATTTTCTTCAAGTAGCCACTTTGTATCGAGACGATGTGTGTCTTGCACCCTCTCAGGGCCATCTGGATAATACTCTCTTAAGTTCACAGCCGACCTGTTTCTTATACACATGTATATATTTAACGTGCATTCATATTTGAGTTGATTTTGAGTGTCGTGGAAAAAAATGGTCGAGCGATAATTTGCTCCTTCTCATGGTTTTCCATAAGAGGATCATTATAGTTTTGATGAGAAGATCCTGTTCTCGAGATCTCTCCTTATGAGAGAAAGCGTTCGAGATATTTATTTAGGAAGTGAGAAACCGGAAGTCTCTCCTTGAGATCCCAGCGGGTAAAAAAGTGTCGATATATGAAGTGATATCCCCGAGACGAGGATGTACGAGAATATTTATTCTTTTATGGTTCGAACAGCCAATGAAAAATAAACGTCATTTCCTTTTATACTATTTTGACAAATAATCATTCAAATACGTAACGAATTGAAAAACTCATTTTAAAATAATATTTTCGTCACAATGAGAAAAAATTAATTATTCATTAAACTAAATCAATGTTGTTGAAAGAATAATGGTTGTTTGCACTATTTTGTTGTTGTTGGATAATGTTATAGTTTATTGAACGAAATCATAGAAATTTCTAGCAATTAAATCGATTGAATAGTAAAACGATTTTGATTGAACTGATGCCATTTATTTTCTTGGGCATACTTTTTACTCGTTTATATAAAATATTTGGTCGAATTTCGATTATTCAATAAATAATTGAATACATTCTAGCGGGATTTTATTGCATAAACATTAATTTGTTTGAGTGGATTACAATTTCGTTGGTTCGATTAACAAGCTCCAGCATCCGCGAATCATTTGGTTTCATCTGATAAATATTTGATTGCATGTAATTTTGATAAAAATCTACCGAGATCAACGAATGACGAACACACTGTAAATAAATTTCACAAATCGATTCACGTCGATTAAAGAATTTGTCGAATTTCAAAGACCAAAAGAATTTTAAAGAAATATCAATAAAATAAGACAAAGATCGATGTCTCTCATCTCAATTTGATCAAAAGTGAATTCACAAGGAATCAGACAAAACTCTTCACGGTTGAGTAATTGCCAAGCAGTTTAAAACCCTCTTTACGTAATAAGTCGACAATAACGCGAGGTGGTATCATCAAAATCAATTCTCCATTATCTTGAGTCGAATTTATCCTCTCAAGATTTAATCTGGAGATCAGATTTTCAAGCTAATTAAAAAAAATAAACTGATAACGAAATTTCTGATTTCCGGGTATTTTTATCGCTTCAATAAAATCAAGAAAAACAGAAAGACGGAGAGAGAAAAGAGGAGAGAGAGAGAGAGAGATAGAAAGATAAATCTAGATCGTTCACAGCATCATCGATCATCATCTATCAAGTAAGAACGAAAATAAAACTGATTGCTCCGATGACTGATTAAATCGAACTGGGTCGTTTCGATGATTATTCACGAGCCGATCAAACTCGCCAGATTGGTCTAATTGTTTTCTTTCATTGAGTAAAGAAGAAACGACATCCTCATAATTAATGATGTATTTCAGTTCTTGAATGAACCAACTAATGAGTTAATAAAAGCTTAATATCAATATTGATCGTTATTAAACCGCTATCGGCTGTAAAATATTGATATTGCAATAAAAAAGAAGATTATGAATAATCCGTCTTTCGAATCTTTTCCGGGTTTCTTTTTTCGATGTGCTCTTCATCATCTCTTTTTAAATTTATTTTTAAAAACACGTTTACACGTACTCCAAATAATTCTTACGTCACAGACCTCATAGGATGGAATTGTAAAAAAACCAACAACGACCCAACATCATTGATAAAGTATAGATCACGATTTGGGTCGACGCCAGTATCGAAAGACACGAGATTATAAAGTTTCCTTATACGATAATCTCCTCTGAAAAATTATTGTTACAGAACAAAAACTGGAAACTAGTTTGAATTCTTGTCAATTTTTACAATGTAAAATATAATAGGCGGTCACCCAACCAAGTATTGGCCTCGCCCGAATCTGCTTAAGTTTGTTGATCGCCGAAGCCACACATCGACCTGTCAGTTGTATGCAAAAAATATGTTTTCGTGCAAAGAAAATAAAATTTTGTATAGCTACAAGGAATTTTATTTTATTTTTGAGATAATAGACATTATTCATTTATTCTGTAACTGTAATTTATCAGTTTTGAATCTCCTCGGGTATATATTATCATTGGATTATTATCAATATATTCGAACATTCCATTATTTTCTTGATATACAGTCAAAACAACGTAAATACCATTCTTGAAAAAAGCCAATGACACCATATCTATTATTGTGACTGTAAATGTGAACATATGTGTTTACATGCTGTTATAAAAACAGCGAATCGAGTAGAATGGCAGATTAATTCGTATCTCTCTTCCCTTTGGTTATGGAGTTTATACTCAAATCGCGTCTTGCACATTAAAGTACCAGTGGCAAATAGTATTTCTATCTATTCATCCTCGCATCACGAGTAGAGTCTATTAGCATCGAGCGTGGTTGAGAGCCGGAGGGCCTTGACACAGTGCGTGTCAAGCATTGCATGCTCGATAGCGGAAAGCGCAATCTATTTATCGCGATTTATCGACAATTTTACGCTAACCGTTGATACGCACGATAGATATTAAATATATGTGTATGTATTTATATACCTACCTGCATATTAAAAAAATAAAAATAAACTAATGATTGAATTAACGATCATTTGACCGCAAAAGTATTTTTATTACGCATTAATAATTGTCATTACAACAAATTTATTAATTTTTTTTAATTCTTTTTCGTCCCATTCAACAATCTACCAAGTTTGTTTCTCTTCTTTCTTTTTCTTCCTCACTCATTTTTGTCACCTCGAGGTATTACTTGGAAAGGTGTAGGATTGGTCACAGGCGAGAAAAAAATTGTCTAGACGAATCGTAACGTAGGATTGTCTAAAGCCTGAGAACCAAAAAAAAACGACAGTTTTAGTTCAGGGCAAGAAATCCATTGAACCGAAAGGATTTACCGAATGTCAATTTTCTCAAGATCATCTATTTCATACACACAAATAAAAGCTGTATGAAAAACAATAATTAGAACAGTGACACTGACATTTAATGAATAATTAATAAAATACTCTCAGGTCAATTAGGAGAAGTTTGTTTGAATTTGTATTTAAAAATAATTGATTATTCACTGAATCTAAATTATTGAAAAAGAAAAAAATGTTACATCGAATAAAAAAACTTTGCAACATCCATTTGAAAAAAGTAACGACCCCAATCCTCTCGATCGTAACACAACAACGAAGAGGAACATTTTGTTGGCTGTTTGTAGTAAAAATAAACGAGTCATCGTTCGATAAGAATATTAAGGATTAAGGTGACTGTCCCCTCTCGGCCTCCCTATTCTCCGGGTCCCCCTTCATCTCTACTGAGGCACATGGTCGTAGACATAGTGAGGAAGTGTCGGAGTATGACAAAACGTATAGATGTACAAGAGCGAAAGGAGGGGAGAGAGTAAGAGGTGGGAAAAAACGTGAATAACGCGGGCGTTATGACCCACATAACGCACCAATTACTCGATTGCTTTTCCATACTCAATACCATATAATAAATAACCTCGTAAACACCAGAAAGAAATGAAAATTACGAGACATTGTTTTATTTATTTATTTTTCAATATTTTTTGTATTTCTAATCGTTTCATGCGATGGATAAATCTTCGAGCTCGTTGTGTCTCGCTTCGATATTATTTAAACAAAAAAATTGAACAATTGCTGGCTCCTTTGACATTAGGAGAAACAAAAAACAGTGTGCACGAAACGATAAACGTTGTTCGTTCGATGAAAAAAACTCCATGCTCGTTTTCTCGTACCTCAACATGACTAAAATGTAAAAAAAAATGTTATTACCATCGAAGCAGGAAAGAAAAATTTAAAAAAACCATCTACTCGTTTGATATAATCATTGAAAAACAACAGAGTTGTTATAAAACCTTCTTTCTCAGTCTCTCTATGACACTGTTTTTCTCTAATGATTATCCTCTTGTATTTTCAGTCTGTAGGCAAAACTTTTAAGGGTCGTTCGCACGCTCGCTTTGAAAAAGCGTATTACACTTTTTTTTTTATTCCGAGCTTTTTCTTTTCTGTCTCACTCCCTCGATTCTCTCCCTCTTTCTCCCATGTCTCGTCTCGTTTCGCAACGATCGGTTTTTCGCAAAACGTTTCGCGCTCCCGCGAGCTTACATTGTGATCCGTTCCACGTATGACCAAGCTCGTTCGTCCATTTTTCCGTCCACTTTTATCCCTCCGTTGTATCGCTACTTGCGGATAAAAGTATCCGCTTACTTCGTACCGTAGGAGCTTCATAACTTCGTTTATTGTAGATCAAGAAAACTCCTCAGAAGTCTATAAAATTTATTTAGTCAAATATTTAAAAATTAAGTAGTGCACAAAAAGTTATTTGAAATTATTTTTAAAAATGTTTTATTTTTTCATTTTTTCTATCCAAAATAACATTTCCCATGTTTTTTTTTTTTTTTTTTTTTTAATGTACTTGAAAAAGATTTTGTCGAACGAAATAAATAAATTTTATTTCAACGAGAATATTTAATTGGATATCGTGTAACTAAAGATTTTTGAGACGAGACTGAATGAACGGTTAACACTCGAACGAGTTATTGGTCGAAGCAAAAAAAACTGTGACGCAGCAAAACAAATTAACGTTAATGCAACAATATATTGTTCGAATAAACTAATTCAATTATTTATTCCACCAATACAATTTAATCAATTTGATAATTAAGACTTAATGAAATATAACATTGAAGAAGCTTAAGTTTTGCGCAAGCAAACAACTGGCAACAGTTGTTAAAGCAAAATCATTTGGCTCCCGTGATTAAGTTGATTTATGTGCAAAAAAAATGCATTATTTGATAGGGTCATCTACCTCGTTACCATGTAACAAAAAAAGAGAAAACAAGCATTTTCCATTCCAAACAAATTGGACTAAATTCGACAAACAATTTTTTTTTTCGTATTTACTGTAAACAAAAATGTACAGAAGCCGAAAATATTATCAAAGAAAGCTTATTTCCTCTTCAAATTTTACTCCACATTAAAAGAAATAATGCCGAAAAAAAAAATGTAATAAATTGAGGTATTGTAATGACGAAACTACGCAGCAAATTTTTCCACGTGCCAAATGACCTGTCTCGCAAAAATGACATCTCCTAGTTTCCATTAAACATATATTCGTCAAACCCGGGAGAATCCAGTCGTTCAGACATGCTAATTCGGTTTCAGAACAGAAAACGCAGCCCCTCGTTCGTCCGCCCTCTTTTCGAAGCGTCGAGACATTGCCGACGTCAACGTCGACGATCACAATAAGCTTCGATCGCGCGAGGACGCGGTAAAAAAAAAAATCGGTCTTGCTTCACTATGGGAGTGTGAAAAAGCAGAAGAGCGTAACTATCGTTATTTAGCTAGTGAAATGGCGTCGATCGACGTCCTTTCGTTTCTTAATGGTCAATGCTCTACTAAGTTAGTGTAATTTTCGTGTATAGTGAACTTGTCGCCCTGCCCATACCACTTCGTTCATACTTTCTCTCTCCACTCCATTTTTTTTTCACTCATTCCGGCTCCGCTTCGTCAGCCTCATGTAATTTTCATGAAAAAAAAAAAAAAAACGCGCGAAATTATCGTGAACGAGCTCGATAAAGTATCGCGTCGTCCTCCGTTCGATCCCAATGTATATCTGTACATATAAATATATATTTTTATGCTCGCCCTATGAGCAAAAGGTTCTGCAGACTGTCACGCGTTGCCGGTGCCCTCTATCGCCCGGAACGAGAAAAGTGTCACAAAAATATACCAACAATGTCTGCGAAACAAACCGTGAGCGAATTAAAAAATAAAAAGATACAGAGACAGTAGTAAAAAACAAGCCTCTATAGTGAAAGTATAAAATAATAATGAAAAGATAGGGAAAAGGGTCAGCGAGAAGTTTTGCGAACGATAGATTGTGTTTTTTTTGTTTTTTTTCGTTCCTTCATTTTTATATCTTATTTTACTGAACGTTGCGCGCAAAGGGTCGTGGCCTGTAAAAGGTCGATATGTTCAAGAGCTTTTTCGTTGTTCGTTTTAATTTTTTTTGTTTACAATTTTTTTCTTCTTCTTGCATTATGGAGTAAACTCTCTGGCGCACACGATAACGTATTTTACACACTTTGTGTATCAGATAGTAAGGTACTGCCGTGCTAAGAGTTTAGCTACTGTTGCACACTAATGTTAAAACATTGTGAGTACGTTCATGTGGTTATAGGACTTGTCGACGGGAATTTGTTGGACCCGCGTAATGAAAGGGCTATATTGCAAGAGTTCCCGCGTGCAATATACATCCTCTTGTCCATATAACTATATGTTTAACGTACTGGGCCGATGTGCAAAATAAAACTATGGTGACGTACAGGTAGAAACAGCACGTACTCACATAAAGGGGGTCCCGAAAATCACAACTTCCATGGGGCACAATAGATATAATCATTCTTATTCGAGTAATGAAAATTTAACGAACAGTAGTCTCCACACAGTTATGTTCAAAGGTCATCTCTTTGGTTGGTTCCTGACATCGTGGGTGTAACTTACGAAGTAAATTAATAACGTTAGCTGTTATAAATCATAGGAATAAAAAATATGTGAAATTTCGGGAAAAATGTCGGATATAATGTTTTGAGTCCTTTGTAATTTTTAATAAGCAGAGTTCACTCTTCGTGTCGCTGTATCTCCGAAACTAAAGGGTCAAAATTTGTGATTTTCTTTAGAAAAACTTGATCATATGTGTTTCTGTAATTGAGAAAACAGAGAGAAAAGCTGTTGAAAAGTTTCGGAGTTATTTTGTGGAGTGTGAATTTGTCTAGTGTTCCCATAAGAACGCGGGTAAAACAGTGCAATTATTGATTGTTAATATCTCGAATATGGGGGGTTGAAACGTTTCGAAATTTTGCACTTATTTTTGCAATGGTGCCCTTGGTGTGTTTAAAATTTGTTGAAATTCTGAAAAGAAAATACTGTGCCTTAATTAATTACTGCGAGCCAATTAGACGCGTTGATATCGAGCAGGGGCGCGGCTGGCAACGAACAATTCTGCACGAGCCTATAGACCGTCGTTCGTGGCAAGAGGGCGCTCCCTCTACCGCATGTTTTCTATTAAAAATCCTACTGATTGAGCTGCATGAGGTAATTAATATCTAATCAGTATCAGATTGAAGAGGGAAGTATCTAAGAAGTTTTAACGTGAAAATTCTGATTTTTATGTCTCCGAAATCTTGAGCTGATTTTTAAGGACACCCTACAGAAAAATTTGTACATAGATAGGAAGAGAGTTTCATGACGACTACGTCATGGGGAAATGCACGTGAGTCACTTGTTTCCGCCGTTTATTCCCTATAATTTTCCGCAACCTTGTACATAAGTACATACTCCTCGTATATATATGGAGTCCAGACTTTTGCTAAGAGCATCCATCAGAAGAAGGGGAAAGGAAGCGAAAAAAAAATCAGCGAGAGTAAGCGCTTGGCGCGATATCCTGCTTCGATGCTAAAAATAACTGTAAAAAAAAATGACGACTGGACGTAGAAACGACGAGGGATGAGGGAGAAACGATGGAAGACTGTATCGAAGTATTAGCCAGATGCGTTTCAACGATCGAAGGACGAGAAGAAACGAATGACGAAAAGAAAAAAAAAGAAAAAAACGGAAATAATAAAAATCAAGCAGCGAAACATTGCGCAGCCTTCACTTTTCTCTACCGTGAGCCTTTTTTCACCTAAAACTCCCTCCCCAGCTATTATAATAGCTTTGCCGAGATCTTAAGGCGTTTCTCTGTATGTACTTGAGGGTACTCTCTATATTTCATCGTCCCGAACACATCCGAAACCCTTGGAATACAAGTCAGTTTGTCTTGAATATATGTGCATTATAGTGTCTCAAAAATGCAACTCTCACGCGCCTTTTTAGCTCCACAGAAACATCAGGCAGCGTGTAGCCACCGTCAGCAGGAATTACTAGTACACATATACATGCATTTATATATATATACTCGTATTTAACGTACATATAGATATATACATGTGTACAGTGAAGGGGTTTGCTTGCAGAAAGCGGATGTGAAGCGTTTTTTGCCAGCTTGACTCCCTCTGCACTGGCAAGTTGGAATGAGTGAGAAACAGACGGAATAAGTGTTGGAGCGAGAGTGAGAAATGAGTGAGCCTTCAACCCGGCTATGAACCAGAGAGACGCGCGAACCTGTTTATAACGAGCCGTTTTATTCCATCTTTCGTAGACTCTTTTTTCTCTTCCCATCTCTCTCTCTCTCTCTCTCGCTCTCTTCCTCACTCTCGTTTTTTCAATAAATTTATACACAAGTTTCAAAAAACGAAAAAAGTAAAGCGAGTGGGGGAAATAATTATTAAAGGATAAAAAGCAAACGTCTAGTGATCGTTATTCAAATTTTGACACAAATCAATGATTCGACTAACTTTTCAGATTGCACAGTCACTTTTTTAGTACTCCGTTCCATTATTTGAGCGATATACTGAATTTTTAAAAAAATTATGTAATTAAGAGCTTCACGAACGGTTCGAATAAGTGGTTAAGAAAATTTGCATTTTTTAGATACGAAGGGCTGCATGTTGCAGGGATTTTTATTCGTAGGAGATAAAAGGGAAACAAGGGTTGCAACGAAGTGAGGTAGGCCCAGGATTCGCGACAGGGAAGCGTACTGAGAAACCTCCCTTTTTTCATCCCCCATTTCTCTCTTTTTGTGTTTTTCATCCTATCTCTTTTGCCCTCGACGGCGATTTTTTTTCCTCTCTTTTTATTCGATAAATATATATGAAAGCTCAGCTTTATCATAGCCCGGGAGTTTCGGGGTTTTTGGCTGGATGGTAGGGCTGAAAGCTGCGGGGGTTCTTGTACCCGTCGTCCCAAGGTCGTCTGGTAGGCGGTCTTATCGATTCGGCCCTCGAGGCACCATGTTTTTAGCCTCCCAAACCCCAGAGTGTACTAACACAAGTACGCACCAACACGAATACGTTTAAGGGATGAAAAACGCACGAATGGGACGAATTCTCGTGCGATACCAGACGCGTATCCTTATTTCGATACTCCCAAATTTGTATGTATAGGTGAATGAAAAAAAGCCTGTCAGAGTCGATCCGAAGAAGCGATTTATAAGTTTTTTTTTTTCTTATATTTTTTTTCCGGAGCCCGCCAGACTCGCACTTTCATCGTCACAGACACGATATCATTGTGCCAGTGTGCCCTTTGTTGGCCCATAAGAGTTCTGAACGTCTGAGTGGGTATGTGTATGTACGTGATGGTAAAGATTCAAGGACGTCCTACCTTTTTCCTTCAGGGTTAACACCTAAGAAATAGCGTCTTTCTTCTCGTTTTTTGCAGAAAAAGAAAATCCTGTGGATCTCACTTTTTCAAGCCTCGAGGCTTTATCCCAAAGGATTTTCTCGAGACTAGCCTTAAGGGATAGCCCTTTGTCTTCAATTTAAATCGATAATTTTCGTGGAGATTTAATATTTGTCGTTTTTGGATTATAGGAAATTAAGAGTTTGCCCCAATTTCCTCGTCTCCCTTGAAAATTGTCGATAACGAACTTCGTGCCCCGGATTTAAGGGTTGACGAGATGCTTTTAATAGGTTGTATACACAGCTTGCTCGTTAATCGACTCGTTCAACGAGCTAGAAAAATTTGGACCCTCGTGTCTCGAGAGCAGATACAAGCGGGAGTAATTCATCGGGGTGTCAATAATTCAGCAGGTTCAGGGGTCGTTTTCTTTGTATATATAGATAGATGTGCTTACTCTCTCATTTTCTAGGTTCCTATGTCATCAAGAAATACCTCGTTTTACTAGTTTCTACTTTGACCAATGAATGACCTCGATTATTAGGTCGCAATGCCCTTTTGTGAGTTACCCTTCCAATGACCATAAATGCCCTTGGGGAAAAAGATGAACGCTCAACTTTGCAAAAACCAAATCATTGTGGCTGAAACGTTTGATTAATGCGACCTCCAAGAATGTCTGCTTTTCCTCTTTCTTTCACTTTTTGTAGATTAATTTGCGATCGACTAATCTCTCTTATAAAAAAGGCATAAAAAAAACTGCCTTGTTCTTCGGAGCAGAATTCCTCCCAGATATTAACGAAGAAACTAACGAAGAGGGGAAAAAAACTTGACGTTCGTTGCTCCTTGTTTTCATCGTCTTTTTTGAATCAATCGCAGGGAAATGATGAGTGTGCTCGGGGATGAAGTTTGGGGGATGCGTTTTAAGCAGGGGTTGGTCTAGTCGGTGACCAGACCCTCGCAATTACATTTTCTCGGCTCATCTGCTAGGAACTACCACGTCACATGTTTTTATTCGCTCTTAGCATATTTCTTTCAATGTGAAACGAGGCTTCTTGGAAAATGAAATCAAAAATTCAACCGACAACGTTCCTCAATGTGTATACATACGAAAGCGAGAACGAAATGAATAAAAAAATACAATTTTTACATCCGATTCAATTTGCAGAATAGCAAAATTGCGACTTATGAATTGAAAGAGGTTATGCAAACACGTGTACAATTGCCCGATTCTGAGGACCTTGTCTCAAAAGTTCAAACCTTCTTTTCTTCGAGGTTAAAGAACTCATCAAGACTTCTAGTTACGTGACCCGAAGCGAATGTTAACTCGTAGCACGCTAATTGTCCGACGAAAAAAAGGACATTAAAATTTACGCGGTTCCAAACAGCAAGAAAACAAAAAGATTTAAGACTGATCGCTAAAACGCGATGAATGACGCGAAACGAGGGTGCGCGTAAAGAAATCCGGATACTTCGTCCTTGCCACAAAATTTTTGTGTGTACAATAAGCCAGACGCGGCGAATGGAATTTTTTTGTCTTCTCACTCCCTCGCGCCTCGTGCTTTTCTTCAAACCGCTTTCTCAGTTTCTCTGAGCAGCTCGACAATGAGAGAGTGAAAAAAGAACGAACGGAAATGGAGAGTGACACCGAAATATACGAATTTAAGTTGAGGACGAAGAAATTGAGGGAATGTTGAAAGAAAGAAAAATAAAAGAAAAAACGGAACAGCGAAAGACAGAGGAAAGGGGGAGGATAAAATATACGAAGAAAAATAGAGAAATGACACGACATATATAAGTTCGAAGTATATACATATGTATATACTTTTAAACACATACATGCCGCGTCATTTCTCGCGTATAGACGGAGAAAAATAGGGGTTGTTGACGTGTTCGCGTGTACGTGAATCTAAGAGTGGGTGGTACGAATCCGTCTAGACGGTTTTCTCGCTCGATTCTGACTCGACTAGAGAAAGAGAGAGAGAAAGAGTGAGAAAAGAAAGAGAAAGAGAAAGTTTATACAGCAAGGTTTGGAATCCTTGGGGGTTGATGGGGGTGGCTCGTAAGAGAGGGATGAAACATGGCATAACGGAGAAAGTTGTGAGGGCGTCGTCGTCCTCCTCCTCCTCGTCGATGATGGTGGCGTTTCGGGACGCCGCCATCTATACAGATACACAGTTATGTTTATACATACATATATATATATTTATAAAACCTCCTACACACCCCTATATATGCGCGAAAATAGAGGTTGCGGGAGGGCTTGATGGGTGCGGGAGGCCCGGAGAACAGTGAAAGTCCTGGCGCTCGATAACCCCCAGCGTCAAGGTCACGGTCATGGCCTCCAATGCTCCTACAGACTCCTATTCTCTTCCTCCTTTCCTCCACCTCATCTTTCGCCTCTTTCTCTCTTCGTTCTTTTCTCCCTTGCCTTCTCTCTTGCACTCATTATTTTCTTACCAACCAACTACCCTGTGTTTTTTTCTTCACCTCGTTTCTTTTCCAGGGACGCTTTTCCTCGCCTGGTTTCGACGTCGCAACGTCAAACGGTATAAACTAACCCCCTTCTCTCTTTTCTTTTTTATCCCACCCAGTGGGAGCTCGAGAGGGAAACCACCCCACGAGTATCAACTCTAGTCGCGCAACGCTATCCTCTTACTTTCTTCCTCTCTCTCTTCCTCTTTTTTTTCTTGCTTTGCCTATGCCAACCCTTCGCAGACGATTATCGAAACGATACGGAATTGGCGTCGTCCAACTGGCTCCGTTCGTTCTTTTCTTAAATACACACACACATATATATGTATATGGACATGCGATGGAAAGTTGGCAAGGGAAGAAGAGTGTTCCGTCCTTTCGATTGTTCCTTTTCGTTATATGTACAGTCGTCTCGTTTTTTTCCTTTCGTCTTTACTTTTTTTCTTTCTTCTTATACTTTTCTTTCACTTTTTTTTTCTTTCTTTTCTTTATCGTTCTTCAACAACTCGTGCTAAATTCCACGTCTGCAAACTTTCCAGGGTTAATGGAGGAAAGAGACCGAGTACACTTACCCATTGCCAAGATAAATTATTATTTCATTTATTTCATATATATATATATATGGAGAATAGTTGCTCTTTGCAAAATGTCAGATGGAGATAAATTTTTCATTTTATCATTGTGATGATTATTATTGTTTGGAGGAAAACTTAGACTCGATACCTCGCGATTGATCATCATCGGAAATATAGAGATCCTGAACCTTCTCAAACCATTTTTTATCACAATATAGTTCACAACAAAATTGATCCGTCGTATATTTTATAAAAATATTCAACCTCGTGAAATTTTTCGTCCAAATCATAAATAATTTCCTTAGTTATCCGAACTCATTACTTTAATCTCTCCGACACCAACCCTCCAGACTATCGTCCACAGCATTTGCACCAAGGCCGAAGAAAACTGTTGGAAGCCAGAAACAAATAGAACTAGATTTCAACGAAGTTTCAGTTAATAAGTACCATTAGAAAACCAGAAAAATTGCTTCCCATTCAGCGATTTATTCGCAAGCCAGTGTACGGTCACCCAACCAAGTATTGACCACGTCCAATGCTGCTTAACTTTGGTGACTGCCAAACCGAGCGATACATCGGCTGCGCCCTGAATCGTTATAATATTTGTTGTCAACACAGAGTAAAAAACGTGTGAAGAAAACACAAGAAAAAGTGTTGGTTAGTGCAGGCAACAGTGTGGAAAAGCTATTGATATCTTTCTCTTTTGTTGAGCCAATAGAATTCTCGTTGGATAAATAAATACCGACCTACATGCTCGTTGGAAAATGAAACGAAAAAAAGAGAGAAAAGAGAGTGCACACATCGAAGGATATATTGAATTAACGTGGCACTAAAAAACGTGCACAAACCACTGTGATACAATCCCATTACGCATATTGGACAAGATTGCCTGAGGTTTTTACGTTCTTTAGTGTGCGAGAATTCGCGATTGTGCAACGAAAGAACGAGAGACATTAGAGTTACATGTACAGAAAGACAGAAGGATATATCAATCGCGGTCACTACCTCTTCCCTTCACATTCACACACAGACAAAACTCTACACTCACAATACAAACGAATATACATACAATGTTTAGTAAATGAATGTATTTACAACATTAAAACGTTTTCCTTTATGAGCAACTTCGAATCTCTATCTCCCTTAATACATCTTGTCAAACGTTCGGAATTTCCTTATCGTTCCATGGTACGCCAACGTTACTAACATTGCTCCACTTGCTTTTACATTATTACAACCTTATGGAAAGATTTTTTCAAGTCTAACGAATGCTTTAATGAAGAAGATTTTGTTTTTTAAGTTAATTTTTTAATGTATTTTATTTAACGCATTGATTTTATTTATAAAAAAATGATTCGAAAAGTTTTCTCTATACTAGAAAATAAATTGAGTATTTGCAGGCATTTTTGTAAACTATGTTTTCATTTTGAAGTATTTTTCCATAATAGTATTTCCGAATTGGATGATCCAGACCAATTTTTTTCGGAATGTTTTTTTCGTCCAAAAAATAACTTTGGTTAGTGTCTATTTATTGATATTGTGGATGCAAAAGCTTCTGAATGAATTTTCCTCTCAAATAGGACTTTATCTTTCGTTCCAAAAAATCAGAGCAATTTACTTTTTGGTAAGGTCATACAAAACATTTTTGATGATCGCGTTCCTCGTTAAAGTCAACACAATCGTAAATTTATGATTGGATAGACAAAGACTGCGTGGAGCGACTATTAAAAATTCGTTGAAAGGATAAGGAATACTGATAAAAAGAAAAAGAAAAAGAAAAATGACAAAGGGTAAGAAGTTCGACGTCAAAGTTAAAAGGATAAGCTCAAAGATTTGGGTGTACAGCCTTGACCCCGACCGATCGATCGGTGTACCCGGCAGTCGCCATGGCTACGAAAGAGAGGTCCTGCGAGAATCCCTTCACACACGCACTTACGCACTCATACACCGATAAAATCTTGAAGAGAAAGTGAGAGTTGGAGAAAGACAGAGACAGGACAAGCTTCGGGGTTGATACTTGAAAGGGCGCGGGTCTGAGCATTTAACCCGTGGACTTAGGGGGTTCGAGTTATTATGATTGTGAGAGCCCGATCTACGGATACGAAGTCTGTCTTTTTCCCTTTTTCATCGCTCTTCTTTCTTTTTTGATCTCTTCCATTTTCTTCACTTTCCTTTTTTCGCCTTCTGTCTCTTTCTCCGATTCTTTTTCGTCGTGCGGATGTTGAATTTTCTATTCCTGCGGGACGCTCCTCTCGAATCTTCGAAAGGATGTCCCTTTTTTTCGTCGTTCTCCACCACCCTTTACGTTCTTCGGATAAAAAGTCGTGTGTTCACGAGATATCGTGAACACTCGATCGGCCATACTCGGGACGGTCTGAAGGACAGGAAGACGAAGATGGTCCAAAAAAATGAGTTTTTTCTTGAGAAAAGCAAGGGGTGGACATTGCCATCGCATCAAAATTTGTTTGTATTCACTACGTAATGGAAAAAGGGATCTTTAATTTCATTTCGGAGCTGAATTTCGATCATTATTGCATCGAATTTGTGTTTTTGCATCCTTTAAGTAAGCTTTTAAAGGTATCGATTCGTATGAAAACATTGACCAGTTTTAATCCGAAAAATTCACACTTTTTTGAAGCCTTTATATGTAAAAATTTCACCAACGCTCGCAGTCAAAAACTGTAGCGTTAAAAGCGAGTTCTACCAAATTACAATAATTATTCAGGCTTGAACGATAAGGTACAACTGGTGTGCGATAACTTTTTTTAATCAAGGGACCTTATTAAAGTGGCCTGGGATAAAGGTGGCGAGTCTGCGGAAACGGGGTTGGTGGAGAAGAAAGAAAGAGAGAGGGGGATTGCTTCGGCTGCCAAGTTACAGGGTGTAGGGAAAAAAACGACGAAGAAGAAGAAGAAGGAGAAAGAAGACATAGAGCAGTAGACATAAATTACCGGGTCTCACAGGTGCCCTCGAAGAACAAAGTTTTTTTTTTCAACCCTCCTTTCCATCCCTCTGACTCTTTTCCTCTTTTTTCATCTCTCTTTTTAGACTCACGGGGCTGAAGGTAAAGCTCGTAGACTATCAGACATTGTCTATACGTGTATTTCAGCGAAGGGCTTTTTTCCACTTCGATGTGTTCGTTGATATAGCGACAAAAAAAATAATGCGATGCTAAGCAAGGAGACGGAGAAAAAACGAGGGCGAACGGACGTTGGAGAGTATTTTAGCTCGACTCTTAACCTACCTTAACACAAGGGTGTGTGCGAATTGGAGCCAAAGAGAACGACTTCTTCTCATCCACCCTCGTACGTGAACTTAATTGCTAGAGGACGAAAAGAAATTAGACGCATGGGAATAAAAGACAAAAAGGTTGATAGGAAAATCTAAAAAGTTCCAGACGTTAATACAACGTTAGACCTCGCCCTAAATAAGCTCACATCGACGCGGAGATCCCGAATGAAGAATAAAAATAAAAAAACAACGATTTTATCCGGTTCCAAGGACTCTCGAGGCTCGACCAAGAACTGTCACAATATAAAACAATGATGTGTGAAACGAAACAAAGACAAAATCAATCGAGACGTGACGAAACACACGTAGGCATGGGACCAAGAGTCTCGAAAGATAAATAGATCTACATTCGTAATAATTAATATCTTTGATGTTTTTTTTTTTTATTTTTTTTATCGCATCCGTGCGTACCCTTGCGGGTTTTTACGAGCTCATGCTCCTTGACTTTTACTATTTCCCCAATTTTTTCCCAATACATTTCTGTATGACATTTGACGGAGTTTCAGTTAATAAGTTCCATAAGAAACTTCGATTAACTGCCACCAAATCAGCGACTTACCCGCAAGCCATTGCATGGCCAAGCGGTCCCCAAACCAAGTATTGACCTCGTTCGAAACCGCTTAACTTTGATGATCACTGCACTCCTATCGCTGATTACACTAAGTATAAATAATGATATAAGTTGATACTAAAAATTATTTTCTACACATATTAATCGTTGCTGAACATTGTGAAAATTTGAGCTGGAAAAGTAAAAATGATTATTTAAAAACTATTATTACAGCTTGAATGATGGAACAAATATGTCTTTGTTTTTCCATGATATTTTTCACTTTTAGCAAATACTTGACATTCTGTGTGTTTATGATCTTACGACGGGGTTGGGTTTGAGAGGTCTGAATAGGGTAGGTCGGAGAGAGAATGGGGATCGGCGAGCTACACGTCTGATGAAGCAGCGGGTTGCTGAAAAAAAAAAACGAAAATAGAGGGTGGTTTATGTTTTGTCCTTCAAGATGATCCTGTCGTTACATTTCGCAACTACTCGTGTTTACTGTTCGTCCGTATACACATAGACAATATCAATAATATAATAAGATACACTGTAAACATTGGATGTCCTTCAGTTTTAGGGGTCGTCTCAATATATGGCCGGAATTTTTTGTCTTTTATTTTCTTACATATTTGCACAGTTATCTTTATTTTTTAATATCGTCTGTCATCTCTTAATATTATTTGATGTCTTTGTCAGACAAATGTGTAGTTAACGAAAAAATTCACTTCACTGGAACACAAAATGATATTCGGTTTCAAAAACGAGGTTTCAAATTTCTATATTTGAAATTGTTTATCTATTTCATAAAACTATGCTCTCGCAGCGACATATTAGCGAGTGCGGTAAACGTCACGACACTAGGGCATTGGAATAATAATTTTTTTTTTTCTATTTTTGAATAATTTTTTTGAGGATAGTTGTCACTACCCCAGAAATATTTTCAATGACAGCCAGCGCTTTTCACCAAAATTGACGATTTTGTCGTATCGAAAATGAGCAAAGTTCATATTTTTCCTTTTATCCCTTTTTCAGAAATCCCATGTATCTTTTTTTTCGAAAAATAGAATTTTCATGATTACATCTCCGGTCATTAATATGAAAAATATGAGAAATTAAAAAAATATAATTTTTTTCAGTGAAATATTCTCATCTACGAAAGTTAGAGTTTCAATTATTTATTCAACTAATTCTATTTAACATTTTCCATATTTTTATGACACCCACATATTGAGTGATGATTAAAGTGAGCTCTTGATTTTTTTCGATAAAACTCGATCGACGGCCTGGCAATGACAGGCGGATCAAGAACGCTTTGGCTAAAATTGACCCAGTGTGTCAATGACGCCGCCAAATTTAACTGTGTCAACGAAGGATTTACGTTTGATCGAATGACGTCATTTACAAATTCGTACACAAGTTAATTAACGAGTAAGGAAAAAAATGGATGGCTCACTGATGTTCTTATGGTTTTGTTATTTTTCTAAATGATCTTCTGTCGATCATGGGCATTATTTTTCCCTGAAATGGTGAAGGAAGGAATGACAGATCGAAATGATCGACAGAAAATAGAATAAACATTCATGCTATTAATAATATTTTAATACGATAATCAGGTCAGTGTTAATAATCGATGTCACGGTAGACTAGAGTAAAAAATACGTCAAAACGGAATTTCGAAGAGCCCCTGAAGAGAGTATGGTTGAAGTAAAAAAGATATAGGGTAAAAGCCCAACCGAGGGTAGTGTGAGATCGAGAGTGAAACCGTTTTGGGGAGGGACAAGAGGGAGGCGAAGGAAAGGTCCACTTTTGCGTTCATAGGCACGACAACTTCAAGGGCGACCACGCCCTGTCTGCTCTACCACCACCATCACTACCGCAACACAAACCAACCCCTGGAGGTTGCCTACCCACAGCAATCCTCACAGGATAGAACGAGGCTACGAAGGTTTTAAAATACGTGGTTAATTCGGTCATTTTTCAATGATTAATAAAATAATAAAAACTTCTAAATTCTATGAAAAATTTAATATTAAAAACAAGTGATTAATTTCTTGCCTAATTTTTTTTTTGGCAAATTTTCAAATCGCAATCTCAGAACCATTATCGCACTTGAACTTTTTAGCAAATATTATTATTATAAATTATATACTTCATTAAAAACAGAGTTAAAAAAATCAAGAACAGTTTTGTCAGGAAAAAAAATGTGTATCATAAGTTAACACGCTATATGAGAGAGTTTGATGAAAACGTTGAAATCTCTCGAAATGCACACCAGTGAGAGTCAGACATTTATTAATGTTAACCAGGGCTCATGCACGCGCAAAATTATTAGGACAGCACGTTTGGCTCTTGGTGGTGTTCATCACAATTGTTTCACGCGATATATTCTTCGATCCACTTTCGAGTGCTTGTATATATGCACAACAAACTATATATAGAAAAAACTTGCAATTGCATAGCACTAAAGTTATATATAAATGTGTATACATATATAGTTGTTTTTTTTTTACACCAATATATCTGTACATAGCATTTGTTTTTAAAGAGAATACATTTACCATCTACTGCATGTATACATATATATATTATCTCGCGATTTCAAGGCTTTGGACGGTCGTTCGTTCAGAACGAGTATAAGTGCGGAACTTGCCTCCCTTCTCTACCATTTTTCCAACTATTGTTATGCTTTTGGTAGATATTTTCTGTACTATTTTCATATTATTTTGGAAATAATAAAAATTATTTTCCTTATCGTTGGAAACTTTGTCAAACTATCGCTGTTATTGACTTATTAAAAAAACATTTACTGCTTTTAAACAGTATTTACGAGAAACTTTTGTCGAAAATCTTCATTTTTTTGACATGTATTCTTTAAAATTGCGCTAAAAATTGTCCTTATTTTTAATTTACTTCGATCGATAATTGGTAGCTGATGTCACAATAAATTGTGGGATATTGTGTACAGTACGAAGCATCACGAATTAAGTAAACGTGTGCATTTGATTACACGCACCCTTAAACCATTGGAATAGAAACGAGGTCACGAGGAATAAAATTAGGTCCACTTGTCTGTCGGAGTAGTTGGAGGTATAAAAAAAAAACGAAGAAATAATATCCCACTGGGAAAATCCATAGAGCTTTCGAGAGACGTGGCCACCATGACCTCGACAACACACCCTTCAATGTCACGAGTATATCTCCGTAACATTATTGGTCTCGTATTTACGTCAGCATTTCCACAAATTATTCGAGAAGAGTAAAAAAGTGAAGAAAAAGTTGTCTTCGCCTATACAACTAACGTGTTCGTCTGTTCCTTGGCCCCCAGGATTATGAAACTTGTCGTCATCGATCATTTTCAGAGCATGCAGAATGTCACAGAATTCTTTTGCGAGGGAGTTACAAAGAAATCGAAAATAGACTCAGACGAGTTCAAAACTTTAACTGAGGAATGGAATATTACGCCAATTGCGAAGTCTCTTTATTGAAGATGTTGGATCAGCAAAAGCGTAAGGAATTTGGCAAAAAAAGAGTAAAGCTTGTGTACGAAATCCACCCGTAATAGACCGTGACTCCACGAATTGGCGATCGAGATGGTTGAAAAAAGAGTTGCCTGGTACGTGCGTGTTTGCCCAGAAGTTTGGGGGCACCTTGGCCGTATTTTTTTTCCTTTTTTCATCCCCTCTCGATGTCGAGGGATTTCTCTGGATCCCTTAGCCCAAAGGGTAGGTTCTCGATGGCACAATTCTGACGAGGGTTTTCCTCTCGATCCCTCTCATTCTATCGGCACTTTGCTTATGTGTTTGTGGAGCTTTTCTTGGTAGGGAGAAATGACGAGGAAGGTTAGGACGAGGTTGGTCGAACGATGGGGGGTGCGAAAACATATATAGGGCTCCTAATGGTTGATTCTCCAATATGCCTGTGCTATGGATATGTGTGCGTGTGTGTGTGCGTGTGTGTGTTGAAGAAATTCGTCGGGAGAGGGTGGTGTTTGTCGACGGAAAGGAAGTCTGATGGTTGGGGTAGGACGAGAGCTCAGAAGGTCGTCGAAAGGACGCGACGTTTGCCCTCCCCTCTTTTTCTCTCTTCTGTCTCTCACTATCCCTCTCTCTCTCTCTCTTTCTCTTCCCCTATAAATCGTATCGCGAAGCCCTTGCCGGTGTAAGCTTTTCATGATGTGGTAGGCGTAGGTCAGCAACCACCTACGCATCACCTCAATCAATAACAACCTCTCTCACCCCTTCTTCCTCCTTCTGGGCCCCTGTACATCACTTTTTTCCACCCGTTTACCCTCATTTCGACTATGCTCTCGTCTAAAGTTCCATTTATATTTATATATACATATATAAATTGACGTATGTCCGTATATATCCAACATCCATATGTACTGGAACTCTAAAAGCTTCAAGGTCTTCTTCAACTTGCGCAAACCCCTATACCAAAATCCCTTTTTATTCACCCTTGGCCTTTTTTATTCAAGCGTGCCAGCATAGACTGTGAAAACAACTTTTTCAAAACTATCCGTCATTGATTACAAAGATCCACATTTTTTTGATCATCCCCAAAGTAAATCCTAAAGTTGCCCTCAGGAATAGAATCGTTCAATTCTAGTTCTACTCGTTCTACTTTTCAGAAATAACAGGACTTCAGGAATGAACCATTTTATTATATGAATTACGATATTATTTAATCAACTTTTTATGAACTCTATTTTACTAAGAACGATGCGGCCGCGTGTGTCGCTGAGGCGATCTCTCGAGTTAAGCAACCTCGGGTGAGGTCAATGCTTGGTTGGGTGACCGTTTAGCCATGCATTGACTTGCGTATCAATCGCCAAATGGGAAGCAATTTTCCTGAGTTTCCGACGATCTTAACCAACTGAAAACCAACCAGCAACTGAATTTTCAAGGAATAGGAATGTTTAATAGGAACGTGGGGAAAAAGTCTGGTTAAAATTATTGGATAGGCTTATGAAAATACACAAGTGTATACGCAGGAGAAATAAAAATAAAAACTTTTTTCGATTAACCTAGTAGCCCCGTTACAGTCACGTTCAAAAGTTAACTCAATGGTTCATTTTACCCGGATATAACTTGCGGAATAATCTTTAAAGTTAAAGTCTGATATACTTCATATCTCTCTATCTCCAAAACTAAACGATCAAAATTCTTACTTTTTTATATGTGAAGTTTTCTACTGCTTCGCCATAAGAACGCGTGTAAAACTGTGTAACATTTAATTGCCAATATCTCGTATATAGGCCGGTGAATCTTTTCGAAATTCTGCAAATAGTTTCTTACCAGTGCCCTGAATATGTGCTTAAAATATGAAAAAATTCTGTGGAAAAACGCTTTGGCGAGACCACTACTTAACGGATAAACATTTTTTTCTCTACCTGTTCCAATTTTCGTAATTTTTCAAAGTGTAAGATTTGAAATTACTGATTAAACATCATGTGAGCTGTTAATAGATCTATATGTATGTGTGGAGTTGAAGATATCTTGGCCGGAAACGGGATGCATTAGCAACGGAATCGCTTTCGACAAGCTCTCCGAGATTTTTCCACTATACATATAATCCCTGAGTTCTCTATATAGTAAAACATACATATGTAATCTGTGTAAGGTATAAGTGAACGCCGGTCTTCTTAACCACGATCGTTTTCTCGCGTGAGACTCGCGTGTGCACATATATGCATTTGTGAGTCTCAACTGAACGTAGAAAACGAGTGAGAGGAGTGCATTAAGGATGTACAATCAATCACAAAAGTTTATTATTTTATAAACATCCACTTGTTACAATAAGACTACAACAATATATATATACTTTTTTTTTCAAATTCAATTAATCGCAAGAATTACCATCGATAAGAATTGAGCAGTAATAACTCATAAAATCACCATAATATTTCATAATCTTTCCAATAAAATCTTCAAACGCAAAAACCAAAATTCCACATCTTTCATTAAGAACAATCCATTTTTTTAGTTCCCTGTTTAAAAGAGACTTATTCCATTATGGCGATTCCCCTAAAGCATTAGAAACTTAGAAATGCGACAAATAGTGCAACGGAAAGTCACTACAAAAAACTATGACCCCACAATATTGAAAAAAAAATCGCAAATTGTTGATTTGTCTATAAAAAACTTGAAAATTGTATCTTATTCGCAAATCGTGGCAAAAATTGAGGGTCCAGATGATGCACACCTGAAATTACTGAAAATAAATCATAAAAATCAAACTGAAAAAAAAACTAAAACTAACTAGTAAAAAAAAAAGCAAAATGCGAAATGAGAAATTGAAAAAAAAAAATCAGCTTCCGAATCATTGGTTTCGAGATCGAGGAGCCCATAGAAATATTACAAACAGAGATGAGTAGCGTGTTACGGTGGTGGTGCGAGATGAAAAATGGACTTTTGTTCGGGATAGACGTTCGCATGTTGCACCAGGGCTGCAACAGTTGAGCTGCTGCGGTCCGGCAACAAGCAAGAGTGCAATCGAGAGTGTGTGGCAAGAGATGAAAGGGGAGGAGGAGGAGGAGGAGGAGGAGGAACGAGAAGGAGAGACAAGTGAGAGAACCGCGGGACGACGTCGACGTCGTCGTCGACGACGAGGAGGCATCGAGAGTAGTAGGAAAATTCAGGTCGCGCCTTGACACACTTGCAATCCACCACGTGCATCGCGAACGGAAAGCGCATGCGCTTTGCCACGAGAGAGGAGAGTATTTGCACTATAGTAAATGCACTCTCGACTGTACATGCATTTTCGTGTGAACACCGTACACCGGTTGCATTTCGCTCGGAAACTTTTTTTTTTTCCATTTCTTTTCACCTCTTTTATATAATGTATTTGTAAAAGCACATGCAAAACACTTTCTGGTGGAATAGCCAAACAATAAACTTTATGCAAGTTCTCACTTCCTTGTTTCGTTATGTACATTTTTTTCGTCAAATACATAGACATTTAAACAAATATATTTGTATGCATAATATTTAACGTATATTTGACTTTTTTTACATAAATAATCAACAATTTATTCCAACTCACTACGTGTATTGATTGATGATGTTCGTTTTGATTCTCGATCAATTTATTGATTTCTACGTCTTGGGCATAAATGGTTGAATAATTATTGACGAAAGTCATTAGTTGAAAATACTAAGTTGTTTCAATTAATAATCGAGTTGATGAATTGGTTGATTTATTGATTCACGATTACATTAGTATACTATTTTAGTGCATATGCGTGACTGGTGATTAGAAAAAATAAAAAGTTGCATTTTTTTTTATTACTGTGGAGCTCTAATCACTCGAAGTTCATTCATTCGAAGGCGATTCATACTCGATATTTCGCAAGCGGAAAAAATATACGATACGAATTATCAGTCGAGCCTTACAAATGAGAGATAAAGAGTGAGGGAGAAATTCGACGATAACCTGAATAAAATGTAACGCGTGAGTCCACAAGAGTCATCGGGGCAAAAATTGTCTCATTGTCGTGATTCTTTTTGTATTTTAATCGAGACAGTAAGAGAATAAGAACTTCCTTGTGTGGACCAAGAAGAAAGAGAGATGGATGGAGAAAATGTGTGAGTGACTCGATAAAAAGAAATTGTGACACGAGAATTAATTTCTTTGTTTATTTCTCTCGTCACTTCCGGCTACGATTTGTTGCCTCATCGACGAGTCACGGAAAACTTATTGTTTCTTTGAGCTTATTCATATCTAATGCGCATTCGACTTTTTCTTAACAATATTATTCGCAAGTTTGTTAATTTCTTATCGATCACTTTGATGAATAAAAAATTTCTTTGCCCCTTCAATTAATTCCGCTGGCCTTTTTTTCTCTTCTTCTCATTTGCATTTTCGTCGCATCCATTCTCCACTGTCTCGCTCACACAGACATTTTTTTCCCTGTTATTCGCGAACTGAATATAAGCGCAGCATCTCGCAATCTCCCTCATTGAATCTCTTCTCTTCATTCGCCAACGTGACGCAAGGTTATCGTCGCCGTTGCGCTCAGATCGAGCAGAATATGTCGGTAAATGAAAAAGAGAGAGAGAGATAAAAAGAGGGAGAGAGATAAGATAAAGAGACGGAAGATGAGGAAAAGCGAGTGAGACAGAGAGGGAGAGAGAATAATCTTCGTTGATAATTTGCGCAATCGATCTTGCTCGGTGCAACGAACGAATTTTCTCTTTTGCACACGTCATCGCAAGGAGCATATTTTTCAAGATATTTCAACCATCAGATCGTTCATTTCAAATTACATAAAAGTTATGTCTCTATTAATCGATACGTAATTTAGTAAAAAAAAAAAAATATATATACATCCATAAATTTTTCCCAAAATTACAAAAAAACGTGATAAGCAATTTTTTAAAAAATAACACAAGAAATATCATCAGGGAAAACGATTAATTAAGTGCGAAAAAAAAGTTTTCGAATAACACAATTTGCAAAAAACGAAACCCACCTTAATTGGCTCAACCAAAAACTTGTTACAGGATTCACAGATTAATTTGGTCACTCCAAAGAATATTTTGTTTAAGTCAAAATGGTTTTCAGTCAACAAAATGCTTAACTCAGTACTCGATAACCATTAAAAAAAAAAAAAAGATGAGGTCATTACCTAAAAAAACCTTGCCAGGCACTCTCAATTGCTCATTTCGCAGAGCCCAATTAACTTTCTTCAGCCTCGTTAAAAAAAAATCATTTAAATTAAAGAAAATTCGATTTTCCTTAAAATATATACATGTAAAACGCTCTCGTTTGTTGTGGCAGACTTAAGATGGATATGGTGCAGTTACAGTTGCCTATATAGCCATGACAGCAAGTCAGTAATAGGATAAAGAAGAGAGTGCTTGCCTAGATAAAAATTCACTGACGATGACTGAGGGAAAGGTGGAATCTCCTGGGTGTTTCCACGGTGCATCGAGGCGAAGGAAAGGAGTCGAGAGTTGAAAAAAAAAAAAAAAAAGCAACAACTCTACACATAGTAGAGTAGGAATGGAGTTTAGTTTCACTGGTATTACTCTTACCTCAAGAACGTGCTTTATATTCACATTATATATATATATATATTTATTCATATGAATATATATTTATAAGTGTATAAAACTTAATGCATGTATAAATATAAAAATATATATATGGAGATGTATATAGATGTTTATAAAGTAAATATACGTGCCAGTTACATGAAGTTGCGAGTTTCTTGGCTCGGATTGAGCGAGCGTGAATTCGCACGCGACCTCGTCGAAGCAAAGTCTCATCGCCCGGAATCCCGTGTCGATACGATTTCCTATTCTCTCTTTTCCTGCGAATACGAGCTCTCGATCCGACTAATGACACTTCACTGCTATTGTGAAAGATTCCCAAACAGCAGTATTGAAAAGAAACGTTTAAAATTATTATTTTTCATTTTTTTAATTGATAATTTTTCAATACTCTTTCCATTTTTATTTTTTTATTTTTTCCAATGCTTTCCATTTTGTCTCCGTAGAGTATTTAGCCGGGTTTTTTTTTTCAGAATTATACATTTTTTCATAAATTTGAAACATTCACGATTTGTGTTACGATTTGAATGATTAAACTTTCGACAAAAAATGCTTCATTTTGGAAATTGGAATATAATTTTGAAAAAAATCGAAATCACTGGGCTGTCAACTCTGTGAGCATATGAAAAAATAGAAAAATATCTTAGTTGATGAATTAATTAACGTTTGACATTTGGAAAATCACATGCAGATGCGAATACCAAAATAAACTTAGAAAATAAATGTCGAAATAAAATTTGAAAAACTGGATAAGAATTAGCAAGATCTAGGAAAAATTGTATATATACGTATATATTCCTAAACGCATAAGCACGCGATGTAAGCGAACTCGAGTAGCCGTTCAGCATCGTCGTCGTTGACGACAACGAACGACGCGGTCTTATCTAGGCCATGGCTAGCCTGCACACGAGCGCAAAACCGTTCCCGCGAGTTCTCTCTCTTTCTCTCTCTCTCTCTTGTCTCTCGATGGATGTGCATTCGCTCGCGCCAAACGACTTGCACTCGGTGTTAAATCCGCGATGCAACGACGAGAGAACGAGAATCCGTGCACCACAGGCTCCATGTCCACCACGCAGTTGATGCTGCGTGTCTCCGAGACTCGTTCCTTTTTCTCCTTTTCCCTCGTTCTTTTTTTTAATTATTTTTATTTTTTATTTCCTTACGCAGCACGCGAAACTGTTTCGAGGCATATTCAACTCCCAGGATAGCAAAATCTTTACCTAGTTCGCGGTCTACCTCCTTTTTCGTTAAGAATGTTTCTCGATTTTACGAAGCACCAGAGCGCCTTTTAATGTCTCTCCCAACGAACATATCCACCTGTTGCACGCGAACAAGCGAATTTCCTTTCATCACACTTGCCCGTTTGAATTAACGGCGAATTAGTCCGGTTTAATGAAAACCATTCCGATCGAGAACACTATTTGCACAATTTTCATCCTTTCAAACAATAATTTATTTCATTTGTGCATATGAGACTCGATTCTCGTACGCTTTTCTTTCCATTTGCTCATTGACGTCGTAGACGTTAATTTTCAATTGATTGAATTTTTCACACTTCAAATTATTATTAATTCAGCAAATTCATGTTTAATTACAAACTGTCAGTCACTGATTAAACTCGCTCTCATTTATTTTCATTAATAATCAATTGAAGAGACTTTATACATTGAGACCTTTGGAAGACATAAAAATATCCAACGAAACCTTTCATTCACCAATAATGAAGAAATTATTCAAATTACTTAGATTTTACTTGAAAAAAAAAAATCGGAAATTTTCTGTTTTTTTTTTCTTTTTAATTACATTTTCCCACTGTCATGAGGGATTTATCATTCATTAAAAAATTATCGCATTTGCAATGGTTCGTGTATTGTTCATTGTATTAATTCTTGCAACGATTAAAATTTTTTTGAAATTAGTTTTCATCAATTGTTATCGAAATTATTAAAAAACAGGAATCGTGGCTATAGAAGATTTAAAAAATGACAAGAATATATATGTATACGGTAGCGCACAAAGGTGTTTCGTTTTCTGTGTTTTCTTCTTGCTACTGTTCGTGTCGATGGGGTTCAGTTGGATTCCCTCTTGTTTCTTAGTTTCTTTGTTTTTTTTTTTTTTTTTTTTTTTTTCGTATCTTGGCGAAAGAGCTCTCCCTCGAGAAGCGAATCTTCTGAGCGTGACGGGAAGTGCCTGTAGGCAAGGTTTCCGTGTAAGTTTGTAGTTTCAAGGATGAGAAAAAGGATATACAGAGCGGACACTGTGCGCAAAATAAAATTAGTAGCCAAAACGCAAGTGGAAAAAAAACGTTTCGGAAAATTTCATGAAAAATTGCATGTGAAGAATTTCCACGTAAATTACGTGCATTAGTTAATAGATACAAGGATTTAAATTTAAAAAAATTAAAAAAAAAAAACAAAAATAAACCTCGGCGAAGAAGAAATGAGCTTGTTTAATGAGAAAAGAAAGAAGTTTAACAAACAAGAAAAAACTGCCCACTGAAACTTTTACATACCAGTTGAGGATGAAAATTCATTAGTGCATGGAATATTTGAAAGAAACTTATAAAATAAGAAGAGCTCTCGTAACAAAAACGAGGCAATAGTTTAGCCACAAAACATTCAGGTGTAAAAATGCATTAATTAACGACAACTCGTGATTGTAAAGGAAAATATTTTTCTCATAAAATCAAGGCCAGTCGATAAAAGAAACTTGAGGAAATCACTGAAACGTAAAACGAGAGTCGGTAACTTTCATCGTTTATTTCAAATTGTAATTCAACCAGTATTAATTAAGTAGGTTTCGTTAATCACTTAATTGACTTCGTAAGATGAACGTTTCGAGGTCTACTACAGAAATTGTCTCCAATTGTCTCTCATCCAGTTTGGGGAAGAGAAATTAATATTTTTGGCAAAAAATAAATAAACTGAGCCCATCGTAACACTAATTTATCCAAATGAAAGTGTGAATCTACGACCTCGAATAAAATGCTACATCAATGTAGACGTCCAGTTACAATCGACCCAGAACTGGCTCGGATAATAAAGTTCACGTACATGGAACACTCTTACGTATCCTCTATCTCACCAACATTGACGTCCGGCGATTAAAAAAAGAAATCTCGACTTGAAGAGACCACGAAAAAAAGACAAAAAAAAAAGTGGCAGAATATCGCACACGAGAACGTTTGCCCATCACAGAAAGTGAGAGTATCTCTCGTATTTGCGTTACATTGCGCACGAGAGTTACGTCGATTGATCGAACGGCCTAAATAAATCGAAAAATGTAATTAAAAAAAAATCATGTAAGTTCGAGTTAAAACCAAAAATGATATGCGAACGATCGCTGGAGATGTCAATACTAATTTTATTAGTTTTAAAAACAAGATTTATAACATTTTTATCAATTAGAAATTAATTCGGAAGCTTAAAATCGAGGAATGTCTACATTAAAAGAAATGTAAATTAAGTAAAACGCTGAAAGGTTTCGATTTCATTAATATTCCACATTTTTTTCGACCCTTTTTTTCGGCATTTTTCGTTCTTTCGTCTTTTCATTTTTTTCCTTATTTGTGCCCGCATTCTTTCATCGTCTTTTCTCTTCCTATGCCACAATCGAGCGACGTTGTCTTGCCACACACTGTTTGTAACCACTTTTATCTTATTTCTCTAACCGCGAGGGCTCACACACGCCAAGACAAGAGCTTCGAGTTAGCAGAGGGAGAAAGGGGGAGAGAGAGAGAGAGAGAGAGAGAAGAGAAAAAAGAAAGATGGAGAGAGAGAAACGAGTGTGGAGGGAAAAAAAATTTTTGCTGCACCGCTTGTGAGTGGATGAGAAAAGAAAAATATAAAGAGAGGTGAAAACAAGGACGTGAAAAGGAATTAAAAGATTAAATGGAGAAAACACATTTTTCGTTCGTATGCATTTCAGTCAAGAGTTTGGCCATTCTGTTCGATTTAAAAATAGACCCAATGGCCTGCAGTCGTTTCTATCAACAAAATATATCAACGTACAACTCTTTTATTCCATTTCCTGATTCCATTCCATTCGTGATTCGCGTTCTCATCATTGTAAGCCCAAACATATATTTTCTTAAACGAATTCATTCGAACGTGTTAAAAACATTTGTCGAGTTGTTTTCGTGCAACAAAAATGTTCCCTTTGATTCTAAATCATCGATATGTGGTCTTGCATTTGCCAATGACGAAGAAAACTTAAAATATTTTGTCGAACAAGACAAGAAGATGAGGTAATTGAATTTTTTTTTTTTTTCACCAACAATCAATTAGGCTATGAATATTTTCAAGTGAAACTATGCAGAAAATTGAATAAATAAATGATATAGTGGTTAATTATAAAATAGACCACAAATATTGTCCCGAACGAGAAAACAATTTGAAAAGGAGAAAAAATACATTAGTTCAATCGAAAAACTCGGAGTATCGTCTTCTCGCGGTTGCATAGTTCGACGAGACTTTTGCGATCTCTGTTGCGGTGCAGTTATAGCGACTGCAAGCAAGAGTGAGAAAAAGAATGAGAGTGCAAGGGAGAGTAAGAGAGAGAAAAAGGAGAGAGGAGAGAACCGCGAACATCGCGGTGGGGATTAGGCCTTGGGAGAGTTCGCTGCACCTCCCGTCCATTCTTGCGTCTTTCCCCTTCGCCCCTTGTCCTCTCTCTCTCTCTCTCTTTCTCTCTCCTTCCCTCTTTTCTCCTCTTCCATCGTTGCACCGACGACGACGACGACAACGACGTCGAGTCGCAACTTCCCCTTTCCAAGACGATCTCTGTGCAACGACGATGCACATGCAACATAATTGACGATACGTGCACCAACACAATCGCATTATTCGCACCAATACACATTTATCCAATAAATAATGCGAGTTAAGCTCGTATAACACATGTACGTTGACACGTTTTCCCAACCTCGGAAATCTTCTACAGAATGTAAAACCAACAAAAAAATCAACTTTTTCATCGAGTAAAACAATCGTTTCCACGATAACGCATTGGTTTCTGTAGGATCGAAATTTCAAATAAGCATCAAAAACTTTGCACTTTAAGTAATTAATATATCGGTATTGGAATTTAATTCAAGTGTAACAAAAGTCTTTCGACTAAAGTAAAAATCTTTTTTTTTAATTTCATCCAAATGTCTGTTTCAATCAATTGTGTTTTTGTAAAATCACACACACGTAACATATCTGTTGATAAATATAAATGTGTGTAATATTACATGAGAAGAAGAGTGATTGATAAAACTCTATAACGATTATTAACATATATGTATAAGAATATATATATATCTACTAGTGGAAAAGCACATATATTTGTATGTGTGCATACACGTATGTGTCAGAACTGACCGCGTGTGACCGCAAGAGAACTCGATCATTCTCGAGAGCTCGCGCGATCGCACACATTGTAGACACAATAAAAGAGGAGAAGGTTACTCTTTTTTTAAACAATAACGTCCGCAAGTTGAGTTGCTCGTTCAGCCGGACGTGCGTTCGTTTGTATACACATGATGATTGTACATAGTATTGTTCCTTTTCCTCTATCACTTCTCTTTAAGGTGGTGCTCTTGCCAAAGCGTTTTCTTACGTAGTTTTATTAAATTTTGACTTTAAATTTAACACGTTTAGAGCATTGTTATAAAACTGCGTGCAAATTTTCGGACGGATGAGCTGTAGAAAAATTCACACATCGCGGAATAACTTCGAAACTTTTCAACAGGATTTTTTTCTTTTTTGCTAAATTTTAAAGAAACATATGCAGTTGTTTGTCTAAAAAAAATCAGGCATTTCGACCGTTTAGTTTCGAAGATACAGAGATCTAAAGTATAAGCTCTGTGCATTATATATTGCAAAGTTGGTTATTTCTCATACTCTAAACGTCATATTGAACTTTTTTTTTCCAAAATTTTACATTTTTCTACATTCCTATAAGATTAAAAAAATATTATTATTATATAATTCCGGAAGTTCCATCTAAATTTTCGAAATTTAACCGTAAAGATTACTTTTAAACGTGACTGTGACGAGACTATTACGTTAATGACACACAAACATATATTTTTGTTTGCTTTGACACCTTAACGTGTGAAAACATTTGTGTTACAATTTTGTGATGTTATATTCGTGCATTTTGTTATTTTATTGATAAACGTTAAATTATTTTGATGAATAATTATAAGTATTGATAAATTCATTCATTTTTGCAATTATAATGATTGAAATACAGTATGAAAGCTAGAAATAATTGAAAAATTGAGAAAATACGCTGGTGTCATTCCCAAACGGTGATAAACTTGTATGCAGAGGTACGAGAAAACGTGAGGGGCAGAGAGGAGGACGAGTGTGTTTTATAGATCGTAGCGCACAACCGGGAACGGACCTTGGAAGCCCGTTCTTAGCGGATCGAGGGAATCTTTCCGGTTCTCGAACGCGTCGGCGGTGGGGCAACAGGGAGAACTCCTCATTCGCATCTTTCTTCCTCTCTTCCTCACCCCTTTCCCGCCTCAACTCTTTCCACTCTTCCAGGAGGGCTTTTTCTTGGTCTTTTTCATCGTCTCTTCGTTCCTCTTTGCCCCTTGTCCTTGAAGAGCTGTATTTCTATCTTTTTCTATCCAGAACGTGCACACATATAAATATGTATTTTTTATTTATTTATAAAATAACTATCGAAATATCGACGAAGCAATTGATAACATTTATGCTGATTTTTCGAAAAAATGAATGGAAAAGAACCGAGAGGATAACACACACTTAGGAGAAATTTTTACGTACGAGTCAATGCGTGCGAGAAAGATCGAACAAAATAATGGAAAAAAAAAGAAAAACTTAGGACTAAATCAACGTCGTACGACTGAGTCTATGAGAAAAAAAGAGACGAGAAAAGAGAATGAAAAAGTTGGGATGAAATGTTAGTACAACTGTTAGCCTGGGAAAAATTAAAACACCAAGAGAGAAGACTCTTCCTTCTTTGCAAAACGTCACTCCCCCGCTATAATGCACATAAATGCAGTTCCGTTTGCCTATATACTGATTATATACCTCATGTGTATGCATTCCTTGTAACTCGACTCCGCTCATTGCTAGAGCAAGGTGAAAAATAATTGACTGAGTGCCCGGGATTCTCCGCCATTTCCCTTCTCGCGAAATTCCCCTCCCCCGCCTCGATTCGATGAGAACGCCATCTTTTTTTTCTATCGACACGCAGGAGAGAAACGTTCTAAGGAAAAGTGCGCGTTAGTCTCGGCCTGAATCCTCGACTAATGTCTCTTCCTCCACCCCGAGCCTCCTCTTTCTTTCCCACTTTGTTTCATTTTCTATTCCTCTCCAATTCACTGGAATCTTCGATTTTTATTTTTATATTTTTCCCTCATTAAGTATCAATCGTCAAATTAAAAATATACCTTGAATTTCGTCGTGCGAGAACGAGACGAAAGATTTTTTATTTTTTTCGATACGAATATATTTTACCATTTTATCATTTCTTCCATTTAATCATTTATTATTAAACACTTAATAAGCATCCTCCGGACACGCACTTTTCTATCAATCAAATTGGAGCTTCCAACAACTCTCTTTCACTTTGATAATATAATTTGCGAGATACGCGTTTGAAAATAGATTAATATTCATTTACAACAACGTGGAAACACGTGTTTCCGGTATAACAAATTAATCGAAAGTCACTCGAGATATGGGTTGAATCATTATCTGCATAGGCTTGCCGTCAATCCTGTCCCGGCGATACACTGCATTTTATCAAAGATTTAACTCAACTCAACAAACTACTTCACTTTATCGAGAATCAAAGTATCTGATTGAAATTTTTTTTCTATTTCTTAATCGTTCGTTGTCCCGCTAACATTTCGCCACTGCATTGACACAGTGGGTCAATTCTACCCGAAACGTACCTCATCCACCTGTCGCTAACAGCCCTTCGCTCCATTTTTATTGAAAAAAATTCAAGTTGAATTCAAACATTCCTGAATATGTGTGCTTTGCTAATATTTGGAAAATATGAGATTTAGATGGTTTAAGAAACTGTTGAGAACTTTTACTTCTGGAAAAGTGAGGATTTTCCTTTAAAAATTCATAAGTTTTTCAATTTTTAATATTTTTGAGATTAAAAACTAAGGTCGTACTGATAAAAAAAGCTATTTTTCCAGAAAAAAACACTGGTCATCCTAGAGAATATATCTGGAATAGAGATAATTAACATAGAAAAATTAGTCCGGGTCAAAATGACCCCGTGTACCAAGAAAGGATTAAAAAATTATATTTTAGACCTAAAATCTGATAAAGAATTAGTTCATTTCTGACTAGTAACGAACAAATTATGAAAATTGGACTCTAGAGAAACTTTTCATACATAAATGTTCTATAAGTTTAGTGTGCAGCGGAAGGGTTAAAATAAAAATCAACACGAACTGATATTCTTTGTTGCCCATATTTCTTTAAACTTCCCTCCAATAATAATTTTTCTCTCTATTTCTGTTACAGGTGAGTTCCAAACGAATTTTTAACCTTAGTCAAAAAGTCTGAGCCTCGAGGCTTTCGTATGTGGTGAGTGAATAAATTGTCGATTTAATTATTATGACAAAATAATAAGATTAATTAAATGAAATACCAATAAAACAGGTCAAATATGAAATGACAAATCTGCCAAGATTTTGACCTAACTCTTTGATATCGAAAACGCGATGAAAACGTAAGCAAAAACAAAACAGAAACGTCACTCCAGTAAAAAAGTTCTTAACGCCTGAACTATGAGAGTGGTGTTCCAATTTTTTTTTTCCTTTTCTTTGCTCCAATCCTCTTCATTCAGAGAAGATCGCGTGCCAATTCCCTGCTGTATTTATATATATATATAAATATATACATAGATATATTTTCAACGTTTACTATTTCGTACGGAATTTAGCCTCGTAACGTTTCGTCGATATAGCTTGAAAAAGAAATAGGAGCAACTCTTGCTTGCTTTTCCTCTCGAAAGAAGAAAACTCTCGGGCATAGTTCTTCATCTCAATTTCTCGATCCTGAGGAAGTTCTAGATTTGTTGTTCCGGTCGTTCGAGTTTCAAACACCTGTTTTTTGTATCTGTATATATATGTATATATATATAATATTGTAAATTATTTTATGTACCCGAGTTATCATCGTTATGACCGAAAATTGTCGTCTCTGGACATCACGCAGTCCCAGATACATTTCAAATGTGAATAAATATGAAAATAACAAAATTGGTGCAAATATGGACCATCTACAAAAATTCGCTTCCTCCCACCTGCAGGAATGAAATAATTCTAACATTTTCAGTGAGCTAAAAATGTAAAAGTACTGTTTAACAGTTGGTGATAATTTTTTTTAATTACATTCAACAATTTTGTCTTCAAAATGCTTGAGAGAAAAGTTGTAGCGAAATAATCTCTGACCAATTATTAACGTCTTAAATCGAACTGTTTGGATTTTCCTTTCGTGCAAGAAGTCCCTTAATATTTTTAATAATACCCGTAAGCGGTGATATAAATTTTTCGTTTTTTATTAACTGTTATTTACGGATTCTAGAATGGAGAATAATTCAGTAACTTTTTGTGGTGGTCCATATTAACACCAATTGGACTGTATACGTATAAGAGGTGCTCGAGAATCGTTACACTGCGATAGTGGCCGCGATGCAACGGTTTACCGGTGATGGATTAGAAATCGCAGCAGTTTTCCTGGATTGGGCGTCGTCCACGCGGACGATTCTCTCGCAGATCGGTGAGAGTTTCTCTCTCTCTCTCTCTCTCTCTCTCTCCTTCTCTTTCTTTCACTCCAGCGATTTTCTCTCTGCACTTGTGCACGAGGTGGTCAACGTTGCGTTGCGTTTTTGCGTGAAACTATAACTCTCGACTATCCTCGTTTCGATGGGATTTCTTCTCGATCTCTTCTTCGCTTTTTCTCACTCCCCTCTCGTATTAATTTGAACTCTCGCTAAAACATGAGTTTCCTGTCTTCGCATGTACCGATCTCTATAAGATTGACAATCTTTCGTTCGTTCTGACGCTTCCCCTGTCGCGTGGTCTATTGAATTGGAAACCTTTAATGACAAGTTGGACAAATAGAATGACACTGAGTAATGAACCAAAAAATTGACCTGTCAGCATCGATACTTTGGACATCAATTTTCGGGAAATTATTTTCCTGGCTCCAAACTAATCCTACTTATCATTTTGCAATATAAAAAACATTTCGGAATATCAAACGAAAGGAGCGATTGCTTAAAAATAGAAAAATTTTATTTGAAAGTTCTTCTCATCAAGAAAACTGTACGAGAAATTGATGATCGTTGAATAAAATAGTATTCGAGGTTACAAAAGAAGTATCAAAAGTCCTCGCAGCCTTAATCGATCTGCGATTCATATTTCCGCTGTTACGCGAGAACTTTTTACGCCCTAATGTATTTATGAACGCGTGAGTCTTCCGTGACTTTTATTATGTCAATTATTAAACATTTTGATATCGTGATCGATATACTACGTACCAAACGGATTTCTCAGCTAATTAAAACCTGATGGAATGTTTTTTCTAAATTTCTCTCTGGCTTCGGAAACGATGCACACTCCCGCGAGATTATGTCTCTGTAGAGGACGAAAAAAAAGTGCGCATGCATGTGCGTTTAGAGGGTGAGTATCGCCCGAGCAAGATATCCGACCGATAAGCTGATAGAGGCCACTGATAACCCGCTCATGTTTATATTACGATTTTGTAAAAGATTCGGTGAGCAATGCGAGAAAAAAAATCACGTCGAAGCCATTGAAACAATTTTTTTTCAGTTTATTCTGCTAACGCAATAAAGGAAAGAATTTCTTTATTTTCTCATAATTACGCTTAGGTATGACATTTCTACTTATGGTCGTTAAAAATACATTTTGTCTTGTCTTCCTTTATCAAGCGAGGCAAATTGGAACCACAGCAAGAATAGAATTATTTCGTAACCGAAGTAATTTCCGGTACGTTGAAAAAATATAAATCAATCAAAACTTACCACATTTTCTTCTGTGGCAAAATAGAAATTTGTTACTTCTCTTCATATTTTTTTTTTTCATCATATAAACAAATAATAAAAAATAAAAATAACAATCATGATTGATAAATTACATTCGTGTAATGATTTTATATCCAATAATAAATCGTTTTTAAATCGTATTATATTTATAAAAACTTTATTGTTGTCTAGAATGCTTTTTCCAGAGGTTATTCTCTGGCATGAACAAATTTTTAAATAACACATATAAATATTTAAAAAAAACGATTAAGAAATGTTATCTCATAGTTTTGCGTGATTTAGTAAAACTGTGCGCCGATAAAAACTTTCGGTTGGCAGACGAAGTTCTGGACTTTCTATAATGCATCCGAAAGAAAGAAACCAAACGTAGTCTTGATCTGTATCAGTGTTGTGAGCAATTGAACCAAAATCAAACAAAAAAATGTATTTTTCACAAAATGGCGACATGTTCAATTTTTATTATTGATTTTTGTATATTTTTTTCTCTTCTACGAGTCACAAAACTAAACGTAACTATTATTTCCTTTTGTGTGAAGTTTATTTATTACTTTTTCGGTTCCTCGAACAAATTTCTACGTGTTTTTGAAGAATCAATAATCATATGTACACAATTTTAGAAGCAAAACTCAAACAACTTCGAGTTTATACTGAAAAAAAAAAATTGTAAACAAGAATACAGCCTTGATTTTGGATAAAGTATGTAAATGACAATAAGATTGAATTTATCAGTTTAATTTTTATTATGTACTTTTGTGCTTACAGCAATAACTGCAACTGATTTTTGTTGCTGTTGTTGTTGTTTGTTGTTGTTATCGAAATGTATTGACGTTGAATTAGTGTTTGGCAATTGGCGTAACATTAAAATGAGATGAACAGAATGAAAAAAAATACGAGATGTTTTCACACAAAGCTTTCGACTGTCCTCGAAAGGAATAAGAAACCTCTCCGGGGCTTTCTCGCTCCGGTGATCGACTCGGCCTTCGTGCGCGAAAAACACCGATCTCCTCCCGATAAAATCGCGATACGAGAGAGCCCATACTGATGTGTACGTAAGATGGCGTTGTGCATTCAAGTCCCGGAGGACGTGTTTGTACATAAAGAGCGAGTGTGAGAGGGAAACGAAACGTCGGAAGCTCCTCCAAGCGACAAAGATCTTACGCGTATATGTACGAGAGCCAGTGGGAATTTTCGTTGTCTCTCTACTCTCTATATCTATATTTATGAATATAAATATAAATCTTTTTTTAGTACAATTTATCCGGCGTTATTCTTCAGCAGACAAAAAAATACGTAATCTCTTGAAACACTTTGTATCTTTAACCTGTTATAATTCTTTCTTTTTATTATTTACGAGTTATTCAAATTGCAGTATAGGATTTATCGTAAAAATCAATATTTCAGTCAAATATTACTTGAAACTGTATTTACGAGAGATTTATAAGATTTTTAAATCTAAATTCGTTTTTCTTATTGACCACGTATATAAATACGTAGAAAATTCTTATTTTCGAATTAAATATAAAAAAGATATAAAAAAGTCGAAAATTATGATATAAATTAAGGGGAGGGGCAATTGTAATTATTGATCGAAATGATCGTAGGTCTTGTCGATAACTTTTCTCTACGATATTCTCGTTCTCTCTCATCGCTGATTTCTTCATTCCACGATAATTCTACGTATCGAGGATCATTGCCATTGCCGAGATGATAGAACGACGAAAAAATAGATTAAGTATACGTAAGAACGATCGATGTTTATTTTTTGAAGGAATATGAAAAAGAAGAAATGTCTGTTCGAACACAGTGACTTAGACACTGAGATAGCGATAGATTCTTCATATATATGAATATATATGAGGCATTCAAGAACAAATCGATCGAACAATTATTTTCACAAACCTTTTTTTTAAACTCGTAAACTTTCGTTTCATGTTTTCAATCATTTTTAATATCATAAATAAACTCTCCGAGAAACAAAGAGTTAATTCCAAGATATTTTTATCAACAAAATCCTTCTTTTTCCCATGACCAAAGATTCCAACGTCCCGATAATTGTTTTCCAAGATTTATCATTTAAAAAAAATAATTTTCCACACCAAGTAAACAAACGAAGTGAACGAAAAAACGTTTATCTTTGGTGACCAAAATATATTATTTTTCCGTCACCCACTGTGATAAGAAACATTCAAATGATGAAAAACACATAAATGATCAAACAATGAATGAACATCGGTAAAAAAAGAGCCAATAAAAATGGATAAATTAACTTTTTCTTTTTTTATTCGATCTACAATAAATAAAATGGTCGAAATGAAGTGAAAATAATAAACAACGTTCAGTTGAGTCCGAGAAAATGATTTTTCATTCTGTCTAGAATTACCCATATGTATATAGATATATGTGTTCAGTTGAGAAGTATATAAATAGACACGATACACAGGAGTGGGGGAGAACGTTATACGATAGCACGAGAATCCACTATAATTGACTATAACATATTTCTATCTCGTTCTCTCGTTCTCTTTCTCTTTCTCTCCCTCGAATACCTAGTCCTATCCCAACATTATCGCATACACATAGATAGTAGACGTATTTACAAGCATCGAAATCTCGTGTACGATGATTCGAAAAATATATTATACACATATATATGTTTCACTACACAGGGAGAAAAGTCGAACGAGACAAAAGGTGGCGTTGCCTGCGCCTGAGACTGTCTCGAAAGAGACTCCGGACGAATGTGTGAGAGGGAGAGAGAGAGAGAAAGAGAAAGAGAGAGTACACTACTCTGTTGTAAATCGTGGCACGCGGATATAACAGCTCGTCGACGTTGCGGTAGGCTCTCCGAGAGACCCTGTCCGGAGTCTCTTTCGTGAAACGCAACTCCCTCTAGAACGAGAGAGAACATCAATTGATTTTTCTCACAAAATCTTAAATCTGCTTTTATTTGATTTTTTTTAAATTAAATGTCGATCTCTTGGTTCCTTGAAAAATATAGAGGCTGAGAAACCGTACAGTTAGTAAAATCGATCAAATTTTATTCGAAATTTTAGTCAAAACGCTTCGAAGTGAATTGTAGTGAAACGCAAAAGCTCGTAGTCAAAACGATTTTCCATTACGATGAGATAATCGAAGTTAAAATTTAATAATTGATTAAACTATAAAAAATTAATTTTAATGACAAAATTCAATAATTAACTATTAATACGTTATATGTTGATCGAATGGACAGAGCATATTTACGATTTCCTGTAAAAACACTTGGATGAAAATAATCTATCGACCATCTCTCGTATCTTGCATCGAAAAAGATAAAAAGTAATACATATTTAATTTAAGGCCGGAATCGCGTTACGTATATATAAAAGCTTAAGCTATCATGCCTTTTTATCAATAATCAATCAATTAAAGAAAACACATTGAAATTGAAATTCGTGCCAAGGACATGCAATTAACGCGGTGCAAAAAATCTTTCGACGCTTTATCAAAAAAATCTTTTTTGAGAATGATTTTAAGTTCAAATTAGACTCACGTCATTGATTCGGTTCTTGAATTGTTATATGAGGTTCGAAACAACACAAATACGATTTTTATGCATTTAAATAAACTTTCAATCGATAAAGTAGTAATGAATCTTTTCGCGTTTGAGCGACTGAATGATCATAGAAACAAAAAACCACGACGGAGAAATAAATAATCCATCAAACCGTATATTTTTCATCAAAAATCAAATCGTACTATGAATTCATTAAAAGAAAACATTAAAAACAAATTTTGCAGTTTATTGACAGTTGATCTCGTCGCTTAAAACTCGAACGATCGTAAGAGATCAGCGACCCGAGTCTGATTAGTACAAAGCGCGGCAACTTTGTTTTTGCACAAAAAACAACATTACGGCTGTTTATTTGAGTAGAAAATCGGTTGGAAATCGTTTGAATAATAATGCCAATGAAAGTAACAAACGAAACGTATTAACGAAAAAAAGCGAATTACAGTTTTCGTGAGCGCAAGGAAAAAAATTTTCTATATCGAGAATAAAATGAAACGCGTCAATATTCTGGAAATAAAAAAAAAGACCAATAACACAGACATGCTATATAGAAATGGAAGGTACCGAAGGGTTAGAAGGGAAAGAGGAGATGCATAAAAGGGAAGAGAAGAGAGAGGATTGGGGTGAAGAGGGTTAAAGGGGGAGGAGGGGGGAGATTGAGGAACGAGAGTTAGCGGATCACGAAAGAGAGAGAGAAGAGCCGAGGAGTCAGTCAGTGTGCCACCGGCGCCTCCACCTCCTTCGGCGGCCATATTGCGTCTCTGTCACTCTCTCTCTCAACGGGGTGATTTCCCCTTACCCCCTGTTGGGGAGGGGGTTCTCGGGAGCCGGCTACCTCACGCACCGTGCTCGTTTTTTCCTTCTTCTCCGTTTGGTCGGTCCCTCGGCCCGCTCCGCGCGCGTCCCTCTCTCGTGCGCGGCTTGATCGCCGCCGTCGCCGCAGCGCCGCGCCACTGCCACGGTCCACGCTCTCCCGACGTAAACACACAGTCGAGGGTGAGCCATCGACGAGGCAACACACGCGGTCGCCTTTTCGTTCGTTTCCCCCACCCTTTTAAATTTCATTCCCGAAGAAAAAAAGCGCGAAATACGGTTTTTCGTTTTGTTACCATTTTATTTTTCGATAAAAGATTTTTAAAACGTATCGAAATATTTTAGCCATTACGTTGCTACGAATTCGGGAATTTACTACATATTTGTTACGGATATTAAATTAGAAAATAATAATAATAATTGAAAAAAAAGAGAAAATAAATGAGAAGAGGAGGAAAGTGATTTGTCGAAATTACGATTTACAGTGTGTTGGAACGCGACTATTATCGTTGTTTTGTGATCTCAGTGTGTGCGTGCGTGTACGTGTGTCTGTGTGTGCGTGGATATGTGTGCGTGCATGCTTTCCTGTGAAAAAAAACAGCAAGAGACATAGACCAAAAGTGCAAACTTGTTATCCGTAATACAAACGAGAAATAAATATAATCATTTAAAGTTCATATTTGTGTATTTAAGAAATACGGAATCTCTGGCTGTTTATCGTGCCCCGACGCTATTTCGTCGTTCGAGATAATTACCCGGTCTATAATACACGAGAGTTTCTTTACACACGCGGACACACACAAATTTGTGAAACGATACGTTAATGTTACTTCACCGTTCAATGCGATAATCCACATTTATTTTTTGGGCTTCGTGTAATTGTGTGAAAATATAAATTACGTGTCGATTAAAAAATCATTTTTGAGAATTTTGTTTTAATTCGTGATATAACCGTCTCCAGTCCAAAGAAATAGAACAAAGATCGACTTGGCATTTGCTAAGAACAGAGTGCGAATGAAAATACGAAACAATGTGCACGCTTCTTTGAAAGTGACGAACGGATTATTTTCTCACGAAACTTTTTAACGGAGGCCGTAGAAACGGCAAACTGTCGACTGGAATGTTGATAAATTATTGTCACACGTAAGACGATCGATTATCGTAAATAATGTTAAAATAATTGGGAATCTGCGAAGATTTTGATCGAATATAGTTCGAGATCGATTCTTTCTGTTCATTGATCGACGATTATCGCTGGCGATGCTAAGGGTGCTCTGGTAGAGGTCACGGTCCGCGACCGGAAGCGACCTTATCAGCCCTTACGAACGAACTTTTTTTCTCTTCAATTTAATTACCGATTTAATTCGAAGATTGGCTCGACGTTCGAACGAAGAGATTTTCTTGAGAAACTTACATTCATGTCGCTCCTCCGCCGAAAATCGAAAGTGCACCAATAATACTGCAAATTCTTGCGATTGCAAGACTTTTTCTGTTTTTCGACATTAATTAAATCATCCTCGAACGATGCTGGAAGATCAGCCTCTCGATCTTAGCGTTCGCGTTGGCGATTACGCCGAATTTTCACGTAATGACGATACGAACAATCACGATGAACGCATCGAATACGATCACCGTGAAAACGACGAAGATCAAGAGAAAATACGTCGTAAAGACTTAATTGAAGATTTTACCTCCAGCACCGAAGCCGCTGCCGCTAGGTTACGCGGATTAATTACCGCCTCCTCAACTACCGGCGAATATTTACAATGCGAAGATCGTAACACATGCTCCGAAGATTCGGACGATTCGTGTTCCGACAACAATCAAAAAGATGGCGGTGCTCGATCGAGATCACGACCACCCGGTACTAAACCGTACAAGAAAAATCTCATGAGGAGATATCGTGAGTTTTCCATTCTTTCTATAATTTTTTCACCTCCAAAATTGATGATTATTTACTCTATTTCGATTTTATCCTTCGTTATGAATCCTTCAAGTTCTGGAATACTTTTCATGTGCCAAAAAATTAATTCTATCGAAGTTTTATGATACTTAAGTCTGCATCGTTGGAACTCAATGATTTTTTTTATCTTTCTCGTTCTTTTGAATTTTTTGGAATCGTATTAATTATTCTAGTAGATTTAGTTTTCAAATCGTAGAATAATGTCGTTCAATTATCGTAGACAAACACTGAATGTCAATTTTCGGTTCTCTTGTAAAGTATAAAGAATTTTCGTTGCATTCCAACGATGCAAACTTCAAGATCATGAAGTTTTCACCGTTGCAATTCAACTAAATTTCTTTTTATTTGTATAAAAGTATCATTATTTGTTAAAGTCCATTCGACAATGTTTTATTGCCATTTGAAAACTAAACCGAATAGAGAAATCGAAACGGTTACAGAAATTTTTAAAATTACCATTGAAACATATTTTTTGTTGCATTCTAACCGTGGAAACTTCAATACCATGAGAAAATCAATGGGTTTCCATGATTTGAAAATCTCAAATTTTCTATTTCAACATCGCGATTCCCGGAAATTCACAATTCTGTCGAAACTTAATAACATTTAAAAACAAAAAACAAAAAGTATTTCCTATATTCTTACACTGTTGTCTCGTTAATTTCAACGTGACGAACGAAAAACTCGTGCAGTTATTGGCTTGAAAAAAAAAAAAAATTTTTAATCATTCGCATGGAGGAAATAAATTTTGAGCAATGGTTCGTAAACGCGAATGATTTTCGCGAAGAAACATTAACGTTCGAAATGGTTTATCATGCACGGTTTTTTTTATCTCACATGGAAGCTCGACTTCTTTTCATTTTATATCTCGCATTTTCGTTGCACGAATTTTGAATAACGGGGGGAGAGGTAAAGAAAGAAAAATATATATATTCGGATAGACCAGAATGAGAGTATAGGAAAGAGCGAATGAGGTTTTTTTTTCTTTTCTTTTTATTACAAAGTTAACTCAGCGATGAAAGACGCTAAAGAACGCGGTGCGTAAATACTCGTGTGCGAAATTTTGGCAAAGAGAAAAGACTTCGAGCGTGAAACTATGTGTGTATGTACGATAGAAACACACATATATATACATATGTGTATATATATATTTGCTTGTGTATATGACGGAGATAAAAAAAAAAGAAATTACGCAATCATACCTCGCGAAGGTCGCGAAAGCTGCCATCAACTTCGCGAACTCTTTGCGAACTGATTATAAAATACTCGATTACTCTTTCGGCACAAAATCGTCTTGTATAACTCGAACGAATTTTTATTTCTCTTTACTTTAAACACTACGATAATAAACGGCGCGGTCTGTAACCTGCCCCAACCCTGGCAAAATGTATGCTCAACTTTTTTTCGTCTCTTTGCCATTTAATAAAAATTTTTTTTTTTATATACCATGGCCGATTAATTATTCGTCGACGAACATACGAAATAATGTTTTTTTCAGCTTCTTGTGCACGCCACATGCACGTTGGATGACAGACTTTTAATAATTGAAGAAAAAAAAAATTTTAAGTAATCAGTCGACAGAAAAGGCAGGAATGTTTTTCGATATTTGGAGACAAACTGCTGGGAACAGTAACACGAAAAAACCGATTAATGTGGTCGATTGTTTTTATCAAATGATCAATTAATTACAAGACACAAAAAATCATGTTTTCTTATTTTTCTTTTTAATTTTTTTACGAGACGAAGATATTCGGATGAATTTTAATTTAAACACGAAGTCAACAATCGGTTGGCCTTCGATAACGAATAAGACAACAAACAAATAATACCGGGTACTGAACGCACGAAAAATGTGCAGAAAATTTGAGAAACCGGAAGTCCGGTTATGATACCTCTGACTTTTTTAAACCATTCGTATTTATCAACCTGCGAATTGTTTTTGTTAAATATGAACATGAAAAAAAGAATCACGTATTTTATTAATGTTCATGAATCCTTTTTATGGAATGCTATTCAAGTTTGCATCGTTTAAACGCAACGAAAATGTTTTTTTTTCTCCAGGAAAAAAAAATATTATTCAATTATCACAGAAAAACAGTTCATGCAAATTTTAGGCGCTTTCAAAGTTCTAACAATGCAAATTCAATGAATGACAAATGGATTTTAAATCGAAAATCTATATTGAAATGTAATGAAATATAATTTGAGTAAATATTTACATTTTATATTGAAAATAATATTTCAAAAAATTCTTCATTTTAATTTGAAGGAAAATTTTGTTGTTGTGATACAAAATAAAAGAGTAATGATAGGAAAATATTTCCTGTACATTTGTTACATTTGTGTCATCCGTGTATGGGTTCGACTGACTTTTCGTACGGTGTGAAATAGTGAACCCTTTGGTCGAATCCGAGGTCGAAAACTGGGCCCTAAATAAGAAAGGACACTTTGGGTATGTAATTTGGGTGAAATCGAAAAAAAAAAGATGTTTGACCGTGGCCATTCTAGACGAATTAGGAACGAGGGTAGGGGGTGTATTTCCAGTGAAAATTCAGTTGGAACTAAGACTTTCTGGTCACTGGTACAAGAAGAGCTTGGAGAAAGTTTTTCCAGGGCAAATATTTCGAGAAAAATTTCTCTCATTTTTCATTTTAGTCACAGTACCGAAGTTTTCCTATAAAAGAAAAATCTCTCTCGTTGGATATCTCATAGCAAACGCATCCCCATGAGAAACAGAAAGAAAAAAAAAAACAAAGTAAGAAAGAAAGAATTTGAACGCAAGTTCTCTCGTAAATTGTACTTCCTCGTCTTGCTACAAAAAGCCCTACGGGCTTTCCCGACTCGGGCTCAAGACTATTTGAAACTTTCACCTCTGCCAAACGTGTGCTCCGATATGTCGACGATTATGCATGCTATTTATGCCTTCCAGCATTTGTTCCAAAGGTCGTCACATATCCAAGGGCATACACTCGAGAAATTATTGGGCAATAATTTTCTAATTGTTCACTATTCAAAAATCGATTATTACCGCAAGTTTCTCTCATCAGCGACCAATTTGTTTTTTTCTTTCTTTCGAAATACTTAATATCGATTTAAAACAAAAGATTCAAGTATTTCTTTAGTTTTACTTTAATAGAAAAAAAAAATAAACAAACTCGTTAAAGAGGAAGAAAAATTGACGAATTTTTCATTAGTTCGTACAATCAGATTAGATTTTTTGAGTTTCTTGAAGCAATCACTTTACAGGGAATAGAAAGAATTTTTCTGGGAAAAGAAATATAATAAAGGGTGTTTTAACCTGGGAAACCCTTTACCTACAATTTTGAGATTTTTTGGGTCTTCTCTTGGTATACATGAAATAGTGTTGTAATAAATATATACATATATATATGTACGTTTATAAATGTTTCGGAAGTATATGGGTCGTGGGCGGTCGAAGAGCTAAACCATGGTTTAGCTACCGTTTTTGACTCATTGCCTTCTGCGGTATAGCGTTCACTTCCTTTCTCATTTCCTTTCTCTTTCTCCCTCTTTGTAATGGTCAGGATTGAGGAAAAAGTTTCCATTAAGTTTCACAGCAACGCAAGAAGCTTATTCATCGAGGTTTTTCCTATATACCCAAACTGGTACCTGCCATAGTCTCGCCTCAAAACCTTTAAAGAATATAAATTTTTATGTTTATACGACACCTGAGATGGTTTGGGGCTCACGTATCCGTAAACATTGCCCAGGACATCGATAGTCACTCTCTTTCTCTCTGGGGCTAAGCTGAAGCATAATAAAAATATTCTCTGTCTCTCTCTTTTCATAATTCCGCATCCATTCTGTTTACTTCGTCAGATCTCTTTCATTTGAAAATATATTACAATCGATAATTATTCGATTTGCACGTAATGAGAATTTACGAAATAAAACAGTTTGCATCATTGAAATGTAACAAATTTTTTAAATGATTTTTTAAATAACAGAAACTTTTGTTACTTAAAAATTAAATCTGCTAGAAAAAAAAACAATGAAACGATTCGAAAAATGTAAAAGAAACGACTCTATTGCATTCAAGAATATGAAACAGTCGATTGAACAATCATTCGTTCTTACTTAACTGAATATTTCGGTGGACGACAACATATTTGAAAATTATATAAACACATCGATAAAAGTAAACCATTATTTATTTATATAAACGAAAATCGTCGAAATACAGAGTGTGTAGAGTTATAAGTAAACGTATATAACTCGATGTTATAAAACTGTCCCTATTCGCATCTCGAATTATAAATACATTGCACAAAATGATTCTTATTCAACAGTCCAAAAAGGTATCGACTGTAAACTAATCTCATAACTGGCCTCTATTGATGTGATAAATTGGACTGAACATAAATAGATTATCTGCTGAATAGGGCTAATAATAACAACAACGTGAAACAACAGCGAGCATAACGACATCGAATTGGGGTGCTTTCTTTTTCGTTATGCATAGTTATGCTTACTGTTACAAGATTATATAATTAAAAGCTTATCGAAGACTAAGAATGAAAATTACGACGACAACAACATCGTTTTTAGGTGCTTTCCTTTTGTTTTTGAATACATAGTTATGTTTATTATCACTAAAATTTCATAATTAAACGCTTGAAGTATTAAAATGGCACCTTGAATTGACCCGGTGCTATAACTCGTATTTAAATAGCTAATGATTCGGGGAAATCGTCACTCTCCCCTCCCTTCCTTATTTATTCCCACTTCTACAACATCTCAGGTATACTCTCACTTCATATCGGGCCACTCATTGTGATTCAGGATATTGGCCCGCCGAGAAAGGAAGGACAAACTTCCTGTCTGTGTATCAATCGATACTGTGTACTAGTACTTTGCGTTTTACTACGTCCCATTAGCATTTTATTAATACATTTTTATGAATAAATATTCAATACTTTAATTGATTTATTTATTATTTTTACTATTTAAAGACGAAAGTGTTAGACTGAAATTTTAATTTACCGTTCAACATTTTTTCGGATGACAGTATCCGTAAATTAATTAAAAAATTTTCAAGTACATTAATGTCAATGATTCAATAAAATGAAAATATACAATTCATTTGTATATCAATTTTTATAACTTTTAGAAAATGGACGAAATAGTATCGAAATTTTCATTGTTCTAATTGAGCGAACGATAAATAATTTACAATTGGACTGTATTTTTATAATCGATTTGGTCATTTAATAACAAAAATTGTTATTTTTTATTCTGCTATAAAAATAGTGAAATTTCTTCGCATTACAACGATGCAAATTTGAAACAACATTTGTATTAATTAATATCGCATATTTATCATTATTATTTCTATAAGAAGGGAAACAGCGTATTCATTACGATATTTCGAAAGAAAGTCGAATTTGTTTGTAATTGAGATGAAAAATAAAAATGAAGAGAAAAAATGAAAACTCGAAACGTATTTCGGTATTTCTCAATTCTCTTTTTCTCGTATCTTTCACGCTTCGGCAAATTCTCTCTTCCCGTCGAGTTGGCTCCCGAGGAGATCGATTTTCCTCGGATAATACGCGCTCGGGGTATTTTCCACGCCGATCGGCCCGGAAGGATCGACCTGGTAAAAAGGGGAGGGTGTGTGAGCGACGCGCGAAGGTGGAGGATCGCGAGATAGCTCGTACTAACGTTTTATATATACAAATATATATGTATATAAAAGATAGAATCGAGACAACGCTCTAGCAACGTATAGAAGCCAGAGAGGGCGCAATAGGAAACTGGGGTAGCCTGTCCTTGTGCTCTTGGGTGGTTATTGGAACGTTGGCACGGAGACGTTACCTCGGTATCCTCTTTCTCTCTCTCTCTCTTCTCTAATCTAACGGGTGTGTACGAAACATTGGCGTAACAAAAAAAAATTGTTTCATCATTAATTTTTTTGATTATTTCTAATCGCATCTGCTACAATAATTGTTAAATTTTTTTTTAATTCGTTGAACCTTCGGAATTTTCGAGAAACCGTATCAAATCAACTGATTTTGCACTTTACTCCGTTTCGTTCGCACTAGACAAATTTTTTATCTCGAAATTCTCAATAAAATCGTATAATCACTTTTATTTTTTTCTCAAACTTTAGTTTTTATTGTTATTTTGGTTAAATTTTGTGATATTTTTATTCTAAAATATCGTCGAATAATGACAACAATTCTTAAAAGGAAATGTGCACTTGGTTGTAAATATGGTTTTTAAATTAATTCTATATTACGATCGAGCTCTAATTTATGTAATTTTTTTAATGCGCCAGAATTTTTTATATGGGTCGTTGATTGAATCCGTATATTTTACGAAAACTACAATGTGCTCGAAAATATTCATTATTACCCAACAACAAAAATGGATAAGTAAAGAAAATCAATGTAACGAAAAACTCTCGGTTGGTTAGCTCGGACTCGTTGCAATCGTGATAGAGTTTAACGAGCGCGCCGCCGTTAAACAGAGCGTGCAAAAAAGGGCGTCGTTTAAATTAATATATCTTCAGGAGATGAGCTACGAAGAGTAGGACGAAGGAACCTCGGCCTCTGCACCCACGCATCGTAAGGAGTTTGATCTTATAACGTACGACGATATATATTAAACATATTGATGCTTCGATTTGAAAAATCAAATTAGTGCCAATTAATGCGATTCGTAAAATACAATTTTTTAGCTCTGAATTTTTTTGTTATTTGTTTTTTTTTCCTGTGTCTTAAATGCTGTTGACTTTTGCAGTGTTGGAATGCAACAGAAAGTATTTGTTCAATCACGATTTAAAAAAATAATGGATTTAATTCAATTTTTTTACCAGATTTAGTTTAGAAATGGTGTAAATTTTGGGCTTTGCCATGAAAAATAAAAGGATTTCGTCAAATTTCAACTTCAGCATCTAATTTTAATTTGACCACCACTCAATCGTTGGAAAATATCAAACAAGCATATCTAGATAAATGAAAAATAAAAATATAAAAAGATACAATTACAAATATTGACTGTAAGTGAAATTCGGCTAAATCAACAAAACGAAAAAAAAAAAATGAAGAACATAATTTTATAGTGAAAATCGGAACAAAGTTTTTAATTGGAACGAAATTTTCATCGAATTAACAACAAACAATACAATATCGACGAATCGACAAAAAAAAAATAAGTAAACGAGCGTGTAAAATCTCAATTGAAAGTTGACGATGAGTACGCGCGTACGTATGAATTGGTATCGGAATTCAAAACCGCGTCAGCGAATTACAACAACGTGGAAGAATCAGGGCATCGGCTTTGCGGGGCCGTGGAAGCAATTCTCGCGATTGCACCAACCCATAACCAGAGGGAGGGGAAGTTTAACACATTCATATAGTAGGAGATCGATTCTATGTGCCTTGTCGAGTCACCCGACAAGCTTCAATACATAACCTATCATACGTAAACGTATGGCTCGATAATCGTATAGCATCGTGTTAAAAAATCGAGGAAAGGAGAACGTGACATATATATATATATATATATATCGACACACACCTGCTTTATGCTTATAGAATACTTTTCAAACGTATATAAATATATATATTTATGTCTATCTGAATATGCTCACGATCCTACAAATATGAATTAGATTAGAAAAAAATCTCGACTCATGATGATTTTCAACTTTGCATCCTTCGAATGCAACGAAAATCCCTTTATTTTTAATAGCAGAGTTTAAAATTTACACGTATTATTTGTCTTCGATAATTGGACAGAATTTTTTTTTTTTGTAATTTCTTAACTAAATCTGCTATAAAAATTAAGACGATTGCAAAAATATCGAAACTGCTGAACGAAAAATATATATTTTTCGTTTCACATTCTAACGACGCAAACTTCAATACCTATCGACTCGTCTGTGTCCTCGAAATGACAGGACTGCAAAAAAAGAAAATGGTATACAAATCGAGTGAAATAATCGTTTCTTGCTTTACAAGTGAAATTTCTTCATAGGTCATTAATATTGAAAAATTCTATCATGCAAACCGTCTAAATTATCCTTAAGCACACTCAATACGAGATTTTAACTTTGCGTCGAAAACTTAGACGATTTTAGTGAATTTTTAGTTCAATTTTGAACATTTATAGTTTTGGTGAAATGATGTGCTTTTTATACACGTTATCCGAACTCAATTCTGATAATATATCATTTTTTTTTAAATGACCGATTATTCGAGTATTCAACTTGAAAGCCAATGTAGAAAAGGTCACAGTTCTCGGTCTCTTTATAAAGTCAATATAATTGTTTTGTTATCTCGTATAATTCATTTTGATCGACGATCGCTCCGAAACATCTGGTGGATCGATTTTCCTCGTGGAAAGCTTTCACACCGGACTTTTAAAGTGTTTTTATAAAAAAAAAAACGTGTCTGCTTATATTTATTGTTATTATTATTTTACCTCGAAATAGTTCTCGTCATGAAAAATCTGCTACTTTTGAATTCTCAACACATAGATCCACAGAAAAGTGAATTTTCTTTGGATCATCGTTTATTTATAGCCAGAAAAATAAACCGTGTGTTAGTTTGAAAAATAAGGTTAGCACAAAAGTGTCATTTAATCGTTTTAATAGTTGACAAAAAAAATATATATATATATATATAATTAATACATTGTCAGCATAAAGTGCGAATTAATCGCGAGCGTTTGCACAGAAGATCACGTGATATGAAACAGGAAAAGCCAGGAGATCGTCGTCATGGAGCAAAAAAGTGAAATCGATTTTTTTTCTTTTCATCATTTTTTGTTGTTGTTGCTATCCATGATTTTTCACTTGAGCGTTTTTACGTCTAGAGCGTAAGACAAGAATTCCTACAGGTAGCGCATATCGAGAGGTTATAGAATTAGCCTGTATGGCAAAATATATATATGTTCGTTGCAAAATGTGTACGAGACTGGTGCACATAGAGGAAGAGCATCTCTAACAACGTCTCCCTCTCTCTTTCTCTCTCGATCTCTCGATCTCTATCTTTCTTTCTCTTGTTCACTAGTGCGTCCTAACACTCTCTATTGCACTAAAGCGATCTCTCTATCGTACTGCAGCACCTTCTATTGCTCTTTCTTTCTCTCTCCCTCTCTCACTCTCTACCTCTCTATACCTTTTGAGCATTGCAGCTCCTTCTCTATCTTACTAGCACGCTCTAAAGCCATCTCTCTCGCACTCGTGAGTAAAACGAGAGCGAGAGAGAACAAGCAAGCGTACGCCCGTCGCGAGAGCTCGTTGAATGCACCAGCCCTGACCTACATAGTAAAGCGCGTTGTGGGCTAGGCGCGCGCGAGCAAACGAGTGCCTACGCTGCTCTAGCCTTTACCTCCCCTCGTCTTTATTTTTCTTCTCTTTCTCTCTCTCTCTCTCTCTCTCTTTTTCTTTCTCAATGTATTTCTATCTCGTGGTCGCTATTGCACTTTTGTACATCATCGTTTTCACTCAGAGTTCCTCTCTATTACCTTTTCTCTCTTTTCTACTCTGTGGTTGTCTTTCTCTGTCTCTTTATGTTCCTCCCTCTCTCTTTCTCTCTCTTTTCCCTTCTAACGCGACTCGCAATCTATTATAACAGCGAGGTGAGTACACATATGCAACAAGCAATACTAGACTTTGTGTTTTACTCACATAATCCTATTTTTTTATTTTTTATTTCGCCTTCTCCTCCTACTCATTAGCGAACCTCCATTTTCCCTCTCGAATGAAATCTTTGAGAAAAAAAATCGACCATTACACTTCATAACCTTAAATCACGCTCCGATGACGAATTCTTTTTCAACAATAATAAGATAAATTATTGCATAAAAATATATATATTACAGTTTTTTTTTTCCATTTTATCTTTTAACTAGACCTTTTTTTTGCATCGTTTCAATGCAATGGCATTTTTTTTTCCTTTATTATAGCACAGCCTAAAATTTACATGCAGTGTTTGTCTTCGATAATTAAACAATCTTTTTCGTGATTTGAAAACTAAATTGACTGAAAGAATTGATTTGATCAGGAATAATTTAAAAAAAAAGAATAAGTAATTGACAAAATATTTTCTGTTGCTTTTCGAAGATTTAAATTTCAATATAATTTTGTTCGTCACTTATTTGATGATTTTTATCAACGTTTTCATTATTGGTTTACTGGTTGTCTCCAAATATTATCGTTTATGCAATTAACTTTAATTTCGTAATGAAATTTTGAAACATTGGAAAATGAATTTTACTATATAAATATACGTTTTCCGCAAGCAATGCTTCAGTTCGCACGCTCTTAGAACTCGAAGAAAACGCTAGAGAGAGCTACTTTTTTACCTGCTCATCCTCCTTTAACTCTCTCGACGAAAGCGCGAGCTGCCCCTTTTTTTTCGTTAGCATGCATTTTATTCAGCGTGTATATCAACCAAACGGAGTTTACTCTTTGCTGTTTTTTTGTATATATTTGCTTTTGTATAATTACAGTCGAATGACAGGTGTTTTTTATTTCTTACTTTTCCTCAACTTTCAAAGTAGAACAGTGTGAAACTGCGTTTTTCATAAGGTTTGTGAAATTCATTATAAAACAGATGTCAGTTTCGAAGGGTAAAGAGTTTTTAATTATGGAAAATTATTTCATCAAAAAGTTTTTATTTATTACTGGAATTCGTTGTAATTTTTGTTTTTTTTTTTTTTTTTACAAACAATGTCGATGTAGGCAAAAAAAAACAATGTATCAATCTTTCATTAAAATATTTATTGCACGCGAATAAATTATTCATCAATTGACAATCGTCCTTGACACGTTTCGGCAGATTCTTTCCTCTTTCCTTACAATGATTTAACGTCTTCAGAGGCATATCAAACTCGCCGTTACGATCCGATGGGAATAATAATTCAAATACGGATTATAAAGATCGCGAGATTTCAGGCAAAAACGTCTTCGTCACGAATCGACCTTTCTCGATGATTATCCAACCCCAGATTCCAAAGAAAGAGAGACGGAGAGGGAGAGAGAGCAATATTCGAAAAGAACTCGTTCCTAATTTCATCAGTAAATCTCATCTTTCTCAAGAAGCGCCTAAAATTTCTACATTTTTATAGAAACGGCGATAAAAAAATTAATAAAATTGGAATAATAAATAATGCAATTGAATGTGAAATCGAAGGAATATTTATTTTTATTGGAAAAAGCGAAAAAATCTCAATCGGAAAAAAAAAATTCTATGCTAACGGTGCTTCGGATTTTTTTTTCCAATTTTAAGACTCACACCGAAGGAAATATGACTCGACAAAAATGTTCTTTTTGAGCTCAAGCAGCAGGTATATGAAATACAAAAAATCTCAACTCGTACTTTTTATCGAAGAAAATTCATTGAAAATCCTCTACTCATTTTTTTTTCTACCATCTGCCACAACGGACAAAAACATCCCTTGATAATACCGTTACATATATTCACATATATGTGTATATATTTATTTATATGCGAGGCTTTGAAAGAGTCGAGAAATATTTTCTCGGTAGGATAACCCAATTTTTAACGGTACATTCAACGTCCTATTAAAACAGAAAGGGAAGAAAAAAAGTTGATGGGACACGTCACCAGATTGAGGGAACGATGTGAGCTCCCAAGCGGATGGGATGAATTTTCCGGGTTAACGAGCGAAGGGATTGTCGATGACATCCCCATCTTTTTTTCTCCTAATAATCACAATTATGAAGATAGAAAAATACCGTGATTTTCATGCGTGAGAAAAATCCTTTTTCATCCTTACAATTACGAGCTACTTTATTATTATTTCTTCATTAAATCTTGAACGACGAATAGACATTTTTGTTCGTTACAATGATGCCACTTTTTACGATTTTCAATCTCATCTTCCAACTGTTACTTTTTGTAACTCTTACACAACAAAAGCAATAAAAATTTGGTTTATAACTCAAATCGTTCGAAGGTTTAATTGAAAAAATCATTATTCTCGATTTCATGAGAGAACTTAATTTCTCCTCGACATATTCTTCGTCCTCTCGATCATTCGTTCTTGAAATACTGCTAGTGAAGCACCTGGAATTAACACACACACACACACACACGGATGAATACCCTTTGAATTTATATTCTCACTTATGTTTATTCCTTATTGTCTCGAGTTTCTTCTCCTCTTCCTTTCGCGAGACTCGGGAGTCTCGAAGGAAGTGGGCGTCGTGTTTAAAGTATTAAAATATATATGTTCTCGTTTACGTATAAATATATAAATATATATATGACGAAGAAGCGACTACAATGAAAGGGGCCCAAATTGGACAGGGGAGGGAGGCATGACGAAAAGGACGAGAGGCATGTATTTGGATGTCTGGGCCCTGGCGAACATTCATCAGGAAATAGGTCAGGGCCGGTTCTTTCTGTCTCCGAGCGTCGCCGTCGTTTCCTCTTTCTTATTCGAGAGGGAAAACGCCACTGTGCGGGGGGTTAGGGCACCAAGACGTCCTCCGAAATACCTCCCCTTTCCTCTCTCTCTCTCTCTCTCTCTCTCTCTCTTTTTCTCTTTATTCTTCAGGTTCTCGAATTTTATACGCGTATATATAGAACAAACCATTGAAAGAAGTTTCAAACGGTAGGTCGCGGCTTCCATCGGAGCTGACATCTTTCACGTTCTCTTTTTCTTTTTTTTTCTCTTTAATTTCTGTATGTACGTTCTTCTATCGAAGAACGAACGAACGAAAGAAAGAGAAAAGAGAGAGGATGACGAGGATTGGGTCGAGCTCATTGAAAGTGATTGACCCGGATTCGTCACGGGCTTCTCTTTCCCTCTCGCCTCCTCTCTCTCTTTCTCTCTCTCTCTCTCTCTCTTTCTTTCCCTTTCATTTCTCTTTCTTTTCTTCGGATTCCATGCTCACTTACTCACTGGCCATTATGAAATATCGCTAAGAATAATAATCATAATAAACTGGAATTAACGGCAAGAAGTAAATGTACTTTTCGAAATAATGTTAAGACGATTCTCCATGCAATTAGAATCAACGTGATATTTAATGAAAATTTAATCAATTATATCAAACAGCATTTTTATGTTTAATTGTCTGTTGATATTTACAGAAAAATATATAAATCAACTTTTATGAATGATTTTCTTTTCTAATCATTAAATTTTGATAGAATTTGTTGTTTTTTTTTTCTTTCGTTTTATTCACGAAATCATTATAATTACAATAGCGTACAATTACTGTCGCACAAATGCCGGAAGCTATTCGTAACCACGACGAAATATCTTCGTTGCTGCAGCCACGGCACGGAGTAAATTTCCTGAGAATTAAAGAGCGAACAGAGGAGGGGGAAGGAGGAAGGGAAGAGCTTGTTGAGGTGAGGAAACCAGTCAAGACTTACAAATACACAAGACGGGGAGACGTGGAATAGCGGCCAGAGCGATGCTCTTTCCTTTTTTTTTCTATATATATATTTTTTTACTTATTTTTTTAATGGGCGGAACGATCTCGAAACAATGAGCGTCGGCGTTGCGCATACATAATAAAAATTAGAAGAAATAACTTTTTTATTCTCCTACCAAGAAACCGAGAAAGAGAGAACGAGAGAGAGAGAGAAATATTATTTTAGATAAAAATTAGAGGGAAAAAAGCAAAACAAAAATATTATCTTGTCGATAAAAGTGGTTGAATTTATGAAATTCTCCATTCACTTTAAAAAAATTTCCAAATATTTGGTTTGCACGTAAAAAATAAAAACATTGATTAAATTATTTTACGATAGAATTTATGAAATTTCACACCCTACCAAAGGTAAAAGATTAAAAATGAATAATATTTTTTTTCAATACCACAAAATTCAATTTAATATCGACGTAGTTAGTTTACGAAATTCTTCTTCCTAAAGAATACTTGGAACCAACGAGGAAAAAGAACGCGAGAGCCAACAGTTCACTCTCGATTTCGTTCGTAGCTATGAGTAAGTGGGTCGCTAGCTTTTAACCGGCACAGTTGTCTGTATTCCCTTCCACTTCTTCGCCCCTTTCCCTTCACTATAAAAGAGCGAAAGATCGCAAGAGACCTGACAGACGCACGGGAATGTACACGAAAGAGAAAAAGAGAAAACGAGAAAAAGAGAAAGAGAGAGAGAATGAGACACGGCCTGGCGCGTCGCTTCCGGTATCGAAATTTCCGGCTGTGGAAATCGAGAGTATACAACGTCAAATAATCATAATATCATCATAACAATAAAAGTTACAATGAATTTTTTTCAATCTTATCTGTAGCTCACATCGTAATATCTTATTTTTTTATTCTATGTAAACATTTTTTTAATGCTAACAAGAAAATGGAAAATTTTCATAACGAATTTTATTTAAATTCAACTCGCAATTTATTATTTATATTTCAAAACAGATGAAAAAGCGTAAAAAAATATACAAAAAATCAAACAAAATCACAGAAGTTACGGAAATCAAATGATTATTGCATTTAAACCAAATTCGTTGCTAAACGACTCAACCCTTTTTTCGTAAATTTTCGTTTATTAATGTAACGTTTCAACAACAAATACCCGATTTTTTTTATTCAACGTAGTCTCTGGAACATTAAAATTAAACATTAAACAAAAACATTGTTATTTAGTAATTATTTATTAATTGGACAAATACCTCACAATAAATACTCGGATTTTCGTAATTTTTCATGAAATAATTCCTTTCATACTAAATGACTATGAAAATCGAGACGTCAATTATTCCACAATCTCAATACTTCCCAAAGAAAAAAGTTAAAAAAAAATACAGCTGAAAGAGTTAATACGCAAATGTCTTCGTCATAATTTGCAACAGTTACGAAATACATGAAACTAGAGTTATTAGAACAATAATTATCGATCCGATCCAAATGATCGGTTGCTACCGAATCGAAAATAAATGAAGAGACATAAAAAAAAGTTTAGTTTTGCAAAAATGAATAGACTTTGTGTTTGTGTATATTTGACTTGTGTATATTTCCTGGAATAAGTGACGTTCAGCATATTTTCAAGAAAAATGTTCTCGTGGGTATAAACAAAGTGTAATTACATTGAGTTTAATCACTTGTATAATTAGAAACACATTTTTCTGGCTCGAACGTTTTGTATAACGTGTTACGTCGAAGCTTTTATAAATATATATTAACAAATATATATAATATAAACTATAAATAAGTAAATAATACATAAATTATTAATACATCGAACGCGTAACTTATTACCAGTGTGGCATAAACTTACGTACAAGTTAACAGGTGGCCACGCACCTGAAGACACTAAAGTGAAATCATCGAGGAACTCGATGATTTTACCGAAGCTACACGTTCACCAAAACAAGACGATTTACCCATTCATTACGATATCTCGGAACGATAAGATAAAGGAAAAAAAAAACTTTCCAAAAATAGTTTTTTAAAAATCGATTTATATAGCTCGAGCTTGAGGCTCGAGAGACGTGTGATGTCATATAGAAAGAGAGAGCAGTTACCGTTACGCAATCATAAAAGAACAGGGAATACACGAACACACGCGTCTCTCGATGAAGTCACGCGCCGTGTCTCTTCTCTTTTCTCAGTCCACAGGTGTCTTTATGAATGTATTCATATATATATGTATACGTTATGTTGTGTGGGAGAAAATATGTAACCCTTTCTTGAGAAAGTTGCTAGCTTCGAAGCGCTGACCTTACTTACTGACGAGTGTTACAATCGATTATTCAATTTTCTCTCGTTCTTTTTTGCTCTCTTGCTTGTTTTTTTTTTCTCTATTATTTTTTTTTTTCTTTACCTTTTATAATTAAAACGATATGTTAATTCTCAATCTCTCGAATCTATTCGACAACGTATTAGATTGATGGACGCTTTCACCAGCTTTCAAAATACGAAAAAACCTCTTCTCGTCGTTTGATGATAAATTACCTGAACGCTGGAGAGATTGAGATAAATTTATATAACATGTTATAATGATGTTTTTCTCTCGATAACCATTTGAAATGTTTATTGTTTCAATATGAAATGTTTATTGTTTCAACACTTTATATATATATATATATTTTTTTTTTTTTGCAAAAAGATGTTAAGTTCGAATTCATATTGGAATTTATAACTTGGCGATGAATTGAGATACGAAGATTCAACGGGAGGGTTTGGAAAAGGATTTTGGTAGACTCGAAGTATGACTTTGGATGTACCAATTTTTTTTTTTTATTCGCTGAACCCTGACAGGCACTTTAAATAGTGACGAAAAAATCTGAATTTAAATTCCTCAATAATTTTATAAATATTAATAAATGAATAACCGATTTCAAAATTGTTCAAAATTTAATAGGAAGTAAATAGAAAAAAAAGGTTCACTCAAAAATTGCTAGTAGACTAGGCGAAAGTTTGAAAGGAAAGGAAGGGCCAGGGAGTGAAAGTGAGGGGTTAATGTAGGGTGGCGCGCGCCTCCATGAGACTTTCCCGACCGGGTCGATCCGGCTAGACGTCAACCCCTCTCGCTCCTCTTTCCACCCTCACTTTCCTCCCTCCACTCGAGATTGCCTCTTTTCCTCGAAGCACTCTCGCCCTCTTTTTATCCTCGTTGAGGCTATGGAATATCAAGGTCGTACAAGGTCAAACGTCGCCCGGGCTAACTCTCACTTACACGACCCTCATCTTCCTCTCCTCTCTTCTCCTCTCCTCTCAGCTTACCCTTAATCACTGATCATCCAACGTTCTCATACAGTGAACGACCGAGGGGACTGCGAAAAATTTCGAAACTTGTTTTCGACGCTTCTCGCTCTTTTCGTTCCTCTTTCGATTCTTCGACTATCGGGCACAAGGCTGATTTCGAAAGTCTTTCAAATGAAAGATCGATGGATCGAATTTTACTTTTATTACTTTTTTTTTTATTAATATTGTTTTTTTCTTATGTGACAAGATACGAAGAACTCATGAGTTGGTTCAAGTCCCACAAATTCGAAATAACTTTCGGAACAATTGTTTTTTTTTTTTTTTTTTTTTGGAATTCGGTTTCATGTTCGACTGGATAATTAAAGAACAAAAAAAATGTGAAAATACCGAAATTTGACGAATTTTAATTAAATTGCAAATTTTTCTCTTAACCGAAAAAAGTCGCTTTTTTTAGCTCAATTTTTCTTAAGCACGTAACAAGTTGGAGAAACGAACATTCGTTACCGCAAATATCGATATAAAAAATTCGACACCAAGGGTCGAAAGGTTCTTCTTTCCCCCTGAAGGTGTGTCTCGATTTCGTTTTTTTTTTCTTTTTTTTTACGTTTCTCTTCATATCGTACCGCAAGTACACCAGGTGTGGTACGCCCCACAAGTACAGACTTGACGAACTCGTAACTTATCATTACGCCCTCGCAATGGTTGGAGTATTGTGCTCACTGCTTTGTACTGTCGATTTTTTTTTGCCACCAATTTACTCCGTATACGAACGTTGCAGTTTTGTCATTCTTGGCGAGACGTCGATGTCTGGCGTTTGGTTTTTTTTTTTTTTTTTTTTTCATATACGAAAATGTATAAAACTCTTAAAATCGAGAAAAAAAACGTTATAAATATAAAGGGTGTCCGAATTGTAGAACGAAAAAAATTTACAATCAACTTCAGGATGTTTCGAATAAATAGACTTCTTTTCTTTTTCGTTTTAAAGTAAGAAATTTGCACAAAAAATACATTTAGCGTGGTATTTAAAAATTGAACGAAATTAATTTGTTCTTCTGATTTTAAAAAAGATGAAATTATCTTCAATTTTGAACACAAGAAACTCAATAAAAAATGTACCCTTTTATAGAGTCTCGTCTACGAGCTCAAAAGTTTCGTAAAAAAGGGTTCGAAACTTTATCATATATGATGGAAACTTAAATTACACAACTTAGCAATTTTCGTACACGAGAATAACAAATTAATGAAATTCATAAAAATGTCACGATCCAGACAAACCGATGAATCTCCTCTTTTTCAATGTTTTATTTATTATAATTTTTTTTTTTTCAAGTTTTTTTTATGTTTCGTCTTCGTCTCCTTTTGTTTCCACTGGGAGAAAAAAAAAAACATAAAGCGAAAGGAGGCAAAAAGAGCGTCATTTTCACGTACCGGCTGTTGCCAGGCGACATTTTTTTCCTCCTTTTGTCCTCTTTCATCCCTTTTAGCAAACTCTGCGAATTTTGTGAAGCAGACTTAGCCTCAACGACGAAAACCTTTTGGAGAGTTTTTTCTTTCCTTTTCTCCTCGTCCAAAAAAGTCGTCGCAATTTTTTTCATCCGCAATTTTTCCCCTAGTTCTCCACGAAATATTTCTATAAATTAGATCGAAGCCTTTTTTTTTTCATTGCGATTGATAACGACAGAGTTATGCTGCAAAAAAGTATCGATATAATTTTGCAAAATTATTCTCAACGGCGCATTCTCGAAAATAAAGTTCATCCTTTTAATTGAGCTCGTTTTATTCTATTATTCTAAAAGATAATTTGATATCATTTCAATGATAAAAGAAACAATTGAATGAAAAAAAAAAACTATTTCACCCTCTTCTATAATTAGTTCGACGAAATGAGTTATTACAAATAATTATATATTCTTGAGTACACTGCGGAGAATACTTTTTGCCAATCGTATAACCTCTCGTCTCAATAATTTTGCTGCTTCGCATTAGAGATAAAAGTTATGCGAGTTCTGAAAGCAATTTTAGTTCGACCCTTTTTTTCACACACTTTGGCTTGTCTGACGTCGTACTGGCTCTTTCTACTTGCGTACAACTTTACCCTTTCGGAGGACGTTTATTATCCACCGTCTGGGGCTAACACGTATCGCAGGATAATTCTTCTTTGTGCCAAAGCTGAACGTATATATAGCCACCAAGTTATATACGTGCTTTCTTTCTCCTCCTTTTCCTTTCTCTCTTATTCCTCGTCTCGCCACGTAATGCATTATTAATTTATATATCGTAACGTTTCTAATAACAGATTTCGTCGCTCGCGAGTATCCGTCGTCTATTCTGTTATCTCTTTTCGAACGATGATGCTATATTAATATCAGACCGGGGTGATTATTCGATCATTTATTTATAACACTCGGCCTTGTTCGTCGACATAAATATTCTATTATAACAATAATTATACAACGATTCGAAAACCATTCAAGCAATTTTCTATCGGTTTTTCATCCATTCATATTAACAATTCATAACAGCAATCATAATAATACCAACAACAACATAAACCACAACAACAACAACAATGATGACGACGAAATAATTGAAGCCTCTATATTCATGGCATTAGAAATCTTCGCTGGAATAAAGCGAAAATATTTTTTTTATTCATAGTTTTTTAAATATTTGGGTTCACCCCAATTTTTCTGGTGAATATCGCTTTCAAAACGCAAAAAAAAATTATTTGACTGTTGTAGATGAACACCGCATGTAAATTTTGGGCTCTGCTATAAAAAACATGAGAAATTCGTTGCTTGCCAACGTGGCAGACATCATGTACATTCCTTTGTTGCGAATTATTAAAAATTTTAAGCAAGTTCACGAGTTAGGCATGCGTTAGACGAATTCCAAGTTTAATCGTTTAAAATTCGTATGAACCTTCTTAAAAATAATACTCAACTGTGGGTAAAATTTGAGAAAGTTTTACCGTCTAGAAATCGAGTTATTTGTTGTGAAAAATCGTATTTTTCCGTAACTTCCCACAAGACCTCAAGTTAAAGTTGCCATTTTGAACACTGAATATCTCGATTACTAGACGGTGAAACCTTCTCAAATTTTTTACACGTTATAATACGATGCTCAAGAAGATTTATGCAAAATTTCAAAAAATAATCATGGAAAACATTGTGTCTGATGATTTTGCCGTTACTTTGTATATACTGTTGTAATTATGGCGCGTGAACCTCGTTGAGCGTTCAGATCTTTGATTTCGATATATCTGGAAGTTAAATACGAAGCAATATTGAAAAATGGTGTATTAATTTTTTGAATACACAGAAAAATAGTAAATAATACACAATTCAAAGTTTATACGAATATTATTTTGCAGCAAATGTATAAAAATGGTAATTTTTGATCGAATACTTATTACTTTATTGGCATTCCTGAGGTTAGAGGAGAAAAAAAAAATCTCTCGGGAAATTATGCGAATGAGCGCGACGAGAAATTGCTTAATGAACCTGACGCGAGACTCGGACCTCTCGCTCGCACTTTTCTCGCGGGTCGCTCTCTCATGCGCGCATTACCTGAAAGGAAGGTAGAAACGTTGCAGTGGGTCAAGGAGAGAGACTATACCATTACAGTACGTGGCGTACTCGCGGCTTTCACTTCCTCTCGCGTTCGCTCGCGCGCCTCTTATATATTACCACAATGTACATAAATAAGCATATGTGTTAATTTTTATTTTTCTCTTTACAATCATCAACGCGTCTCAACAATAAACACTTATCATTACGCGATACAATATATTCATGAATTTTTTTCAAAATTCATCGATCCGCCACGTTTTATTTTTCCGTCTGAATACTTATTCATTAATAGTATGTAAAAAAAAAAAAAAACTTTTTTTTTTTAATTCGCGGCTTTTGAGTTGTGGTCACTCCTGACGGATGTCAATTTATCGTGTCTGTAAATTTTTTCGAACTGAAAATTGTAATGCCACGTTTTTGACAGCAAAAATCGTTGTATGTCAACAACTGACAGACATTGACAGCTGTCATTCTTATTATTCGCAATTATTACTACAACAATCCTAAGAAAAAATGACCTTCAACCATTGATTCTCTTTCAATTGTGAAAGTGAAATGTAACGTTTTATTGATAATTGAAAAAAATGAGTTTTTTGATTAACTCGATATTAATTATTATTATTTTTTTTTATTGCTGTCGTTACAGTCGACACGAGGGAAGTTCAGCCATCTCACAATGGTGACAATGGCGATAAGGAAGCCCTTGCTGGTCTGGCAACAGTCAAATCGGAGCCAGGCTCGACGAGCGGAACTCGACTACTGCACGGAATTCTTTCACAGCATCCTCAGCAGCATGCTCTTGGTGTTGTACAAAATGGATATGGTCGACAACACCTGAACAGTCATCAACAGCTTGGTCAACCTCCTTACACGACTTCCGTCATCGCGACCACGAGTACGCCCGGTAACGAATCTTTTTTAAACGATTAAGATTATAAAATATATAATTTTAATTTGAAAAAAAAAAATTAAAAGAAAAAAGTACCAGCGAAGAATGATGTTAATTGAGAAAAATCGATTTAACTCGATCCAATATTTAATCAAATTTGACCTACTTCATTCGAACTTGAAATGTTATCAAATAAAGAATTAAAAATCATGCTTTTATGATGCTTTTAATCCGGAATATTGTTTTGTTCATTCTTTCGAATGAAAATAACGATTGTGTCAATTTGATAAATCTATTTTTCTCATTAATTACGTCACTATCGGACTGACTTGGCCCAGTTTTCGTCCAATTACATCGAACCGATTAATGAATAATTAGGTCTTCTTAATTCAACGCTCCCAGTAATCCCTCTTATCTAAAGATATATATATACATATATATTTTTTTTTTAAATTTTGAATATTTATTCGTCAGGCTACAATGAAATGTATAACATTGACATAAATTTTAATGCAGATTTTCGAATATTTGTCATTTTGATCATTTTCGAAACAAAAGTATTTACTTGATTATCATGAAATAACTGCACCAAATTTATTCCGAAAGGACCACTGAATTTATCGAATTAAAAGATAAATAGACTCATTATAAAATATTATTGACCGGACAAAAGGCCACGAAGCGACCAACTTGAAATCCTTTGTCTGGCTGGCTCATCGAGACTCAATTTTTTTTTTTTTTTTCACGTCGATGTTCCCAATGACACATCGACATTATGAATTAAATGATCGCCCATTTTAAAACGTCTGAGTTCATTATTTATTTTCTTGTTTCTTATTCGATCAATGATTAATGAATTTGTAGTAATAAAACGTCATCGTCCGTTCACAATTTTGACATCGAATGCACAGATCTCTGCCATCGTCCCATAGAAAATTCTCGGAGTAAACATCGTTTTTTTATTAATTTCTTTTTTATACGAATTTGCTTATAAGTCGTAACATTAAAATGTCAAACAATTTTTTTTCTCAATTTCTTTAAACTTTTAAAGAATTTTTTTCATTTTCTTCATTATTCGTCTGGAATTCACTTCTCGCGTCGCGAATTCAACTATCGAATAAACTGGTCTCGAACTCACGTGGGCGTGTTATTTAACAACTTAACCAAGTACAAGTTTGCTCAGAATAAATTTCAATGCAGAATACCAAAGATATTTCTTTTTTTCTGTTTACTTTTTTTCATTGAGGTTATCAATTAGGAAGTAAAAAAAATGGGTCATGATTCTTTTTTAATGCTCGTGAATAACTCGAGTGTCAAATTCGAAAATATCGTTTCAGTAAAAACAAGTTTATTTAATAATTTTTCATTTTGAAACTTTTATCAAAAAAATTGTCAAAGTTGGATTTTTTTTTTAGTGATTGATAAAGAAAAAATAATTAACGTATTTTTAATCGTACGAAAGGACGAAAAATTTTTTAAATCGATTCTGCTAAAGTATGATTTTTTGTAGTTTTTTTTTGTTTTCAATTCGAAATGACGGGGGAAGGGAGAAGAAAAGTTCTGAACAAGCTTCTATTTCATTTTGGTTGATTTTCGAGTCTGGCTGAGCCCGAACTCATTTATACATTAAAATGTGACTATAGGTGCAAAATCTTTTGGTGACTGGTTTGAGACGGTTGGTGGCTTTTGAACACCGTGAGAAAAGCCTACGCGAGCTAAAAAAATTTTTATTCCTTCCCCTGACACATGCATACCCAATGACCGGATGACCTTCGACCGTTGCATAAAGATATGCTTAATTGACCGGGCACGAGGAAACACGTTTCATTTTATTCGGCCATCTCTTTTGATGATGAAGAAGAGGCTGTAAACTCCGAGCTAAAGCTAAAGCCAAGCAGAAACTCCACTTGTCTATATTTATATATTTCGATTTAAATATGCGTGTCAACTTGAGCCTAACCCCTGATACCCCTTTCATTATCTCTGGACAAAAAGGGTTCCATAAGTTCAGACATTTAAATGTTGCCATTGTTGAAAAAAAAAAAAATGCCGCCGCCATTTTTTGAAATCCATTTCCGAGGTTTACTTTGTTTTCAATAAATTATTGCGAAACTTTTTGCTACGAAATAAGAGAAATTGATTGGTTAAAAAAAAAAATTGGAATCGAATTATTAAAGAATTGATGTCCACTTCGGAAAATAAAGAAAAAAATTGCTATAATCGTAATATGGAGGGAAAAAATACAATTAATAATATTTAAATTATGCAAAAAAACTAAATTACGGGATGCCCGATTAACGATGCCATCTTCTTGTGTGTTTTTCACCTAAATATCTGTTCACGGTACACGGAGGAACTCTTCCATCCCCTTTTTGTTACATTACTTGTTCATCATGAACCGAACGCTATTTCCTAAACCGGAACAACAATGATCAGGAAGCGGATCATTGCCAGCAAGCCCGGCGGATAGTGGCGTCAGTGACGTCGAGTCTAGTACGTCTTCGGGAGGTAACGAGGACGCGAATCTCCTGCTCAAAGCGAGGCTAAATCCAAATTCCTCCATACAACCGAATTTGGCGTCTCATCACTCACATCTCACCTCTGGTAAGTTTGAATGATTTATACGTTTATCCACGTCATACAAATTTTTGAAAAATCGATCCAAGTTTTCGTATATTAAATATTTCTTTGTTTTTTTATTCGTCAGCATTATTTTCATTTGTTTAATTGCCGCCATTAAAAAAATGTCGATCTAAGCTTCGTTGGTGTAAAAGAAAAAAATTGTATCAACATTTTTCAAAATGTTGATACAATTTTGCATCGATTTTTACTAAGTAACAAAAAATGGAGGCTCGTATTTCCCTTTTTTTTTTGTATTTGTAAACAAAAAATTGTAAAATTCGAAATTTAAAGAAAATTCCTCATATTAATTGAACAAAAAACATTTGCAAAATCAATAAATATTTGACCAGCTAATAGCTTTCGCTTCTTTTAATTGATCAATTGAAATGTATTGGAAAAGATATTTTTATCCATTTTGGAATTGAAGAAAACATTTTCTAATTGAAAAAAAAAAAAAAAATAGCAATCGGTAGCAGATCAGCGTGTCACAGTCCAGGAGTTTATCCCTCACCAGGTGGTTTTTTGCCACCATCTTATCATCCCCATCAGCACCATCCATCGCAGTATCACCCTCACAGAGGAGGTTCACCTCATCATTCGGGTCACGGTGGTCATAATATGCCACCAACAATGGGACCACCACATCATCATCACCATCACCAAGCTCAGAGCCTCCAACATCTGCACTATCGTCAACCACCCACGTGTGAGTACAAAATTAACATTTTTTTACTTACAAATTAATGTATTAAATAAAACGAAGCAACAAATTCATTATTTACTAATTAATTTGTCGAATTTAACGTCATTCCATTATGAACTCCTACAAAAACGATAAAACTCGTAAATAAATAATACACACGAATCGATGAAGTTGATTTTCATGAAAATTGATTTTAATCATCATTCAATATGTATTTCAAATAATTCACAAGAAATTTCCAGTAGAAATTAAATAACAGTCAGAAACCAAATGACAAGTGAGTGTCAACGTTTGGATTTATTGTAAAAAATACAATAAAATCGTTACGCAGTAATTTCTCAACTAATCCTGAAAATTATTCAATCATTACTGATTATTTACGATTCGATGAACTTTGCGATTTGTTGCTATTCCAAAAATAATTCATAATCATTCGAGAAGAGGACGAAGATCCATTTTTTTTTTTTTTTATAATAGTTTTTATTTGATTTTTAAATCAATTTTTATGGGTGAACTGTCAAGATGGTTTATACTGATTTTTGCAACACAAGTCCAATGATTTTATTTAGCCAAGTGAATCGAAAGAGGGAGCAATGAGATGATAAATATATTCAGAGACCAATAGAAATAGTGAAACTCATCGAAAATTTCGTTGGATCGAAGCAATTGGATTTCGACACTTGTTTGCTGTGCACACGAGCTAATCCAACAGAAGGCAATCTTCTCGAGCAAAAGCTAAATCGAAGAGGGAAAAACACTTTAGCTCAAGTCCCAAAGAGGTTTCGTGGTTACGCCAACAAACACGCAAAATAGCATATATTATGCCCCTCGAACCCTCCTTCCCCTTCGCTGGCTCTTCCACAAACGTAAATAAATAAACGGAGACTATGAGATTTTGATCCGTTCGAACGGTGAACGTTGCGTTTCTCGCTCACTAACTTTCCATTCGGAAAAACGAGACCCTAGAAATATATATCTCCCATTTATACGATAGCAATGAGATTTATTTATTTCACGAATAAAATCGAAGCATTCATGATCTCAGGAGAATGGAAAGAAAAATTTATATGCAAACATTCAATGTATTAGTTTTTATTACGTGAAAATAAATTATTTTCATTGTCATTATTTTATTTTTATTTTCGTTGATTTATTGAATCATATTTCGATTTTTTATTTTTTTTTATCTATTTTTTTTTTTTATCATTACACGAATAACATTTTTTTGAATATTCATATGTGGAGATTGCACGATAAAAATACGAGATTGTTTTATTTGTCGTAATGTTCCCTTGACTCAAGAATAAGCCTCGAAGTGACGAGCTGCGATTATTAAACCGAGCCCTCTTTCGCTCGTGACCTACTTTCCACTTTCCTCTTGCTCGTCCCAGATTTTCAAAACTACGAGGGGTTTGTGTCCACCCTTTACTGCTCGACCACATTTTTCGACCAATTAAAAAACAGTTTTTTTTTTTTAATCTTCACTTCCGGTGCTCAGTTTCGTTTCGTTCAATATATTTCAACCCCTCGCGGGTAGTTTTCTGCTCAATTTCTCGAGACGATCTTTGACAATTAAAAAAAAAAAAAAAAAAACCAACCGAACCGGAAGTCAAGTTATTTCTGTCGAAAAAATGGTTGAGAATGAAGAAAAAACAACAAAATTCGAAAAATCTTCGAAACTGACAGAAAATGCGGTTAGGAATTTACGATTTTCATGTCGCAATAACACACTCTCGATATCCACAACGTTTTTCTCGCCCGCGCGCGATGACGCGAACTCTCGTATCCGCACGAACGAGGCCGCCCGACGGAGAAACGATCGAAATAACTCGCATCCGGGGCCACAGACAGTACGAGAGACACAAGGAAAAGAGAGGGAGGGAAACCAAAAAATTTCATCTTACGTCTTCATTTTGAGAAAAATCATTTAATTCATTTTTTTTTACGTTTCTTTCTAAGGCAAGTTATAGTTTTGCGATAAAAACCAAAAATCGAAAGAGATTTTTTAGTCCGTTGCTCAAACACTTGTTGGAATATCGAATAATAATGGATTAGTATATTTTTGACATTGTTTTGACAGATGAATCTTCCAAATTTCATGTCTAATGTTTTTTTTTTCTTTTTTTTTCAAAGTGATTATAGTTCAAATACGATTTTCCATCGTCACAGAACAATTGAAAAAAAGAAAAAAAATTAATTGAAAAATAAGAAATTTTATCGTACAACAAATCTTACTCATCATTTTTTCGATAGAAATTATTATTTTTACGTATGATTATTATTTTTTTAATATTCTTTAAATTATTATTACCCTTTACCATTTGAACAACCAATAACAAAAAAATTTGTTCTCCATGGGCCCTGAGACCTTGATAAATGTAAAAAAACATGAACAGTAATTTTATATTGAAAATTGAATAAATACCAAATACAAAATAAATAGTCGAATTTTGTACTTTTTCATGTAAAAATGATATTTCTACAAAATTACTATAAATATGGTAGTGGCAATTTTCTCAGAGACTAAATACAAACCAACAGAATAGACGGAATTTTTTTTTTAACGTTCGTCCAGTAGTTTTTGTTGTAAAAAAAAAAATGAAAAAAAGAAAACAATAAATATCAAAATTACAGTACGAGTTCGAAAAGAAAAATGTAATATCTTGTTACATTCATAAAAAAAAAATTGCTAAATACCATCGAGCGATAATATTCGAGCTCTGGTTTGGACCTTAAGGACGAATTTTTGGTCGAATCGAAAAATGGCGAAGAGTAATAACTCGAAATAATTGCAGGCGATGCAGTAAATTTGTATTTAACTTTTTTATTTTGCTTGTACGAAATGGCAATTTGAGCGTCAACGACGAGTAGGGATAACTCGGTGAAGCCGGTACTTCAGTGGTCTTTATAACAGAACGTTATAGCCGTGAGCTCTCCGCGGTAGCGGGAGCCTGAGTAAAAGTGTGCCGGATTGTATAATCGAACGTGAATAAGCAAAATGTTGCGCCACGACGATTTGGTAACTCTGAGAGAGAAAGAAAGAGAGAGAAGGCCCCCTCACCGCGGTGTTCCCATTGCGGGCAAACGCACACGGAACCTGAGAGAAAGAAAAAAAGAGAAAGAGAGCGAGAGGTTGAGAAAACATTTAGGGAAAAAGGCAGGAATGAGCAGACATGTGTACTACAAGTATTAACCTCACAATCAGCCACATTTTTTTTTCCCTTATTTTTCGAAGTCACATTTACCGTCATTTGTTTTTATTATTTTACGAAACGATAATTTTTTTAAATTACTTTCTTCCATTATCTATTGTTTTATTTTCAGCACATAATCCATTTATGGTAAAATATTTTAAAAATTTCTAAATATCAAATTCCCTCCGGTTCCACGAAGCAAATCGTTAAGAATATTTGAAATTTTTTAAAAATTTTATTATTTATTACACTGAGATTTTGGATCTCGTAAAAAAATGCAGAGACGAGAATCCGTAAAAAAAATGTATTAAATCAATGAAATTATTGTCGATCGTGTTTAATTAGAAAAATTATTTTACTTGATCAGCTTATTATTATTTTTATTATTATATTTCATTGATTTTTAGTTAAATGACACGATTTATTGTCGTTTTTTTTTTTTAATTAAACTCAATACTCTCGATATTTTTGACAATTAATATTTCAAGCCAACGATTCAATGAGACTCTCACTTTTTTTTCTTCACGCTCGTGGCCCCAAACTCAATATCGCAAACGCTCACACGTCGAAGCCTCTTACGAGATATATCGAACGTAACGAAAGTGAAATCCACGCTGGATTTCGCAACGTTGACACTGAGGATAGCAAGAGAACGAGGCTCTCGGATGGCTCTCGAGGCTCTGAACACACGGGGGCGCGCCCCCGGCACATTTTTTTTTTTTTTTTTCTTACTTATTCCTTTTCCTGCTTCTTTTCTCTCTTTCTTTCTTTAATCTTTTCTCTTTCGCACTGTGCCCCCGGCTGTCGCACTTTTGGGCGTTTTAATCGTCGAGCTCGAAAGTTTTCGAACAACCATCGACTGCGATCTATTGAAATAATGTTAAGGAACAATATTCGTAATAATAAATACAAAAAATAAAGATCGATACTAAGAAAAACCGGAAGTAAAATTGTGTGGCTTATAAATTCAATAACGATCGTCAAATTTTTTATTTTTCATTTATTTTCGAAGGAAAATGAACTTGTCACGAAAATTCAGTAACATTAAATAATTTTTAGTTACTGACTCATTGAAAACATTTCATAACGACACTCAAATCGGCGAATTCGTTGGTCAAGATACAAAAATCCAAGGCAGTTGTTGGAAGAAAAAAAAACGTTCGGTTTAAATCCCCCCCACGTTGATGATTCTAAACAGAGACATGTGCCCGAAGGAATGAAAATATTTTAGAAACGTCCCGACGTGGAACAAGCCTCGTGTTCGGTACCAGGGAAAATACGAGATCTGAATAATCAAGGATTCACACAAACTTCTATCGGACACGTAACAAAAAGTGAGAGAGAAAGAGACATGAAAAAAGAGAAAGAGGAGGAAGAACGTCGAAGCGTATACTTGTTGACGAAAACTCTCTCTTTCTTCTTCCTTCTCTACTTCGTAATCTTGACACTTTTTCCTTTTTTTTCTCCTTTTTTTTTATTACCTCTTCATATTATTAAAGTTTGCATCGTTAGGGAAAAACGAAAACTTATTTTTTCAACCATTTTTCATTTAATTCTTTGAATCGTTAGGACTTTTTCAACAAATTTAATTGTCAAGTCAAAATAATGATTTTGTCGAAAATAAATTTCGTTGCATTTTGTTACCAGTCCATCGAAACAAACTGCAACATCTTTTTTTTCTTTGTTTCTGTCGTATTGCTTTTTTTTGCTTATATTTTTTATTTTTTATCTCTGTATCTTTTGTTTGGCTCTATGTTTTTGCCTCGTTATTTAAAAGCGAATACGTTAAATATTTATCGTCAGCACGTTCTCTTTTTTATCTCAGTTTAACCGGACAACAATTTTTCTTCATGTATTCAACATTTTCTTGAACAATCGATTATCTACATTTTGCTATATTTATTCAAAGGTACAGAGGAAAATATGAGAAAAAGCGAAAAACATTATCAATTAGGATATCGTGGTTGCCCTAGATCAAACGCTCTCTAAATGTCGAGAATAACAAATATTTTTAAAATCATCATTCCAGTTGAAAATTCAAGCCACACATTCGAGAAAGCTTTTTTGCCCAGCACAGACGTACACACATTTCCACGTATTTTAACCCACGGAATATTTTCACTTACTTTGATCCAGAAAAAAAAATATATTACTCTCGAAATATTCGAAGAAGTATCGTTTGATGAATTTTTATTGAATTATTTATTTAATATCTTCAACGTTTCGTGGAAGGAAAAAAGTTTCGAAATACGATGTGCCCTCCAATGAATTCACTTGAAATTTTTTTCTTTCACAATCGTTTTTCCTGTCCCATAAATTTTTTTCATTAAGAGCAAACACTGAGTAGTTTTTAGAAAATTTTTAGTTTTGTTTTTACAAATATTCATATTATTTTGTAATTATAATCGAAAATATTGTTTTTATGAGCTTAACGTGAATAAAATGGCTTTCGTGACACATTTTTGTGTGCAAACGTTATTACAAATGATGAAAATAGCTAAAAATACCCATTCAACACTTATATAGGTTAAACGTGTGGTATAGAATGCCTAGACCGGGTCTAGGTCTAGGTCGACCGGAGCGAAGGCGTGGTCAACTCGTCTCCCGTTTCCTCTTACTATGACCAACTACCAGGAGTGTCGATCGGTTCTAGACCTTACAGACTCTACTTCCTGACCGAGTTTCGCAATTATTTTGCAAAAAATCAAAAAGTCACACTCATTAAATACAAAAAAAAAAAAGTTAAATAAAAGAATTATTTAAAGAGATTTATATAAAACGAAAAAGTACATAAATAAAAAGATCGTAAATTCTCTGATTCCATAAATAATATAAAACTTTATAACTTTTATGATCGTTAACCTCTTACGACCTCGAACAAAGCAACAATCATCGAGTTCAATGACACACGGCTTTGTCGAGGATCCAAACAACAACAAAAAAACAAAAACAAAAAAGTGAAAATTACTTTATTTTCGTCATTCTATTCTTGACGATTTTGTTCCGCAGCTCGAGACACCCTCGCGGAGCTTTGTTGCAATTTACTATTTCAGTCTGATTCATTTTTATTCCGTTTTGGCTACGGCATCAAATGAGAAAGGGCGTAAGTCCAAAAGTTCTGAGATTTTGATTTTTCGAGCTTGGGCATTTCTGTTTTTAATAAAGTTTCGAAATTCATGCGATTTCGACGAGTGCCAAATTTGTTCGTCGAATATTGAAAAAAAAAAAAAAAACATTTTTTATTCTCGCTTCCGTTCCCGTAGCGTAAATTTCCTTTTTTTCATAAATTTACGTTAGAATTTGTTATTCACGACTTGGCATCATGAACAGTTTACAAAATTGTGAATTAAAAGAGTGAGAAAAAAAATTATGCTAAATTCATATTATCGGAAGAACCGTCAACTGTTTTTTCCTTTTTTTTTTCGCGTCGTTCGCATGCGTCAACGCATCGCGCATTCTCGTCTCTCGTAACCGGAAGTCAACTCGTCGAAACTCCCTCTGTCGGCAAAATTTCAGTTGCGCGGCCATTCGCACTCGTAACGACGATAAAATGAATTTTAAATGAAAAAAAAAAAAGCAGAGGAAAAATTAACAAAATTCATTGCAACAGCGTAAAAAAAGCAGGAAGTAAAAACTTTTTTTTTTTGCCGCATTTATATTGACTGTTTGCCGACAAAGGAAACGCTCGAAACTGAATTAAAGGCAGCGGAGTTGGAAGGGAGTGCGGCGTCAAACGATAGCGAAAGTATTTTCACTGACGTAACGAAAGACTCGATGTTTCACACCCAAGAACATTAAAAAATAAAAAAAACACGCACGTAATATTTTGCGGGGGTGTAGACTTGAAAAAAATTATATATTTTTCACATTTACGAAAAAACTGCGAAAAACTTCGCGCAGAAAAATAAATATGCGATATTTTTTTAGATGTAAGACAAATATTGCGTACACATGACGTTGTAATATACTTTCGCTCTGCCAGACGGCCTCTTTTCTTTCCTTCCACGTTCTTTTCTTCCTCCCCCAATCTCTCACATTCGAAGTATTCTCTTTTTTTCACGGTCGTAAAGAGGATGAGCAGTCTTTATTATTTTTTACTCTCTTTATCGCAAACCATTCTTTCTACACATGTATGGGACATTCGAGATATAAAAATGCACGAAACTAGCATTTTTCAATTTATTCATTCAATTGGCGCTACTTTTAAATAACCCAGTAATCAATGACCGATGAAAAAATAACTGAGACTGAGAAAACAATTCTGTCCAAAAGGTCAAAATCGAAGAAAAAGCGGTGTTACAAAATAAATACGTCGTACAACTGAACGATTCGTTGAACCAGCGAAATACAACTTTCGACTTGTCAACTGAACTATTTGCTCGTTCAAAAAATGTTTTTCCCTAATTCCGGACTTGAATTAATGTTCCATGATTTTTCCATCAAAATCTCTATGAGGAGTACAAAATGAAATTGAAAAATAAGAGAAAACTGTTGTCGTAAGCGACTCGCCATCCAGTGGATGAAACCAACGAGTCTTTTCGTTGTTTCCTCGTTTTCACGCAGCTTCTCCTCTACTCTCTGTCTCTCGACCTCTCACACATTTATAAAATTTTAACCAAAAATATTAATCGCATTCCCACTAAAGCCCAAACTCATATTCAAGTAAAATAAACATTTTTTATTGTTAAATAATTTTATGATAAAGAAATATCGAACAAATGGCTCAACGCGATAATTAAAAATATAAACATATGTTAAAATTTTATAAAAATTCAGTTTTTATTCGAAAAAACATATGTTTATGTACTTTTCGGATTATATACTTGTATATATGTTTGTAACAGCTTGAAATTTCATTCTTCTCTCTTGGCTTATATATCGCGATGCACTGCACGAAGTGTGCCCGTTGTGCAGTATAGAAAACGAGCGTATATAGAAGCGGCTGCTGCTGCTGCTGCTGCTTTGCTGCGGCGACGGCAGAGCGTCCTTCCTGGGTCTCTGCCCCTACGAAGAGTCGAGAACCGCGAGAGAACGAAAGAAAGAGAGAGAGAGAGAGAGAGAAAGCGATCGTGGTTTTACTCTCAAATACGTATAGATATATGAGAATAACATAATAATATCATAAGGGCGTAAATAACTTACAGATGCGTGAATCTCGTGTCCTTTTGACCTTTGGATCTTCAGACAAATATATATGTCTATAGCATATATTGTATATTTGTAGTGTACATATTATCGGCGCACTCGCGACTCTTTTTTTCTTCTCTTTCTCTCACTCGAACACACACAAACGCGTACGCACACACTTTTTCGTTTATATTTTCTATGCTTGTGTTTTTATAGTTGTATCAAAGTTTTCAAGCTCGTGGTGGCTTCTCGCCGACTTTTCAGTCGCCGGCAAAAATGCATAGGAAGTCTTTCTCTCTCGTGCATAAGGAAAGACGGTTCTCAACCGACTCTCTATAGCTCAAAACACCAGATGGACATCCGGGAGTTTAGCTGCTTTTTTTTCAATGACATTGAGATCGTTGCAAAAAACATTCGAATTTTAATTCGTTTATTATTTTTTCTCTAAATTAATGCGGACTCGATGATTTCATGGAGTGAAATATACGAAAATGAGTCGAACGATATAATGTCTACGGAAATTTATTTGTATCAAAATTTCCCTTGAAAAATACCACGAACACACTTTTCCGATATTATTCCAACGCTTCTTTCGGTTTTTTTTTCTTTTCCAATGTGAAAAACTATCTTTTGGTTCCAACAAACTTTTTTTTTAAATAATAATGACACTCGCGTAATTAGCCCAAGTCTTAATTAATTTAGATGCGCCCGTCGTGCGAACGTGATTGCGATCGAAAAGAAAAATCTCAAAAGCCAAATCGTCTCATAAAATGTTCTTCTTCGTTAAGAATTTTGCAAAAGAAAACAACTAAGCGCCGTTTTTTTCGAGACTCGGGTTCTCGAGGAATTTATATAGTATATTTTTTTTTTTTTGTTCGCGTTCACCCACGTCAGACACAATATGTTTTTTTTTTCTAATATAATGGTCAGTGGGAATTCCGGTGGTTTCTCACTTTCCTCATTCTCGTTTATTTGCAACATCGAGAGCCTTCTTGGTTCCACAATATTTGTGAGTGTGTAAATTTTTTGTATATATATATATGTATATACGCAGGCTCTAGCCGAATGCGTTTTCTTGTCGGACACACGTATATTTACTGAACGAGAAAGTATATATTGCCAATATGCACACTGCGAGAAGAAGAAGAAGAAGATGGAGAAGGAAAGAAGAAGGAATCGCGAACGAGCAAAGGCGGTTTAGCGAGCTATATAGACGGTGACCTTGTCGTCGGCAATTCACCCCGTCTGCCTCCGTCCCCCTCGCACCCCGACGTGCAACTGAACGCTTCCCACCCCCCCCCCCTCCCTCCTTCCTTCTACTCTCTCCGCACCACAACCTTTGCCGCTTCCTCTCGCGCTAGTGTACTTTTCTCTCCTCTAATTCTCAGCTTCGCCACCGACTACAGCGCCACCTCTTCTGCCCGAGCTTTCTGCCTTCCTACCCCCACTCTTTTGCTCCTTTTGCACTAATACTGTTTATATATATAGGTTTGTATACGTATATAAATATATAAACGTCTCTTTCTATTTCTTTGCTTCCTTGTTGAACGTTTCCTCCTCCAATGTTCGTGATCTGCTCTCGCCAAGCTCATTCCCGTCTTTCTTTGTCCCTCGAAGAAAACATCGAAATCCCTTCCGCGAGAACCTCTCGATACGAACTTACGTCTCATCTCTCACGAACACGTATTATTTGAGCTCTTTCTAAATTGTTGTTTCGTCGTTTTATTTTCTTTTTGTTTCATTATATCTTTTGATTTTGTGTTATTTTATTTGTTCTCTCAGTTTATCTCTACGTGTTCTTTTCGTCTTCAATTCTTGAAAAATCGCTACTACGGCAACACGTCTGTCAAATATGGCCGCGAACGACGAATCACTTTTTGCGTTGCATTAATTTTTCATTGTTTTTTCCTTACAATTCTTTTAAAATATCAACTTATAAGATTCGATTTTCATTGCCAAACTTCCGGTTTTTAGAACTCACTCCCACGCCAACAAAATTTCTAGTCTGTCGGCACGAAAATAGAGGATCATTAGGAATTACGCGATATCGCAAAACTTTTGCTTTTTCGAATCACCTTTCTCTCTCTCTCCCATGCCCTTTCCTCGAGACATATAATTAACTATTACACGCGCAGCTACAATATTTAAAAATAGGAGCCTGACTCGTTCAGTGCACACTTGGTTTTCTCGTAGCCGAGTGAATCACTTCCGGTTTGTGGTTAAAATGCAAACTACGATCTCATTCGTTAATTCACGGTTATTCTTTCGTCCTTATCGCTTTCTGGTGCTGCACGAATTGTATGACATTCAAGTCCCCTGAACTACGATTGTAGACAAAGGGTATTTTAAATGCCTCGATCGAAGCCAGAAATTCAAAATCTCCCACTAATAATTGAATTATTCTTATTTTTATGATTATATTATTCGCATAACCTCCAAAAAAAAAATTAGTGATGTCAAGGGCGTACATCGTATTTAAAAAAAAATCGTGTTGCTCGAAGAAGTTATGACTGATAATTCTACAATTAAAATTCCACCTATTTACATGATATAGTCGTGTCTATTACGAGCTCAACTGATTCAGGGGTCGATCAACTATTTTCCTATTCTTTGGTGTGCGCACGCACACGCTCCGAGCGCACTTATTTACACACATACGTATGCAAAGTAACACACAATCGTCCTTTAACCTAGACACCCTTTCTTTCGCTACGTGCACGCTCGAGTGACCCTCGGGCAAACTTGCCAACTCGTCATACAGCGCTCATCATCCGTGCGGTTAGTCCGGCGTGATGAAAAAAAAAAACAGAGAGAAAAAATTGTAGAAAAAAAAGGTCCTCTTGGCCTCTGCGCGACCCCTACTTGGCCCCGGGGTCGACACGACGACGATAATCATTCGCGACACTAATCCCCTCCCCTCCCTTCTCTCATTGCTTTTCTTTTTCTTTCTCCCTCTTTCTCTCTCTCTCTCTCTCTCTCTCTCTCTCACTCGTTGCGCAGAAAATTGACAATTCTTCAAATGATTCATTTCCGGTTGTGTTCCATTCTCGCTTTCTATACATTTGTATATGTATTTCACTACATGTATGTGCAGTTTGTCGACTGTGCACAAGACCGGTCCCGTGTGTACGTACGAGATCGAGTGTATTTTCTGAACTTCGCTTCTCTTCATACTCGCATCCTTTCTCTTTTTATTTTTCTCTCTTTCTCCCTGTCTCCCTCTCACGGCGCTTCCCGCAATCTCGTTTCTCTCCTCGCTCTAACCTCAACCAGTGGACAATGTGGGGCAGAAGGGTTCGCGAAGCAAATTTATACATACGTCCAAACGCACACACACTTTTCACAACAACCGTACGTGTACTTACGAGTTCGAATGTACCGAAGCACTGTGTTTTTTTTTCTCTGCACGTTGCAGATACAAGAGTGTCGAGAGAACGAGGGAACGAAGCGTGGAGAAGAAGACAAAAAGAAAGAGAAAGACACGTCTAAATATAATGCAGGGAGCAGGCCACTCTGTATGCTCGAGAACTCCCCTTCTCTCTTTCTCTCTTTTCTACCCTTTGCGTATGTCTGTATATTTGCGAATATATAAATATATATATATATATATATATTTCGTTTATAAATATATATATATATATATATATTTATATATACACATGTATTTATGCACATGGTGGTACTCTCTTTACGGCGTAGAGGGAGCCCGTATCCGCGTTTTTACGTCGATGCGTCACGTGACACTCCGGCAATAGACTGTTCGATGTTACATTGTACGCTATTGTACAGGAGGTTTCAGAATATCAAGCGAATCACTTTTTCAATAAATTCAACGGAATTTCATTAATTGTTTGTACATTGCAAAAGTTTTCGAAGCTACATTTACAGTCGGGCTTTCTAACCTTGTAAATTTCAGCGAAAATCTCAACAATTCTTGGAATACGAGCGGTTTTGCGATTACTACGAAATGTTGCCACCAAACGTTGTTTTCATCGTAAACCAAAAGAATTTTGTCATTTTTGACTGTACAGAATCTGTGTTCTCGTGAATAAATAATAAAAAAAGCGAGTCTCTTGATACGAGAGACAAATGGGGTTTCTGAACCGTCCAGTAAATGTATATTTTCGTTTATATACATATAATTTATATGTCTAAATATATGTGTGTACGTGTCGGTGTTTAAATGGAAATGATTACGTACGTTTCGAAAGTGCAAGTGAATATACTCGGCCGGAGAAATATCAGTGATGCTATAATACATACAATGTGAGTGTACAGCCGAACACACATGGACGAAAGTGTGTGTAACGTTGTATTAGCTCGTAGAAGGGAATGGATGCACAGGCGGGGCGACATTAAAGCGAGTGAGGAGAAATAGATAAGGAGAAAGAGAGAGAAAGTGAAAGAGAGGGAGAATGAGAACGAAAGAGAGAAAGAGTAAAACAGACACAACAAGCCTCGTGCTCTCCTGCACCAGTATGCAGGCCTAGACCTAGACCCACTCAGCTAGCCTAGACCTAGAGCAAGCAGCACTCTTGTTCAGTATATAACACGCAGAGAGCAACGGAGCTAAAGCTCGTGGCGCGCGGGAGTTCGACTCTCAGTCCCCAATGGAGGGGATAACACGCCCAGACGAGTGCTCAAATAGAGGAGGGAAGAGAATATACTGCATTACTCTTCCAGACTCTTTCTCTTCCTCCATTCCTCTCTCTTTCCGATTTACTCGCCCTCGCTCTTACTCTCGACTTGATATCTTTACAAGAAAAATGCGTACAAAATCAGGCTTTGTTTTTCGTTATATTTCGAACCGTTCAAATATTGATTCTTTAACCTTCATTCGATTTTTTATTTGTAAATACAAAGTATTTATCAGGAGGCATCGAATTATCAGTTTCTTACTCACATACTTCTTGATAAAATATTGCAAACAATAAAAGTAATTCAATTAGACCATTAAGATTCCAGATCGATCTACAAATCGATTCCAAGTGAAATTAGACTCGGGCAATATTTGGTCGAAATAAAAAATAAAAACATTTTGAAAAAATTCCATTCCACATGACAAAACCACAATATCCGAAGTAAATAAACCTTTATTTCTATTCTAATTCGTTTTCGACGTACAGATCGAAAGAAATAATGTCATGATTTATTGCTAACTTTTTAACGATCGAAAACATCAAGTAACCATTTAGGATTAATTGTTTTGTGCTCAAATTGATTCGGGCAAAGTACACACGTTGCACGGAGTGCAATATAATGCAAGCAGTGAAGGAATGCAACAAGAAAAGTGAAGGAGAGCCTTGATCACTGACCTCGCTCACGTCTTTACTCTTTTATCTCTTTCTCTCTCAATCTTTCTGCCTTTCTCTCTTTCTGTGTATATTTCTACGGTGAACCACGAGAAAGAGCTCACACGAACGGAAAAGACGTCACGCCCACTCCCCTTCGGTGTCTCTCGTCGAGCATCGCGGACATTTTCGTTCTTTTCCTTCTTTCCGTTCTTACACACGTACTCAAGTACACGTGTACTTATATATATGCTTTTTATATATCTATAAATTTCGAAGCGCTCTCATCGTTTTCTTAAACGTCAACGAGCCGAGTCAAAATACTAAATGACGCGTGTGTTTCCTCTCCTCTCTAGCCTTATATAAACATATATATATGTAAATCCGTATATTCATCAATACATACAATCCTTTGTGAATACGTGCCCGCATTTTCGTGCAGACGGTGCACCAGGCTGCGTACGAGAATCGCTTATGTCGCTTGTCACTTCCGGATTTTACTTATGCACACACCATATAAAATGTCATTTGACTGATTCATAAATATTGCGATGTTCTGTTCGCAGTTGAAAAAAAATACTCGTGGGTGCAGATGCAAATAATTCTCTACTGTGTTCAAAAAATCAACGTTTCGTATATATACATTACTGCTTCTTTGTAAAAAATGTAGACGCAGTTTTTTGTATTAATTCTTTGTAGAGAAAATATACGATTTACAACCAGCCTTAAATTTAGGACGTAAGTTTATGCTATTGAATATATTTTTTTCCATTTTTCGTATCGTCCAAACTTTTTTAGTCGATTCAGATTTTAAATCACTAAAAATAAATGTCCAATAATCGTTGTCAAACGTAGTAAAATTCAGTCAATGAAATAAGTAAATATTTACGTTTTATAGTACAAATGATACATTTTTAATCGAAATTATATATTTTTTGAATCTAAGAAACAAATTTATCGTACTGAACTTCAAAACTTTCGAGTGCAACATAATTTTTATTTTTCATCATTATTTTTTTGAATCGTTTCAATTTTTTTACTAAATTCAGTTTTTCAGTCGAAATTAGAGTCTTTCTATTATCGTAGATGAACACTGCATATTTAGCTTCGCTCTCTGAAGAAAAAAGACAAGAATTTCGTTTCATTCGAACGACGTGAACTTTAGCATCGTGTACATTTGAAATCTCGCGTTTCATCGTTTTCCGGGTGTTCTCTTGTTGATTCGTCCAGTTCGTTGCCACTGAAAAGATGATATCCTTTTTGCGCGGGTTTGTTAACAGCGAGGAAGAACGTCGACGTTGAATAAAAAGGGAATTCTGTGACTGCAGGGCTTTTCGAGTGTCGGTTTCGGGGTTAAAGATAGCGAGAGCTCGAGGCAGTAGGGTAACATAAGAGGATGATTCTTAATGCAATGATGATATGGACAAGATTGTATGCGTGTGTGTTAGGAGAGAAGAGAACTCGAGTAAAGGAAAGTGAGAAGGTTGGACGAGAATGAAAAGACTCGTTGGTTTCTAGAGCCGGAATAAAGGAGAGAATGAGAGATATAATACAAGATAGAAGAATAACGAGGAAGGAGAGACGCTCGTGTGTAGAGGGCGCTAGGGAGAAGAAGGAGGAGAGCAAAGGCCGGGGGAAGGCGACTGAGGAAGAGAAGAAGGAGGAAAGAGGATTGACGAGGTGCACGACTCTGTCGGAGGACGAAGGGTCGAAGAGTCCAAGCTGCGAAAGTGGGATAGCGAGAAAATAAGCCAGTCCGTGAAACAGAGAAAGACAGAAACGATTATCGCGGAGCGGCAAGAGCGAGAAAGATAAACACTCTGAGAACCCCCGACGTTCCGAGTTAGTCGCGTTCTCCGTCCCATATGGGCCTTTCCATTCAAATTTTAACCTAGGATTCTTATTTTCACGAAAGTTTGGCTGGTTTTTCATTTTTTCAGCTATGTCGATGTGTAGGTAAAAAATTGCAAAATAAGGAAGATGAGAATCAAAATTTCGATCGAATAAAATCAATTTTTTCGATTTCTTCATTTTAACTCAACATTTCTTTTTTCACGTCACTTTTTGTTTATCTCAATCATTCCATTGCAAAATGATGGAATTTGAAAAGACACTTTGCACTTTGAATTTGACAGTTAAAAAGATGAAGAATGAGAATGCATTTTTGTCCCAAAAATCTTCAGATTTTCTTAGTACTCATTCATCGATGTTTGCGAAACCGAATGAAAGTTTAAAAAATTCAATATGTAATTTTTCCAAAAATGTCGCATTTTTGAGAGAATTTTAATTTTGATTTACGTTTTTTTTTCACAAATATTAACAAAATCGAAAATACATCAGATCAAAGTTGATCGAAAGTGTAAAAATCGACTAGAAGTCAAATTTTGATGAAGAAATTATGAAATTTTTCAAGATTTGAAAAACAAAGGAAATAAAACGAAATTTTTGAAATTTTGACGTTTTTTTTTTTTAATGTTGAATAATATTGGCGTAAAACGGCCTATATAAATGGCTATAATTTGTGTGTATATATTTATTTATATGTATGTGTACGAATGGAAGTTAGTATGAGTTTGTCTGTGGGACGGTGCATCGGACTAGCCAGTTGCGAATGGCGCGGCTGTGGCGCGCATCGGTTTGGACGAGAAACGCAGTGGGGAGAGGGAGGAGAAGGATAGAGCAGTTAAGTTAGTCTGTCGGTCAGTGACTGCCTGACTTTCCCGGCGCAGCTGAAGGTCAACTCTCCCCTTCTACCGGGCCGCTTCATCGTCTCCTTCTTCTCTTCTTCTTCTTCATCTTCAGTTTCATTTCATCTTCTTCCTCGTCGTTCTCGTCCGCTATTTATTTCTCTCTCTTTCCTCGTTCTACCCTACTCTCTATGCTTTGCGATTCGAGATCGTTTGCAGTCTCCTTATCTCTCTAACTCTCGATCTCACTGTTGAATCGTCTATGTATACTTTTTGTCTACATCGAGCCATCGCCACTGTGTGCGATTGCGTAGATTATTTTTTTTCGTTAATCGATAATTTCAAAAAAAGATATTCGGTCCCTCAAAGATTCCGAGTAATATCGATGAATTTACATTCCTGTCAATAAATTCATACGAAACGAAGATTGCGAGCATCGCAGTTGGGGACGATGGCGACAGTGTTAAAAACATCGAGGAAAAAAAAACAGAGCTATAAACTAGAGATATAGATAAACCGCATTAACACACCAAAAGGCGTTAATAACTTGGAAAGAAAGAAAAACAACAAAAAGTACACAAAGAATCACAAAACGGAGGCTTCCATAAGGGATAGAGATAAATAAGATAATTGAGGGGATTCGAAGCTCGAGAGAATTTAAATCGAGCGTCGGAGGGAGCTTACGACTTCCCGAGCAATTATCTCTGGCGCATATCTGCAAATATATATTTATGTGTAAATATACGCAGACACGAATGCATATATATATATATACATATAAAAGAACATAGTCTTTTTATCTCTATCCTCTTGCGATTTCCGTTTCGCTCCATCTGCGCACCTCGAATGTATAACAGGGCCTCGTCTATGCCTTACTTTCGAAGCGTAATGTGCTGCTCTCTGTGTTCTTTTTTGTTGTTATTTTTTTTTAACCTCCTTTACTCCCCTGGTCCATTGGCACGCCACCAGGGGCGCGACAGGAACAGAACAAGGCACATAACCTCCCCTTTCTTCTCGTTTACGGTGGCGCGCGAGACGATCACCGCATGTCCCTGGAATCCCCACTCTCTCCTCCCCCCGCCCTTCTACATCACTTGTCTCTTTCCTCCTTGCTGTTGTTCGTCAATTTCCCCCTCCCTTCCCGCTATACTTGTACTTCCGGCCGCGAATGGCTAGCGCTAAATTCTCACAAAATAAACGAAAGAACGAGGAGAGAGAGAGCAGGAGGAAAAAGTTTCTTGCCTCCTCCGAGCTTTGCTTCGTACTCAGCGCCCCCTGGCCACCCCGTAAAACCGTTCCTCTCTATTTTTAACACAAGTCTTCGTCGGCGACGTGGATTCAGCAACAGCTACCGCAAAGTGTACGAATACGATCCCCTCCCTCTCTCCCTCTATCTCGGTATCGTCGTTATGCGAATTCTCGTCTAAACTTCCTGTCTCCTGAACGAATATACTGCACGTATATATAATCACGCACTTCACATCAATTTGAATCAAGAAATGCGTCAGTGTCTTAAACGCCATGAGCAATTACGACAGAAAATGTGTACAATTTTAGTTACTACTGTTTTATTATGACATTCGAAACACTTTTTATCCCTTTACCGTGAAGCGACGCTTTGATCCAACTGTGAAACGACTTATTCTCTGATAAAGTGATCTAGTTCACTCGCTCACCGCCAGGTGGCTACCGACACAGCCTACACTATAAAACACCGTAAGACGCTTTAAGATCGTTCATTGAAAATATGTTATGAATTTATTGTTTTGTTAGTGGACGATGAGATTGTAACGAGTCATACATCACAAAAAGATATTTTTTTAAACATTTATCACTTTGCTTCGTAGTGATAGATTTTCGTGAGTAAAGATAGTCGAAAAATGGCAGCATTGGTACGGTTTTTTTTTCAATAAATTTATAAATATAAATACATGTTTATTTATTAATTTATTAATATGTATATAATTTATATGAGTACATCCGGGGTCCTGAAAATATGAGCGAGTAAGTCGTTCAATGGCAGCTGTCTCGCTCCCTCGGTGTCTCACGCCACTTTACCACACGTTCCGTGGTATAGGTCAGTGAAGCTCTCTCGCAAAGTTTTTTTCTCGGTTCTCCCCTCTCTCCGCGTTGCCGAATGACGCGAAGAAGTATATAACAGCGGGAAGGCTTATGTGCCGCGCATCAGGCTTATACTAGAGTGACGGGGGGCATATCAGAAACGGCATTACGGACTAGCCACTAGGCACTCCTAGACAAACTGTGACGCGTGGGGCTAATGGGAGGGGGAAAGCTCTACGATTGACTCATCTAGCTCGTAAGCCGGCAGTCGTGTACAGCTTGTTCACTCGTCCGCGGGCTAACGTCCTCTCCCGGTCTCTATATATACGAATCTAAACATACTGTTTTTTCTCCCTCATGGCGAGAGAAACTGTCGACGCGATTACGTTACTTCCGTTTATAATTTCTTGTACAATTTTTTTTGGTTTTTTTTTTTTGCGTTTTAATGCCTCTCGTCAAAAACTACGCGGGAGACTTTTGCTAACTTCGCGTAGGCCTCTTTGAGAAATTCTCTAACCAGGAGACACGCGAAACGAAAGAGAAAAAAATAATAGTAGTTTATATAGCAAATGTGCGAAGAGAACGTTTATTATTAGCCTCAACGCTGTGCCGAAGCGCAGCGCCTTGCAAATTCGACGGAAATTCCACCCAAGCGTCCCCTCTCGAGAACGAGCTCGATCTACTACACATCTTCCTCTTTCTCTCTCTCTCTCTTTCACTCTTTCTTCCACACTGTATATTTCCAAATCGTACAATTTTCGTCGATAACTTTTCTCGTTTTTGGCAACACCGATCATCGCGAATAAAGTTTATACTTCGTAAATTCTTATTGGCTCGTATGCCAACAAAAAAAAAAACCAATCGCGTTACTCGCAAGGAAAGCGGGTTAAAAAAAACGACAGTTTACACCGCCATTTTGAAAAATATTCGCGGAAGCAAATACTTCGAAGATAAGCGTTTTATTTGAAAAGCTTTAAAAAAATGGTATTCTTTGTTATTTATTGAGCCTCTAAAACCTATACATGCGAGAAACAACTTGAAAATAGGGTTATAAAAATAGACCGAGTGATCTTGCAGCTATTCTTCGCGGGAATGACTCGCTCGCTGAAAAGCGAGACGGTTTTACGTTTATACACATAGATATACATCGATGAGCTCTCTGCTCTCGCGCTATTATGCACTAGAAGCTGCTGATGGCGTCACCGTGCAACCTTGGCTCGGGTCAGTCCTCTATCATACTGCAGGCAGCTCACCACCGCCCTTCCCGCCACCTCGTCCTCCCTCATCGTCTTTTCATTCCTTTTCTTCTCGTCTTTCCCCCTCCCCACCGCCCCTCTTTCCTCACCTTTTTTCGCTCTTAGCTTCTTCCTTCTCGATGTCGTCCGCGAGTATACGCTTCTCTTATCCTCCTCGTCTTACGACGAGTTTTCTAACCCCACCACACGTACGTACGCGACTACTGAACCCTCGAGACTCGCGATCACCCCGCAATTCCCCCACTCCTCTTTTGCCATCTTCTATATCGTCTCCCAACTATATCCACCATATATCTGTATTTTTACACATTTACGATACTCTCACACGTAAGGGCTCAACTCCCTATACTCTCAATGTAAATACGTCCTTTACGTAGGTTTGGCTCGCAGAACGAATTCTCCACAATTCCTTTACTCCCCCCCCCCCCCTCTTCACGTATTTTCGTCCTAGAGTTTCCGTCGTTCGTAGATTTTGCAGATTGGACTTCTACACGATTTACACGATATATCTACGTGTATTTACATTTCTATCGTTTTCTTCTACCCCATTCGCAGGCGACATTTCCTTGATATTGAGTCTTCCAAAATATAAGCTTCGGGATCATCCTTCGTCTTTTCTTATGTCAAGAATACGTTTTTTTTTCTTTTAAAATGCCAACAATTTATATAGATCAGCGCAAAACGTTTAGATATTTGTTTAGATACTGCTTTTTTTTTTAAATATCTTTTGGAGTATCTAATCGACGATCCATTCGCGGGGAATTAAAAAAAAATCCATACACATGTAGCATTTCAAATCCGCCTGAAAACCATTTATTGCATGCAAAGATCTCTCTCTCTCTCTCTCGCACCCATAAATTGTATGCTCGCTTATATTATGATCCATGCTCTTAACAGCGCAACGCAATACGTTAATCCCCAGGCGTTATACAAATACGTAAACATAACCTCGTCGTCGATGCACCTGTTGAGAAAACCCGTCCCCGCAATCGAGATAAAGTCTTTATGCTTATATTACGCGTAGGAAGTGTACACAAGGCTTGAACGAAAAAAAACAACATTCTTTCGCAGAGAAAGCGAAACTCCTTATTTTATAGCCACGATGAATAAATAAAAAAACGCAACAATTCGCTCGTTAAATTTTTTCATACAATGAGGATTCAAGGAAATTTGACAGTTTTTTTTAAACGCGTGCTGAGGTGTCAAAATCAAGGAGAACATCGCGAATTGAGATGATGATCGATCCCTGAGATTTTTCATCTATTATCAAAGATTTAAAACGAACCCAAGGCTACTCATTACCCCCCACTCTGGCGATCCGCTCGTACCCATCACTGCTAAACACCAACGATTTCAACAGTCTACGTCACTTCGACTCCCGCGATTTTTGTACTTGGTCGGCCGTCGCTTGCCATCTGTTGTCTAAAGTTCGAACTCTCTGAGCTCAACTCGGTCGGTAAAATAGACAACAATATGGTCCATGTAGAAATCTGTCTGCCTTATCATAAATTTTTTTTTTAATTCTCGTATTGAATACATATCTACAACGACGCGACGCATCATTTTTGCATTAAAAATGTGGCAATTTTAGTAGCAAAAAAATACTTGTCCGGCTTCGAATTCGTATCAACACCACAGATGCACAATTAATCAATTGATTCTTATTCAAACAAAAGGGAATTTTTTTTGTTTTTTTTTTTTACAAAAATTCGTAAGCTTTGGAGAAGCTTAGAAGAAATCCTTCGGTAATTGAATTTGTTAAATTGCAAAAAATCATTTTATTACGATTCCCAAGAAAAAAATAGACAATTTTGATACCTCCTCCCATATAAAATAAACAAATCGAAAAATGTTGAATAATTATATATAAAAGATGAATGATTGATAAGCAAATAAATAAAATCCATTGTTTTTTTTTGTCATTGCAGTATCAGAGAGTTACAACAGTTACGTGAATTCGATGTACGGTGGTGGGGGTGGTCAGTTCGCAACAGCGTGTACGCCAAGTCCACCGCGAGGGGGTCCCGGTGGAGTGCCAACGAGTGTGATACAAGCGGCAACAAGTTCGGTGTCGGATGATTTGTATCTTCTGGAATTGGGTTTTCCGCCAAGACCGAAAAAGAACAAATTGAAGAAACCTCGTCAGGGAGAAGGTGGGGCTGCGGTGAAGAGAAAATCACGGGAAGGCTCGACGACGTATCTGTGGGAATTTTTGCTCAAACTGTTGCAGGATCGTGAATATTGTCCGCGTTATATAAAATGGACGAATCGCGAGAGGGGTGTGTTTAAATTGGTGGACAGTAAAGCTGTCTCGAGACTTTGGGGCTTGCACAAAAACAAGCCAGACATGAATTACGAGACGATGGGACGAGCTTTGAGATATTATTATCAGCGTGGTATACTGGCCAAAGTAGATGGACAAAGATTGGTTTATCAGTTTGTTGACGTGCCGAAGGACATCGTTGAGATCGATTGTACGGGAGCGTGAGATAAGGCCTGCCCTTCGACCAGGGAGCTCGGAATTCACGCTAAAAAGTCAACGAGTTTTAATAACGATAGTAATTACGATTACGATAATAATAATGATTATTACTCAAAAGGGAACAAAAACAAAACTCTCTTATATTCGATGTCGTCCTCGTCCCCGACTTTGCCCTTAAAACGAGAGAGGTCATTGTCGTCGAACTCTTCCTACAATCAACAACAGCAACAGCATGATTATCAACAGCAACGTTTGCCAACGTGGCACATCCCTCAAACGATTCATCGCCCTCTCTGACTCCGTTGTTCCTTGTAATATATATTAAAGAAAAAACAAAACAAACAAACACACAAACGAAAAATAATAAGACATTTCTGATGTTTTGTTGACAAAACACAGGGGAAGAGAGCTCTCGATGCATTTTATACGTAATTATTCGTCGTCGTTGTCTATAATAATATGTAAACGAGATTCGACCTTTCGACCTTCAATTTGTACATTATTTTTCTTGTTTTCCATTATTATTGTTTTTTTTTTGTAATAAACATAATTTTCTAATATCGACGAACTTTCGGATAACAATGGCGAAAAGTGTTTTTTCGAGGAATAACAAAACCAAACGAACGTCAATCTCGGAGACTCTACGGACAAATTACTTAAAATTAGCAAAAAGAGATAAACAAATAGATTTCATTCTCACTCTTTCTCTCTCTCTCTCGAAGGATAAATATGAAGGCGACAAAAATTGTAAATTCGAAAATCTATATAAATTATTTATTGTACATTTGACGATTAATGTGAGATTATTAAACAAAAAGACTAAAATGTTTAAAGAAATACGAGACGCTAAAGAAAGATGGGAGCAGAGGAGAAATAAAATTGTTGAAAGTGTTGGACGCGAGAGAGTTTAGAAAAAAAAAAAGAAAGAAAAAACAAATGAAAATAAAAGAAAAAGCAAAATAAACAAACGAATCGAAATGTGGGCTGTGAAAATGAGTTTGAAGAAATACAAAGCGCTTAAGAAATTAAAAGAAGAAAAAAAAACAAACAAAATTACGAATATCGACAACGGAAAGTGATATTAGAGATGGCTCTGATAAGGGGGTAGGAGACAAAAAAATAGGCGAGAATCGGGGCTCAGAGAGGGCTTGAAATATTTTTTTAAATACAAACGAGTGTCAAAATGTTATTTTTACTTTCGTTTGTATTTTGTGTCTTTAAATTGAGCTGAAAATGGGCTTTTCAACGATTTTGTAAAGGTGCTGGCTATTACACACGAGGTCCAAGAATGTTATTTAGCAAAGAGACGAAAAAAAATTAATTTAACAAACAAAAATATGGAAGATAAAAAACACGAAAAACATGAAAAAAAAAGGAAAAAACTTAACGTTACGATGGTTCATAGAAATTATTCAGACAGACATTATCTATATATCTCTGTATATATTAAAAATATAACTTTAGGATATACATATATTATTATTATTATTATTATTATTAATATTATTGAATATTATATATATATATATTATATAAATATATATTGTATGTTATGTAGTAAATGGCGCGTGTTAATGTGTCTCTGTGAGATTTTGCGTCACGTCGGTGCTACTTGAGCACGATAAAAGGATGGAAACTATTTGTCTGATTCTCTGCGACTTCTTCGATGTGAAAATGAAAAAAAAAAAATCAAATAAAAATAAAAAATAAACAGAAACACTAAACATTCTTTTATACAATTCGTAGAAAAGTGAATGATCGATCTAACCGCTCACAAGGATTGTGTTTGATATATCGTCCGAAAACTTTGATCGTGCTTCATGAAAAAAAAAAAAAAACAAATACAAAATGCGAAGAATATAAACAGATATTTATATGGATTTGTATATTTATATATATATAATCGAAAACGCACACTTTGATAAACTTCCTTATGTGAAATAATGAAAAGTCGAAGTTGTCGCGAGGGTAGAAAAAAAATTGGACCATCTTCGATCGTCGAAAGAGAGCCCGGGGTCGTGTAATAATAATGGATACCTTAGAATAATATTTTATTTATTTACGCCCTGGGAGGCCGACGTGAGAGTGAAAAAATTAATAAAAAATAAAACAAAGTAAATAAAGTAAAGAAAAATTAATGATTACAATGACAGGAGAAGTATGACGGAGAAGAAATGTGTCCCATAGGATATAATTTTGTATATAGATATTCGCTTAAAGAAAAAAAAAAACAACAACACTACTTATGTCGAAAAACCATTGTTTGGATGGAATAAACCAGAGATGAAGAAAAATACAAACAAAGAAATAAGGAAAAATATAAAAACACACATGATACCTTTTTTTCGTACGTAAGCGAGTGAGAACGTTGGAAAATCATATTAACACACACATACACACACACACACACACACACACACACACATATACACATTCACACTGCATATAAACTAGTTACTTTTTAGGAATTAAGGCTCTCTGACACATATGGCCCTTTCGATTGTTTTCATTTTATGTTATTTTTTCGGAATTAAATCGAAATACAGTAAGCAAAGATAAAGGAGAATCGACAGAATATGGAGGAAATAATAAAAATTTGAAAAATATTATAACCACAGTGATCCAGTGCTGCCAATGAATGCCTGAAACTGTCCTTTGCATTTGCCACATACTCACACAAATGAAAAACAAAATATACGAAAATATTTACCGAAAAAAACAAAGCTGTTGATATTGATACGAGAAATTTAAATAAATATTAAATAGCAAACGAATGATGAAGATAAAAACATAATTAAACATTCTTATTAATGTTGCGGGACGCCAGACATACCGATGATACAAAACAAATTGCCTTTACGTATTAAACAAATGTTGCCTTCTTAACGAGAGAAAAAAAAATAATACAAATAAATAAAAAGAAACCAAGAAACAAGGATTAATACAAAAGAAAAACTGAATTTTTACGATTTTTATCGTAAAGTACTGTCACGCATACACGAACTGTCCCAGTACTTAAAATAAAATCATTACGAATTCAAAAAAAAAAAAAAAAGATGCAAAAATGTAAATGTTAAAAAAAACAAACACACATTTCACAAAATCCCATCGTTTTGAAGATAGATTTTTTAAACTCGTGTTTTTTGGTACATTTAGAGAAAATATAAATAAAAATGAAAATCGTATATCTACGTCGCATCTGTGAGGAACATAATATATAAAATAAATGATGCAAAAAAAACCGGGAGAGAGATAAATAATGAAAAAAAGTAATTAAATACAAAAATATAACGTGAAAACAGTACAATCGACAAAAAAACAAGTACCTATTGAAAAAAAATATATATATACCACTTCTATACACACGAAGACAAAATATAATTACGAAAATACACACATCATTGAAGATAAATGAAAAAATGAAAGAAATAATAATAAACAAACGATGAATGGATACTACAACAACAACAAACATACCTATTTTTAGGTCGTTTAAATTTACATATACATAACATTTGATTACACAGTACGAAATATTTTAAATCGTAAGACTTAACTGTAATAGAGTTAAAGAATAATAAAAACATTAAATGAAAAATACAATTCGTATGATGATTTTACTTGTATAAAAAATATATGAGATACGATGGATTGACGTAAGGAACTCTAATGTAACGTTCTGTGATTCGTTGTTTGTAGGTGAAATTTAATAAAAAGAATACTGTATCATAAACACGTGACTCCTTTATTTCTTACACTTATAAAAAATCAAAAACGAAGATCGAGATTTCATTCATTTTTGGTTGAATTGAAAAATGTCCTATTTCCTCTATTAATGTGCCAATAGTTTTACGAATATTCATAAATTAATTGATGTAAGATCGAAGAAATTAATTTTTCGTAATTTTTCAAATAAAACAACTTCGATATCGTATAATCAAAGTAGTTGATTATGGAATTCATTAGAAATACATTGGCATTCTCAGTTGAGAAACTATTTCGTAAAAAGAATTTCGAACCCTGTAAAGAATTTTTGGACAAGACACTGCAGTACAATCGATTTTATCTGGAATTTCTGCTCTAAGAAAACCTTTGCCCACTATGAATCCCATAATATCTGAACGATAATAAAGGTTTGGAAGGTTTGACGTAACTACTAAATATAGAACGGATGAGAGAAGGCATTTAAAGCGTGCGGTACTCTCCCTAATTGAGAACAGCGCCATCGTAATGCCGGAAAAGGGCGCGGAGAGAGGGGTGGGGGAGGATGATTTTACGGCGCTCTTGCGCAGAGGCGTTAACTGTTAACACAGTAGTAGTGTACTGTACAGCGCCGGTGTCGAACGACATTCGTCGAATCGAACGAATACAAACGTGAGTAAATTTCTCATTTTCCAGTGTCAAAAAGTACCCAATAAAAGCAAAATCTACTGTTATGAAGTGAACAATATCTCGGAAACTCACTGGATTACAGGAAAAAGTGTAAAATCTTGCAGTACGCAGTACCAAAAACGAATTATCGATCGATCCGAGTCCATTCCTGTTTGCCACACCCGTCGGCCATTTTGACCCACTCGAACGCGAGTTGACAACTCGGTGTTCGCAGTAATTAACAGTTCTATCAAAACCATTTTAAATCATGGATCAAATAACACCCAAGGAAGTTAAGATCCTCGAAAATCCTGAGGATATTCAGGAACGTCGTGAACAAGTACTCACTCGTTATGCCAATTTCAAAGCTGAGGCACATCATAAACGAGAAAAACTCGAGGACTCACGTCGCTTTCAGGTATGTCGATGATATCACTCTTTTTTTCGACAGCTCACTATTATCGCGATGACGACAGTGTTATCAAAGCAAACAACTACAAGGTCTTTTATTAATAATTATACAAACACATTAAATAATCGGAAAAACTTTTCATGATAATTTTTCGATAATCTCATGTCATTTCTTTTTGTTTTTATACATAAACAATAAACTTTTTGTCTTTTTTAGTGTAATTAACATTTTTATTCAGAACAACTAACTAATGAATCTCAAATACTTCGATTGAAAGTTGCCGCTGTTTTTTTTTTTAATGCAAACATTTTTTTTGGGTTCAATTTTTCATTTTATATCTGAAAAAGTTCGAATTTAGACTACAATGTGATTATTGTTATTTTTATTACTATTGTTGTTATTTTTACTGTCGAAAATACAAAGTTAACTTGACAAAGTCGAAAAAATCATAAAGAAAGTAAATTTATTGTAAAATCTGAAATTACTACTGCCCGTACAATTTTTATGTAATGTAATTTTATCGAAACTGAATGTTAAAATAAAAAAGTAATTTGATTATTTTCAATCCCCGATAATGACTTTTTTCATGAATATTATTTATTCGAGTTGTTATAAATTTTTGAACAATAATTTGTGTAGTATTTCAAACGTGATGCCAACGAGCTCGAAGGATGGATTTACGAAAAGCTTCAAGCAGCTTCGGACGAGAACTACAAAGACCCGACGAATCTTCAAGCGAAGATACAAAAGCATCAGGCTTTCGAGGCGGAAGTCGCGGCTCATTCAAACGCAATAGTGTTGTTGGACAACACGGGCCAGGAGATGATATCGCAGTATCATTTCTCAAGCGACACGATCCGCAAGCGCCTGGAGGAACTTCACCGTCTCTGGGAATTATTGTTGTCGCGTTTGGCGGATAAAGGTTTGAAGTTGCAGCAAGCGTTGGTTCTTGTGCAATTTCTTCGCCATTGCGACGAGGTGATGTTTTGGATAAACGACAAAGAGGCTTTCGTGACGACGGACGAATTTGGCCACGATCTCGAGCATGTGGAAGTGCTGCAACGGAAATTTGACGAGTTCCAAAAAGACATGGCGAGCCAGGAGTATCGTGTGACTGAAGTGAACGAACTTGCTGACAAGCTTCTCCTCGATGGGCATCCGGAGCGTGATCAGATCCTCGGACGCAAAGAAGAGTTGAACGAATCTTGGCAGCGATTGAAACAATTGGCGATTTTACGCCAAGAGAAATTGTTCGGAGCTCATGAGATTCAGAGATTCAATCGCGACGCGGACGAGACTATGGCTTGGATCGCGGAAAAAGACGTTGTTTTATCGTCCGATGATTTTGGACGCGATCTTGCGAGCGTACAAACGTTGCAACGAAAACACGAAGGAATCGAACGCGATCTCGCTGCTTTGGAAGATAAAGTAGCGACTCTTGGAGCCGAGGCTGATCGTCTCGCAGCAATCCATCAGGCTGATCATTCCCAACAGATTCAAGCAAAAAGAGCCGAGATTTTACAGTCTTGGGAGAGTCTAACTGCCAAAGCGAAGGAACGTCGTTTTAAGCTCGATGAATCTTACTATCTTCATCGTTTCCTCGCTGATTATCGTGATCTCGTCTCCTGGATGAATGATATGCGAGCTATTATCTCTGCTGACGAATTGGCCAAAGATGTGGCCGGTGCGGAAGCTCTTGTGGAACGACATCTCGAACATCGTGGCGAAATTGACGCCCGAGCTGATAGCTTCGATTCCACGACACTCGCCGGTAACAAACTTCTCGAGAGAAAACATTATGCCGCTGAGGAAGTTGCCCGGAAGCTTGATTCACTCGCCGAGGATAAATCTTCGCTTCTCGAGCTCTGGGAAACAAGAAGAATTCTCTACGAACAATGCATGGATTTACAATTATTTTATCGCGACACCGAGCAAGCGGATGCGTGGATGGCGAAACAAGAAGCTTTCCTGGCTAACGAGGACCTGGGTGACTCCCTGGACAGCGTCGAGGCTCTGATCAAGAAACACGAAGACTTTGACAAGTCCCTCGCAGCCCAGGAAGAAAAAATCAAAGCTCTGGACGAATTCGCAGGAAAACTGTGCGAAGGTGGACATTACGCGGGTGACGACGTGGCTGATTGTCGTCGTATGCTTCTCAAACGTCGAGCTATCCTTCTTGAAAAATCAGCTCAACGTCGTCGTCGTCTGGAGGATGCTTACAAACTCCAACAATTTGAACGCGACTGCGACGAGACGAAGGGATGGGTGAACGAGAAATTGAAGTTTGCCACTGACGACAGTTATCTCGATCCGACGAATCTTAACGGCAAAGTACAAAAACATCAAAATTTCGAGCAAGAATTAAACGCGAATAAAACTCGTATGGAGGAGATGGTATCGACGGGCCAGGAATTAATCGAGGCTGAACATTACGCGAGTGATCGTATCCGAGCAGGTATAGACGAAATTGTAACACTCTGGGAAAGTTTGACTCGAGCTACAGAGAAAAAAGGTGCGAAACTTCAAGAGGCTTCGCAGCAGCAACAATTCAATCGCACCGTTGAAGACATAGAACTGTGGCTTTCCGAAGTTGAGGGACAATTGATGTCGGAAGATTATGGCAAAGATCTAACGAGCGTTCAAAATTTGCAGAAAAAACACGCCCTGCTGGAAGCTGACGTTGGCTCGCACGCTGATCGTATCGAAAGCATAACTCAAGCGGCTGAACAATTCGTAAACAATGGTCACTTCGATGCTGACAACATAAGAGCCAAACAAGAACAAATGCAATCTCGTTATTCCGCTCTCCAGCGGCCAATGAGCATTCGAAAACAGAGACTTCTCGATTCTCTTCAAGTTCAACAACTCTTCCGTGACATTGAAGACGAAGAAGCTTGGATCCGTGAAAAAGAGCCTGTCGCTGCGAGCACTAATCGTGGACGCGACCTTATCGGCGTACAAAATCTTCAGAAGAAACATCAGGCTGTTTTAGCCGAAATAAACAATCACGAGCCGAGAGTAGCTGCCGTTTGTCAAGCCGGTTCCAGAATGTTGCAGGATGAGCATTTCGCTGCGGAGGAAATAAGTCAGAGACTCGCTGCTTTGGATGAACATTGGGGACAGTTGAAGGAAAAAGCTCGTCAGAGGAAAACTGATCTTGACGATTCCCTCCAAGCTCATCAATATTTCGCAGATGCTAACGAAGCTGAGTCGTGGATGAAAGAAAAACGTCCAATTGTCATGAACGCTGATTACGGCAAGGACGAGGACAGCTCGGAGGCACTGTTAAAAAAGCACGAAGCGCTTGTCAGCGATTTGGAAGCTTTTGCCAGTACGATTGCTGCGCTCGGAGAACAAGCCGCTGCTTGTCGTCAACAAGAAACACCGACGATCGACATTGCCGGTAAAGAATGTGTCGTTGCTCTTTACGATTACGCTGAAAAGTCACCGCGCGAAGTTTCTATGAAGAAAGGCGATACTTTGACACTTTTGAACTCTAACAACAAGGATTGGTGGAAGGTCGAGGTCAACGATCGCCAAGGCTTCGTGCCAGCTGCTTATGTAAAGCGTGTCGAACCCGAGGCCGGATTGAGCGCTTCGCAACAGAACTTGGCCCGAGAACAAAGCTCCATTGCTGCTAGACAAGCGCAGATTCAAGCTCAATACGACGATCTCATTCATTTGGCACGCGAACGTCAGAACAAACTTAACGAGACTGCCAAAGCTTACGTCCTTGTACGCGAAGCCGCTGAATTGGCCACCTGGATCAAGGACAAAGAAAATCACGCTCAGGTTCAGGACGTCGGTGAAGATCTCGAACAGGTCGAGGTCATGCAAAAGAAATTCGACGATTTTCAGGCTGATCTTAAAGCCAATGAAGTTCGTCTCGCTGAGATGAATGAAATCGCTGTACAACTTATGAGCCTTGGACAAACCGAAGCTGCCCTTAAAATTCAAACGCAAATACAAGATTTGAACGAAAAATGGAGCAGCCTCCAAACTCTCACGGCTGAAAGAGCCAGTCAATTGGGATCTGCTCACGAAGTCCAACGTTTCCATCGTGACGTCGACGAAACCAAAGATTGGATACGAGAAAAAGATGCCGCTCTCAACAACGACGACCTTGGCAAAGATTTACGCAGCGTACAAGCTCTACAGAGGAAACACGAAGGCCTCGAACGCGATCTTGCTGCACTTGGTGATAAAATCAAACAACTTGACGAAACTGCTAATCGCCTCATGCAATCACATCCTGACACTGCTGAACAAACTTACGCTAAACAAAAAGAAATTAATGAGGAATGGACACAACTTACCGCCAAAGCAAACTCGAGGAAAGAGAAACTTTTGGATTCCTATGACCTTCAACGTTTCCTCAGCGATTATCGCGATCTCATGGCTTGGATCAACTCTATGATGGGCCTCGTTGCCTCTGAAGAACTTGCCTCCGATGTCACCGGGGCTGAAGCTCTCCTTGAACGCCATCAGGTAATCATCATTTCATTATCTATTTTTATTCCACATTCTAACATTATGCTTCGCATACATTCCCAGTCAAATAATTTGATTTCGTATAAATTTCGATACGTGGAAATCTCATGGGACTGAATGGTATTCAGCCATCGATTGTGAGGGCGAGTCATGTGACACGCCCTATCTTATTGATTTTCGCCATAATAATGCGAGGGAATTATCAATTGTTTATCAAGATTGTTCTAGAAAAGAAAAATCTCCTTCACTTTGTTAACGAAAGAATTAACAACTGCGATTAACATTTTCATTACGTTAATCGAAACGAGTTTTTTTATTTTTTTAAATTACGTTATTTTTTTTATATTCTCCAAAACTACCAAATTCGTTAATTACGAGGAAAAAAAATCTTTTGTTATACAATATTTTTTCCTTCAGATAATTCGATCGTAGCGTTTTGAGATTATTATTTATGATAATTATACGTGATATCTCGGGGCAGTTGAATTATAGGAAAATTTATTGAATCGCCAAGTAGAAAAATTTTGGTTCAATCAAATTGTTGGCTTCGAAAGTTTGTATGTAATATCCTTGCTTTTCATACACCAATTTGACACATTGACACACATTGACTTGGAAAAGCCAAAAAAAAGTCGATATTTAAAAAACATTTATTCATAGAAATTGTGAATTACCAATATTTGTGTTTTTACGTCGTAATATATTCACATGTGAATAGTTTCAGTCATATTAAAATTCTAATCGTATAGCTTACTTTTTATTTTTTTATTATCAAATATTGATGTTGCAAAAAAGATAGATAAATAAAAAATGATCCACCCTTTTAATTAAGGAGAAACGTACAAAATTGAGTAACGCAAGTAAGGGATTTTGATTGTAGAATCACAGAGCAGAGATAGATGCGCGATATGGAATACGACCAGAGGTACCGTTCGAGCATGCTACGGTTTCATGACTTTTCTCTTTACCGTTTGAATATAAAAAAGAAGCATTTTCACATACTCGATTTGAGAATATCTTGCGTGTTTGATTTCCCGGAATGTTGACCTATTAACAGCATCGAACTTTTCAGGAAGTCTTTTTTTTTTTGTAAACTTCGAAATGCTGTGAGAAAGTTCAATGAAAACTAATAATGTAGAGTTTTATTTGACATATTTGATATTTTTGGAGCAGAAAAAACAAAGTTCGAAAGAATGAGGTATTTTTTGAAATTTTGTTTGCCGATTGAAGATTTTTTCCATGTAGGAATTAGACATTTCTAACAATTGTGTTTGTGGTGAAAAAAAAAATGAGATTGCGATGTCCATCTTGGGTTCTCGTGTTTTGCAGAATTTTAACAATTAGCCATTCACTTTGTTTCCTATTTTTATTTTATTTTATCCTAATTATTAAATGAATAATATTGTTAAATGGCAGGAGCATCGCATGGAAATAGACGCGAGGGCAGGAACCTTTCAAGCTTTCGAACTCTTCGGTCAGCAATTATTGCAATCCAGTCACTACGCGAGCGTAGAGATACAGGAAAAATTGGAGTCAATGGCGGAGGCGCGTCAAGAGTTGGAGAAGGCATGGATCCAGAGAAGAATGCAATTGGATCAGAATTTGGAGTTGCAGTTGTTCTGTCGTGATTGTGAGCAAGCGGAGAATTGGATGAGCGCGAGAGAGGCGTTCCTGAGTAGCGCGGACGCGGTGGACAGTAGCGACAACGTCGAGGCGCTGATAAAGAAGCACGAGGACTTTGACAAAGCGATAAACGCTCACGAGGAGAAAATCGCAGCTTTGCAAACGTTAGCGGATCAATTAATAGCGGCGGAGCATTACGCAGCAAAACCGATCGACGACAGACGCTGTCAAGTTTTGGATCGTTGGCGTCATCTGAAAGATGCTCTGATCGAGAAACGATCTCGTTTGGGTGAGTCACAAACGCTCCAGCAGTTCTCACGCGACGCTGATGAGATGGAAAACTGGATAGCCGAAAAATTACAACTCGCGACCGAGGAAAATTACAAAGATCCGGCAAATATTCAATCGAAACATCAAAAACATCAAGCTTTCGAGGCTGAATTAGCCGCGAATGCAGATAGAATTCAATCGGTTCTGGCAATGGGTGGAAATCTAATAGAAAAACATCAGTGCGCTGGTTCTGAGGATGCTGTGCAAAAGCGTTTGGCTTCGATCGCTGATCAGTGGGAATATTTGACACAAAAAACAACGGAAAAATCGATGAAACTGAAAGAAGCGAACAAGCAGCGTACTTACATCGCAGCTGTGAAAGATCTCGATTTCTGGTTGGGCGAAGTTGAGAGTCTTCTCACGTCGGAAGATGCTGGCAAAGATCTTGCTTCGGTACAAAATCTGATGAAAAAGCATCAACTCGTCGAGGCTGATATACAGGCTCACGAGGAAAGAATAAAGGACATGAACGCACAAGCTGATTCCTTGATCGGTAGTGGACAGTTCGACGCGGCTGGTATACAAGAAAAACGTCAAAGCATAAACGTGCGTTACGAAAGAATCCGTAATCTCGCGGCTCATCGACAAGCTCGTCTCAACGAGGCGAACACTCTCCATCAATTCTTCCGTGACATTGCGGACGAGGAATCCTGGATAAAGGAGAAAAAATTGCTCGTTGGCTCAGACGATTACGGTCGTGACTTGACGGGTGTACAAAATCTTAAGAAAAAGCATAAGCGTCTCGAAGCTGAACTTGGTAGCCACGAGCCTGCTATACAAGCGGTACAAGAGGCTGGAGAAAAATTGATGGACGTTTCGAACTTGGGTGTACCAGAAATCGAACAACGTTTGAAACTTCTGAATCAAGCTTGGGCCGAATTGAAACAATTGGCTGCTAATCGCGGACAAAAGCTCGATGAATCACTGACTTATCAACAATTTTTAGCCAAGGTCGAAGAGGAGGAAGCTTGGATAACGGAGAAGCAACAACTTTTGTCTGTTGAAGATTATGGCGACACGATGGCCGCGGTTCAGGGATTACTCAAAAAACATGACGCTTTCGAGACCGATTTTGCAGCGCATGGTGAACGTTGCGTTGACATTTGCGATGCTGGCGAGAATCTCATTAAAGCAGGAAATCATCGTGGAGACGCGATAGGCCAACGTTGCACTCAATTACGCAACAAACTCGAACAGCTCGGAGCATTAGCCGCGAGAAGGAAGACTCGTCTTAACGACAACTCCGCTTATCTTCAATTTATGTGGAAAGCCGATGTCGTTGAGTCATGGATCGCTGACAAAGAGACTCACGTTCGTTCCGAAGAGTTCGGACGAGATTTGTCTACTGTTCAGACTCTTCTGACGAAACAGGAGACTTTCGATGCCGGTCTGCACGCCTTCGAGCACGAAGGAATCCAAAATATCACATCGCTTAAAGAAATGCTCGTTGATTCCGGACACGACCAAACTGCGAGCATCCAAAAACGACACGCTGATGTTATAACCCGCTGGCAAAAATTACTCGCCGATTCTGACTCGAGGAAACAACGATTGTTGCGCATGCAAGACCAGTTCCGACAGATCGAAGAATTGTATCTCACCTTTGCGAAAAAAGCTTCTGCCTTCAACTCCTGGTTCGAGAACGCTGAAGAAGATCTTACCGATCCCGTCCGTTGTAACAGCATCGAAGAAATTCGAGCGTTGCGCGAAGCTCACGCCCAATTCCAAGCCAGCTTATCCTCCGCTGAAGCCGATTTTCAAGCACTCGCTGCTCTCGATCGACAAATCAAGAGCTTCAACGTCGGGCCCAATCCTTACACTTGGTTCACCATGGAAGCTCTCGAAGACACTTGGCGCAATTTGCAGAAAATCATCAAAGAACGCGATGTTGAACTCGCCAAGGAGGCACAACGACAGGAAGAGAACGATAAACTGAGAAAAGAATTCGCCAAACACGCTAATGCTTTCCATCAATGGCTCGCAGAAACAAGGTTCGTTCCAGAAAAACAGTTCTCAATATTGCAGTATTTTAAACTAAAGATTAGTGCCGCGCTCCTCAAAGATACAATATTTCCCTATTATTCGATCGTTGTTAATTTATGTCCTCAGAATTCTCAAAAAAAATTCGAGAAACGATCAGTTGCACTGTAGTCGAAATTTTAATCAAATTACATCTTACTTTAATGGAAAATTATGATTGAGCTTAAACTCGGTTGAAAATACCTATTCTCGTATACTTTTTCAACAATCGTTTTGTTTATTCAAGGTGACCCATCAGTCGTATGGTCGGTAAAAATCCTAATGCACGGTTTTCTTAGAAAGGCTTGATTTTTCGAGAAAAAGTAGAATCACCCGTTGTTCTCTTTTCGTCAGAGAACAATGTGTAACTTTTATTTTTCTCGGAATATCAAAGATGTCCGAGAAAAGTTTGTATTTACTTTGCAGTTATCTCCCTCGCACTCATGCAACTGATAGATCACATTGTCTGTATAAATTTTGATTATTGTCTTTTTTGCTCGTAGAACATCGATGATGGAAGGTTCAGGCTCCCTGGAACAACAATTGGAAGCAACGAAACGTAAGACTCAAGAAGTTCGAGCCCGGCGTCAAGATTTGAAGAAGATAGAAGATCTCGGAGCTATTCTCGAGGAACACTTGATTCTGGACAATCGTTATACCGAACACAGTACAGTTGGACTTGCACAGCAATGGGATCAATTGGATCAACTCGGTATGCGGATGCAGCACAATTTGGAACAACAGATACAAGCGAGAAATCAATCTGGCGTTTCCGAGGATGCTCTTAAAGAATTCTCAATGATGTTCAAACATTTCGACAAGGACAAGAGCGGACGTTTGAATCACCAAGAATTCAAATCGTGCCTCCGAGCTCTTGGCTACGATTTACCGATGGTTGAGGAGGGACAACCTGATCCGGAATTCGAAAATATACTCGGTAAATAAACGTTATAAAAAATAAAATAAAAAATTCTCATTTAACTTTCTATTACAATGGAAAATACTCCATGTTTTCAATTTTCTAATGTAAAAATTAATTAATGATTTTTTACTACAAACACAAAATTGTTCATTGCTCAATCTAATTTTCAGATATCGTCGATCGAAATCGTGACGGTTATGTTTCGCTGCAAGAGTACATGGCTTTCATGATAAGCAAAGAAACGGAGAACGTGCAAAGCTCGGAGGAAATCGAGAACGCTTTCCGTGCAATTACGGCTGCCGATCGACCTTACGTAACGAAAGAGGAACTTTACGCGGTAAATCTTTATTTCCTATCATACTGGAGTAAAAATCAATTGGATAATAAGCTTAATTGTTTTTATTCTTATTTGTTAATTTATAGAACCTCACAAAGGAGATGGCCGATTATTGTACAGCGCGAATGAAACCGTACGTGGATCCAAAAACCGAAAGACCGATAACTGCCGCTTTGGATTACATAGACTTCACTCGTACCCTTTTCCAAAATTAACAGGTTATTTCTCGAGCATAAATAAATATATATATTACTTTTAATTATTTATATCGTTCGTAGCAAAAAAAGGAAAAAAAATGATCAAAAAATACGAACAATAGTACTCGAATTAAAAAATTGCTTTGGGAACTCATTGCTTAAGAAACTCAACTCCGCTGGAGTAAAAAATTCCGTTAATAAACATTTCCGACTAATCAACGCGTTTCATAATCCGCATGTTTTTGCCCTCCAAACTTTCTATATTACAATTTTTACGACGATCGAGTACGAAATGCACGAATAAATCGAAAATACATATACGATTATCAGAATTATAAAAATTTCGAACGATTTTAGAGCTTCTATGGAATCGCTTACACGTTGCATATATTTGTAGCTTGTTATCTGAATAAAAATATATAAAGGAACACTGCAAAAGATGAGAATTTATTGTGGGTCTACGAATTAAAAAAATACAATTTCCTTTTCTTTTTTGAGTCTTTCCAAATTCCAGCTACAGCTCATTCGGCTCTATGAAAATTCATGTCTTTGCGTAGCAGCTTACGAAGTCCGTGGCTCATGTAGTATGGCTTGGTCAAACCATCATGACGCTCGCAATCCTCCAGGAAACACAAGAATAACGTGTCGACAGCGACCTCGTAAACACCGAAAAATACATTCGCCACTAAATATGATGCAATTACGACCAAAACAACTGGAACCCACCAGAGCTCGATTTCGTATCTCGTCTCTGTATAAATCCACCATGTCGCGCCGCCCATTGCTGCGGCAATGGCAACTTTGCCAAGGAAAAGTAACCACGAAACGATCTAAAAAAAATTAATCAGTTTTTGAAAAAACTCAAATCGATATACTTTGACTTTGTGGTCGAAACTGTTTACGAGCTTTTCCACATTTAGTCGATCGGATTACGAGACGATAAAATTCACTAATCAGTGGATTAACTTACGTTATTCAAAACAATGACGCGAACAACATTCCTTAGCAAAAGTGCTAAAGCGTCGCCAGCCGAATTGCAAAGCCCTTTACCGTACACAGCGCAAACGATGTATGCATTACGATTCATAAACTTTAAAAATTTCTCCAGCATTGCCGTAAACGCTTGGGCACAACAAATCCACAAACGACTGCATGCGAAACTGATGCAGCCTCCCTGCCCTTGAGTCGTTGCTGACCATTTTATCGCTTCCAGAACATATCGTATAGAACGACATATCGTTATCAGCAGAGACCCAAATGCAATCGTGCCCAAATGGTATCTGTAGTAATTATATAAATAATTAACAAATTCAATTTAAATTTAAATCTGGAAATTCGAAAAATCACTAAAAAATTTACTTGTTCTTTTACTCATATTTACTTTTTCCAAATGAGTAATTATTGGAATACGATTTTTAATGTATTCGTTGAACCGTAATTTATGTTATAAATTGATATTATTTAATCGATCAGTTTTGGTCGTTGAATTGAGTAGAGATTGTGATTTGGGAAAAAAAGTAATAATACCTTATAGTTCTCCAGGCTCCGGTAGCCAGAGCGAAAAAGGGTACGTCACATTTTCTGAATGTCCAATACCAAGTTGCAAATGTTGATGAAAGTATCATTTCACCGAGAGCCGTAACAAAACAATATAACCAGATAAAGCCAATTATATGGATCGCGATAAAAGTTCTTTCTTGCCATGTTTCCTCAAATTCGATCGTCCACAAATACAAACCGATAACGATCAAATAAACGAGCGCTCCTAAATGCAAGAATGCTGGGAATATTGGAAACAGAAGTGTCGATAATATTGATGAAACTGCCCTAAAAAATTAATAATTCAATCTTGAGCAATTGATTCCCCGCAATTGAATAAACTTTAATCGTCAAAACGTGAGTCAATTCTACCGCTGTAAAAACTTTTCAACATCTTACTTGCTGGCTTCTTTTATGAGCTGACATGCCAATCGTATTCTGCTCAATATACACAGTACTATGAGCAAAATGAAGCCTGCGATTACAGCGAATACAATTGTCAATGTTAACCACAAACTTCCTCCGTTGATGGTGTAGAGATGATAAAAATAATAAGCTACACCAAAGGAGGCAGCACAAAGCACGGCGATGGAAAGAAATACAGAGGGAAATGCAAGCCATCTCAATAAAAATATGTAAATCATACAGACTGCTGCACCAGCAACAATGAGGCCTAAAACTCCACCCCTGGAAGAGAGAGAAAAGATTAGCTGGTTTCATAATTAAAAGAATTATCTTATAAACGAATAACATTCGCAAGATTCGGAATCGGTTCAATCACATTTACCTGTTAAAAAGCACGTTTTCTGTATTTTCTAAATTTTAACTTATTCAGTTTGTCAAAGTCTTTTTGGAAAAAAAGTAAATACATTGGAATATTTTGTTTAATTTCAAATGAAATATTTTTTTTGTTTCTTATACTCGGTAATCTTGGCGATAAAATTTTGACAAAAAGTTGGATTTGTGTGTACAGACCTTGTGTCTATCATCGTGTCGACAACTTTTTCACCGTAAGCCAGTGCTTTAACGATTTTTTGAACTTCCTCTATTTGATCGGGTGTTATCGTAAAATTAAGTAACGCAGTAGGAACTTTGTTCGGAATACATCGTTTGACAAACGATGTGCTCTTTAAATACCATTCAGCACATTTTTTGTTGTTTATCAATGCTTGTAATTCGTTCTTATTTTTGTCCCAAACATTGATACCGGTTTCGCAAATCATATGATCTCGTGTGTAATTCAATGATGTTTGCTCAATGAATTTATCGATCCAATTTGAAGAGGGGCATTCGCTTCGACAAACTTGTGGCGTTTCACATTTACGTGAGAGAGTGAGGCATTGTCTTATATCGAAGAAAACAAGATAAGGCTCATTCAAAACTTCTTCGTCGAAACCACATTTTCTACCGTGACTATCCGTCGGTGCCAAAAATCGTTCTATGTCACCGTGAACAACCGCTATCAACAAAAAGAGATATAATTACTGTGTGAATCACTCTGTCATAAAAAATAAAATAAAGAAAAAATAGAAACTATGACGATATTTACCGTAACTCCCTATGGCAATCCAAACAGCCATAAACACTACAAATATAATGAGACAAGGCCAATCTGTACATGAACGATTCTTCAGTGGGCCCTTAAACTCTTCAGAATACTCGTACCGTCTTCCCACTAATTGTCATTGTTTCGAATTAAAAAATTATTTATATTTCTCGTTTGTTTTGAAAAGTTTTATTTAGAAAAGGTTTCTCGTTATTTTTTTTTTAGTAATTGTACATTTATTTACAATGATTTTTCGACACGGCCAAACATGAATATTAGATCGTTGAGTTCACTCGTATATTATTTTTTATAAAAAAAAAACATTTATATCCTAATTTCTGATTGTAACCATGTCAAAGAATTTATACTAATAAAGTTGAAAAAAAATGGATCGATTATGCATCTCAAATGAAGAGTAAACATTATTACAAAGAATTCCTCTTTTTTTTTTTGCAACAATTATCAAAAGCAACTTAATGAAAAAATTGATAGTGACGAAATTTCATTGGAATTGTGTACTTATCTCCGATAAAAAATGACAAGTTTTCGCAAACACTTGTTCGATCGTAATACAATTTTTCATACTAACCATCGATCGGCATTTTTTTTCTTCAAATTTACACAAAATCAATTTTGCAAATTCAACGAGGAACACTTCACAATAAACTTAATGAAAAATCACGGCATTTCTGTGAATTTTCAAAAATACGACACGAGGCTCTACGGCGACAACAATTTTGAACCAACCTTCAGGTTGGTGTGATTTAACTTATCGCAGATCGTCGACTAACTGAAATGAAAAGTAAGTCCATGGTCTATCTTATCTTCGAGTTTATAGATACGGATGGACAAGATCACGCGTACAGATTAATCGAGATTGTTAAACGAACATATGACGTGAAGTTTCTTTTTCGAATCAATCAATCGCACGACAACACTACTGGATATACTGAGCTTAATCAAAAGGATAAATTCTCGCTCGAATTTTTCAGCGCCCAAACTGTTTTCCAAATCTCTCTAATTTCGATGTTATTTCCGTTGAAAATTTTCTTATTCTAGGGATGTTGCTTATAATAATTGATTTTAATGGCTTTTGAACTTTCAATTAGTTTGTCATAAAATGAAAAAATTCAGAAAAAGCCAATAGTGTTTTTTGTTGTTGTAAAGTTTAGTAAGTTTGAAAAATAGTTCTCAATTTTAGGGTGTAAAAATAGGCTCAATAAAAATCTACTTTATGATCGATGCAAAGATAATTTTTTTAAACGCTGAACAATGTTTTGAAGCTCTCGAAGCTCTGAAATGAATATCCCAACTGGCGATTTGTCAAGAACTTTTGTAATCATTTATTGTTGGAAATGAAGAATGATAGGGAGATACAAAGAAATATATATCTGAGTCAAACGAATGACTGATTATTATCTACAGTAATCATTTTCTTTTCGGTAGAAATCTATCGAGTACACCGTACTTGTGGGCGTTCACTTCTTTGCGTTTTTGTTCCTCGGACGCCTGAACCGCGAGCCTCTTTTCAGCCGCTTCCTGTAAGTTATTTAAAATCTCGTTATCGTCGCAATCAATCAATCTTCGATCTTATCGTTTAGTTAATTGGAATTATATTTAATTAAAGCACAAGTGCTGATAAAACGGCTCGATGAGTCAAATTACTTTTGGATTTTTTAGGAAAACATTCTGCGATAAATCAATGTTCAATCCAATGAATGACTTCAATATGAACAATAAATTAATCCTTGAATATATATTTTTTTCTTTCAACTTTTTTTATTATGATTCTTATTGACAGGGAACGTACCTTTCTGCTAATTTCTTTGAGAATCTTCTTCGTTCGTATGACCTTGGCGGTACCTCCTTTGCCCTTGGCTTTTGTTTTTCGAGGCTTAAAGTCAATGGACTTTGGTTTGATGTGCTGTTTTGAAGAAAAAAATGAGTTTCAGATAAATGAGGAAATGGTACAATTTTTCAAAATCCAAATGAAAGAAAAAAAACGGAATATTTACCAGAAGCTTTTTCTTTGCCTCGACTTTCTCCTTAAGCGTTGGGACATCAACTTCAGCAACGGCCGAAGGATCGAGAGTGATAAATTCTGGTTGTATTTTGTCAAGAAGCGCTTTCACTTCGGCCTCTCGTCTCTGCGTCTTCGTCTGGAATGGATTCACTTCAAGGGCATCAAAGTTTGCCTCAGCACTTCCTGGCACTAAAAGTGACGTGAATCCTTTCGCTGTCGTTACACCCAATACGTCCTCGTACGGACAAAATTGCATCCCCGAAACCGGCCAATTGGATTTGTAATTCATGTAGCGTTTTATCGAATCGTTGTCTGAATCACTAAAAAAAGGGAAGAAAAAAAAATGTTGACACCAATTTTTCCCTCAATGTTTCAAGTTTATAAATAAAATTTCATCCATTATCCATTTATACATAATAAGAAGCAATACTTAAAAAGGCATTTTATTTACAATTGAAATGAAAAAATTAATGAAAAATGGGAACAAAGTATTAAAGTATTTACCGATAAACTTCCACGATATTTCCCATTGAAACGGAGAGAAGTCCAGTTTGGCTGTACGAGATATTATGAGCTGGTGATCGTAGAACTGCTGAATTTACAGGACCAGCTAATTGACGAATGTCCCAAATTTTTAGCGAACGACCACAGCTTGCGGTGGCCATGTATGTACCGTATGGATGAACGCAACAGGCTGTTACCGCCTCGTGATGACACAACATTTTCGCGAGCGGTTGACGGCTGTTTGGAGACCACATTGAAACTACTCCTTTCGAATTTCCCACGCACAGAACTGCGTTGTTAGGATTTTGGGTCATTACCTTCAAAATAAATGATAATTTATCAAAAACGCTTTGATTTAATTTCTAAAGATCATTATTTAATTTCCAATATATGAAATTATGAAAACAGACTCGAAGACGTCTCTGTTAAATTGCAAGCGCATTTGAACAGCAAAAATTTGTTAGCATTTAAAATATTCATTAATTTGAATGCAAAGCTTTTTGATATAATGTTCAACATTCATTTTTCGAAATTATTACAATTACTGTTTTCTACTAAAAATTCTGCAGCAAATCCAATTACTAGAGCAATAAATTGCAAATATTCAACTTAAAAAAATCTGAATGCAAAAACTTTCTAAGGAGTGTAAAAAGAAAGAAAGCTTATTGTGTTGTAACGGAGAAAAAATCAATGGTGTTGATCTGTACTTACATTGATCCTGCCGAGTTTGGAATCGAATCTGGACAAAATTTGACCAATGGAAACATCAAGCCAAACGAGATACCCCTCGCTGGACGAGCTGGCAAGTAAAAAGTGATAGGGCAAAAATTCGAGTCTTGTCACGCCGTACATTCTCTTGAGACAGTGCAATTCGATGCCGGTGTTGTCATAGATATAAGTCCAGTCTTTTTGTGCAACAGCGAACATAGTTTCGACGTGTAGCCAAGCGACATCATGAATGGATTCCATTACGTTGAGTTCGCAGGCTAATTTTTTGGTGACCCAGTCAAAGGCAGCGACGTGACCGAGTTTTCCCCCGACAAGCAAATGTCTACCGTTTCTTGTGTATTTCATGCGATAAGGTCCAAAATCCATTTTCAAATCGAAATGCTTAGCAGCGCTTGTGATATCAACATTTTCAGCAATTTCTTTTTGTCTAAACTGGGTCGTTGTTTCGCCTGCTTCCGTTTCCAAAAAACCCTTTTCTTCAGTGAGCAAAAGTTCTGTCCTTGCTGCTTGTTCCACTGCTTTTTCAATGGCACGTTCTTTTATCCGCAATCTTTGCCTTTGAATTTTCGTCTGTATTCTGCTGCTACCAGCCCGTAAATCCAAACCTTCGCCTCTGCCATGCTTTGCTAGTCTTTCTTTACTGACAGGCGCTTTCCCTGGATACTTAACCTTTGCACCTGCAAAATAGAGCGAAAAAAATGCAGTTCGTAATCGTGACTCACATTTACACTTTCTTTACGTACCGGATTTCTTCATTATGAATTTTTCGTGATCAATTAATGGCTTTCAAAGCACTAGTAATAACTATTTAATTATTTTGGTACTCTGTCTACGCAAATCCTGTTTACAAGACCGTGGTCTACACGACACTACTGACTACACGTGCATCATGCGCGCCGCCATTTTAAACTGCGACAAATGCTTCGGGTTATTGGGGTTATTTGTTGATGGGGATTTATTATGGGGATTTGTTCTGGCACGGAGATCATACCGCCACGTTAGGGTCATTTAACTGAGTTTTTATTCGGGCTTTTAGATCGGTTATTTAACCAAACACAAAATGCACAACATGCTACAGCTGAAATGAAATAGATGACACTACGAGTATTTTCTGTTTCCTACAAATAGAACCATGGAGACTATAGGATAGTCTCCATGAATAGAACCACAAGCCACAAGATTCGCTTAGTTATTTGCGCTCTCCGCGAGTACAATTTTTACGACGGCCTTCGACGTGATCTAAAAAACTGTTGCGTTCAAAGTTAACAATAGCCGTAATACAAATAATTTTAAATAATCGTGTATCAGTGACAAATGTTGGAAACTTATTAACACGAGATAATCATGCAAATTGCATCCGACCCGAAGGACGTACAGGTATGATTTTTTTCAAAGGTTCATTGACAAATTGACAAATATCCGTTACGAAAAGTGCCGGTCAGGTTAAACACGGTTTGGTCGAAATAATATTGAAAACTAAGAAGCAACAGGCTATAATTTCAATAAAAAAATGAAAGTGTTGATTTCCGAACGAACAAATAATCGTAATTAATCAATTACTATTATTTAAGTGTTAGTTCCTAGAATTGCGTCTGTTTTCGATATAAAACCATAACAATGTTGATTCTTCTGCAGGACCTTCAATTCAAACAATGGAGTACACGACAAATATTGGATGGTTTTACAACAATCCCAACAGCATGTAATCTCGTTGCAACTGATGCAAAACGAGGACTGCTTTATGTTGGTCATAATAATAAAATAACAATATTGAGGTGCAATGCCGCAGCGGCTGGAGACTGGAAATTCGAGCATGAACTTCCAAACACAATATCTCGCATATCCTTAAGCTGTGACAACGAATATGTCTCAGTTACTTTTCACAAATCAACGGCAAGAATTTACAACGCTGCGTCGCTGACAAGTAATGTGAGTTATTAGCCCTATGCCCGAAATATCAATGATATTGAGGCTTGAATTCTTCATAATTTCTGTACATTTTGTCCCGTTCTACTCTACGCTCATATTTTCTACTCTAAAACGCTTTTGAATTTTTAAAATAATAAAACTCATTCAAAATGTTGTCTCGAAACGCTTTTTCTTTCTATTCTCCGCATTTTCAAACAAAGAGAATGGTGCACAACTAAAATCTCATTACCGCATACAAATACTAATTTATGCTCAAGAAATCGGAATGGGGTTGTTTTCAACCTCGTTGTAGGGTTTACCATTGGAAAAATAGAAAGAAGTTGGCCTAGAATAACGAAATATCCATTACTGTATGTTAAAAGACGAATAAATTTTATATAGAATCCGGAGTTGCTCCACGAGATCCAATTATCATCATCGAGCGACGACGTGTTTGCGTACGATTTGAAATGGAACCCAGCAGTGCCAGGCATGTTTTGTACAGTGTCGAGCGATCACACAATAGGTAGTTTTGTGGTAAAGACAGATCGTAAAACGACGGTGGGATTGGTAGCGATGGAGAAGATAGCGGATCTAGAGATTCTGTGCGTGGCATGGAGTCCTAAAGGGAAGCAAATAGTGGTGGGTTGTAAGAATGGAAACATCGTGCAGCTGAAGCAAGACTTAAAAATCGCAAGAACAATAGTGGGTCCATCGCCAAGCGTGGGTGGGGTGATAGCGATATTATGGATCAGTAATTACCAATTCTGTGCTACGTACCAAGATCCGAATGACCGTTCGATCAAGGTTCTCATAGTAGATGCGCCGAAGGGTGAGGTGAATGGCAAGTTTACTTGTTACGACGACATAACGTACGGAACACCGGAAAGCGAAGCGGGAACATCGTATTCTCGTTATTATTTGGATCACATTGCCGAATGGGGTTTAATAATAGCGGCGAGTAGTAGCAGTTCGGAGGTGGCTGTTCTCGGGTCTCATGACAACGGAAGTACGTGGGAACAATGGCAATTGGTGGATAGCGGTAGAGCTCAACTTCCGTTGATTCGTACAACCGAAAGTTATCCAGTCGGTATAACGATCGACAGATCCTCGGACACCAAGTTGGCGCTTAGTCCAGAAGTGACGCTTCCACATCCGGTGCCAGTTCTCCACATCTTCGGTACTTCCGGTCAATTGATAAGTTTTCACATTGTCAATTTGACTGCTAATTGTCCTGCAATTTGTACACCACCAACGGAAGTTGTAACGTCTATTCAAAATCCAACCTCACGACCAAGTCTCTTGCCTTCGGAAATATCTTTCAACCTGAAAAGCGGAGTAACGAGTACGCCCTTGCCAAAACAGCCAGAAATCCCAGGAGTAGAAAGGTCGAAAGTATTACCGGCTGCAAATTTGTTCAATGAACCTGTGAAAATTAGTTTATCCGTACAGCAACAACAACAACAGCAGATACAACAACATCAACAACAACAGCAGCAACAACAGCAGCAACAGCAACAACATCAACAACAACAGCAGCAGCAACAGCAGCAACAGCAACAACATCAACAACAGATACAACAACAGCAGCAACAACAATTGCAACAGCAACAACAATTGCAACAACAACAACAAATGCAACAGCAACAGCAACAGCAACAACAACAACAGCAGCAACTGCAACAACAACTACAACTACATCAACAACAAGTAGAATTGAAAATTCCTAAACGGCGTGCTGAAAAAGTTGAAACCGCTCCACCAAAGGAGACGACAAGATCAACGCCCGTAAAAGAAACAACTCCCGAAAAAACCGCGGTTGATGAAGGCTTGTGTATGCGAGCTTATCACGAGGAGCAAATGTTATTTGAGAAAGAGTTACGAGTTAAATTAGAACCCCAAACTTGGGAATGTGGAACAGAAGAAGAGCAAAAACGTTTGGTGACTCAGTCGTCGACAATCGATGAATTCCTTCGTGATTTGCGGGAAACAACCAACAGTCTGTCGAGCGATATCGCTTATTTGAAAGCTCTTCTTCTCCAATCGTTCGCATGGCTCGAAGAAACGAAATCTAAAAATTCAGCAAATTCTACTGACAATCCTCATGATCGTGGGGATAGACATAAAATAAAAGAATTGCAGAGATTGTTCTTTTATGCTCAATCGCAGCTGGTTCAAGCTACGAGAACACTTGACATGGAATGGATTGAGCTTGAAAATAGAGAGAAATCTAAAATCAAAATTCCCAGTTTGGAATTCATTTATCAAAGCTTGAAAAAACATGCCGATATAATAGCAAGGGAGAAAAATATATTGGAGACGCAACTGAAGAAATGGAAGGTTTTAACACGCGGCAACAAAGTCTCGGGACTTGACAGATCTATGTCTAAATTGAATATCTCTTCAATATCTTCAGGAGGAAAAAATAATGACGTCGGAGCCATTGAATTGAGATGCAAAGCTATTGAGAGCAACACTCGAAGTTTCAGTATGGAAAAACAAATAAAACTTCGAGAACTTCTTCTCGAGACAACACCTCGAGTCATTAAATCCATAAATCCTTCACCGGTTCAGGATCGATTGGAAGCAACACTTTCTTCGTTAGCTTCTCTTACAACAGTTCCCAACGTAGTTAAAACCAAACCTAATCGAATTACCACGCCGGTTGTTAAAGATCAAACAATACTTAAGATTTCTGAACAGAGTCCGTTGGGTTCGTTAAACAGTATCGTTGCGAAATTTGGTTCACCGAGCACCGATGCTATTCAAAATAAAAACACTCCCGAGGGATTCTCCATGGGCAGTACGCCTCCGCTATTTGCTTGGAATGACTCGCAAACGGACAAAAAACAAATTGTTCCGCCTCTCGCACAGGCAAAACCTAAACAGAATATAACGATTACATTGAATCAACCGAATTTCTCAACTCAACTACCCTCGAATCCACGTTCTCAGGCGCAATCCGAGGTAAAAACCATAACGTTTGGCAGTAGCGAACCAAAACTACAGGAACACGCGACGACTGCACCGAGTGATATTTTTTCGAAGGGTACGAAATTGCCAGCTCCAAAAGACAATCTCTCGATCGGAGGATCATCGTATTTTCAAGATGCAAAGCCTTCGCTTGTTTTCTCAGCGATAACCCCGACGAAAAACGAAACGAACGTACCAACAACTGCAAGTTCGAATTTCGCAGGGTTGACGCAGCCAACCGCAACTCAAGAAACCGTGCGTGATTCAGCATCGAGTAGTTTCAGTTTTACAGCTACGAACCAACCGTCTAAAACCTCGAGTGAGCCTGTGACGTCAACACAGAATTTGCAGAACTTTTCATTCGCCTCGAAACCCATTGATCCACCGGCCTTTTCATTTGCATCGAAAGATCCTGCTCCCGCTACTCAAACCACTTCTCAAACTGGATCTGATCTGCCGGTACTTTTTGACTTCGACTTAAACCCGATAGGAAGGTTTTCCAAATACCCGGATTCGGGGATAAATTTCTCTGAGGCAACAGCAGCGGTTCCCAGTGCCACATCCGTTCCAGTAACAGCATCTCAGCCACCACGCACGCAAGAGCCTTTAGCTCCATCGTCAACGGGCAATATTTTTGGCGGTACTTCAACAAATTCATCGGCAAGTGCTACGCCCTCTGAAAAAGTAGCAACAAGTGCACCGAATGCTACGATTTTCGGTGGGTCAGCAGGTAAAGCGAGTATATTTAGCGGTTCCGGTTTATCGGCGCCACTTTTCGGTGGATCAACCGCCGCTCAACAGAATGCACCTTTGTCCTCGGGTTTCGGCATGAATCAAAAAGCTCCAACGACTACCAGTAGCGAAACTCCAACGTCCGGAGCTTCAACGATATTCGGAATTTCCAGCACAGCTCCTGCAGCCCCTACTAAAACATCTGCAGAATCGAGTACGACCACGAGTTTTGGTAAATTGCCGATTAACTTCTCGAGTCCCGGTTTCGGTGGAATCCTAGGAAATTCCTCGACGACTTTGAACTTTGGAACTGCTGCTTCCAATGCGCCAACTACGCCGGCTTTTGAAAAAGCACCGGAAATAGCATCCGCTGGAGTCTTCGGTCAAACTCCCGTTGCTTCGTCAACCAGCCCGATCGCGACTAAATCCTCGGTGAACTCAACTCCTGGTGGAATTTTCGGTGGCACCACAGGCGCCGCCTCCTCCAATAATTCTGTTTTTGGGAATGCTCCCGCTTCTCCACCGTCAACGATCTTCGGCGGTGGAAATTCCAATCAAACTACACCCTCAGTTTTCGAAACCAATACCGCCCCCAACGCACCCTTCGGGAGTCCAACTTCCGCTACAATCTTTGGCGGAGGTGTACAAAAATCACCATCCTCCATTTTTGGTGGTAATTCAGCTACTCCCATTTCATCACCTTTCGGTGGTGCAACAACTCCAGCCACTAATCCAACAGCCACCGGATCACCTCAAACAGCTCCGGCTTTTGGACAAAGTGCCACTTTCGGTGCCAAACCTGTTTTCGGGGCTCAAGCTCCTATTTTCGGAAGTGCGAAACCAGACTTTTCTAATCCTTTTGGAGGCACGGCATTTGGGGCTAGCGCAACTCCTTCAGGTATATTCATATCTTGTATTAATCGAGCTGAGGACTGATTTTATTGCAAAGTTAACTACTTCAATTTTTACATTCATTAAAAAGCATGGTCCAATAATCTCAGATGTTGTGGATATTTTTATCGTAGTTTTCAAAACCGTGAGAATTTTTTTGGTTTTTTTTTTTCATTCGAAAAATGATGGCTATGGCTCTCTTGAAACTATGAGATATTCCAAAAGAAAAATAAATCATTTATTCAGTAAAATTACGAAAAAATAGTTTTTTTGACTTATAATTTCAAGTAAATTGAGTGATTGTACGTCATCTGGGTCTCTCATACCCAGTGTGGACGCAACAAAAGTCCGCAACAGTGTTTACTCTCAAGATTAGTTGAGAAACGATGGAATTCGTAATATTTTTCTGCTGAATCGTTACGAGAACTGTGTTTAAAAGAATGAAATATTAAACAGGATTCAGCGGTCCTCCTGCGATGGGCGGAAGTCCACCTCCTCTGAGTACAGCATCGATGCAGAAAGTATTCAATAGTCCAGGAGGTCCGAGTAGTTTCGAGGCCCTGGCAGGCCAAAACGGTGGACTAACTTTCGGTAATCTAGCCCAAAAGACACCGGACGCTCCAGCACCTCCGTCATTTTCCGGGTAAGAATAACGACACAGACAAGTTTCTAAATTCTCATAAAGCTGAATTTTTCATAGAAAGATTTACCAACTTGTCATGTACGTGTTTCAGAGGAACCTCATTTTCTAGTTGGCGATAAAGAGATTTGCAGTCTACGCATCCACGTTCCCAATCATGAACATACTTCGAACTTCAGTCGCGATCGACATCGTTAGCCTTAATCATGCAGATTGTCTACCATTGATTCTTTTTGCGAAATTTCATTAAAAAACAAAATATTTTAGCAATTACTTTTTATTTTATTTTTCATCAATTCCTCTATATTAATTGACAAAAAAAAACTGCACAGTGTTGTAGTCAAGAATTGGAATAAACGTAGAAATGTTTCATACATAGATTCTCTGTCAAACATTTTTTTCGATCGAATATTTCACATTTTAACGGAACGACGAAAATAAGAAAAAAATCGGTCACATTGAGATACCATAAACATTGTGTTTCATTAAAAAATTCGAAAAATTCATTATTAATATTAATGATGTGTCAATCAAAAACTTAAACAGTTACTAAGCGGAAATTGGTTTCGTTGCATGGAATAAATTGATGAATTTTTTAAACTCTTCCTTATGAGTTCTGTTTGTGCAGCTTATCGTTCAATAAATCGTCGATTTTTCAAAGCTCATTTATTCGTCAAAAATTTCAAAAGTTAAAAAAGCAAAACGTTTGATAAGCATTCACAAAAATTAACGAATCAATTCTATGGATGCGGAATTTGTTTATTACTGCAACATAATTTTTCGAATTATTATTCTGAAAATCAGGGTTCATCACGTACCAGTTGTGGTTGATTTGTTTTTGTATTTCTTCTTGTCCAGTCGATCGAGCATACAAATCCTGGTAAAAAAAAATATTATGAGTGTAAATTGTTCTTAAATGCCTCGTTTGATTGGTTTGGGTGCGATGGAAACCTTTGTCGGCTTGCTCAAATCGATAACGCAAGGATCGTCGGTCGGCGAATGATTGGTAGATGGTACCAAGAGTGCGATTGATATTTCAACGTTGCAGGCTTCCATCCAAACCTGATGAGACAAGAGTACGGTCGTTCTTAGTCTGTAATCCATTCCTTCAGGATTTTGTGGCCGAAGATCGGCTTTTCGTGGTAGTAAAAGTTGCACTTGTTGATCCGGATGTCTTATTTTAATGCGAAGAGTTTCAGGATCACGAAGATTCAAAATTTTGGCTGTCAGTGGAATTCCGAGTAAAAGTCCTCCGGTAAATTTGAGCGCGGCGTCCGCGTCACCGCGTGGTTCTTCAATGATCGCTCGACACAAACGCGTCGAAGCAGAAGGTCTTGGAAGCCTTTCTTCTCCAGGTTGTGGAATTGTCGTTAAAAGCGGCAAAAGAATACGCGCCAATGAACCCGGTTTAGCTTCACCGAGCGAAGGGATCTGAAGGAGAGCTCGCGAAAAGGCTGGCAAGTTTGACGTATCCTCCGGAAGTGCATCAGCTTCAGCAAGGAAATGCCTCGCTAATGGCAAAGCACTTCCCGTTGCGCTTCTCGTGATCCTGATCAATTCGACCGCCAGTGCTTTTAGCCAGACATCATTCGCTAATGAGATCTCCGTTTCGTCCAAACCTGTGAATAAACGTTGCAATCTGCGAAAATAAAAAAAAATAAAAACTATTAATCACTCGCTGTGAATTTTCATGGAATTTCAAACCAAAATCCATAAAATTTTCAAAGTCCTCAGGATCAGTACAAATTTGTTCCTTCAATAACAGCAATTTTGACTGTGAGTGAATTTTTCTAAAAATATTTCACAAAAGGTTTGAGTGTTACCGAAAAAGGTTTTTTTTTTTAAAGAATATTCAATTCCAGCTTCTACTATATAAACAGCTACTCTGTGACGTTTTTAAGTAACAGTAAAAATGATTCACGAGTATTTAAAAAAAAACTGAATAATTCACTTTAGGATAAGGAAAAGTTTTCTGATTGTTGAATCGAATTCAGATATTCGATTAAAGAAATAATTGCATTGAAGTTTTACGAATGTTTTTTTTTTCCTACTTTTGGGCATGTCTCAGAAGAACAGCGATATTGCTGGTAGAGTTGGGTGAAAAGCTGGAGATGGAAGAACTCGATTGGTTCTCAGAAATTTCTTTGATGACATTTTTGAGTAAGAGAAGGCACCGAATGTAAAGAGCAGTGAAATGAGCAGCTCCTTCCATCCTTCGATCCATTTCAGCGAGTCGATCGAGATCAACAGCGGCGGCTTCCAGAAGTTGTGTATGAACGCGTCCACCGGGTCTGGCAGTTTCAACACCAGCGACCATTCGTTCTAGAAATTCGCGACCTCGTCGATCCCGTGTTTCTTCATCTTCGTCATTTTCCTTTCTCGTGTCAAGGCCATTAGCGAGGACAGGTCGAAGCCGAGGGACTAAATGGGGCATCGTGTCTCTCAAATAATGATAATGTTTGGCAGCGTGTTCGGAGAAAAGTGCATGCATGCTGGGACAGTGAAGAGCAGCGTTGAAAATGAGAACGAGAACGCTGGCGTAAGAAGGCTCGTCGACGTCGGGTTCGGGCGTATCGAAGAAAGGATGACGTCCTAAGAGTTGTGGCACAAGTGGTAATGTCAAATAAGGATGCGAAGCTCCCAACGCAGCTAAACAGCTTCGTATGCTGTCTTTGTCCTGTGGATATCTCGTCAAATTGTCAATCAAACGATTAACACACATGTGTAAACAATTTCTCGTTGCCAAACGACTCGCAGCTAAGGTCGAATGTAAGCCTTCCCTGACGCTGTCGGAAAAATCCTCGAGAGCGCAGAGAATAGTTTCGAGCTGATCTTCCTGAAGAGTTACACTTGCGGACATTTTTCTCAATGATTCAATAGCACGGATGCGAACGTCTTGAATCTCATCGTTGAACATATCAACCATGAATTCCAAAGATATTCTGGCAATGCAAGGTTGCTCGAGTGACAATCTGCACAATGCCTCAACCGCGGCAGTTCTCACTTCGAGGAATTCATCCTCAAGACCATGAATGAAAGCCCCACACGAACCGCTTCGTTCCTCGATCTCCGAACCTTCGTCCTCCACCCGTTTTTGCTTTTTGTCCAAAGCTTGCTCGATATATCGACGCGATACTCCCTTCATTTCTCCCAACAACGACATCACCGAGGCTCGCACACGCGGCGAAAGATCTCCCATCAAACCGCACATTTTTGAAAATGCGCAATCTATCATTCTCACATCTTCACCGTCCTCGCCCGCAATTATGTTGTCTGGATACTCTGTACCCAATATCCATATTAAACGCAAAACTGCCCTTCTCACTATCTCGTAATCGTCACGCACCGCGCTACAAGCCTCGGAAAAAAAATTCGGTGGAAGTCTGCAACCTCGCTGCGTATGCAGCTCCGCCATCGTCTCAAATGCACTTGCTCGCACACGTGGATCCTGCGATCTTGCGTAATTTCCTACCAAAACTAACGTTTCCTCTGCTGCAGTTGATGATAAATATCGACCAATTATCGATAAACAACGCGTCTGTACACCGTGCCACGTGTCCGGTAAATGATCTCGTGCTATTTTCAATACTGCCGTTCTGGAAAATAACAATTTTCAATTAGTTCAAGATACCACTGAAAATGTACTAATACACCATTTTTTTAATGCGTAAGACTGAAAATTGAAACTTGTGTGTGGACGAATATTCTGTAGCTATTCTAGATTCAACAGATTTGAGAAACATGTTTTTTTTTGTCTCACCTGTTGTGATTTCCCAATTTCAAAAGAGTCGCTAAACCCTGACTTTTCACTCTGTGCGATTCTTCGTTTCTCAACAATCTAGCTGTCTCGTCTACTATTCTTGTTTTTTCAACAAGATCGTCAGTAATTTCTCCGAGCTCTGCCAGAACCCAGAGAATCTTAGATCTGACAGCTGCTTCCGATTCAATGGAAAATCTTTCTACGAGTTTCGTCACAGCAACAGGAACGTCTTCGGTTGCCATACGAGTAACAGTGTCAGATATTCTAACAAGCAATTGAAGAGAGTCATTGCCGCCTTTACATTTTTCAAGACATTCAATGAATGCCAAGGCAGAACTGCCGTCACTCCCAGCTCCATTTCTGCTACTTCCACTTGATGGAAGTCTTAATAAGCGTTGTCTTTTTAAGGGAGGCTCACCTAACACCTTAAATTATGTGGGAGCAAAAAAAAATTATTCCAGCATTTGTATAAAATAATAAGGTCGTGTCATAGTTTTGCAAATATTTTTTTTCAAATAACTACATGTGTTTTTTGAAATTTAGCTATTACAACAGTCCTGACGTTTTTGAAATTGAACTGATTCATGTAGATTTTCAAAAGATTCGACTTAGACGACATTCGTCTAATTAAATTTTTTGATTTAATTCGTCTAATTAAATTTCAATATAAATTTTTTTATTTTAATTTAATTATCAAAACATCGCTTGACAAAATAATATTCTACGTCATTGTTTACTAATGAAATGTTATGTTGTTCAACTTACTTGAGTTTGACTAAATTCTGCTAACACCCTTTTTTTAATAAGGGCCATCGTTGCGAAATTATTTATTGTTCACAATGTTATTTTACAATACGGATTGATGAGAAATTGGTTTAAAGAATATGTCATTGAACGAAGTACGTTTGATGTACATAAGAAAACTTAGTTTTTTTGAGGTTATGCATGTATTAAACTGGCACGTCACTTCTATTGAGAACAGAATAGTATTCGGAATAGCTTTCGTATGCTCCGAAACAATTAAAACAATGGTTCAATGATGCGAGAGCATTGTAATGAAAAAATACATTCATTCGTTCGGTGCTAGCAGGCATATAAAAATACTCCAAAAGCTACATTGAAGACTGCCAAATTGACAATGTGATCCGCCATAGATTTTTTTTTCTGGCATTTTGCGCCATCTTCTGGTAGAACTTGCGATTTTTCAGCAACGAGCGTAGCAAGTTATTTCCCAGAATTATTGAAACCGGTAATTTGACCACGCAAATCACTTGACAAAACAATATAACATTGACAAATCACAGGACAATATTAATCTCTTGGATTCAATTGAAGATTTCGATTTTTCGCTGGAGTTGAATGACACTTGTTGTTCAAGCATTCGTAAATAGTTAATTGGAACAATTTTCGTGTGATATAAATGGGGAGCACGACGAGACACGCGTAGTGAATCGTAGATATTCGGTCTGTTTGAGGCAACCGATAGAGTGACGCGACTTTCACTGTCAAAATCAGCTGACCCTTAACACAAAATTGACAAGTTCGAAACTCAGTGGAAATGTTTTCGACAGTGTTGAAATTGACACGAATCAAAGAAAGATTGAGATTCAATATACAACGTTAAGTAACAAAAATAATAAAAAAGATATAATCATTGACAAGTGACAAAATCGCGCTGACATCGACACTTGTGTAAAATAATACGCCAATATGGCTGCTGGGATCGATAGAAAAGTGTCAGAATGCCGTTTATTACGGAGACACGAAAACATCGTGTCGGAAATACGGCACAATGCGCGACATTATTGCGGTTTGATTGTTGCATTTCTGTAAAGAAAAAACATCAAATTCACTCGCAATGTTGAATGTTTGGTCAAGCATTGAGCAGGCGAAAGTTCGACGAGGTTTTTTAAGGGTCCTAGCATAATTTATATGCGGACATCGTCGAGGGTAGAATTGAAAAGCAAAGAAATACAGTAATAGAATTGAGTCAACTAAAAAATTTTACATATTGAAAAAACGACGCAACTTTTTGATGACTTTTTGTGTTAGTTGCATGGGCAAAGGTTCCTAATTTTTTTCGTATTTTTTTTTCGTGTCCATTGCTACATAATCGATATATTAAACATTTTCGTAAACACGATATGTTTATACCATCATTTTTTCTACGTAATTCGTATTACTCGTGAAAGGAGGCGTTTTCGTAAAATACAGTAGACAGGAAACTAGGACAAGGTTACTTCTTGTCGTTACCTGTTTTAATATGGACATTTTTGCGACTCTATTTTTGGCTGTGATTACCTTCGTTTGTGGTATAATATGCTCTCTTGCTGTCGAATTGTACATACTGAAAAAATATTTGGAAGCAGCACCGGAGGCCAGCCCTCCGGACAAACCCATACCTCATGGAAAAGCTGTTTTGCCGGAAGAATTGCTGGCAAAAATCAAGGATGAAAAATCCAGCCCTATGAGACAAAACTTGTCTCAGGGCAATGAAAATTTGGCCATCAATTTAACCCTCCAGTTCCTCTTTAATGAACTCAGAAACGCTGAAAGAGTTCGATTATGGCTGTACAGAAAGTTGAACAACGAGTTCAAGGAACTCTTGACTCAAACTACCACCGGGCGCTTATTCGACAGTGTACAGGTATTCACACCATACAGTTTTACTGAAATCCCATCAATTTCATACTCTGTATCATCAGTTTCATAACTGAATTATCATAAAAATGAAATAGATTCGACATCTGAATTTTTGTTCGAAAAAAAATTTCAAAATTGTCTACTTTGGATTAGTTACAGCCCATGTTGAACTTTTGAAAATTTTCTACCATGGAATACGAAATTGAGTTGAATGACAATAAAGGAAAACTCGTGTGTGATTATTGATCCAGAGATACTTGAGCAATGTACCATTATGAGAAAATAAAAAAGAATGAATTTGGACAACCGATTACACCAAAAACATTAACATAATCTAAAATTAATTTCTTACATTGTTCTATTAATCAATTTTTCGAAATGAGATTTTTTTTTTAAGACTTATTCAGTGGATTAGCAAAATGATTTTAAGAAAGATGATAATACTTTGTAGTTCAAATTTTTTCAATAAAGTTCTGCTATATCAAACGAACAAAATATAATTACTGCACTCCAAAAATGTGGAATGGAAATTGTGATATGGAATTTAATGAAAATGAAGACAAAGGAAGTAAATGGATAATTGATGGATTATTTCAGCTTCGAGATTTGCATCTTGGGACTCAATTTCCTACGATAAAAGGTCTGGAAGTTGCGGATTCAAAAATCGATCCTGACACAGGATTGCTCGAGACTCTTGATCTTTCCCTGGATCTTCATTATTCTGGGAATTTTCAATTGTCCATAGATGTTAAAATGTTATTGGGAAAAACAGCATATTTGGCTTTGCAGGGTGAGTTTATGATTTTTTTTTTTTTTTTTTTTTTTTTTCAAAAAAGCACTCAAATAGAATATTTTTTCCTGCTTTTTTATTCACACTTAATTTTGCCTTGTTTTTATTTTTTCAGTGAAACGAGTAACAGGAAGAGCAAGACTGCAGTTCACTCGCGTCCCGTATACTCATTGGTCCCTAAGTTTTTATTCCGAGCCGATTCTCGAACTGGAAGTACAATCGCAGTTTCAGGGAAGACAACTTCAGCCTCAAATAGTATCCTTGATAACTGGTCAGATAAGACGTGCCGTGAGACGAAAGCACACTTTACCACGTTACAAAATGCGTTACAAGCCATTCTTTCGGCGTCTCAATGACGAGGATATCGATTTATCCGAAGTGAGTTCATAGTTTGACTCGAAAATGTTTTGTTGTTGTTGTTGTGATTATATCAATTTTTCATTAGACATTCCAAAAATATTTTTTTGCGCTACTTCGTTATTGGCCAAATGAGTGAAAAATCTAAACGCAGTTGTCAAACGAAAGAAATCATATTTACTGTAACTGTAACAAATATTAATGAAACTATTTACGAAATTTATTTCAGGGTGCATCGTCCCAACTGACTCCTGGTTTACTAGAAGTAATAATAGTAGAAGTAAGTCGTTTGAATCTCGGACAGAGTGGACTTCCGTTGGAGGATCTTGCGCAAATAGAGATATATTGTACAGTAAGTGTGGACGCAACGCCATGGGTTTATTTAACGCAATATGGTGGTGTACCTTACATGGTATTGGACTTGATAATAAGTAAAACGAGTTCGCACCAATTGGGAGTAGTATTCAAGCAAGAGGTTGTCTCGGAAATCGGTCAAAATTGTGTGCTCGTAGAGACAATAGTGAGCGGAAGTCCAGCGGCGATAGCAGAAATGCGAAAAGGTGACATATTGTCAGCGGTGGATGGAAAGAGAGTATCGAACATGAGCCAAGTTGCTAAATTGGTGAAAAGCGCAGCACAACGACGTTTTATAATAAGGGTCGAGAGAAAATATTCGAAAGGCGAGACGGAGAGGCAAAATTCGATAAAGCCTGAGAACGAAAAATCAGCAATGGACAGATTGTTCGATAGAAAATCCGGGAGAAGCGATTCTACGGTGAGTCGTGGAGAGCCAGGAAATCTTGAAGAAAATTCCAAATCCAAATTCGAGGGACAAATTAAATTCTCTGATTTGAGAGACTCCGAGTGCGAAACACTCGAGAAACCGGATATTGGAATACGACTTTTCAGAAGACGTAAAAGCAGCATTCACGTTGGCGATAGTGATTATTCCCAAACACCGGATACACCCTCGAGAAGGATTTCCATCGCGTCCAATCACTCCACCGCGTCCAGCAATGCTACATCTTATTATCCTGAGGATAATTGTTCAACTTGCATCTCAGATTTGTACACGACAACGCGCGAAAAACCTTACGCCTCTCTCGTTACCTTCGAAGAAACGAAAAATTTTCACATTGACTCCGAACTTCAATATCTCAATATCGGAGTTTGGGCGCGTATCAAAGGTGGCGAAGTACCACAAAAAATCATTGGATACATTAATGCACCCATGAAACTCGTTCTTGCCCAGTGCTCCACATCCACTACTGGTCATTATCTCAAATTGCATCCACTATTGCCTCCTGATACTGGTAAAAATCATATTTTTTTAAATCCTCGTTATTGCACATGTGGTCATTTCGGAAAAATTCGATTATTATACTCAATTGCATTTCGAGGAATCAATTACCTGAAAATAATAAATAAATATCATAATAAAAAAAAAAAACATTAGTTCGGCAATTCCCAAAGGTTGAACTATTCGAAATTTTACTTAATTATTGAATTAGATGTTAAAAATAGTAGATTAAAATTTTTATTTTTCTGGTTCTGATTCATGAAAGACAAAGATTTTTCATTTTCAAACATTTCTGACGTATCAGACAATTTTAAAAACGAAAAAATTTCTTCACAGCTTCCCACACCGCATCAAACTCCAAACTTCAAGGTTACTCCGGTTTCGATCCTATGCTTTGTTACGGTGATATTCTATTGTCATACGGCTGGATCTCGAATCGTCCCAGTCCACGTCATACAGGGGATTCTGGAAAAAAAGAAAATACCGAAACGACAAGAGCCCAGCCGACTATCAGTACGGAAAATGCTGACAAAAAGATGCACGATTTCATCAGAACACACTTCCACAGAGCTACGCATTGCGATTTTTGCTCAAAAAAAGTACGTTTTTTCCGAAATATTTTATCGTTGGCCAAACCACCTGGCGAAAAATCGTAAGATTTGACAATTAAACAACGAGATAAGATGAAAATTTTCGAGTACATACGTTGTCTATTCGTTAGAATCAAACACAAACCGTAAAAAAACGTGAATTTATGAAATTTTAAGATTTTAAATAAAATAGAGATCATTTTGAAAAATGTGGGAATTCTTTGAACGATTAACGACTGAAAAAATTATGAAATCACATAAACTAAGTCGAAATTACCAAAAACTTGATAGCAAATAAAAAAAAAAGAAATTAAACAATATCTTTGAATAGAAATTAACAAAAAAATACAATCTATCAAAATATAAATATTTCCACGTACATTTTTCATACTTTTCCGACATTGTAATCATTTTTTTTTTCCCAGATCTGGTTAAAAGATGCAGTGCAATGTAGAGACTGCGGAATGGTGTGTCACAAGAAATGTGAGGCGCGTTGTCAGTCCTCGGGTAGTTGTGGTGCGGAGACGTTAACAACAATGGCATACGAAGCCGACGAGATAGAAGCTAACGTAATGGCGGGTGATACGGGTCCAGAGATATCCCTGACGGGTTGTGAAGAGAACGTTCAGGTACTGAAGACGTAGTACAAGCTTCCAATATTTCATCCAAATAATCTAGAAAAAAAAAAAAACAACAACAAAATAATTAATCTTAATTGTACTAATCATATTAACAAAGAACAAAAGCAAAAAAAGCAAGCAAAAAATACACGAGAGAAGTAATGAGACTTTCGCTGAGTTCAAACGAAACGAAACAATTTCTTGCGTAGAAAAAAAGCTTTGCAGCCGAAAGTTGCTCACAAGTTTTTGTCCGAAAATTCCTGAAAGCATGCGCTTTGCCAGTGTCTTAAACATAAATGCAATAACAGTTCTCCGAGAGGAAGAAAAACTAGAATAACATTGATTTTTTTTTCTTACTCATATTCTTGTGAATTTCTAGTCATTAATTAAACACGGCCGAACGAGCAAAAAGAAAGTCATTTTACAAAGTAGATATTATACATATATATATATATATATACAATTATATAAATATAAAAATACACACATATCGGTGAAAAAGTGTCTCATGATGATTTCACGATAAAAATAATCGATACCATTATCAAGGAAATATTACATAATCGAAGTAAAATGAAATATTTAGAGAAACGAAAACAAATGACATGAGAAAAAAAAACCCAACAAATCATCCAAAAAAAATCCTTGATGGACTTGTGAATAAATTAACGAAGATGAAAAAAAAAAAAAAAAACAGAAAAATTGTTAAGCACGAATTACAATGTTATTAAAAATAAATGAGACATGAACGTTCGCACTCGGGATGGTGAAAAGTTTTATTCGTAGGCTTGCACCTCGTATCCTTCGATTAATTGTCTAATATCTAAACCCGTATGCGTGGATAATTAACGAATGTTTGTACACGAACGTGAAACGTCGTATTGTGATGGTTAACAAAAAAAAAATAACGAAACTAATAAAATAAATATACAAACGGAATAAAAAGGAATTAACCAGATTGGAATGCGTTGATCGATCCAATTAGGGCATGATGGCCGTGAAGGCTAGTATAGCTAACACGCTGCTGGGTCTCAAGAAAGCCGGAAGTACAAGTTGCCTCGCACCCCCAACGTCCGGTGGTGGTTTGGCCTCCAGAAGTCTGCCCCCAAGTCCCTGCGCATCTCGCAAGGTACAAATAAATATCGTCATTTTTATTGCAACACGATGATTGTTACTGAAAAAAGTTTCAATACAGAAACAACATTTTTCAACAATATTTCATTCATTAAAAACAAAAAAAAAAAACAAATCGAATCAGCCATTGAGAGTCAAATGAACTATGGAATCAAATGAACTGTTGGAGTGAGAATGAGACTTTTCCGAATACCAAATTTAAAAAATACCAAAATCTTTTTTAATTACGTCAATTGTTTTGCAATATCAATGACGAGAGTGTCTTCTGTTTTCTTTTAATTTTATTAATTTTTCTTCTAAAAGATAAAAATGACGAATTATGTCCTTAGCATTATTTTACGATTCACGATTTACATTACTCTCACCATGAGATCGTTATTTGTATGCACTGTGAAATTTTTCGAGTCTTTTTTTTCTCGGTTCTAATCTGCATTATCGAATTTTTGGGTAGGATCGATATACCAATCACCGATCATTCCTATCTATAATTTTTTTTTTAATAATGAAATTGTGTGTAAATAAGAGACATAAAAATAATAATTGGAGGAGTGATCAGTGATTGTTTAAGAATTTATAATCTCTGGGGATCTTTATTTTAAGCATTATTATCATATTGTGGCTTGCAATGTGCTTGGCTTGAGACACGAGAATATATCGAAGAAGAAATAAAAAGAATTACGCTTGGCTAATAAACTTCAAAAATCGCCTCACTCTCATGCAACTCTCATCATTTTCTGGCTAGGAAAATGAATAAACGAACGATATTTTTATTTTAAGTTCATTCATTGTGCTCCCAAAAAATCCCAAAATTAAACCAAGTCGTTAGTGAACGACGAGCTTAAAGAAAAACTAAAATGAAATCGATGCTTGGTAAGTGAGGCTTTTTGTAACATTTTTTCATAGAATTTGCAATATTGTTATGAACTAATATTGTCAATGAATTATTATAAATATATAGGCATGCGTCAAGGATTGCTATCAGTGAAATGCTAATTGTCTTATTTTTATTGAAATTATAAGAAAAAATAGAGCAATTTATTAAAAACAAAACAAAAACAAATTAAAAATCATCTACGTAGAATTCACTGGTCGGTGGATTGGGAATAAGTCCAGAATTACTCGAAGGAACAGAGCCCAGTGTCGCGGCTCCATTACTCGCTGGGGACTTGGACGATGGTTTGATGTCGAGGGCAAGAGACACTGGAAAATTTTTGTACAATTATTTGGAGCCGCAGGAACGAGTTGACAAAATAAATTCCATGGTAATTTTGTTCTTTCAACGAATAAAATAGATTTTGTAAATATTTTGACAGTTATTTATTTTGTACAGACTCTAATAATGGTTTATCCTCGTCGAAACTTAGTAATGCATTTTTTCTTGATGTTAAAAAAAAAAATGTTAGTGGAATTTATTCAAAGATGTAAAAAATGATTGATTCAATTTAATTTTTTCCCAGATGACAAAACTTAAGGCATCACTGGATGGCGAAACTACCTCAAGACTAGAATTATCACAAGGTGGTGAACACGACAGTGTTAAATTGATTGCCCAAAGTGATCTTCGTGTGCAAGCATTGAGCGTTTTGTTGTTGCATTATTGTGCTGGTTTGCAACACGCTCAGGAAGCCTTGGAACGGCCTAAGTCCACTAAAGACTCGTAATTTAATATTCAAAAACTAAAAAAACATATTTGAAGAATTAAAAAAAAAACACCACGATTTTTCAACAATTTTGGGAAAATTTCGGCGATTTGTTCGATCGATTTTCGCTACGATATAGTCAATAATAATGGGATTTTTGAAACTTAGATACACACAGTATTAATACGTAATCACGTTATAGAAACTGATATTAATGACTTGCAACTATTCTAGTATCAAAAAAACCCCAAAAAAAGGAACTTCAGATACGTAAAGCATGGAAATTTAAATAATTCGCCAAATAATACTCAGAACGTGTTAGTTATCGTTTAATCAGAAAACACCAAATATGACTTTTATCATATATATTCTATAGAATAAATAGATTGTTTATTTATAGAAAAGGGAGTAAAGCACTCGTGTGTCTAGTGAAAATATATTGATATATTGAAAAGGAATTAAAAGCTATTAAAAATTCATTGTTTCTGCTTAAAATGGTGTGTGGTACTTAATTTAGAAAAATTCAGACGATCGGTCTAACTATTCTGAAATATTTTTCTTCATATAGTTCGTGACGTCATTGCAAATAGTCTTGAAAAAAAATAATTTAGAAATAAAAAACACACACGAACTGGAATTTTTGCACAATTGACGTACAATTTGTCGACGAAAAAAAATCTGCACGTTGATTTTGGAATAGAAATCGTGCTGCATTCGATCCGCTAACATTTATGATCAATTTTCGAAATATGTGATTCTACAATTTTAAGCAACAAACAAATAGTCGATAAGAACCGATTCATCTATTTTGTGGGAGTGAACGGTCCATCCATTTAATTCAATGCGACACAGAGCCTAGAACGTGAGAAAATCATACGGAAAAATAAGAGAAGAAAAATAAGGACTTGAATGTTTACACGATCCAAGAATTTCAACGAATGTATCAACAATGTTTAATTGTTATGAAATTTAAAATATATATATACGCCGCGTCTAAAGTGTGGTATTTTCTCTCTCATCTTGATTCTTTATTTTATTTTATGTTTATATCTTTGTCATATTTATTGGAAGGAAACCAAACTTCGCAATAAAATTATTTGACAAAATTCTTTCACAAATGTTCAACCTTGAATAAATGATCGGAAGTTTGGTTTTTTATTTTTCAATATAGTAAAAGAGTCAATTTGTGACCGGAAGTAAAAGAAATTCAGTGGAATAAAAAGGAGAAATAATAAATAATGATTCGCATTTTTTTTTATTTGCCTCATTTCGTGCGTTAAATCCATTTCTTTCTTCTTTTCGCCAACGCAAATCATCATTTCCCGGAAAATATACAAAAATATACGCGCGTATTCGTTGAAGAGAATTGGAAACGAAACGCAAAAACGTGTCGTATACAAAGAAATTATCCATCTGCAGACGTAAAATCTCACTCATACAATACACACGTGTTTCTTGATGTCGTCGCACCAGCCAAGGTTTTCCGATTTCCTTGCGGAAATTCGTGACAAATACACACATTCACCTATTCAACGATTTATGTTTGTTTGTGTACCAGCCGTTTTATGCCAACTCGATCTACGTCACGCTTTCCAAAATTCTGCTTAGCAATTTTCATTTTATCAAGTTTTTAATCGAATAATTCATTATTTTTCAAATAATATCTTCATTTCCAGAAATTTTCATGAGAATGACGGAGGCTGTTATCTTTGAAAAATCAATTTACAGTCAGTCACGTACGTATTCGGTCTAAGAATTGTACGAAAAAAAATCCTTGATTGAAATTTATTCTCTCAGTTGAAAAAATTCGTGTTGAAGGAATTTCCTTTTTTTTACAATTTTATTCTGCTTCATTGTTCGTGACCTTGAAAAGAGGTTGAAAATGTTGTTTTTTTTTTTCACATCTTGAATCGGTATAAGAAATTAATAAATATTTAAAGTGGAAATCGTAGAATTATAGAAGAAATAGTCGATTACATTTGCCAGCGTGAGAATCTCACTTGGGACTATTTGACTTGGACGATCCCATTGGTCAGGCTATACATCGATCCTCAACATCTCTTTACACTTATATCGGCGACTTGCGTTTTACTTTATCGTCAGAGAGCTTCGAAAGCCAAAATGATGAAGAGGAAGAAAAAGAAGAAGATGAAGAAGTCATGGGGGATTTTGGTCGCGATTCTATTTTCGTACTGAAAATGCACGCGCAGTATTCTCTGGCCAGAGGCCAAGCGTATACTGAACTCCCTCTGTGTATAAACATTTTGTCCCTGTTCGGAAAAAAAAGATCTGAATTTTCGGTCTCTCTGTTTTGCTAACTGGCAACGAAATTTTGCTTCTTCATTTCGATCCCTCCAACAATAAATGGATCTTTGAGAGAAAGAATATTTCAAGGCCATAATAATTACGTTAAGTAAATAATTTACCATCAATCAAATTAATTATTTCTTGTAGTGCAATTGTCGTAAGAATCGATAAGTGCATTCGCTCTACGTTTTAAAGAAATTCTCCGACTCGATAACGTAAAAGATAATTAATCGGAAACTTGTAAATTTGTTCAAAAGCGATAAATTCGTTTGGATTTTAATTTTCGTCCTCAATTTCGTTTGCAAAATCGTCTGTAAGTAGCATTGAGAAACAGAAAGAAGTGAAAAATTGCATGACGTAGATTTTGTTTTAAAAATAATTTTTTTTTCGATTCTTATTCAATTTTTTTTTGTTTTGGGTCATTTTTAACTGCGATCAAAGACTTGAACTTTTTTGTTTTTTTTGCCCGGTTGATGACCAGAAAATTACTACGAAGTGTTGATTTCCTGCCCAGAACGAGTGGAGTCACAAAGGATAAAACTCAGAATTTTCTTTCTTACTTCTTCTTTAAAATATCGCGTTTGTGAGGCTCAGATTCATGTGTACACGTATATTTTCATGAGTTTCGTCTTATGACCTTAGAGGCGCGAGCTTTCTGCGCAACTGTAACCGGGCAAAAGCTCGACTTTGAATTTCTTTGTTAGAACGTCAAGAGACGGCGAAAAATTTCTTTGTGTTGCGGGAGGGACAAGAGGGAGGGGAATTTTTTGGCAATTTTGCAAAATATTCCAGAGTGGAATTTCGACCAATTCGTTGTGTGGGTCTCAAAAGACGAGACCTGATTGAGAAAACGAGAGTAAGAGGGATAAACGTAATTACCAAAAAAAAAAAAAAAAACCAACTCGGCTCACGCATTAACTTCTCGTTTTTTGGCATATCGTCTTAAGGAGCCTCGTGACGACTTTTCTTCATTTTATTTTCCCAGTGGAAATTTCCACGGAACACTTACTGTACTTACGTGAACACACGTTTCAAGAGATTGACGTACTTTTTGAGAGCATCGATATTTCGAAGCCTCTTAAATAATAAACGCTTTTAAATAAATATTGAATGCAGTTTCGACCATTTGCAAGAATATTTCGTATTTTGTGTCTCCACGAATGCTGTTTTAATGGCTATCGAAATTTCAGTGATTAATTTAACAGAATTGCAAGCTCTTCATTTGCGAATTTTCTTTTTCAAAACCTTCTAAACTTTTTAAAAAGGTCTTGCCTCTATTTTTAATTTAAAAAAACTGACTTTCTTGCACGAATAATGTAAAATAGTGATGTGAAACTTTTTATGGGTCGATGAATATCAAACGTAACAAGAACCCAACTCTGCTTAATAAAACAATGCATTACTAAGGGTGCTGTAATAAGGAGAAGAAAAAAAACATCGTAATGTTTGGTTTACACCAAAGTAAAGCCGAAACACGGAAAGGAATTAATTACGGTCGAATGATTAGACGTTTAAAGAGCAATGGAAGTAAGCCACGCTTCGTTCGTGTGCATAAAAATATTTTCTATGCGATATTCGTCTATACAAGTTTTGCAACATTCAACGAGTTTTTCATTAAAATATCGAATATTCTAATCTCACGATCTTACTCCCTGGTAAATAATCATCGAGAGTCTATTTACCAAATAAAATTTAATCATTGTCGTATTTGCTTTTGAAAACTCATGAAATTTTCCACGTCCCTAAAGTGTCCATCTCTTTCAATTGAGAGTTTCCGAAAAATGACGACGTTTGTCGTTTGCGCATTGGGCATTATGCCGGACTTGATGAAATCATGATATTTAATTTCTTTGACACTTCTTTGCATTTATGAAAAAAAAGTAAACATTTCAACATGGGAAATAATCAAGGTCAAAGAGTTTGCGAGTACAAAATGGAATTTCTCTTGTCTGACGAAACAGAGAATTTTCCACTGACACAACGAACCCAAATCAATATTATTCGTAATACACTTCGTCGTTTTGTCATTAGAAAAAATAATCAATTGAAGTTTTTACTGACATTTTTTAACTTAACTTTCTATGGCTTCCTTATATATTTATTTTTCTCATTTTTCTAATACTTTTCAAGGAACATTTATGTACGAATACGAAAGAGAAGAATGAAGAGTACGACAAAAAAAAGTGCAACGGTGGGAATAAATTGAAAAAAATTATTATTTAAATATCGCGTAAAAATTGAAGAAAATTAATTATTACTTTTATCAATTAATAACAAAAGTCTAATCATCGAAATTCCGAAACGAGCATTGACAAAGAAAAATAAAGAATTCAAAAAACAAATGTGGATCGTACAAAAAAAAAAAGAAATCAACAAATCGCTTGCCAATAAATGAATTTTCAATATAATTGGCAACCTTGAATGAAGAATAGTAAAAAGCAATTGAACAAAATGCAATAAAATAATGGAATGACGTGAATCTTGAAACGATTCTCGATTCCTGGTAACTGTAAACAAAATATCTGGAGTGTGGAAACGATCAGCTGTACCGAAAGGAACAAAAGCACGTGGCGAGTGTGAAGATGCAGCGTGTATCGCTTGATGCACTTGCTCACGTTTGGAGCTGCTGCACTCTGGTGATCTACGATTGTTTTCAAACAAAGAGGGAGAGTGAGTGTTGTGGTGGGGAGACGTGTGTGAAGAAAAGGAGGGAAAGAGGGAGGTGGAAAATTGAATAGAGTGAAAGAGAACGAGAGAAACACACAAGAGGAAGGTAACAAAGTCAGCTGATCACAGAGATGAATGTTAACAAGGTTGTGTGTACATAAATCGATAAAATACCTATACATTTTAGTACGTACGATGCATCAATGTATTTATGACGTATAGAGAGTGTTTATAGGTGTAAATATACATGAAAAATATGTATATAGAGTAAGTATAAAATTGAGGAAAGAGAAGAGAGAAGGGAGTTGGAAAGAAACTTTCTGGGGGGACATCGAAGGCGGTGCTGGTACACAGCTTCTTGGGTGAAGGCTTAAATAGCACCGTGTTGCTTTGTAACAGACCAGTGCCAGACGGCGACTCTCACCGGTGTGACAATCGCCGTCGTCTTTTTATTCATTTTGACAAAACTCACTAACGCGTGTTCGTATACCAAAACAATAATATTTACTTTGGTTATACTGGATTTAAAAGTATACGAATAAAAGGGCAAACGAGGATTTCCTGGTTTTCACTTTCCTTATTTGAAATCAACAATAGCGAGTGTGCTCGAGTTTTAGACTTGCAAAAAAACGTCATTAAATAAAGGAAAGATATCGAATTACAGAGGAATTTTGCGTGGCAACTTTTCTTCGTTCGATTCTCACGCGCTCTCACCTCCGTTCATCAATAGCCCTCATCCTTTTTTCCCACAACCCTACGCAACTTCTTCGAGTTTTTATCACGTTCGATTTTACGGTGCGTTTTTTGTTTGTTTTTTTTTTATTTTTTTTCAAACGATTATCAGTGAGTAGACTGTGAAACATATTTTTCTACTTGTGTGTTTTGCTCCTGCAATCGTCGACTTCTCGCTATACCAACGCATCGATCCAGATCGAAAAGAATAAATAATTTTTATTCTAAAGGATATTAACCAAATATATCTTTTTTGATTGAAAAAAGATATATATTTTCTATCGAACTTCTTTGGGTTTTATTTAATCAACAATAAAAATGAAACCACCTTCTTACAATAACGAGGGAGAAGTTCAACAAATCTCCCAGGAACAGGGAGAGAGAAATGTCGCCAATGCTATTTGCGTACAACTCGCCGGAAGAGCGATTATCAGGGTCGTTTCGAGGTGCGAGGAAGCCCAGGACAATTGTAACTTGGGTAAGACCATTCGTACATATTTTTCTTGCTAGTTTTCGCTCTGTTGTCAATTTAAAAAAAAAATATTTTTCGTTTGTTTACTGATGGGCTTCCGATTTTTTTATATCGTTTCAAACAATTTTTTAACAAAAGCTTCCACAGTTTACAAAGAAAAATGGCTCGACATATTTTTCTTTTGTTTACTTACGTCAATTTGTGTGAAGGTTCAGAATTTTCCTCGATTTTTTCTCCAAAACATGTTTTCTACAATCTTCACATTCAGTATTTTTCACTCGTAAACTGTTTCGCTTCTTTATCTCAATCAAAACAAATCTTAACAATTCTTTTTGGTGTCAATGTACACATAAGAAGAGGATCGATATATATTTTTCTTTTAATGTCAAAACTTAAGTTTTATTGTGTTCGATTATTTATGGTTCAGGAATTTCTGAGAACGAATCTTTTGTTTTTGTTTACTTTTGTTAAATTTGTGGGAATGTCACTCGTCGTAAGCTTTAGACTTTTACTTTATTGTTGATCCAACGCTTTTTCAACGATTAATTTTTATCTCGAAACGATCTCTCGGATTGAATTTTTTCCGAATTCTATTATTGTTTTTGTTTCGTGTTTTTTTTCGCCTTTCTTCTTCACGACTCTGAATAACGGTGCATCGCCCTCGTGAATGCCCTTGCGTTGTCGCGTGATTCAGTCGTCCGTGTCTCAAACACGACGACAATCGTCGTACTTCTTGTTTTATAGGATATTTTACGTCTTAACGAAAGTTCTTATTATTCCACCATAAAAATTGAAAACAACTCGAAAAATCTTGAAAGAAAGTCGAAAAAAATGAATTTAACGAATTTTTGGTCTTTTTTTTCTTAATCATCTTTCGAATAGTTTTTCAAAATTGAAATTGTTGCCACGAAGTATAATCAACAAAATCTGGTGATTAAACGGGTTGTAAAATTTATCAAATTCTACATTAGAATTTAGTTGAAACCGAAAATTTCGTAAATAAAAACAAACTTTTTATTGATTTAAAAAAACTGTGATGTTTACAACGCACAATAAGAGACAATAATAGAATATGAAAAAAAAGAAACGCTGTGATCCCTTGATAAGATAAGATGATTCGTAAGGAAGATTTCGAGATAATCGATCCTATCGATTGTTCAATATATTATATTATATTCTTTCATTTTTTGCGAGCTTAAAAAATTGCGAATTGTTTATGTACCTTAAGATAGTGTGATTAAGCAAGGCCGAAAGGTCTAGTCAAATCGAGAGGGATCTTGTACACGTGCTCATCGTTATAAACGTCTGCTTGGCACAGTGAATGAGAAAAAAGGAAGAAAGAAAAAAGATGGACGCGATTGTGATGAGTGCGAGTGAAAGAGAACGAGTTCTCGACGAAAGAACGATTGCCTGACTCAACTTTGGCACAATCTACTTACGCCTTTTATTAGTCGTTGTTTTGTTTCAATGTCGCAACCCTTCGTATTTATAAGTGTGTGTTGGTGCACGCATTTTAATTATGATCAATGATCGATTTCTCAATTTTTATTACGAATCCTGCGATATCAATTTATTTGCATAATTCGTCGATTCATTCAATAAATTACTAATCGTTATTCGTCATTTTTTTCCGAGTTAGTAGGTTTTTAGAGCATATGATTGTAAGATTATTGGATCGAGTATCTTCACAGATCCAAATTTAGTCCTTGAACAACCAAAATTATCGCGAGTCCAATGTAAATTTTGATCGACAATGACAGTTGCGAATGCAGCGCCATCGCGTGCTCGTTCGTCTCATTTCTATAAAACTGCTCAGTCAAATTCTAGTTGTCCTGGCAAACTTGACGATAAATTGAAAAAAAAAAAAATATATATATATATATATAATAAAAAGAAAACATTTACGAAACATATTTTATGGAGATCAGCCTTACGTAAAATGAATAACCTTCGTTCCGAATAGTCGAAAGATTAACGAAGTGTTTCTTAACGATTTTTATCACGATATTAATTTGATGGGAGTGAATGGAAAGTTGTGCATTTGAATGCCGATTTGATGCCAGTGTTGTGACGTCACATTGAAAAAGTGTAGTTGGTTATTGAGGTTAGATATTAGCTTGAGGCTAAAAATCGTCTATTCAAAGTTTCCGATTGCTTCATCGAGTGTCCACTAACGTCTTTTTTTTAGGCACGTTTCAAGTCTGGCACGTGATACATACTCTTTGTTTATTTTTCGACGTCACTTTTCCATGTATACAAAAATTTTCTGAAATGCACCGACGAAGGGATTTGGGAAATTCTTTGTGCGTCCCTAAATCAGTTTCGTATTCTCATTGACGTAGAGAACTCCGTATACACGTGCGTGATTGAAAAGTATTTTTATATGCACGGGTCCCTCAACTCGCTGGCCGAGAGACAAAAGTAATAGACGCGGGCAAACCTCCAATGTTTCGATACGCGAACGAAAATAATAAACAATGAAAAAAACAAACCAATGCAACGATCTAACGAGGTCTTCGCTGTGTGTAGTTCAGGGTCAACGATCCAAGTATAAACTCTCGCGACTGACGACAAAGATCACATTTTTCACGATTTAACCTTCGTTCGTTTGACGCTCGATTTCCGTTAATCGCCACTGAACACTTATCGCAAATCTACTTCCTAATCCTCGTTCGTAACGCAAAATTTAGCGAAAAATAAAAAAAGACTTTGGACTTCCTGCTTTTTATGCTTTAGCCCGCGACGCGTATTCCGAAAGACCTTGTTCAATGCCATTTTTGCTATTCTCGTATATCATTGATGTTGCTCTTTATAAACACGCACATTCACTAACGCCTCACTGACTCACGATCTCGCCAATGAAAACCACTCGCAAAGTGAATCTTCGCGAAGGAAAAAGAGGAAATGTATCTTGGCGATTTAGCAGTAAAAAAAAATGAGAAATCTCTTTACTTTCTTAGTTTTTTTACATTCTTTTTGCTGAAATTATTGTGCCTTCCAATAAGCCTCGCGTTTGTTCAGAAATTACGAAAATTCATTCCCGAAACGAGGAAACGACCGTGGAAAACGCCATTTCTCGTTCAAAATTACTGACCCCGAATACCCGCAGTTATCGCAACGGGCGAAAGTCTTTTCCATACAAAAAAAGCCTTAGCGTGAAAGAACGGATGTCTCGAGAGCGGAGAAAAGAAACCAAAGAAACGATCGTTCGCTACAGCGAGTGTCGTAAAGAAGTGCGTGTCCGTGAAGAGTGCATCAACGATGGTGGCGCCCTCAGACGGTGATTTAAAACGCGCACGTGTTTCCGCTTACTTGCCAAAGTGTGTGGCGTATCGAGGTAAACACAACGAGAGCGACGTAGCAGATGAGCAATTGCGACTTTGGATCTTTGGAAATAAATACGTTTCTCAAATTTGTTTGTCTCGGTTTACTGCTATGAAAATACGATTAAGTCCATCTCGTTCACGTGTTAAATGACGTTTATTAATATTAAAAGCTAAAACCAATTTTTTCACTACGCAGTGAAAAAATTCCTTCATTTTCGTCTCCTTTTCTTTTCACTGGAAAAAACTCATCTGCGAGATTCTATTTTTGTTACTTCATCATTAAAATTCGATCACCTGATTTCATTTTACACAAACGTTGTAAAATGATTACAATTGTAGATATAAAAGCATTAATAGGAACAGGGGCTTGCTCATCACGAAGAATAAAAGTGAAATGTTCTCCGGTATCCTCGTCGCACACATTTCTACATTTTATACATATATATAAATATATATAGATGCTGCGCTTGTTCGTAGATAATTGCCCGGATAAACATTGAGTGTTGCGCAACGCATCCGGTCTTTGTTAAACCTCTCTGCGTATTTACGCATCTGCTCTCCTATCTTTCACATTCGTACATATATAAACATTGAGAAACAAATCTCAACCGTGAGGGACGCTAGTGTCGCAAATAATGGCCGCCAAAAATACGAAAGTCACGTCATCCCTTTTTTTGCACTCTGAGAATACTGCATTGGATTTTGGAATCGGAAATAGCTGTTGTTGATTTATCAGTTTATTGAAAATTCTCGGTGAAAATATATTTTTTTTTTATTCAACAATTTTTGTCAAATTTTTGAAAAATTAATAAGTTCGTCTATTTCCGAACTCGTTCTACGAAGCGCTAGTCAATGTGATGGTCAATAAATTATCAAATTTACGGTCGGGCGGTTTATTTCGATTCTTTATAATAGATTAAGGTCCTTGGCAATGATACCGGTCGCATTCTCCCGCGCTCGATCTTTGTTATTCGTATTGAGACAAAATGGAGTTGAGAGTCACATGCATGAGTATGAGAGAAAACTGGTTGGCTCTTGGCACGTAATACAGAGGGTTCTGCACGCTGTATATGGGCACATAACCATAAACGGCAGGTTGTTCGGTATCCTCCCAAGGTACGAAGGATAACTCGACAATCTGTTGCAAAAAAAAGTATCTTCCCGGTGGGAATGCGTGGTCTCTGTCAGTCATGGTAGTCTTTGAGAAGGGAAATGTCATTTTTTCGTCTGATTTAAAAAAATTGGATTCGAAGTAGAATCCGAATAAATAAATTTTTTCGCACAAATTCCATGAAATGTTAGGAACACCTCGTTTGACTAGTGCAGTATCGTTAATTCGCTGTGCGTAATGAGGCGTCCTTGAATGCTGTGTCATGGCGAGGAAATTATTTCCGGTCCGGCGAGTCGAGGTGAGCGTTTCCGGATACGAGCGACCGTCGGGTTTCCGGAAATCCCGAAGAATGTATTTAAGCCACGAAGACACATTCGCGCCATCTATTTTTAGATCGAAACGAAAATAAAGACAGTTAAAAAAAGACGATAAAAGTTAGAAAAGAAAAAAGAGTAGGGCGAGAGACAGCGAGTCTCTCGAAAACTCAGTGAGACTCGAATCGCGTTAGACCTTCGGGCACTCTCGTAGTTCTGCGCGTTTATAGAGTCGTTTTATATATAACGAGCAAGAATATGAGTCAGTCTAGCCAGTAAAGATGGCGAACGCCGTAACCAGGGTGATTTTACGCTGCGAGGAAGCCCAAGAAAACGAGAGTCTCGGTAATTATAAAAACAAATAAAAAATCAATTTACCATCAGTAATAAACCGCACTGAATTTTCCACTTCACAAAAATATATTCTCGTTCGAATAATTACGAAACGTATCAAAATAACGAGAACTTTAAGACTCAACCGGAAGACTGCTCCGACCTATTTTGTCCGCGGGATTATGGCGCCAAAATTCGAATGTTATTTTCAAACTCGCTTGACAGATCGTGATCTAACAATGAATTTATTACGAAATATTTGAACGAGGGACGTTTTAATTATTTTTAAAACTGACCTACTGTGTCGTCAGTTGACGCAACAGCTGATCGATCTTCGTTTATGATGCACGCGATTGTGAGAGCATTCGGTTTCGTTCTTACACAGTGTTACGGTAGTGCAGGAAAATATATCGATCGTGTACAATGAGTGCGTGACGTTCTCTTCAGGTCGATGACCTTTCTTGCACGAACAGACGGTTTATGTTTTGAGCATACAGTCATACATATATTTTTACACATAACGACACAAATACATACGTAAATAAGTACATAAATATGTATATAACTACATGAATACCTATATATATGAATAAATACGTAAATATATAATGTATTATTATAAATTATCGTGTAATTAGCTTCTAGACGAAGTCAACGTATAGTTAGAGTGGTAACAGTGTTTCTAGATCGTCCGTATAGTTCTAATGCGTTGGTATTCAAAGTCGAGGCTCTTGTAATTGCATTTCCGTGGTGGAAATCGAGCGGGAGAAAGCGTGAACTGAACGCTACTTCACCTGGCGTCTGGCTAACGCTAAATTCACTTTCTTACAGATATAATACGTGATCCAACGACTCTTTAACTAGAAAATATTAAATGAAGCATTTTTTTGAACACGTAAAATTTAAATAGTTAAAAAATCCAATTTTGATGCAATTTCCCATGAAGAGTTGTCGGAAAATGAAGTTTTTCGTTAAAGTTTTTTTATAGTACGGAATCTAGATCGTATCGAAATAAATAAAAAATTGAATAAAAGAATTTTTTAAATACGTAAATTTTCAGGTCGTAAAAAAATCAACATTTCAACGAATTTTTCGCTAATTATTGGCAAAATCGTTAAGAAATTAGATTTTTTTGTTGAAGTTTCAATTATGCTGTTTTTTTTTTTAACATTTATGATATTTTGATGAGAAATATTGGCAGCTTTTTAAATTGCTTTCATTATTTATAACATTCATTCGAAATTTGAACTTTTTTTATTTTTATTTCAGATCTGTCAGAATGTCAATTAATGCAAGTACCAGATGCCGTTTATCATCTGATGAGACACACGGAACTTAAAAGGTGCGATCTCTCCGGGAACGTGATCACAAAAATACCACCAAAATTTGCCTTCAAATTCTCACTTATAACAGGTCAGTTCAAATGTTTGTAAAAACTTTGTAACTTTTCATCATGTTATGAAATGCCTCATGATTTTTTTCTCACTTGTTATAATTTGGTCTCAATTCGTGTAGAAATTTCACTTTTTTGCTAAACTTTTTTCGTTTCATAGAATTTTGACCATGAAATATCGACCAGAATTTATTTTAACATACACCATTCTCTTCTTTATCAAAAAACGAAGAGAATCGTGTATAGTAAAATCTTTTCATTCCGAATGTAAAACATTTTATACTACAATAGAGTTTGAGGTCATTTTCGTCTCCATTGTGGAATTTATGTTCCAAAAAATAAATGACAAATTTATTGGGTTTTTTTAGCTGTAATTATTTGATAAATGTGATTTTTTTGCTCACTTGCAACTTAAAGAGTTTTATTTTTAAACTATTTGACAATTTGACGTCACTCGTTGGAAATTTTTACATTTTTGCATTAAATTTCATTATGATTATTAATTTTTCGTAGAATTGAATCTAAGTCACAATCAAATGAGTAAATTACCTGAAGAATTGGCGGAACTCCAGGAACTGGAGAGTCTCGATATTTCTCACAATTCGTTCATAGCCCTGCCAACGGTCGCATGTCGAATACCACAGCTCAAAAGACTTCTTGCAAACAACAATTCCATCATCGGTAAGCAATTGTAGTGATCGCCTTGAATTAAAACAAAAATTGATGATTATTAATCGTTTTTATAAAATAGAGAAAATAGTGATAATAAATATTATTAATAAAGATAATAACAGTATAATTAATTAACTATAATTTCATCGCTGATGAAAATCCACGATGTTTGAAGAAACTAGCGAATTTGATGGTTTATACTCACGCGAATCTCAACTTCCGTCTTTTTTCCGAATATTAATAAGAATAAAAATTAAATATTTGTTTTTCATTCTTTCTCAAATGAAATAACTTGACGTTAGTGCACGATTTATTGTTAAAACTGTTTCAGGTTAAAACTTTCAATAAAACGTTTAAATGTTTGAGTGGAAAAACTCGTAAAAATACCAATTTATCAAATGACAATTAATGTTATAATACTGTTAATGAATTTTGGAAACTTTTTGAACATTTTCCTTCCCTGAGTTGGGTACAAAAGTTCGTTAATTATTTGCAAAAACTATCAGTAACTGAGATGAAGTTTTTTCTTTACGTTTCAATTTTTTTTTTAGTGATAATCTCCGTGAGACATTTGGAGTAAAATTTAAAGTCGTTTTAATTTAATCGTGAAATTGGCATAAAATTAAAAATTCGGTTGAACGTTTATTTTCGTGAAAATAAAATGCAAAGAAATTAAAAAACAAAATGAGTCAATGATGTTAATGTTTTTCTTATTTTTTTTTTTCAAAAAGCCGTGGATATCGAGCAAGTGAGACGTTCACCAGTACTGGAGTTTATCGACCTGCAGCAAAATCCTTTGCCACGTCGAGTGCACGATCTTCTGGGAACCCTAACGGAGATCCGAGTGGAAATAACTCCGCGAGAAGTGGAAGAATGGGAAGATTTGACAGTTTGATGAGCTCCAAAAATGTGGATTCATAGTTTAACGTCGGCCAAAAAAACGATGAGGCAGAATTTGGACGTTCGAGTAGTCCGCAATTTTTCTTCAAGAAAAAAAACGCCTCGGAACGAGAATTTTTCTCGGGATGGCTCGCTCAAGGACTTCGTCAGGACGAACGCAAATTCGAAAGCTACGAAAAGAAAAGAAAAAAGAAAAAAATAATGAAAAAAAAAATTCAAAAAATAATCGAAAATAAAAATGAAACGGAGCAAAATGAATTCATGATAGAATAGTATTTTGTACAGTGAGAATAGACTGAAGCGCCTTTGTATAAAAAAGAAACAACAAACAAAAAAACAAAAAACTTAAAAACGTGTGGCGTGGTCGACGGTGAACAACGCCAAAGTGATCCTACGTATCTCTATTAATTAATTAAGCAATTACAGAAAAACGAATAACATATAAATCGTCATATTATTATTCAATGTACTTAATCGTGCCGGGCGACGACGAGACGAGGATTTTGCATTCTTTTATTTTTACCAAGCGATACATAAAACTGTGATTTTTTTCTCCTCTGAATCTGACGCGCGAAGAGTCAAAAAAAAAAAGAATTATAAAATTGATGTATGAAAACTGGTCTCAAAACTCTATTTTCCGAAAATTAATTCAACATTAAAAAAGAAAAAGAAACGCAGTTGCAAATAACAAATTCGTATAAACTTATTTTTGGCGTCATTCTGACGTATGAAAAACAATAAATGTATTCGTCGCCCGTTTACTTTTCTTAACAACTGTTAAAAAATATGAAGCACGTCAGGAATTCTGTAACTACTGCCAATATCGAACGAGAAAAGAGACTCGTCTTTTTTCCTTTTTTTTTTTACTGTTATCAAGTGCACAAAAATCCGGAACGAGCATTTTTGTATCCGCGACTGGAAGCTAAGATATGCAAATCTTGTACATTTAATATTGATTCTTTTTTTTTTTTTTTTTTTTTTTTTAAGGGTCTCAAAAAGCTAAAGGTGCGTATCTCGAAGATTTCAAAATGCTGAAATCTCCGAAGATGCCTTGTATTTAACACTGTATTGTTCGATCTAGTCAATGGTCCTCGGGACGTTGCAATACAATTTACGAGAATGTTCAATTTTCGTTTTAGACTCTAATAAAACTCTTCGAAATCGGCGAAATAATTATTTTTAAATATTAAATAAGAATATTGACGCACATCCAGTCAAAGCACATTGTTACGAACCACAACAATTCTATTATCTGAAAATTTTTTATCAATTTTCTTCTTTATTTCAATTACATTTGAACAAATTCTGTAACAGTTTATTCAACTTCAGACAAACTAATACTTTTTTCCATCAAAATTTCTTGCTAACTAAAGTGTCGTAAAACATTAAAATTCACAATTATTGACGAAACAGAATTTTCAAACGTAATTGAGAAAAACAAAATTCTCATATATAAAATGGGAAATGTGAAGGAGACAATTGATTGATTCACGATCTTCGCGTTTTGCTTGTAAATGAGTTATATTGGTTTAGTACCTGTATTTTCTCAATATTATTAATAATAATAATAATAATAATAATAATAATAATAATAATAATAATAATAATATGTATAATGAGTCGCAGAGATAATTATCTACAATACTTGTCAATGGATATAAAATCACAAAATATACATAGAGTGGACACGTTCGATATCTGAGAGATATGATGCAAGGATTCGTCTCTCTCTCTCTCTCTCTCTCTCATTAATCCCATAATTTTTTTTTCTTTCCCTAAAATCAGTCGATCCATCTCTCATCGAATTTTAGTTTTTTTTTTTTTTCATTGTTACGTATTGCAATTGAATTAGCTTTGTTTTCACCACAATACGATAAATCTCATTCAGTGAGTCAATGACAAAATCGTTGCATTTTATTACTTTAAATAAATTATAAAAAAAAAAAAATGTCGATTTATTGAAAAATAATTATTAATACAACCGTGGTTTTGTTTTTTTAAATATAAAAAAAAAGTCATTTTTCGGAACCATTGATCGCAAGTATTTTATCGAGAAATTCTGTTATCGAAGGACACACGATCTGAGAGTAGTTTAAAAATCGAAATAGCTTATTTTATTAAATGGAATAAAATAAAAATAAGTTTATAAACAAAAAGGTTTTCGGTGAACCTGAAAATCTAATGCAAATCATTTTCAGAAACATTAATAAATAAAAATTCATTGAGAAAATTTCTCAATAAAATGTATTTGGCCACGGGGCAATTTTCAACGCACGCAAGATAGTGTGTCCCTCAAAAAACCTAGTTTGACTCTCGATAATGATAAAAACAAAGTAATAATAACGGACGAAAAATAAATCGTCGTGATATCAAAGACGATGGAGACTTTCGAAGGATTAGTAATATTTGTTTGTTTCGTTTTTTATCCTTTAAATTAAATTCTCGGGTTTCGCTCGACACCTTCCTTCATATTTCACTTACTCTATAATCGCGTTTAAAGATTTCTCAGTTTAATACGGAAAAGCTACGCTTTGACGATCGAATATTATTAATAATATGGTATATACACGTACAGAGTTCGTACAGGTTTTTTTCTTTTTCTTTTACACACGACTATGTGATTTTTTAGCGCCTCGGGATTTGAAGCACGAAAACGAGAACGAAACTAAGCTCGTTACGTTTCGTTGAGGGGAAGGGAGGGAATTATACAGATGTGGGATTCCTCCCACGTGGAAATAAAAAGAATTTGGAGAGTCTTAAAATATGTATGAGCGAAATACGCGAATCGTTCTCCATTGTGATTTATATGTTTTTGTTTTGTTTCGTTTTGTGTTTTTTTTTTTTTTTTTTCCATTACACACGTGGGAAGAACCTGCATCCCGCGCGCGTTAATTTCATTTCTTCTTCATTTTGTGTCTCCATTTTTCAATCTGGCACTGCCGCGCATCTTAAGTCCTAAGTAATTTATCTCACCGCGCGCTAATCTCGCGAAATCCTGTTGACTTCCACCCGACGATATTTACAACGACGAAACTCTAAAATAAGAACTAAATTCACAATATCGTTTTGCTATTTCTTTTCTTTTTTTTGTTAATCATCATTTCTTGTTTTTTTTTTGCTCTTCTCTCGTTCTTGATACGAGTGAATCTACACGCACACACAAGCGCAAGCGCGAAGAGTTCTCGGGTCGATTCAATTCCTTGCTAATCAGTCTGTCTCGCGGTTTTTTTGGAGCCGCGAATTTGCTCCGCAGGATCGTCGATTCGAACACGAGAATCTCGCAATCATTCGTTCCTTGCTCGTTCTACAGCGACAAAAAAAAGCCGGAAACACACGAGTTTTCGCAGACACACACACACACACACATACAGACATATACAAGGCTTACATACACTGAGTAATTTGTTCTCGTTTAACTTTCAGCAAATATTTCAATTCGGCTGAGAATATTGACAAATTTGCGTCACAAAGGACCGTCCGAGCCATGACGCTGTTTTTTTAAATTACGCGATTCGTGAGCTCGAAGAAAGAGAGACAGAGAGAAAATGTGTGTGAGAGAGACAGAAAGAGATAGGGAAAAAAACCATATACGCGAAAATTGCAGAGTCAAGCATTTTTTTCGTGTAGTTTTTTTCATTCATGGAATATACGTAATTCTCCCTCTTTCCCCGTATATAATTGTACGTATGAAATAAAAATACGATTGCACAAAGTTCGATCCGCGTTTACAACGCCTCGTTAGAGACTACTTGACCCGGAGGGGATTGGAAATGGAAAATCGATAATTCTCTTTATCTTCGGAGCGATCATCAATAATCCTCGATTTCCTTTTGTTCATGGTTCGTACAAAATAGGCAACAGAAAAACAAGTAAATCATATAAAATAGAGCACAGAAGTCTCGAGAGCCTATTTCGTTTTCGTACTTTCTCCTTCCACGACTTTTTGGAAGAGTATTTTTTTCTTGCCTCTCGAATTGTTTAGGTTACTTTTTTCGTTTAATAATTTATCTGGATAAAGGGTAATTTGAGCGCTGTACGGTTCGCGCTTGCGTGTGTGTGTGTGTGTGTGGCTTTTTTTTCTTGGACGCAAGACCAACGATGTTTTTCGAGCTCTAGTCAGACGGTTTGTCTCAGCTGTTTGGTGAAAGTTGCTAGGTGTTGTAAAGCTGATATTCGATGTACGATGTCGGTACGAAACCCTCAATTGGCTGCGACATTCGACGAACCCTCGTCCAACCGTCGCCCTGGTCTAACTCTATCATATACAGCTCCTCGCCGTCGTACATCGGTATCGATCCTTCGCTCGTAGCTGAAAAAAAATATTGCGTCATATTTAGGAGCAAACTTCACAAAAAACCCTGTCGATGTAAAATCTGACATGTAAAAAAAAAATTATACCGAAAAAAAAACGTCATTTTTTCCTATTCAAAAACTTTCTAGTTCATTTACGCAAATCTTCAGGATATCCGACACAAATTGCCGAATTCATAAACACTTAGAGTTTCTATTTAGCCAGAAATATATTTTTACGATCACTGACGACAATTTTTCCTCAGTTCAAATTGTGTTTAAACCAAAGACTTTTCATCAAATGTTTAGTAAGAAAAACGAGCCCTGGTTTTATTGAAAATTACATCTTTTGATTCTTATGAATATTCCGAAAAATTCTTTATTTAGAAACTGCATTCTGTAGTGTATATAACGAAATGATATTCTGTTTGATGTTTTTTTTTTAGCTCTGAACACTATTTTTTATAGTAGTAAAATAATTATAAATTTGACTAGAATGATCAGGCTGCATGTCATTGTATGAAAAACAATCATACAACAGAAAAGCAACTTAATCGTCGAAAGACTTTCACAGTAATTTGACATTTAGGAATGAATAAATGGAGGGAAAACTCACCATCAAATGGATAAAGTGCTCGACAGGTTCCAAGGGGAGGTTGAGCGTCCAATTCATCGACGTAATATTCCTCGCCAGTGCTACCAGGTAACGACGTACGTGACGTACCGAGGCCAGATTCCGGGCTGTTCGTGGAACTGTGCATGAGTATGGTAAAGCGAGCGCCATTTCTATTTGCCTACATTCGAAATTTCTAACTTGCTGACACTAAAACGATTCTCTAATAATTTTTCATATTTTTTTCCTTCTCTTAAATCTCATAATATTTGACAAGAATGAATCTCTTACAAATTGTAGATCTCGTGAGCATAAAAATGAAAAGTACTGATTGAATTCCTGGCGACGTATACAAAAAGTGCATATCGTAGCATTAAATTGTTCAAAATTGTTCGAATTTCAACTGAAAGACTGAAAAAAGTATAACTCACTCGTGAGTCGGTTGAGGTGTTCCTGGAGCACTCTTTTTATGAACCGCTTGATTTGCATTTGCATTACTGACACTAGAATCCGACGCTGATCTCGAAAGACTTTCCTCGCCTCCCGAGTGACTCGATCTTCTCGAATTTATCGATCTCGTTGTGGAACCGTTGCTCGTAGGTTTTCGTGGTGTTTGACTTGGACTGGAAAAGGAAAAAAAAAACGACAATCAGTACTAGAAGAATACGACAAAGTTGCCAAAAAACTGTTCTTTCAACACAAATGTACAGATCAAATTCTGTTAAATAACTGACAAATAGGAAAATCAGAACGAAAAAAAAATCATTACTGAGGAACTTTTTCAATTTGAGTTATCAAAGTATTTTCTGTCTTCTGTCAATTGTGGACAAATGATAAATTGTGCTTGACAACTACCAAAACAAGTCGACCATTGAATAAAATAATTATTATAAGTTCCAATTAAAAAAAAAAACGTAGTACAAAAGCGAGCCGATTGAAAATTAGACTTCGAAGGGATAAAAAGTGATTTTATAAATCATAAAATCGAAAGACAAGTCCACGGTAAATGTTTTCAGAATTTGTAATTCTAACAACGAAACGTAAATGAAAACATCGTTTTACCTGGAAAGACTGACTCCGGCTTTCATGGCCTCTTCAAGATATCCTTGAAATTTGAGGAATTCGGCGCCAAGTTTATCCAATTTGTGACTCGACTGATTTAATTGGCCCTCTATACTCATGGGATCGCCAAGTGCAGGATTTTGTTCGTAAACGCCCTTCATTTTCATGAGGCCGTCTCTTGCCGCTGTTTCTTGTTGTATCTTGGCCTGAATCTCGTCGAGTCTCTGCTGCAATCTTTTTCTTCTTTGATTCGGTGGTAGATCACTACAGTCCTCCTTCGCACCATCACCGTATCCAGGTACATTGTTCTATGGTGTACAGATAAATCTATTGAAATACTTGCAAACGTGTGCACCGACCCTGAACATCCCCCGTACAAATAAACAATACATCGAAACAAAAAGTACAACGTTTTCAGTAGACACTACCACCACCGTTCCTGTTAAGTAGAGCAGCTCGACGATTTATAAAGCGTGTTAAAAAAAGCACCGTGATTTTGACGTTACTTACATCTCGTAACATTTTACAACATTTTGTTTAATTATTCTCAAAATTATTTGACGTAATACTTAATCTGTTTAAATGATTGTAAATTTTTTCAAATTATTTCCGACACTTCTTCATACTTGAAATCATTTTTCAATTTTTCAAAATTTGTTTAAATTTAATATTAGAGTTGTCTTCAATGGATAGGAAGGATTAAGATAATCAAAGAGAACCTTTTCTCATTCTTGTGAAATTAAATTAAAATAATCAACTGCATGTTCATTTGAAGACAAACCTCTTTTTGACGTTCATTCCATTTCCATTAATAGTGTTCGAATTTTAAGCGTTCGTGGAGAAAGACAACAAAGGTTTTCGGAAAAAACGTTGCCATTGTGTGTTCAAAGATAAAAAAAAACATGAAAAAGATGATTGAAAAAAGAAGCTTTGAAGCCTTAAAATTAATGAAGCGATGAAATGAGGGTAAGAGCACGAAACGACCCGTCTCGGTTGTTAGTTGATCTAATTGCGATTTTGTTCGAATATTCCGAACAATATGAGGTATGAAAATTTCAAGGAAACTGACAGTAATGAAAGAAATTTTGAGGAATGTCAATTCGATTTTGCGAGTCAACTTTTGACAAAAATGAGAGTAATATTTGAAAAATATTTGATAATGACCTTTCTAAAAAAAAATAAAAAATAAACAATTACAGCTGTTACTGGACAGAATCGGCGAGGTACGAAAAAAGAATACGACGAATACGGCGTACAAGACATACAATTACAATTTATTTTCGTGATTAATATTTTTCTCATATGCAAGGAAGTAAAAAGATTACATAAAAAAAATCGTCAAAAAATGCATAAGTAGTAAATGAGAAAAGGACAGACCTTCAAAGCTATGCACACCTCGATCAACTTCTGTCGTTTGCATGAAACAAATCACATAAGCGCGTCATTCAGCGTGTATATATATATTTTATATTTATATGTATATATAGACACAAAAAAGTAGGCCAGTGAGCAAAAGCTGGTGGATAGAAAAATACAGACTCGGCAGAAAAATCGTATTTACTTGTTTTCTTTTTCTTTCTTTTCCTCATTCGCTGCTTTAGTGATGTATAAATAAGGAACTGAACACAATCGTGATTCATCAGAAGTCAACATTAATCAGCTTTAAAGTTACAAATAAACAAAGAACTGAACGTTCAATATTTCTGTCAATAATTTTATTTTTGAATGACATAATTCTTTAATTTCTTTTGTTTTGTCTCAAAATTGTATATTTGCTAAATTATATTTAAATCACGTTCATATCTTTCTGAGAATTGTTTATTGATTTTTTCTTATTGATTTAATGACACGAAGAGAATAAAAAATTTGTTTTTTTTTTTTTCATGACTCGCTATTTTTGATCTATATTGAAACAATCAGTGCTAAATCATTTTTTTTTTATTCACTAAGCAGAGAAAAGTGATGCTTATTGAAAACATTTATTGAAAATATTTCGTCGAAACTGTTATTTCGCGCTCAAGGAAAAATCTTAAATTTATTATTTGATATTGTAAATGTAAAACAATTGAGTCTGCCGAATTTGTAATTCCATCAGAATCTTGTTTTTGGGACCTTATAATCGTCATTGGATTTTTGAAAAAGGTCGTTTTGCCTGGTGCGTCATTTTGCAATATTAGTTAGCATTATTTTTAGTGTTTTCGTAGCTTGTTTTTAATGGCGAACGTAATAAATATGTACGATGTGCACTAATTGCGAGCATTAAGAGCGAGCATTTGGAGCAAGCGGTCAACCGGGGATACTTACTAAAAGATAAAGGGGAAAAGGGCATAGTATCCAAAATCGGAGTCCGGTTGTTTGTTGATAAAACAAGAGATCGAACCATCCACCAAATTAATAGAAAGTACAAAAGTATAAGTTAGATTTGTTTATTGAAAAAAGAGAATGAATTAGATGACGATTTCATGACTGTGCTCGCTCGAATGATTGTTCAACATCTGTTTAGTTACCAAATCTTGTCTCTACTTTATTTTTAAAGATATTTTGAGTGTGAACAAAATTTTAATCACTTAATCCAGCTCCTTGAGTTTCTCGTATTAAAAAATGCATAACGATGTTATCGTGACAATCACGTATGAACATACGAAATTATATTTTTATTTAAGAAATAAATAAAATAATAATTAAGGAATTAGAACAGAGGGTTCTTGGTCATGCCAAGGCTCGGTGCATCGCAAGTTTTGTGCATAATGTTAAAGATTTTACAGAAACTGATAACAAGAGAAAAAAAAATGTATCTTATCATAAATAAATTTACGTAAATGTTAAAGGAATAAAATTTTTTTAAATGCTGCTAGCGCGGGCATATAAACATCGAGGGCACTAATGATATTTGATTCGAATGTTACGATAAATAAATATCAAGCAAATTTTTCAATTGATACGATACCTTGTTGCTACTAAAAATGCCAAATATGCCAACGCGTTTTTTCATTTTTCCACCGGAAACGGTACCCTTGACCGTTAAATGATTGTGAATCGGTTGCATAACCGGTTGCGACAATTGACTATTGCTGTCGTAAGATTTGGCCACGGACAAATCCTCGAAGGGAAAATCACCGGGTGGCGTAAAACCACTTTTGTAACGTTCGATCACCATCGAAGTATCTTCCTTCTCATTTATTTCGTTCGCTGCTTTTTCTATACCGTCCAAACATTGGGCTATTATTGGTGCAACAGCTCGTTCTATTTCTACGGATTTCATCATGTAATTTCGCATATTTTTTATCCTCTTTTCGTCCAATTCCTGTGAATAATTTTATATATTATTTTTTATTTATTCATTTAGTATGATGATTATTGTTAATGTTGCTATTACTTCAAAATAATAACAACAATTATAATAATTAAAATATATAAATTTCAATTTTTTTCTAAATTTTATTAGTTTCGTTTTCAATATTGAATACAAATTTTTTATACTTTATTTAATTTATCAAAAAAATAACATTTATTTCCTCCATGAATATAAAAAAAGTTAACATGTTAAAGAATAAAAATAAAATAATAAACAAATAATCAATAATAGAAAGGAAAGTTTGAATTTTGATGAAATGTTCTATTGTTTTTATTATCGAGGGTAAAAACGATTGAAAGATTAAAAAAACAATGTACCTGTAGATGCTGAAAAACTTCCGGCATTGCCGTGTGATAATGCAACGTCTGCATTTCGTTCGTCTTTTGCAACTGATTCGCGTACTCGGTCTTGGCCTCCTCGCTCTGTTGAGTTTTCAGAGTCATGTTCATTCGCTGTTTCTCAACCTGTGAACGATCAGACGAAAGACAAATTAGGAAAATACCATAACAGACTACTCACACGACAATTTCTTTTCCGTTGAATCAACATAGAATGTTATTTTTTAAGATTTTAATTTCCTGTCAACTGCACAAATAAAATATTAAAAATTAATTTAAGATCAATTACGTTTTTCAACTACAGCTATTTTTTTATTAGAATCCATTTGGTATTTATCATATTTTAATTGTTTATTTTTTTTTTTTAATACAAATCGAAAAAAGTTCAATACTGGAAATGGAATGAACTGGTAACTGATCAAATTTCAATGATAGATAAAATTATTGGAAATTCTGGTTCGAAACTTTTTGTACTTTTCTTCTTCAATATATATTTATATTTATTTAAATATTTCATAAATCCTTGAAGAAATCAATGTAGGTCAAGAATTTTCATTGCTATTTGCAATTCAAATATCTCAGTCTCGTCTGTCACAGATTCCAACAATAATTCGATTTCTTGTCTCTTCTTCAATTTCAATTTACCTACTACAGTAACTTTTCTTATTTATTGACGTCTCTTTCATAATATATTACGGGTCAGGAAAATAACCTTTTTTCGCTAGAATTATAAAATCGAATGGCTTTTTGTTGAAGTTTTTTTCACGATTTCACAATTTCTATTTTTAATCAAAAACTAATTGTTTCATTTTTTTTATTTTTTATTTTGTAACTACAATTTCAACGACGACTAACGGGTTTTTTTTTCTATAAATAAATTATTTGATTCGAAATTGATAACAAGGAAATTTTTTCGATCAATGGTGAAATATTTTGTCCGAATTTCCCTGCTTCGGAAAATTCAAAATAAAAAAGTGAAAATAAAAATTACCTCAGCTCTCGATAAATTCAAATCGGCATCGGCTCTCTGATAATTCTCGAGTGCTTTTTCCGCCTCGCGAAAAGCCTTTTCATAAGCTTTTCTCGCTCTTTCGAGACTACCAATTTGTGATGCAAGGTTGGTCATTAATCGGGCTCCTTCCTGTAGATGCTTTTTCCGATCCTCTTTGAAGTCCTTAACGAGAAGATTGAGCTCGCGTAAAACATTGGCCTGTAGATTTTCGGCGATAACTTCACGCTGACCGGCTTGGTCGTTGACCTCGTTGAGCTCCAATTTGAAAGCTCGACATGGGCTGTACCTTTGTGCAAAAAATAAAGTGCACGTTACAAAAAAAAATAAAGTAACTTTATAAATAAAACGAAAGAAATCACGAAAAAATGATGAAAAAAATATAAGAAATACATTTTTCAACCATTTTTTCTCATTCCCGATTCAGAAAAGTCGAGAAAAAAGAAGAAAAGGATTTTTCACACGATTTGCTTTGGGTCGTGAGAGTGCGGGAGAAATTAATCCGCTCGAGAGGGTTTTGCCGAGGTCAAACGGGGCAAAATTCTTCCCACATGTGGAACAAGCCTGGTAAATATATCTCGACATAGTTTTCTGACCCTCTTGTAGGCAAACGTACATGAGATATAATCGATTTTACAAAAGTGCTACTGTTTAATAAATCGTTCAAGGGTTGGTTATTTAATGACGTCATATTTGTAATCTCTCTTTTTTCTCTGTATCTTTATCTTTTTCTCTTTTCCACTCTGTATTTCTGAGGCTGTTCGTCAATTTCTGGAGTGCCTCCCACGCATCCCGTCAAGTAGAGAGCTTCTGTTTCGTGTCGACGGAAAGTGAGAAAAGAGAGAGAACAAAGATTACGAGTCGCAGTAAGTTAAGCTTTGCTTACGAATAAGCCACTCACGACATTCCCTCCTCGTACTTTTTTCACTCCTGGCCCACAATTTACAACAATAAACAAACTCGAAGATTGCATTGTCAAAATGCACAACAAATTTTCAATTTTTTCCAAAACTAATTGTGACACTTTTGACTAAAAAAATTCTAAGAAATTAATAAAACGTAGAAATTGGCCAATAAAAAATGGAATTTTCGTTAGGTTTCAACGGTGCAAACTTCGATGCCATAAAAAGAATAATTGTGCTGTATTTTATACGATGGCATGGTGCACCAAGTAGAAAAATTTGACTCCCACGAGAGTCACTTTCACCGAGCACAAACGATACGTGCATTCGTTGACGAGTCCTGATTCAGGAATTACTTTTTACAGCACGATCGTATAAGAACGGAATAAAGAAATTCGATTTTTTTTCCTCTCAACAGTAATTTATTTTGTTCAAGTGGCGCCGGACCCAGTCAAAAGGACGTGAACTATTTATTAATGGTGAAAAAGAAAGAATGACACAAGCCATAGAACATTTTCGAATTAATCGAAACACGATTTTACTTTTACGCTGGTTCGTCTTTTTTTTCTTGTTATTTAGTTCATGTTTTTTTTTCTTTTATTTTATTTTGCTTGACTGGGGTGCACATTAAATTGTTTAAAAAATTTATATACTCACTGATGATCTTCTTCCTCTTTTTTCTTCGGTTGATAATTTTTTACTAGCCTCCTGAAATGTAAATAAAAAAAACCAATATTGTCACATACATTACGGATTGTTGCTAAAAATAAATATATACGAAAGGATTAAGATGTTTGAAAACCACTTATACATTCATAATAAAACTTCTAGTACAATGCTATGCTATAATGCTATAATACTATGCAAACATTATCATAATATTCAAGGGTGACAATTAAAATAAAGTTGCGTTTCGATCGAAGTCTATAAAAATTCAAGGAAGAATGCCAACTCTTTCTTTCGTTTTTACGTCAATTCGTGGGTGTCGTATTTGGGTTTGCTTATTTGGTAAGTTGGGCCACATTGAGCAATACTCAAGTTTTTTTTTTTTTTTTCAACATCAATACCAAGACGATTGGCAATAAAATCATTGCGGAGGAGGAAAATGGTCAATAATAAGGTCGTGGGCAATAAAATGAAAATCCTGATAAAATGTGAAAGATAAATTGACTTATTCATGAACTTTTCATCTCAAGAATTTCCAAAGTCATCCACAGTGATGATATTTTGTTGAATTCTCATTTATTTAGTTTTTTTATTTGAATTTTATAATAATTTGTATACCAATAATAAATTGTAGCAATTAATTTTTATTTCTTGTGTAAGTTTGACATGATTCGAACTACATAGAAAGTACGAGTTTCGATGTACGTGAGAATTGTTCATGTTTGAACTAGCGTATGGTGGATTCCATTGTAGTTCACTGAGTCACCGACAGAGGGACAAAATAACGCACTAGAGAGAGAGAAAAAAAGAGAGAGAGATGAAGTAGTAACGAAGATAATTAGTAACAGTGCACGTTCCAACGTCGTATTCGTCGTCGAAGGTGAAAAGAAACGTGCGAGAGAGACGGAAGGAGAGAGAAAGCAAGATAGAGACAGAATTTACTCACGTTGTTGAACGTGCACGGAATTGTGCAATTTACGATAAGCTTATAAATGTGCTAGAGATATATTAAGTAGACGAGAGGTTTGTAATCTTTGATTTTTTCGATCTGGACAAACTGTTCATTGGCATTTGACTAGAAGATTGACGAGTGGCATATAAAATGTATGAATGACAAAGGCAAAATAAATTAAATATTCCGAATAAATTTAATCGATTTTTCAATCCGAATACGTCGTTGTAAAAATTATTATTATTATTATTATTTTTTCAAATTTATTTCCATACTCGTTTTTTTTCATATTTTCATAAAAAAAGAAAAGCAAGATCTTAAAGATAATTGGGCAACAAGAAAAAGTGAATTCAGAATCGAACCAAAAAAAAATGTACAAGGACGAGAAAGTAGAACGATTTTTTAATGCTATTTGGGATCGTCTTCTCCCTAAAGTCTGCAGAAAATAATCATAAAATGGCATTCAGAATCAAGAACGAACGTCGAAGTGAAATACTGTGAATAAAAAAATAATAATAATCGAACGATCAATTGAGTTTAAAAGAAACTTTCAATCGTATTGAATACTTTCAAGACACCCGTTACAAAGAAAAGTACCGGCAGTTACAGTAGACGTCATTCACAAGAGACAAACAAGGGGGGCCTTTAATGCAGTATTACCGGCAGTTTGTGTCCCTGAACTCACTCGGTACATAATTATATATATGTATATAAATGATATACATAAATATATGAATGTATATGTGTGTATACAGGGCGTTTCGAGGTGACCAAACAATTTTGGTACCACGTGACCATGACAATATGAAAAAATCTCAAAAAAAAAGTCCCATATATTTATCAGGAGATTCACAGTAGAAAAGTTGTTGAATTTTCATAAAAAATCACATTAAATATCCAAAGAACGTGAAAAAATAATAATTTTTTATAAAAATTTCACGAACTAACGATTTTATAAACAAATTTTCGTATAAATATTGCGATTTTTCATTTGTATTGTATTTGAATTTTGATAAAATATTATTGAATTTGTGAAAAATCGTTTAAATTACAAACAATCGAATCAAGGACAAACGTAGATCAGGGCCGAATGAGATTACGAGCATTTTCAAAGCTTGATTCATAAGTAATACAATGTCACATGAATCATGTAAAATTGAAACAAGACTCTTTACAAAAATACACAATGTGCGGATGAGTGGCTACGTTTCAAAACACCAAATTACGAGTTCGTAAAAGTTGTTAAATTTTAGAATCATTGTATCGAAGAAACTATTATTAGACAAAAAAATAATAATGATTTTCATGCTTATTATTATAAAAAATTATGAAACGTTTTCGAAGGGTCATTGACCTTATTGAATCAGGTAAAAAAATAATTTTGTGTTTACACCCGTAAACAGGAACAATTTTTTTTTCTATTAATTTTAGAAATGAGAATAAAAAATGGAAGATCGTAGGGAATGAAATCTGTCAATTGATATCGGGACACCCAGTGTATACAAAAAGTTGCCTCTCGTTGAACTCGTGTATACCATTCCGGTCTCACGTACACGCGATATAATGTACTCTATATATTAAATAGGCTCACACACAGTAGTACACACATTTATTTTTATATCTCCGCTCCCAGAACGTTCCCTTCTAACTTCATTCTCTGGATAGCAGACAGAATATTACTCTAATTCTCATTAAACATTTATATTTGTTGTGCTAAATTATGCATCAATGAATTCATTGAAATTCACACGAAAAAAAAATGACATCGATCGATGGAGTATTAATGACGGTCAATTTTTTTTTAATTTTCGTTTAATAATTCGATTTAACGTAGCAGACTTGCTACAGTCACGTTCGAAAGTTAACTCTACGGTTGATTTTCGAAAACGTGGATATAACTTGCGATGTAACCTAATAATGTTAATTTTTATGTCTTATAGCATTGTAAAAACATATAAACTTTGGGGAAAAAATGTTCAATGTGAAGTTTAGAGGTTGGGAAATAACCACGTTTTTCATATTTAATTCACAGAGCTTTTAATTTATATCGTTGAATCTCCGAAACTAAACGGTCAAAATTTTCGATTTTTTTTTAGAAAAAACTTCGTCATATGATGCGTTGTAATTGAGTAAAAAAAAATGAAAAAATTTGTTGAAACGTTTCGGAGTTATCTCATGAAATGTGAATTTTTTTGCTGCTTCCCCATAAGAACGCGTGTGGAATTGTGCAATTTTTAATTGCCAATATCGCGAATACAGAATAGCGAATGTTTTTGAAATTTTGTACATACTCAAGATTTCATAAAATTCTGTGTGTAAACGCTTTGGCATAGCTACTACCTTAATTCTTATTCTGAACACGAATAAGGAATGAGAAGAAATATTTTTGAAGGTAAATACCTTTTGAATAAATTGACCCTGCTCATTATAATGTATTCACCTTCATTTGAACTTTCAGTTCGAATTTTATTATCTTATTTAAGGAAATATTTGTATCATTTTATTTTATTTGAATTTATTTTTTATTCTTAACGAGAATAAGGATCAACATTGTACATTTTTTAAGCTAAATAAATTTTTAGTAATTGCTGTGGATCGGTAGGATGTACAAGGCTCTGATGGAACTTTCTGTTCAAATTTTATTTCATTATTTAAGTAAATATTTAAAATAATTGTATTAATATTAAAAATAAAAAATTAAGTTAATTTTACCTAAGATTCCCGGCGTATTCCACTTCAATTTTACACCTGTCCCGTATAAAGTGGCCATACCTTTCCAGAAACTCTATTCCCTTTTGCGTGTGTAACGACAAATTGTCGAACTGGTCCTGAAATCAAAAAATTAAATTTGCAAAATTAAAATTAAAATTAAATATATGCTCATGATGAATAAAAGGATTGTAAAACCTTGCAGCAAAATATTTGCACACCGGATGATCTTGCATCGAAAAAAAATTACTTGAAAAGCATTTCAAAAAATTGGAACAATATTTTATTTTTTTTTAACAAAATAAAAGAACTTTCTATTAAAATGTAAAAGCATAAAAGAAATGTGTGGAGTTGCAAAAAATTGTGGATCAGTTCAATTTTTCCTAAATCGAGAATTGAGAACGAACGATGAGAAGAAATATCAAGAAGAATTTTTTGGAGAATCTTGAATCTTCGCGATCTCTCTTCTCTCCCTAGTCCCTCTTATTATTATTCTTTCTCCTGGCGTCTCGGGATCGCACAACGATCGGTAAAACCGGATCGTGCCAAATATGGCTTGTCGAGCCTCGTATATAGTTTATATATTTGTATACATATATATGAGAGAAATATATTTTACATGGAGAGTTATTCGTATAGTCATCGCGCGTGGATCGTCGAGAAAGTCACGCGTTTTATGCTGCATTATATAGCTGCGTAACAAATTGGCAAAAAAAAAAATACCAAATAGATACCAAAGGCAAAATGTCAAAATAACTATAAAAATGTATGAAACGCTTCAATTAATAATCCATTCGTTTCCCAAAATAGTCACGAGAAATTTTCCTTGAAAACTCGCGATCGATTATTTATTTGAGATTTTATAATTTTTATAGTTGTCATTTTGTTACCAAAAACGGTGATTTTTTTAAACTAGGTTTAAAAACAATAAATATTCGTTGAGAAAATTTGATTCGTGCTGAATTGAAGCAAATACAATTTTATTTTCATACCATAACAGAAATATTTTAATAGAATTGAATGTGAGAAATATAAAAAGTGATGGATATTTACTAAATATATATATTCATTTTGCTAATATAATTTTCATTTAAAAAGTAGAGAAAAAATTGTCAATTACATTGACAAGTAGCTCCAAGGGCGTTTGTCTGGAATCAAGGGCCTCGAAAGTGTGTAACTTGGGTCAACGACACAAGCATGTGTGTGACACACATTTCCGAGTGCACTCACGACACAATGAGAAATTTCGCAAGACTTGGAGTTCGTTTTAACTCTGTAACACAACTTTCAGGCTTATGCACTATAGATTTACTACGTAATAGTCAAAGCATAAGTGTGTACGTGTGAAAAAGGGACAATGTGGTGAGAAAAAAAAATAGACGATTTAGCAGGTCAGTGTGAAAAGTGAAACTGGTCGAAGAAGTCCAGAAACGTTAGAAAAAAAGGAGAAATTAATGCTTCAAAAAGTATTGGAAGAGAAACGAGGAGAAATTTTATGTTCCAATAAATATTTTAGATAATTATGGATGTTTAGAAAAAAATCCAATTAATTAGAAAGATTTTTGTATAATATAATATTTTGAGTGGCCACTTCAAGCAATTGACACTTTTCCTCTCGCTCTTTCTTCATGGTTTTTAGTCAATTAAACTGTATAAATAATCAACGAAATTATAAAACATTCTCTTTATACATATTTTTGATTAACGATTTCGTCTCTAAATTTGATGAAAAAAGAATAATAATAATAATATGAAAAAAAAATAAAAGTAGCTCTTGACTCGTTAAATTGAACTTTTCGATCGATTTCGATTCTCTCCAAGATATTCCATGATCTCTCGTACTTTTTTTATGGTTACCATAGCGATCTCTTGGCACTGCTGTAACGGTATAACGAATGAGGCTACGAGTTGGCTTGCAGTTTCGAGCAAAAAGCACTCGAAGAAAATGCCAGAGTGTTGAAATAAGTTCAAATATGTGTTTTATATATATATAACTATATACACATTTATGATCAGCCTTGTTTTATTTCTCCATAAATCACTCCCCTCAGCACAGTATCATTTGTGAAAAAAAAACGTCTTTTGAACAATTTCTAGATCTTACATGAATTTCTACAAAAATAAAGTGCAAACTATTTCTAATCGAATTTGGTGAATATTTTTATATATAACGATTACAATGTTTCTCATTTTAAAAACCAAAAAAATTCATCTTGAAAAAAAAAAGGTTGTATCAAAAAATCAGAGTTTCACATGCAGGAGAAAATATAATTGAAGCATTCATTGAAAAACGGTGCAACGTGTCCTTTTCCTTTTTCAGATGAGCGAGGTCTCGGCCTTGGACGTTGATACGAAAAGGGGCAAGATCGTAAATGACGCATTCAACAGTCACATACATACAAGTATGTAGAGGTATAAAATTCGAGCAAATCCTTTATTCCAATTTGAAAAAGATTATTGTGTTTAGTAATCTGTCTCGTATAGAAATTTTTATCATCACTTTTTTGTTTGATAAAAATAATAAAATTACAATGACATCATTGTAATAGTTGGCAGTAGATAAAACAAAGAGCAATTTGGAAAAAGAATTCATGAAATAAAATACATTTTTGAGGACATTAAATACGTGCAAAAGCCGAGGGTTGAGAATCCCTTGAAAACGTTGCACAGTGGTTTTAAATCGTGTTTTTTTTGCCTGCTGGGACTCTTCGATTCGACATATATATTGTGCAATCGTATACTCGTAGTGTACGTGTTAGAGATAGGTATAGAAAAGTGGGAATCGTATAAATGGAGGAGGGTAAGGACGTAATATATTCGGCAAGATCGAGAAAAAAAAGGGCAGAGTGGAGACAATTCAACCAATCGCAGTTTTTCTGTTTCCTGTCGACCTTATAGCACTATATTCACCCCAAAGGTCGATAAGAGGAAAATCCTCGTCATAGCCGCGTGTGCACAGTGAAAGAGAGAGATGGAGACAACCCCGGTCACCGAGGTGAGTCACCGGAATCTCTCTCGTTCCCTCATTCTTTCGTTCTCTCTCTATGTCCACAATGATACATAAATCTCTCTTTTTTCTACGATAATTGAGGTTTTTTTTTGTTATTCGAGAAATAAGAACGATTCGAAAAGTTAAAAAAATTATGAATAAAAAAAATATTTTTCATTGCATTGGATCTCGTGGCTCCAACAAATTGAAACTCTTTTTAGTATGAATGGAAAAAATCCCGAAGTATTTTTGATAAATTCTAATATGCCCATAATTTTGTACGGCATTTGTGGACCAAAAAAATTTGTTTGGCATCGACAAAAACATTTCGATTGATGAAGAATATCGAAGAACAGGATGTTCATCGAACTGAGGGAAAAAAGTGCTGCATATTTCTAATCATATCTAAGATCATGTCTAAAATTTCATATTTCAATAAAATAAAAAAATGATAAATACAACATCAATGATAGCGGAAGCGAAGGAATGAAAACAAAAACTATTTGTGTATTTATAAAGAGGATTCAGTGATGCTCGTTGTTCTACGTGTCACGTTGCAAAGATTTAGTGTTTTCATATATCTATTTTGAATTTGAAATTTCACGAAAATCAAAGAATAAAGCAAATAATTATGTAAACAAATAAATAAATGTTAAAAATGAATTACTATTGAATAAATGATTTATTTCGTGATGGGAAGAAATTAAGAATTGTTAAACAAAGGAATTCATTGTTATAACACAATAACATTAATAACATGGCAAAATTAATAGCAAATTAGTTGATTTGAGGTGTAGTGTGTTGGGTACAAGAATACAAGATGAAATCGTTGGACTTTGTCGTGTATACGTATGAAAGTAACAAGTACAGTGTATTGTCGAGCAAGTTTTGTGCTATATATGTAACAAATGCACTTGCCCCTCTGGTCGAACCGGGTTTTTGCCCCTGGGGGGTAAGGGGAAGGGGAGGTCGCGAAACGAATGCCACACAATGGAAACTCTTCGTGTGTCTACAGAGACACTCTCCGATATCTTCTTTTCTTTTCTCTGTATCTCGATCTTTTATGAATAGAAACGAGTATTCTATAGACCAATAGAACTTGGCCTACCGGATTAAATTCACTGTGACAAAAAAAAAGAAAGAACAAGAACGAGGGGAAAAGAGGATGAGTGAAAATCGAGACATAGATGCTGTGGAATGCAGGCTAAAGTTTCGAGTGCATTTGTCCTTGATGCACCTGTTGTGTTGAATTTATTCTCAATATAGTAAGAAAGCTCGAATAAAATGCTTAGAGGATAAATCGTTTAAATAACTATTATTTTCACGTCAGAATTATTATTATTTTTATATTATTTTCCATTATTTTCTCTACAATTTTGTATGTAATTGAAAAAATGGATAAATCAACAATTAAAATTGAAAAATTCCACGTATTCTGAATACGAGACTTTCACATAAAACCAGAAATCAATTTTTCATTTTCAAGATTAATAAATTGACATTTTTCATTCAACGATTTTTTTTTTTTCTATAATGAAAAATAATTCAATAATGATATTTATTTGCAATAGTACTTTTCGTAAACTCTATTTATAATTCAATTGTAAATGAATTTTGATGTATTGGGAATAATTATTAAGAATATTATCAAATAAACTCATGAAATACTAGAAAAATAAATTGTTGAGAAATTTATATTTTCTGATTACGTATCAAAAGAGATTTTAAGGCTCGACATATTTTTGCTGTCGTTTGCCATCGAGGTATGGGAATTCCTAAGAGTTTAAGCTTCGATATCGATTGGCGAGATGCACAATCGAGGGTAAGAAGTGCAGCAGACGGAAAAAGATGAGAGTACCAAAGAAATGGGGGAGAGGGTGGAGAAAATTTGGTCGATGAAAAGAAAACGTAGAGATGGAGAGGGGATATGAGGCAGAGGCGTGGGTGGCTGACTCGAGCAAGTGTGCATTATGAGTCACGTAATCGAGTTGAGGGGGCGAGTTTCACCCTCGTGCCTCTTTCTCTCTCGCTCTCTTTCTATCGATTTTCCACATTTCTCTGTATACGTGTGTATAAACATAGCAAAGGGCGTCATCCTATAGAACGTATGTTCGAAATAGTATTTCCAACGACCGGTGACTACGCATTTCGTGACTGAACTGTCTGTCTGCTAAACTTCGCTTTCAGCTCTCTCTTTCTCTCTCTTTCGTTATCTTTGATAAACTTCAACGATTGAGTGGAAATCGATAATGTCGTCTGGCATCACACAAAAAAAAGTGAATCACAAGAAAAATCGGAAATCGATACGATTTTTAAAGTTTACAAGTTTAATTTTTGTTTATAATTGGGCCTGATATCTTACACTTTATAATTTTAGTAAAAAAAAAAAAAAAGGAAAAAGTGATGCACAATTTTGTTGAAATGACATTTAAAAAAATAAAAAAAACATTAAGTTCTTAACGAATTTTTATTGGAATTATTTTCGGTATAAATGTAAGCAATTGTGAAGAAAAACTACAGAACTACAGAAATTACAGAAAAAGTTATGACCAACAAAAACATTTATGGTTGTCGTTTCGAGGGCTGGTCAATGACACTCTTAAAGTGCTCGTAATGCTTAGTAAACCCTCGTGAACTTTTTCAGCGTGACTAATCTTGACCACATATACATATACGTGCGTATAAAAACATACATATTGTAATTCAAGCTTGGAGTCAATTTTTATTTACTTTTTCTGGTACTTGGAGACTATAATAAAGTTTAAACAGATCAATGTCTAAACACCTCTATTTGTATATATATTCATATTTTACACGAATAAAACACTTGAATAAAGTTAAAAAAATTAGCAACGGGTTTCTGTCACTTATTCCGAAAAGTCATTTCAGTTTTATCGATACTAATTTTTTTCCAGTACACGTTTTATTCTTCGAAAATCAATTATTATACTTTTTTTTTGTAACAGCTCACAATAAAAATGTAAAAACACAAAAAAACTGGAAATCGAATGGAAAGTCTAAAGCAGCCTCGGGCGAAGTCAATGCTTGGGTATGGATGACAGTTGGGTGATAAAAATGGAAAAATAATTAGTTAATATAGTTATGAATTAATTCCAAAAATTCAAACCTCGAAATCCTGAAATAAGCATTAACAAAAAAATATCAAACTGTTCGAAAATAAATGTTAATCGTTCGATAATCTAGGAAAAGCCAAAAAAATAACGATTCACAATCAGAGTTCACTTCCCAAGTTATTTATGTTCGATATTTATTAACATAAAGTAAGAGAAATAAAACAACAATTCAACAATGTAATAATAATTTAATAACGTAAATCTTGAAACGATTTTCGACTTTGAGGACGGGTGAACAAAATGTCTGGGGTGTGGAAACCATCTGCTGTCCCAAACGAGAAAAAAAAAGAAAAAAAAAAGAAATGTCATAAGCAGATGAAGTAAAAATACAAATCGAAAGCATATTTTTGTGATTTATATTTTGTGTTTGCATATAGGTTATATTTGATTATTGTGTACATACGTATGAATTGTAAACATAGTCGTATTTATTCTTTGTTTCAAGTAAAAAGATAAAGTTATTTTGATTTATGGTTTTTCGAGTCTGGAGAATATCTCACAAATCCGTACAAATATTTATAAGTCGCGTTTAACAGTATTGAACAAACATCGTTCGCAAGGAGAGTCGATCGAGTTGAACGCGAGTACGATCTATAAATAAAAAAAAGTACAGCGTAAATGCTCGTATAAAAATTTTGCGATCTCGATAAAAATTGTTGAAGGCTTATCATCGTGTTATCGTCTCGAAATCCGACAGACAACAATTCAAAATTAATGCGGCTTTCTTTAACTTTTATCGTCACGTTTAAACTGCAGACTTTTTTTCTTCGTTTTTTTTTTTCAGAGAAAAACGTTTCTGACGTTCGTTCTCCAATTTCAATTGAAGATGGAATCGGGGCACAATAAATCAATGATTACATAGCTGAATAAGTAGAATGAGGAAAAAAAAACGACAGAACGAGAAACATGTTTGAATACTAAAAGTAGAGTTGTGAGGAGGAGGGAGAAAAAAAAATGAAAATATAATGTACGAAAGAAAGAGTGTGCGCCAAAAATTTCTGTGGCCCTGCCCTTGGATTTTGCCACGCCTTGTACGAGCCATGTGAGAAGAGAGATCACATCTGCATTCCTCGTAAATGCGGAGGAGTATGTTATAGCTCGAAATATACTACATTACGTTCTACACTTACGTTAATGTAAATATGTATATACGAGTATACGAAGATTTTCAATTTATTTGAAAAATTTCGTTACCACGTGACTGTCAAAAAATAGTGTTGAAAAAATCTTTATTTTTATTACGAGCCCCATTTTCTTATTATGTCAAATCTTTGCGAAAGCGCATGTTTCGGTACACAAAAAAAAGGTATTCTTCGTACCAATTCAACGGACTTACGATTTCCTTCGAACATTTTCGAAACGATATTTATCAATAATAGTTACATGTTAAAAATTTAACGGAATGTTGCATCGTTGGTGGAAATACATTAACACTCAGACTTTGAGTTATAAGAATTTAAATCAAATGGTAACAAAAAAAATATGGAATTAGTGGCATAAAATCATTGCCAAACCTTGAGGGCTACTTTTAATTTCTCTTGGAAATTAAAGTGTTGTTTCATTCATACGTGCAATATGAATCTTGATTGGAGGGTTTGGCTCCCGACTGGCTGGCGCCTACTACATAAGCAACGCACATGCTCTCTTGGCTTGGAAATTTTTGTTCTTAAAAAAGCTCGAAAGAGTTCTTCTCTCTCTCTCCCTCTTTCTCCATCTCTCGAGTGTCGAGGGCTGCAAAACCGCGAATCTCAGAATCTTACAAACTGTACGAGGGTAGCAAGAGTATCACGAGGTCAAAGCTGCTCTACTACGTTTCTTTATCTTTATTTGCAGACGAGGACATGTTGTCTGAGGTCCGGAACAATTTGTTCTCATTTTATGAGAAATAAAAGAATCGTCGAGAGAGGTGTCTCCTTCATAGCTAATTGCTTACGTATATATGTATACGTCGAGTACACCAAGTACGTCAAGTATGTATCTGTATGTATATTTATATATTTCCATATGTGTTAAGTGTCGTCTAGTAAGTCTCGTGACAAAAAAAAACAGTAAGAACGAAAAATCCAGCGAAGTCTGTAAACACGCGGACGTTTCCACAGTTGCAATTTTTTAATTGGTTTATTAAATCAAATGGAAAATAATGTTAAAGTTTGTTTCGTGGAAATGCAACGTTAAGTTTCCCCTTTTTATTATAAGAGGGCCGAAAATTTTCATGCCTGATTTAAAAACGGTTTAATATGATTAAAAAAAAAGAAAAAACAGTCTAACAAGGCCAACAGATTGGTAGGAACGGATAAAAAAAGAGACTTAAATAAAAAATAATCAAAAACATGAACAATTCAACAAAAAATAAATTCCAACTAAGGAAATGTAAAAAAAAAAAAAACTAAATACAAAAGTCTACAAATGTCGAAATAAAAAAACAAATGACGCGGACAAACCACACGAAGGAGACCGAAAAGTCAAGAACGAGAAACAGCAAAATTAAGTGCAACGAACGGTAAATGAAAGAGGAATTAATCAAAAGCTAGAGAACAAAAAAAAACATACGTAATTATAGCGAGGAAACGTGTATTTAATGATGAAACGAGACCGAGAAAAAAGTTGAAAAAAATACACCAGACGAATAAAGCTGCAGAAAGATGTGACAGAAAAAAATAAACAGTAAATAAAAAATGAGAAAACCAGAAACAAAACAAAGAAAAAATATCAATGGAAAACAAAAACAATATTTTGCAGAATAAAACACGACGAAAAAGAAATAAGTGGATGAAAAAAAAAAAAAAATAGAGAGACTAGAACGAAGAGTAGAGAAGAAGAGACGAGATTGTTCAACTCTTTCCCTTCTCTCAGACGACAATAATGAGGACAGTGACACCGTTATAAGAATCTCGTGTGTGAAGGAGCGAGTGAGAATTATATGGCCTCAGGTTCCTCACCCCCTCCCAATTGCCTTTGGGTTCTTTTCTGTTACTCTTGCCTGCGTTTGTAGTATTTCGCTTCGTTTGCGAGACGCTACATTGAGAGGATTCCCCTCGTTGAATCTCACTCGTTGACACGTCACTGGTATGGCCGTAGAAAAATCACAAACGCATAGCGATGAGAACGAAAAAGAAAAGAAAAACAAGCAATGGCATTAATAGACGCGTAGGAAAGGCAGTACAACGATATTCGCCTGTTGAACAACTTTTTATTTATTTACGTGGAGAATTCATTTGCTCTTATTATGGGAAAGAATTTTTATTAATACTGACAATATCTTTTTCTATTTGTTGTTTTGTCCAATTTAATGCTACGTATCAATTACTTTGTAATTCATTTTATAACGTTAGAGAGTTTTTTCAAAGTTTTGAATGTAATTTTCTAAATTATTTGGTAAATTTGTAGTTATTTACCGTTCACTGACAGCTGTCAAAATGAATTACGAATTATCGTGAAAACTTTTGGTCCGATCGATTTTTTTTTCTCATCTCTTTTCACACGGAGGTTTCGGGGGAGAAAAAACAGAGCCGTCCCCTGTTTTTGGTGCTCGAGTGAGTAGTGATTCATCCGGGATCCTAAATTCGTTAAAGAACCGCCTACGTGAATCACGATTCTTTGTATGTTTTTCATACGGCCCCAGGAATTGGTATTTTTATATATATGTTTGTATAAACACTGAAGTACAACTTCCACAGGGCATAGAGCATGCAGTCATGTACATAGATGAACTAAACACTATTCTGAAAGGGAAAGGGACTTTGAAAGTACGAGAATGTGAAGTGGCTCTAATCACTAAAGATTTTTAGAAATTCTTTGGGTCGAAAACCTCGAAAACGTCTAAAAATTCTTTAAACTTTTTTAGCTTCAAAGAGACTTTAAGATTTCAATAGCAATTGAAGAGATTTTTAATCGTTGAGACATTCATAAATGAAAACAAAAAAGACTTAATTTTATAATTTTCAAATCGTATTATTTTTCCACGGACTCAATACACTGCGAATAATTTTGCAGAATTTATTCAAAATTTTTCGTCCAGTGGCTTTTGTTTAAAAAATTACGACACTATTTATTTTGAATTTCTTTCATTTAGAATTCAGATTCGTAACGAAAACCGGCGTGGAACAATTCCAAGCACGTACGATAACATTTTTTAGTGATAAAAAAATCAAAAATGAATTTTGCAAGTTGCATTGTGATTTCATAATGTTTTATCACTTGAAAGTTGATTCTTTCTTTGGAGCCTGGATGAAAAATCCGTTTAACCAGACGAGAAGAATGGAGGAAAGTTTATCGTCGTATCGGAATTTTATAAACAATTGCAAAATTTTTTTTATTTTCTGCTCAATCAGTCTATACGTATATAGCATTGTTTTAATTACAAAAGACATTTCCACATCCCTACAAACGTAGTGACGAGAGCAAGACCCGATATGAAAGCAGCAAAATTACTTATCACAAAAAAAAAAAAACCATCGAGCAAAAGTGTGACGAAGAGAGCAAAAAGGACGAAAAACTTGGCGACAGAAAAGAGCGGACTGCGTAGCAGAATTCTCAGCGGCAGACTCCAACAATGATCGAGTACAAACAGAGGCCATTCCAGTTCAAAGCGAGCAAATAATCGTTTTAAAATTTTTTTTTAAAAAAGAATTCCCTGAGTTCGCTAAAAAGTTCAAGAGTAGAGTAAAAAAATCTTTGCATGAATCCTAATTTTAAAAAACACCAAAAATTCCTGATATTCCATTGAAGAGTCCTTTTGAAAATTCAATTAAAAAAAAAAGTACATTTTTTAATTCAGGCATTTTTTTTGGAGGACACGCAATTCGAACAAATTGCTTCAAAAAATACGATTGACGAAGCAGATTAGAAAAAAAATGTCAATTGATAAATCTTTACACAATTCGAAATAATTCAATTTAATTTTCAAATTAATCACAGTATATTGACATCGAGCTCAGTGCACCATAAAAAAGATAAGAGAAGAAAATGGTCAATTATCATTTTTTATTTGACCTAAAGTGACTCGTATATAAGATATGAAATATTCTTTATATATCTATATATATAATTGTTAACTTTTTTTCTACGAGTAAAGGGGTGGAAGGGGGAGAAGAGATATCATTCGAGGATGCAGCCAGTGCGATTAGAGACCACAGAACAAAGATAGAAGAATGTAGGCATAATGTTGGTTTCTCTCTCGTTATTATTGTTATCATTATTTCATTCTAATTTTTATTTCGTTGCCGATTATACCAACGAGTCATCAACTTGACAGAACGTTCTCGATTTCGTTGCATTTCTGTTACATATATATATTTCTATAAATACAAATTCAATAAAGTTTGACACATTTTCATGTACCCGTTTGTCCCAATTATGTTTTTCGTCGTTTTCAAATTATTAAAATATCATTATAGCAACAAACACCTCAGATTTTCTTGTTCCAAATGATACCTGGGATATTAATAATTAAAAAAAATACGCCCTCTCATTATTTATTTATTGTACAAATACCACATATAAATAATTAATTGAATTTCGTGCTTGTCCATTAAAAAAAAATTATTTTCTCACATTAATTTTTTTTATTAATTTTTTCACAAACTCAACACGCTCCAAAAACCTTTGCAGAATTTTGAAAAAATCTTAATACCGTGGTTTTTTGTTTGGAAAAAAATGAATGAACGATTAATTTCGAATTTCCAAATTTCGAGTCGTGATTCGTAGTCAACGACCTCAAAAACCATCGAGGACCAAATTTCAGGGTAATCGCACGCGAAGAAAAATTTAAGACCATATGAACGTATTTCGTTTTTTCTCTTTTTTTTCAAGCCACGGTTTCGAGTTGCAGGATTTTAATGTTGGATGGTTTAGAATATGGTTTTTAGAGCACTCTTCTGGAATAGATTCGAAGAGTGTGTCTATAACCAGCTGAGCTCGTCCGCTCGAACGAACCCGCAACGATCCTTTACGTAAGACCACTACGAAATATATAACCATCTATATAACAGAGTTACAACGCGTGTACTATTATATGTATATATAATTCTAGAACGAAAAAAAAATGCTATGTGCATGTATAGTGTGTATGCATGAATTTTATTCTTTTTCGTGTTATTAAATTCAGCCGCTGTATAAAATTAAAGTTACGTGAAGGCGTGAAACTTTGCCACTTTCTTGTATTAAATTTAACGTTGAATAGTGTAAACGTGAATATTGTTATAGAATAAAAATGAGATGAACATGAGTAAAAAAAATGAAACAAAGAAAAACAGTTGATTCTGTTCCTTATTTTTGTTTATTTGTTTATTTGATTCTTGTAACGAATGTCAAAATCTTTTTGGTTTTCTGATGAAATTCAAATTCAAGTATATTTTGTTTACGAAAAATATATACATTTTGACGATGAACGAGAGAAATGGTGTTTGAAAAACAGTAACGTTGCTATTTATTATTTTTTTTTTTTTCCATAGAAATTTAGATTTTTATGCAATTGGAACTTTAGACTATCTCGTGATGCAGATCGAGTTGGATATTGCTTTTTTCTCTTATTGAATGAAAAATAAGAAGAAAACAGATTTATGTAGTATATGACCAAACGACTACGAGGGCGCCTGCAATCTTATCAAAAGAAAACGAGCGATGCAATCACAATCCGTGACGGAAAGGAACTGCCTGTACCATAGACCACTTGGCTCGGGTTATACTCCACTGACATATCCCCTCCTCTCTATTTCTATATATATGAGGGACAAAAAAATATATATCGAGCAAATAAAAAATAAAGCAACGAAACGAGAACGATAGTTCTTTTTGGATTTCGAAAAACCAGGTTAACTCGACTATTTACGCGTTACGTGACCCGCCAACAAGTTTTCTTAAATTCTTTATATTTATATAGATATACGAACGTCCTTACTGTCAATTTTATTTATTTTACGAGGTGAAAAGAGAAAATAGAAAAAACTTTAACGCACCATTTGCTAAGGATTATTATTTTTGTCAACGATAACATTTTTTAACGAATTCTTTGAAGACAAAAAAATGAAATGTTCAATTCAACCAGTTCTTATTTTTTTTTAAATCATTTTATTTCATTTTTGAAATCTTTTCAATTTATTTAGAAGATTTACTCTTTAAATCGTAAAATTAAATTTTGCATGTTAATTTTGGGCTCTCTTATAAAAAAGTAAAATGTTGCATATACTTTTTTCAATAGTCGACTATCAAAATTTTTAATCATTGCAGCCATCTGTTTTTTTTCTTCGTTTTGAAAGCAGAATTTACCATTTTCATAGTTCATTGATTTTCGTCGAAAAATTCGTATTAGTTATAATTCAATTTTGAAACGATTTTCAATTATTTATTTCAAATTTAATATTTAATCATTTTCGATTGAACTAAAAGTCAGATGAGTTCAAGTATTTTCTTCGTCTGTCCACATTCCTTCGCCGAAATGAATCTTCGATTTATTGGTGAGATTTTTTTTTGCCGGTAAAAATAGAACTGTTTAAAATTCGTGAGTCAATATCCGTTGATAAAAAAACGCAATCCGACGGAGAGCTTCGAGGAACCGGATGAGTGATTTTTCCGTGAATTTTAACGACGGGCAATAATAATGTGTAAAAAAAAACCGAGAGAAGGATCAGATCGATTCTAAATAATCTTTGGGTCATTTAGGACAAGTGTGCGTTACTCATGGTCAAGGAAATAACCCATTAAGCTTTTCAAATAATTGGTCACGACATCGTGACTGGGTTGATTGTTTGGACAGTGAAGAAATATGTATGGGAAAGAGAGAGAGAAAGGAAAAAAGAGAAGAAGAGCAAAAGTGTCACTTTCGATGCGCGAGACACTTGAGCTGCAGATTAGCTCGATAAGAAACTTCCACTTTTTCAAATGCCATTGAGAAATGACTCTTTTCTCTCTCTCTCAACCTATTTTTAGGATCCACATGACCTAATTTTCATTTTTATTGCATTTTTATTACTTTTCTCAATTACTGAACCACTTACGCTTTCTATATACATTTTTAAAGAAAAATATTATTCTCATTCGTAAAATAAGACTTGGTTGAAAGCTCGAAAAAATATAAAAACTTCAAAATTGATTGAAAAAACGTATATGTCAAAAAGTACTAAATAAATAAATATCAGAGAATTTTCGTGTTCCATAGGATTATCAATGATGAATTCATAAATAAAAATATTTATAAAATTATGCTTATAATTTATAAAAATGCTAAAGTTGGTATTTTTCAACGATTCAAAAAATTTGGTAAATGAATAAAAAAAGAAAAAAAAGAAAACAAATCGATGTATTAGAACGATCATATAAACTTCAACACCATAAATATATTCGTAAGAAAATCATGGTAATTAGTTGTTTGAAATAACTAAGGATTAAACTGTGCTAATTAATTATCAATCGTTATAGATAATTGTTAAATCTGTAACTTGAGAAATAGATATTGAACGTGAAGATCATCATTAGTTTGTGAAAAAAACGTGTCGTCGTAAGAGTTATGGTTTGGCGTGAGTGTAGAAGAGTCTGATCGCGAAACAAGGAACAAGACGTGTTCGTGTGTCTTCACGTACGTTTTTAAACGACGTCGTAGTAAGAGAGCGAGAAAAAGGAGAAGAGATTGTTCAGCATGGCAAATACTCATCCATACGATGACTCTTACGACGTTACTTATAAATGAAACACGCAATTAAAGTGCCTTTCATCATCGAGTTCCTTTCAAGATTGAAATCTTCGTTGCGACTATGAGCAGCGAACATTTATTCTACACGATGATCAACAAAAAGTGCCTCATATTGGATAAAAATAAAATAGAATGAAGCTTTACAGAATTTCAATGATTCGATCATGAAATATTCTTGTATTTTTGTTCCAGTCGAGTAATGGGACACATAAGTTTTTCACAAATTATTGAGAAAATTCGCCAATCGTTAGTAAACGAAGAAATTATTAAACTTCTGATTGGGATTCTCATTATTCTCGACTAATTTTTTTCTCACGCTTTTTTTCAATTAAAACGTCTCCATGAGAAGGGAAAAGTAATCTTTTGTGGACGGTTTACAAGTACAATGTAAGTTATACGAGGGCGTTCCAGTACTCTTTTATTTTCTCGACCTCTTTGATTTTTTTCTTCCATCGCAGCCCTTTCTTTCTTCATTCTTTGACAAAACCTTCGCTTCTCTGTCCTCATCAAAAGATATAGTCGTCTCTTTCTTTCTTACTTTTTCTTCTTCTACCTTATTCTTGGACTTTATAAATTTCCTTTCCTCTTTTCTCTTCCTCCCTTCCTCTTGGACGTCGTACATTTTTTCTGTCGTCGTCGTCTCCACCTTTCGAACATTTCTCTCTCTCTCTCCCTCTCTGTTTCTCTGTTTCTCGTTCCTTGTGTGCAAACGACATTTTTTTTTCTTTCGCACACCCCTCACTAGGCTCTGTGCATTTTTTTTCTTGTTTCCCTCTTCTCGTGGACTTTGTGATTTATACATATTTTTTTCTATCTCGTTCTCACTGTATTTGACTGCATGGCTTTTCTCCTACCCTCGCTTTTGTAACCAGTGAATTTTTATGCGTTTCCTCTCACTTAGGAATCTTTTATTTTCTGCCTTTCCCTCTTCTCAGACTTTGCAATATTTTTTTTCTTCCTCTTTCTTGAACTTTATGAATATTTCTCTCTTCGTCTCTCAGTCTCTTTCTCTCTCTTTTACTTACAAACTTGTTCAAAAGTTTCCAGAAACGCAATCCAGGCGCTCGTGAATAGGAAAGCTGCACCAAGAAGCACTGCTGCACTCGTTGCCAAGTATTTATAGAAATTTGGCGCGTGAAAAGACAGAGCCTGTTGTACGTGATGGGTCTTGGGTTTCGCACGTGACACGAGTAAAATCCTATTTTCATTTTTTTCCATCACGTACACACACATAGATCGAATAAAAGGAAACAAAATAGACTTGAACCGTTTGAAATCAAAAGAATAATAGTTTTCAATTTCTGAACTTTTTTGATAGAAATAAGAAGAAAACTTCGCGATGTAATTCGAGCGTTTCAAATTAACGGAAAAGCTTTTTGGCAGATTGTTTTTTCATTTCATTCATGAATATAACAAAAAATATATGGACATTCATTAATTGTTAACTGCATAAATCTTGAGTATAAATAAATATCCAAAATTCATATTTTTCTATGATAAAATGTATTTCTTGATAATTTAATTAAAATATCGGACTCAGAATTTTATCGAAACCTTAATAAACTCCAAAAAATTGTTCAGAATTTTTTGATGATTTTCCAAATAGTGGTTTAGGCTTGAATAAATAAAGATACAAACGTTTTTGTACCAAATCCAATAAAACGTTAGTATTGGCTGAAAAGTTTCGCTTATTTTTGATTTTTTAGTTGAGATTCGTAATCAAAACTTTTATTATTTTCAAGAAAAGGATTTCAAAGTTGCATATCAGTTTCCCACATCCAAGTTAATTGAGATTGTAATGCAAAAAGTTCCACGAAGTATTTTATCAGAGAAATATAACCAATCGGATTATTTTGTCAACATGACGATAATGTGATAAAAATTTTATTTTGCGTTGTCTCGTCAAACACAGATGGTCACATTGACTTCTTGGACGTCGACGTCCAATGCTTTTGTAATATTGTTTTAGAGTGACATTAGAAAAATAGTTTGAAATCTGCAGTTTTCCAAATAATGACGACTTAACTATTTGTTTTATCGAATGTTTTTTGCAATACCACAAAATAACAAAAATCTACACAGCTAATTAAGTATGAACTGACTTGAATAAAACTTCGAAAATATTAAGAAAACAAAATGAGATTAATCAATCAGAATTTTAGAAGAAAAATTATTTGAAAAATTGAAAAAAAAAAAAAAAAACATATCAATATTAACAAAATCATTGATAAATATATTTATATACGTTGATACTTAAGAGAAAACGAATACAGGTGAACTGATTAGAGAACCGATAAGATACGTAAGTGTAAAAACATGACTCACCCCATCGATACACAGGAGAAAATAAGTCCTACATAAAATTTAGTTGTACGGACCTCTCGAATTTTATAAAATCAAAAAGAAAAAAGAAAAAAAAAACAAGTTCAAAGGTTGAAAAATAGATTAATGAGGTTTTGAAACTGCAAATAAATGAACAAACGATATTGAGTGGATTAAAATAAATTATTTATCGACGAAAGTGTATATAAATACTTATTAATCAAAAATAAAATTTGAAATGATTTTTCAAAAATGATTTATCAAAATAAAATGAATTTTTTTTCATCGTTCTCACAATCATCTCTTTCATTCGTCGTGATTGTGGTCATCAGAGAAGGAATATTAAGAAGTCATGCTGATGGAATGTAGGATGGTTTACCCTATGAAATCACTGCGAACCATAATACCGAATGTTGAACATGTACAGTCATTTTTCAGCTGATAATTATTGGCAGTCTTGACACGAATATGTATTTCGATAGAAAAACTAAGACAAAAGTATGCCAATGACTATTTCGCTTTTGTCGTCCTACTGAGCCAACGAGTGCACTATTTTATTACATTTGAAGTACTGTGCACATTATAACTATATATATACGTTTGAAGCTCGAATTAATTTCCGCCTCCGTAAGAGGCAGGCGAGGCTTATGACCGATCGTCATTGAGACGAGACACGATTAATAATTTCAATGTTTAAAATAACGTACGAAAGTATTTTCGTTATAAAATGAATATTTTCTTCGATTTTCTTTAACAATTTTTTTTTCACACGTTTTTCATTCGAATATAGAAATTAATTAACAAATATATATTCGAAAATATGAATAATTGAATTTTAAATTGAGTCTAAATTATTTTTTCATCGTGATAGAACTCCATGAATTATTGTTATTCAAAATTTCACTCATTCCCGTGACCTTCCGGACGCCCGAGGGTTTCTTTATTTTTCTTATCCAAGCCTCGGACTTTTTACTCTTCGTGTTTGTCTCCGGACTTCCGGCACGCCTTCGATATCTTAACCGTATATACTATACACGTAAATATATAGCTATATATGTTTATACGTATCGTTATATACACAGTGAATGCTTCGCCAGGTCGTGCTATGTTTATCCACAAAAAATAAATATAAATAAAACGGGCTTAAAAAAATATGTTCATATGCTTGCAGCACATGCTTTTCTTGTCGATTTACAAATGAAACTTTCACCCGAGTATATATAGTTTCATGATAGACGAGCGCATGTTTAATCGACAATATAATCGATATACAATTACTTACGTGCATATATCGCGCGAAAAACAATAAAAAATATCCATACACTTCATTATTGATATTTTTATGATATTATTATCGTTATTATCATTTTTTTAAATGCCTGTGGGCGAGAGTGGCACACAAACCCTATGATAAAAAATAAATCTATACAAGATTTAAATTTCGGGTGATTTTACTGTGTCAAATGTAAATTTTCGTAAATTTATATGAAATTTTCTTTTTTTTTTGTCAGTTTTTCAGGAAAACTTACATTCTGCACAATAAAAATGACCTTAAAATTAAAGGTATTGAAGTTTGAACAATTGGAAGGCAACAAACAATATGTTTTTTGTCCACTATTTTCAAAACTTCGGAATCCCAAACATCAAATGGTTCTTGCCGTGAAATAAAAAATTCAAAGCCAAAATTTGGATTCGTCGTGATGATCGTAACTCTTCGACCCATATTTGGGTTTGAAAGATCGTTTACTCTATTTTCAATGAAAGCACAGACAATCATAAAGATTTTTTTTATAATACAAAATCTTTGGGAATGTCAGACAAAAAAATAAGAATTAATGAAAATATGCAGAAAAAAAATCGTCCAAAGAATTCAATGGGTAGAATGGTATGAAAATGATGAAGGGAAAAAATGCGAGTTGGCCCGACGAGAACTGTGTCACGACTTCAATAAAACGACGATCTTGAATTACACAGCTCTCGGTCGAATATATATATATATATTTATTGAAGTTCTTGCCACGCCAGGGCAACCGTTCTATTTCATTGACCGCAACGGGAATACACCGAGCGATAACAAAGTCATGGAGAGGGAGGGAGAGGGAAAGGGGAAGAGAGGGAAAGAAGAAAAAACTACGGTCCGTTGGTAGTAATTTTGCGTTCGACATAGTAAAACGCAAGGAATGCTTTGGGCCACGGTACAAGCTACGAGTTCAGTGATGCAAGATGTTAGTGGTTGAAAGAACGAGAAGAACCGGACGCGTATTTACCGGAAGGATCAACGTTGGAATGCACTTTACCAACTTTTTTCCTTATTTTTTTGGTTTTTTTTTCTTCTTTTATTCCCTCTTCTTCTTCTTCTTCTGAATGTGTACGACATGTACGTAAATGTATAAAAGTGTGAATATAATAAATAGCAATTGGACACGCGTACTTAATTCTTCATACCGGTAAATGGCAAGGGAAATATCCAGTCGATGGAAAAATCTTAGCATGAATTTTCACGATAACGAGTTTTCTACTTAATCACATTTTTTATTGAAATTAAAAGACCGATTAACATGCCATGTAATTATATTTCTGATTTTTTTTTTTTATGATTATATTCTACAATTTGACGTTACTTAATTTTTTTATTTTTATCAAACAATATTTATCGAAGCACGAAAATTATTATTTGTTTTATTATTTTTATCAGAACAATCGTGTTTATTATCATTATAATCGTTACGTACTTATGAATTATAATTATATTAACTCCAGCCGGAAATGCGTATTATTTTACATAATTAATAGCAACGGATATAACATAATTAAATGTCATTATTCAGTTAAAGATTAAATACCTTATTCAAACTCATAATTAAACGTGTACTTTATGATTCCACAAACAGGGCAATCAAAATTCATAATTCCAAGCTTATTTGTGGTAATAAATTTTGCATCATTGGAAAGCAATGAAAAACTTTTATTTTTATTTTGTCATATTTTGTTTAATTTTTGATATTCTCTTAATTTTTCTAGTGAGTGTAATTTTTAAATTGCAAAAACAAGTGTCCAACTATGGCAGACAAACACTGTGTGAATTTAATGAAACAATGAAGTTAAATAGTTGAATTATAATTAGAAATTGTTTTAATTATTGTTAAAATTTCATTCAGTTCTTTTTTCAATGATTTTCAAGATTTTTTCGATCTTTCAATGCGAATGCTTTGCATTATGTCGCCCAAAAACCTTCAGCGATGATCCATATCTCTATTTTGACTGTCCGATTTCTCTCAGCTGCATGCTTCTGACACGTCCGGGTTCATAAAACGTGAGGGGGCTTTGGATGAGCGATGAAAGGCACAAGTACAGTTTAAATTGTACGTGAGCAAGTGCGCATATCGATACATAACACGATATAACAACGTATATACATTTCCCCATATAAATGTGTGAGAAAAAAAGCATGAATGTAAGTCATGAAAAAAGGAACGAAGTTTGTTCGTTCGAAATTATTGCCGTGATCCTATTTCCTCTAACAACGGAAATTAATTATTGAAAAAAAAGTTTCTTCGGTCAAATTAAAAAAATATGAACCCTTCGTTAACACACTGGGTCATTTTGACCCGGACTAGATTTCTGAAGTCGACCGCTTTTTCATTAGAATTAACCATTTCTTTTCAGTTCGAATTAATATTCTCAAATGAATCCACTTTTATTGATTATTTCGTCATAGCATAAATTTTTTTTCGAAAAAAAACTATTTTCCAGAAGTACATCCCTAATTATTGATCTCAAAAATATGAAAAATTATGCAAAAATTACAACTTTTGTACTAAAATGCTCGTTTTACCAATAGTTCAAATTTTCAATAATTATTTTGAACAATTGACATCGATATTTTTTTCAATTTGTATGATGCACATGAATTTTTCAATGAACTCAATGCAATGGTTGAAATTCAAGCGTTTCAACGTTTTCACATATTTTTAATCAGCTTGAAAAAAAATTAAATTGATTGATTTGAACGATTTAACAAAAAAAAATAATTTTCCACTATCGCAATTGACGTATGCATATGAAATATAACGAAAATAGATATCAATGAAAACCAAGTGGTCGTAAGCAGACGAGATGACAAAACACCGTTTAAACATAAATGCGTCCTGTATCACGATTCATGAGAACGTGTACAAACATATATCTATATTTATGTATGTATTACACGAACGAGTGTCAATGAATCGTAATGTGAACCGTCGGTGAGTAATTAAATGCAAGGACGTGGGCCATAATAATACGATATACCGCGACAAGAGAGAGAGATAGAGAGAGATAAAGAGAAAGAAAGAGAAACAAGACAGTAAAGCTCACGTAAAATCTTCCGAACTGCCGGGCCATCGTGAGCAAACCGGACGACAAACTTTACGGTATATTCACGTATATTTCCATTCCATTTTTAAACGTGCAATACCGTTAATTACAGTCGTAACAGTTATTTGGAAAAAAAAAAAAAAAAGTTTAAAAAAAAAAGCACTTTTGGATTAATAATCTTACTAATTAAGATTAACTTCTCATTTTCACTGTCATTAAGGTCATTAGCGTATGCTATCATTAATGGACATATTTATTTATGCTACGATTATAATTTCTGTCATAAAAATAGTTAATCCTCAATTTAGGCAATGGATCGAATAAATATGGACTTTCGTAGAAGCAAACAAAGACGTCTCCTAGCCTTTCTTTTTTTCAACGTATTGAAAATCATACAATTATCTTAATTGTATTTATGAACCTTCGTTGACACACGAATTTGGCCAATGTATTGACACACAGGGTCAATGTGACCCATAGAGTATTATCATTTGACATCAGCAGCCCTTCGTTCTGTTTCCATTGGAAAAAAAAAACAAGTATGAACTTTCATAATTTATTGACATATATATGTGCATTGAATTGTTTAAATAATTTATAAAAAATTCTAATTCTTGAACAACGAAACATTTTACTTAAAAAAAGATCATAATTTTTTTAATTTTTTGAACTTGCTTGATTTACGAAATGAAAAAATCGTCAATTTAAGTCTTGAAAAATATTTCTAGCGTGCGAATAATTAACACTGAAAAATTCGTTCGGGTCAAAATGACCCAGTGTGTCAAGGAAAGATCGAATAATAAATATCTATAGCGTTTATTGACTGGCAAAGAGTCAGAAGAGTCAATGAATCATTGATCAAATCATCCTCGTGAGTGGCTTCGCGCAGCTGTTGTAGAAAAACGCGAACTTAAAAATGAGATAAACAAAACAAAAAAAAAAACAGTACGATCAAGCAAAAAATTGACCGTGTGATATGAACACAAATGTGTGACCGAGACTGGCTCGTTCGATAATTACCGTGGACGGTTAATGAGCAAGGCTCGCCGGGAGCATATAGAATAATCCAAAAGTACATATATATAAATAAATACGTCACGAGGACTGGCATAAAGCATGTGCGAATGAATTATTTATAGGTGAAGAAGACACAACGACAATCCGAGTGTGGCAACAGGCAAGAGTAAGAGAAAGAGAGAGAGAGAGAGAGAAAGAGAGAGTAGAGACGAGAGGAAAAACGAGTAGAGAGGGGCAGGAGTGAGGGGCGTGTGTCGCTAATTGCGGTAGCTGTACCGAGGCAAAATACCGAGTGGCAAAAACGAGCAAGCATACGTAATTATACACCGAGTCAATTCTCTTGTGAGAATGACTTCAGGATTGAGGTAACCAAGAGAAAAACTATTGTCAATTGTTACGAAAATTTGTTACAAGTTTTGAAAAATTCTATTAAATAATCAACAGGATTAATAATTGATAGAAATCAAAATGAGCTTTCAAACTTATGAATAATAATTGTTAATAAACATCGATGTTTGTTCATTTTTTATATTTGATAACAATTTTTTAAAGTTCATCAATAACAAACTCAAAAATTTTGGGGTTGAAATTGCCATGAATTCAGCAGTGAAATCAATATTTTCATGATAATAATAAAAATTTTAAAAATCAGTAGAAAATTTGAATTCTAGCATCACTTTAATCCAATTTGATTTATTTACTCTCAAATAATTAAGTTAATGTCCAATATTCTAACGTGAATTAATTTCCCGAAACCTACTTTGGATATATACAAATTTTCAAAAAATTCCTATCATTTTTTCAATATGTTTTGTCAATCGAAGTGCATCTGAAAACACAATTTTCCCATATGACAACGTGTAAATTTGTTGAAAATAAAAATTGTTATAACTCTTAAACGAAAATCTTTCTAATAGCCTCAAGACAATTGTACAAATAATCTGTAAAAAATTTCATTACCTCAGCATTTTCAATATATATATTTATCCCAAACAGCCTTAATGTTTTTGTTTTCATAAAAATACGATTCTTGTTTTTAATATTACAGATCTGTGCTGGGCTGATGAAAAAAATATGTGGCTGTAGATTAACCACTCAAACACTATATTATTCGATAAATATAGAATGGACAGATATATACATATATGTATGTAGTAGTAAGACGATAAGGAAAGACGACAAGCAACGGTGGTCCGTCGTCGATCCACAGGCATCGGAGAGGCGACACGTAGGAATTCGACCCGGCGCTCTCAACCTTGAGTGGAGGGTGTCTCTCGTCTTTTTGCTTCCATATATACACGCACACACACATAGACATATAGCAATGTACATATTTGGAATTTTATGTACATATACAACGAAGCCTAAGAGTTTATATATGTGCAGGTATGATAAGCATATGTATTCTCACGTGTATAATATATAGATATAATAAAATAAACACATACATATATGTAATACGCGTGAGAAGAGGAATCGCTCATCGAATAGAGTGTCGAAGAAACTCATCGTCTCGATTTTCTCTGCTTCACCCTTCATGTTACGTACCCGCATTCTCTTGAATGTGTAACGTATAACGGAAAGTGCGAGAGTGATGATGCGCGAAATTTGCAAATGAATTATTTATAGGAGAGTAGAGAGAAAGAGAGAAAGAGAAAAAAAGAAAGGAAAACGCGGAGAATAGCATTAATTCGAGGAGGAAAATCGTTAAAAGATTTTTTTTTCAATTCCATCAAAGATTCAAAACTCTACAGGGGAAAAAAGTGAAATAAGGAGGATAAAGTGTAGTTAGAAATTGAATTTTATTGTTGTAATAATTTTCAAGAAAAATGGTGGGTTCATATACTTTTTTAATGCTTTGATTTCTTATTTTTATTTCTGAAACTGGAAATTCTGCTGATTGTAAGTATGACACATGAGAAAAAAAAACACCGAGTCACCGGAAGACCGAGAGAAAGTCGTGAATTTTCGTGTATTTTTTCCCCCGAAGCGTTTTGGTAATTACACTTGAAAAATGGCTGTGTCATCGACCGACCAGTTTCGTGGATATTCCAAATTTCAGGAATTTCGAAAAAAATCTCTCGATTTCTATTCAACATTAATTTGGGCCTCGGATTAAAATCCAGTTTTGAATCCAATTATAATATTTAGAAAAAATAAGTTACAGCAAATAAAAGTAGGAATACATTAAATAAATTCGGAAAGTTTTTTTTGCACTTTGTGTGCTCGAGGATCATTCGCGAAGTTGCATATTCCTCAGGTTTTTTTTACGGCGCAGTGACCGGGAAAATGCGGTTCGAAGGTCAATTATGCGTGACGAATGTACACGCCTTAAAAAAGAAAAAGTCAAGAAAAAAAAGGACGACTTCACAACAAACATCAAGCGCAGATCAAAGTGAGAGGCAAACGTCTATATTTGTATCAGATAAAAAACCATTTTCACACGTTTTCTATACCCGACAAAATCGAAAGCGACTACACTGAAAGAACATCGAATTAAATAATAAAAAAGAAGATCGAAAATTCCATTTCGCCTCAAATACCAATTTTCGGTAATTAAAATAATATTTAAAAAAAATACAAAAATATTTCACACCGTTTAAAAACAACATAAAACTATATAAACATTGAAACTAAATTGTGAACCCAAATGGCATACAGCTGTCGAATGACCACAATAAGAGTTGAACCACTCTTAAGAAGTACGAGGAAATTTGTTTCAAAACGTCAAAATAATTGTGCAAAAAAACATTGTACAATTAACTCATGTACGAAGGTATTTTCTCGATCGCCAGTGCGAAAAGAACCAACGAATTATTGCAACCTTAAAGGACACGAAAAATTCGTGACTAAATGTGAAGTTAATCGTGCGAAAAAAGAAATAAAACAGCAATAAAAATGAAAAATTCTTTCGTTAAGATCTCATGCGACGAGAGTATTCTCTCGATGTATTTCGCGAGACTAGGGGATAACGTTGAAAGCACGTTGAGAGAGAATGGTCGTGGTAGTTTGTGTTGGTCGTCGCGTCACGCAGCAATGCCATACGGCCGCAGGGCGGCTCGTTCTCTCACGTACCCGGTATTACACACTATAGTCGGATACTCGAGAATATGAGAGTAGAATACGTATATACGATCATGCATATATCTATATACATATTTATAGTATGATGTACGAAGAAAACGCAGGGTCTGATACTACATACATACTACGATGAGAGTAAGGCCGATAGGGTGAGACGTGGGCAGAGGAAAAAGAAAGATAGAAAGAGAGAGAAAAAGAGTGGGGGAAGGTGCAAAGAGGGCGCAGACGACCAGAGCGACAATACGAAACGCACACTTCGTATAGGTATACGTATATATATATATATATATATATATATGGATATGCACATCTTGATATCTTTACATACGTATACAAGTGAAGGAAAAAAAAATAAGCTCAAAGAAAATAGTCTCGTTATATACGATCGCAAAGATGAATGAAAGACTAAGCGAATGACACGAGATTTGATGACTCGAACATAAAATTGTGTAGCTGGATGGTTTTCATCCCAAAATTGAATGTGATTGATAATTCTGACGTATTCTACCTGTCACGATTGAACAACGTCAATTGTCGATGATCGGCAGGAAGGTTTGGCTGATTTTTCGTTACCTTGAATAGGTAGAATGGATAAGAGAAATAGAAGACACGAGAAAACGTGGCTACGAAGCGAGATCAAGAGAAATCTCGAGAGAGGGAAAGAGAGAGAGAGAGAGAGAAAAGATGAGGGAGAGGCGAAGACGGTGGCTGCCCCGCGGCTAGCAACCGAAAAGGCAAAACTCTTGATCCCAGGAGAGGAAAGAACGGTCACCAGGAGACTCTCCTCTTTTCTCTCCGTCCCTCGCTCTCTTATTCTCTCGGAGGTATCGCGAACTGGTTTTTTTCGGGAGGTCCTTCTTTCGGCTCACTCGCCTGTTACCTCTTTTGGCTCTCTCCGTCTCTCTTGTTTCTCTCTTTTGCCTTACTCACTCGCGCGCGCACATACACACATATTCGCACGCTCAATGAAATTTTCAAGGGACCATTTAGCGATAGTAAAATGATTTTACACGTTTAACATTGTTTTACATGATAGTGTCAAATTTGATGGTTAAAAGTGGTTGAATATTTTTTTCGTGACTTACCCAAAGTTCGGTTCCCCAGCTCATTTTGCAGCCGGGCTAAACCAGGCACCCAGATATTTATGTTGTTTTACGTTTCCGTTTTAACTTTTTTTTACTACGTTTCCTCACTTCACTTTCCACATGTACGTCGCCGTTGCGACGCTCCGCGCGCACTTATCAACAAACAGAAGTAAAAAAAACGCGACAAATCCTTGCCTCACGACCTCTTATTTTTTTTGTAACGCACACGAGACACGCTTAGGAATTAAAACCAAAACAAAACTATTTTATTATATACACACGATCACACTGCTTTGGACACGTACTCGATTATGAGTATACAAACTCTCGCCGCCGCACCATCAAACGAGCGAGGGATTTTTAGACGAAAAAAAAAAATTACACCTACAACATGTCCGCCCGTAACCACTGACTGGCCGGACCCGACTGCGCTCGAAATCTACGTTACTATAAACGCCCCGGAATGCTTGGGTGGCGCCCTGCGCAAATGCACGGAACGCGACGACACTTGCCGAACGGCCAACACCGTGAAGCTCTAGCGCCGCGAGCTGTCCAAACGCTGAACTAATAAGATGCGTGCGCAACCTTCGCACCTTCGTTGATCTGACTATTTATGGTATTTATCAGTGGAATTGGGACTATTTTTGTTAACTGTAAGTAATCATTAATATCACTAGATAACAAATTTGATTTCAATTATTTTCCATTCCATTTTTTATTTATATTGACGGTTTACTAATAATTTTACTCAAGTTTTCCCGCTGAAATCTTTCTACCAATACAAACTCCGACTGATAACGTATCCGCGAGGCTGCGCTCGTGTTTTTTTTTTTCTTCTCGTTTCTTTTCTTCCGTTACCGGCAGCAGTTTTTTGGTGACGCGAGCTTTTGCGGAACGAGAGTGAAATCAAGAAACTTGGAAAAAGACATTGTCTTTGCCAAAGTAGCAAGCGGTATAATTATGGCGCCCGTAGATAATTCTTCAGCCAGTAATATGGCAGGTTTTGAGCTCGTTTGCTCCATTAAATCGAATGACACGATACCCGTACATAAGTACAAATCTACAAATACCGGTATTAATGTGTACATCGCCGAAGTTGAAGGCCCTGTCGTCGGTGGATATTTTTGTCTCGGTACGTCAAATTCATTTGCCCATAAAAACTCGAGATTTATCATTTCGGAGCGCGGCTTTCTCTTGTCTGTCATTTTGTCGCAATTCAGAAGATCATGATGATTTTTTTTAACATCGTAAACTTGTTTAAAAGTATTTTCCCAAAAAAATTCATTGGTCACGTGTTCACGGATTTATTTCATTCAAATTGTATTTCGATGCCAAATATATTGAAATAAAATGTCGTCGTTTATTTTGATTAATCGATATGTCACCAATCGATTATTTTTTTATACAAAGTCAATTTTAATGCTTCAAAATAGCCACTGAAGCCTATGACGATGATGGATTGCCGCACACTCTGGAGCACCTTGTGTTCCTCGGTAGCGAGAAATATCCATACAAAGGTGTATTGGATCTTCTCAGTAATCGATGTCTTGCTTCGGGTACAAATGCATGGACAGACAAAGATCATACCGTCTATACAATAACCACTGTTGGCAGCGAAGGATTTTTATGTCTGATGCCGATTTACTTGGAGCACATTCTTTATCCTACTTTGACAGTATGCATTAAAAAACAACCTATCGAATTTTGACGAATAATATATCAAGGGTGGCACTATCAATAAAAATATTTAAAAAATTAATAAAATCTTTTACACCTCTGACTTTATGTGAGCACTTAAAAATAAAACAATTTATTGACGTTCAAGTTAATTAAGTGCCTGTTGAAATTTAATAGTTTGAAACCTAAAACTTCAGTTTGGAATAAGCAAATTCTTAAATAATCGCAGGATAGTGGATATTTGACGGAAGTGCACCACATTACGGAGGAAGGTGATGACGCTGGAGTAGTTTACTGCGAAATGCAAAACAAGGAAAACAACGGAGATTATTTGGCCCACAATGAAATGATCACTGCGCTTTATCCAGGAAAATGTGGTTACAAGTCAAACACCGGAGGTACTTGATTATTTTGATATATCGTTCATCAAAATTATTCTTTATTATCGGAGTAAAACGATTTCCAATAAACACATCTACTTGCTTCGTAATTAATTAGCACTTTGAAAATAATTCCAATTTCAGGAGCCTTAAAAAATCTTCGTGAGAGTACGAGCAACGAAAAAGTGAGAAATTATCACAAAGAATTCTACAGGCCAGAAAACTTGACGATAATTATCACGGGACAAGTGAAACACGCTGATGTTTTCAAAGCTCTGCGTCCCTTGGAGGAAAACATCGTTTCCAAAGTGAGTCTTGATATGAAAAATATAATAACTGAGTCATTAGAATTCTTCATTAATTGTATTCACGTGATTAGCTTCTGAACATCGAAAATAATCTGAAAATGATCATATTTTTCGATGATTCTTCGATTTAAAATATTTTTAGGGAGACCGAGGTCCGTTCACACGTCCTTGGCAAAGTCCAGTACCACCGTTGACGGAAAGCGTGGTAAAAGACGTTCATTATCCTTGCGACGACGAGGACAACGGTTTAGTGAACGTTGGGTGGCGAGGACCTTCAGCAGTAACCGAATTGTACGATTTGTCAGGATGCTCATTATTGCTGAAATATCTAACGGACAATTCGGTCAGTCCGTTGCAAAAAGAATTCGTCGAAATCGACGATCCTTACGCGAGTAACGTTGCCTACTCATTGTGCGAAAATTCAACTTCCATCATTTATCTCATGTTTGGCGGAATACCAATGAATAAAATTTCTGCTATCAAAGACCGTTTGGTTGAGATTCTTAAGGATATTCACCAGTCCAAAGGAATTGACATGAAAAGAATGAAAACCGTTATCAAACGACACCTTCTCGAGACTCTTGGCAATCTCGAAAATATGCCTCAACACGCTGTCGCCTTTATGCTCATCGGAGATATTCTTTATGGCAACACGAAAGAAGACGTAAGCAATAAAATTAATGAAAGTAATGCAAATCGTGATTAAGTTTTTGTACTGATGCTAAACTGAATTTTTTTTTGTCACACAGTTGGATCAGAGGTTGAATCAAATTGAAGATTTTAAGAAACTTGCCGAAGAGCCGGAATCTTATTGGTTGAATTTGATGAAACGTTATCTCATTGAAGCTCCTATGGTAGTCATAAATGGTATACCGAGTGTCAAGAAACAGAAAGAACTTGCAGAAATAGAAAAGAAACGCGTTACCAAACAAATCGAGAGCTTGGGCAAAGAGGGTCTTGAGAAAAAAGCTCAAGATTTGCAAAACGCAATGATGAAAAATGAGGTAACATTTTTCGACTAAATAAAAATGTGAAAAAGCAAAAATTACATTTCGAAAAAGTTTAAGAATTTACGACAAGAATCCTCAATGTTTTCTTGCTCCAAAAGTATTAAAATATATTATGAACTCAAAGTGAAAGATTGAAATTGAACTTGGCTAAAATTTACAAGTTAAATGTCAAGGTTTAGTAATTTAAGTGAAAAGATAATGGGGAAATAGTTTTTTTGGAGAAATTTTCGATATTTTGATAAACAAAAATGATCTTTCCAATATTCAGGCTCCGATACCCGAGGAAATGTTGAGTTCGGTGCCTATTCCTGGTACGGACAGCATAAATTATCATCAGATCAAGAGTTACACGAGCGAAACATCCGAGCAACATCCTCGTTTCGACGTCAAGAAATTGCCGCTCTACACTTACCTCGATCACATCAATACTAATTTTATATACGTACGTCAAATATTTTCTTACCTGAAAGAAAAAAAAATACTACATGAAAGCCATTTAGGAGAAAATTATTAACAACGGGCGATGGAATGATTTCATTTTAGATGTTCGTTCTGATGGACACGTCCTCGATTGATCGAGAATCGAGACCGTATCTTCCGCTTCTTCTAGAAGCCATGACGGAATCACCAATCGTGAGAAATGGAAAAACTATTCCGTACGAAGAAGTCGTTGCCGAACTCGAAGAAGACACGATCGCTGAAAGTACAGGACTTGGTCTTTTTACAGCCAGTCGATTTTCTTGTGGTGATTACAGTCACAGTGCACATCTGACGCTTCAGGTATAAACACTAATATTTCAAATAATCAAAAGTGATGAATTTTCTCATGTTTTTCTTTATTTTCGTGACAATTTATGATTCCAATAAAACTCGAGAAATGATTCTTCTCTCTAATCTTTCTTCTCACAGTAACAACTATTCTTTTTCTCTATAAATTTATTGGCGCCATTTTCTACACTTCTGTAAATATTTTTAATCGTTTTGAAACACAGCTCGAAGTGTCCAAATATGCGAAAGGCGTACAGTGGATCAAGGAACTTTTATACGACACGAAATTCACTGCTGATCGTTTGAAAATCATTGGATCAAAAATGATAAACGACGTAGCCCAATTCAAGAAAAAAGCGAATAAGGTCACGGGTTATTTGATGAAAGGATTGTTGTACAACAAAGGTGAAAAATTATTATTTATTATTCGACTAAAAAATACATGTTGTTGGAGAAAAAACGCGAATTGAAATAAAAATCGATCATATTTCGTGTTGTAATCGATCATAAATCGTGTTGAATGAAATATTAATAATTTCATGCATCACAAGAGTTTTATTATGATTTTTGTCTCCAATACTCGGTGCTCCGCTTAATAATCGTACAAAAGCATCGCCTTAATAAGATTTTGACTTTACAGATAGTAATCACTACAATACGAGTTTGTTGCGACAACACAAATTCCTTACAAAGATGGTGGATCGATTAAGCACCGAAAAAGGACAGAAAGAAGTACTGCAAGAAATAGAATCGGTCAGAAAAATCTTAACAGCGCCAAAAAGTATGACCTTGGCGATCGCAGTGAACGTCGACAAATTAACGACTCAAGTACCTGACGTTTACGAACCTTGGAGACTCCTGAAAGATTTCGACAACGAGAAAAAATACAAGTGAGTCTTGACTTCAAATTGAGAACATTCGAATGGACGATTTATACGTTAAGTTCAATTTTAAAATTGATAGCGTATATTTTTTTATAATGACAAAATCGACGAATTTTATGGTTGAAAGTCGACTTTTATGGTGAAATTTTTTCGAAAGGCTTCACGTAACCAAAGCGTGGAAATTAATGAACAAACCCGAAGAAGTTCCGGTCCAAGGATGCGTTTTGGGTCTCGGTGGCATAGACTCTACTTCTTTTGCTCAGTGTACTAAGGCCATCGATGATTACGATCATCCTGATCTCGCACCGTTGCTCGTTTGTTTGCAATATCTCGCACAATTGGAAGTAAGTAGAGAGAAGGAAATACATCCGACACAGACGGAGAAGTTTTTAAATAATTCGAATTTTAGGGTCCAATGTGGAAGCAAATTCGTGGACAAGGCTTGTCGTACGGTTACGACGTTTCTTGCAAGATCGACGAAGGTCTCATGTATTTGACCTTTTACGGGGCTACGAACATCGTTGGTTCCTACAAGGAAGCTAAAGCTATCGTCGTAAGTTTCCATCACTTCCATTAATAACATCTCTAAAAAATAAGTTTCCAAAACGAAATTTAATGACAGTAAATTATATGATTAAAATTTTGATGTATTTTCATTTTTTTATCAAACATGAAACGAGTTTATTCATTTACAAAATCGTTTTTTCAAATTTTGACGAACAATTTAACAATTTTTATTGACATTTCGAATCTTCGTGCCATTTTCGCACAGACTTGGAGTCATTTAAAATATTTACGTGTAAAAACTTTCTTGGCAATTGATTGATTGAATATTGTTCGCAATTATATATACATTTTTTTATCCGTCCAATGTTTTAGGAAAATCATTTGAAAGAAAATAAATGGGACCAACTTTTGTACGAGTCTGCGAAATCGTCTTTAATCTTTAAGATAATTGAGGATGAGAAAAGCGTAGGTGATTTGGTATCGCAATCATTGGCGTCTTACTTTAAAAACGTTTCTCATGACTACAATCACCAAATGGTGCAACGAGTTTATGCCGTCACGATTAAAGATATGAGTCGCGTGGCTGCAAAATATCTCAAAGATCTCTTTGATCCTAAAAAATGCCACACTACACTTGTGTGCCATCCGATGAAAGCACCGGAAGTTGCACAAGCTTTGAAACCGTAAGTTACTTGAAAAAAACAAAATTAACAACATGATTAATTTCATTTTTATGGATGCGAGCCGTTGAATGACCATGCGGTAACCCAACCAAGTATTGGCCTCGCCCGAGGCTGCTTAAAAATTCGAGTCCATTTTTGCCATTTTCCTAAGTGGACTGCATTTTTTGAAAATTTTGAATTGCAGACATTCGAAGTGTCCACATTGGTCTCTAATGTTATTATTATTATTTTTGGTAATTTGTCGTAAAAAAATTGTGTTTACCAAATATTTATCTGTTGTCTGCCAGAAAAAAGTGCGTTTTGTAAAATAATGTGAATTTTTGACAATTTACGTACTTTTTGTCATTTTTCAAGCACTTTGAAAATAGAAAGAAACTGAAATACGATTTTCTATTTCAAATAGAAGTATGTTTTGTTGAGTTTCGAACATTCTTTTTCATTTTCACAACACTCGTATAATCGTAGCAATCGTACACAAGAAATATTGCCAAGAGTTTTCATTATTTTTGTATAATTTCGAATTTTGCGGTCTACTGACCTTGGGAAGCATTACAAATCGTGGAAGAAAATTTTACTCGAATATGAAAATGAAAATGTACATTTTGGCGTATTGAGTGCTCATTTTGGATCCATTATGTTGTTAATAATCATAAATCTATTTTTATCATGTGAATTCAGATTTTTTAATCAAATTTTACAGATTCGACCACGATTTGAAAGTGTACACCGGTTTGGAAACGACTTACCTGAGCGATTGGTGATTCCGAGATTTCAGAAATGTCCAGATGCTTTGAGGAGGAGGAAGAAAAAAACCGATTGTCCAGCGTCGATTTGAATTGAAAACAAACTTCGAATTTTTCCATGTTTCCAAATGAAATTTTATATGATTAATGGTCTATGATTACACCGATATTCAAACGAATTGCTTTCGTACGATCGTCCACTTTTTTATCATTTCCTACAACCTCCAAGAGTTTTTTTTTTTTTTGTATAATTAAAGATTCATGCGTTTCATGACGAAAGATACAACTGAAGTGCGCGGAAAAAAGCTTCGGTGACTAATCATCGATTTGAACGAAAAAAAAGCTATCGACGTAACAATTGCCTGCCGTTTAAAAATGTCTCGGACTTCACTGACAGGTTTCAATATTTCAGTGCGTCTCTTTCCGTTGATTTTATTGGAAAATAGTTTGCTTTAAAAAATCGAAGAGTTAACATTTGGCTGGACAAATTAATGGCCAAGCATTTCGGCGATGCGATGCAAAACTACAATTCGGAACTGGTCAAATGTCAGTTATACACTTTTTCATTCATCATCTCACTATATATATATATATAAATACATTTCATACCAATTTCACATATTGAAACTATGATGACTTCTCATTTGTAGATTTTTTTTCTATCCAAGCAATAAGCAGATGTAAAATTGTTCAATTGGTCATTCCATCGATTTTTACAGCCAGTTGAATATCAGAAACCATAAGATCTGCAATAATAACAGAAATAAAATAGTAATTTAACGAAAATGTAAAAAAAAATTTCATTCCGTCAGTTTTTTTCTCATAAAAATCGACTTCCTTTTTATAGAAGCCAGTTTTATTTCCCTACAAAAGTACGCAAATTGGAACGAATCACGATTTCAAAATGTCAAGTTGTTGGGAAATGACTGAAAAATATTCTTATTCAAAATTTGTTGTCCATTTGATTTTCGGAGTAATTATGCTTCACATTTATTGTAACTCAACAAGGCATAGACGAATTGAAGCTGACGAGGGCAAGGATACAGGATGAGATCGAGTCCGAAGAGATCGAGAGAAACACACTGCAGAAAGAAATAGAAAGAATGTCGTACAAGATCAATCACCTCAGCGAAGGATTGGCGAAAAAAGCTGCAGTAAGAAACGACTACGATCGTACGATACAAGAGGCTGAGTCAGCTTGCACAAAGGTCAGCGACTAAAACTTTTTTTTTTCCTCTATAAGACAAATGATCAAACATCGTGCCAATATATATAAAAAGCAGATTTATTGCTACAGCTCGAACAGAATATTGGAAAATCCCAGAAAAATACAATATTTGTTTTGTTTTAATTCCGTGTGCGCCTTTTTTCTATATTTTTTCTTTCTCTTCACGGCTCAAGATTCTCGAGAGTTCGCAACTATTGCTCAACATGGTAAAGAGAGAAGCGGCAGATCTCGTCGAAACTCTGCAAAGCACGGAGAGGACCGAGACCGCTTAGCCATCCAACGATTGCAATTAAGAAAAAAAATCACCGAAACGTGCAAACAACAGTCGACGACGAATGTTGGGACAAATTACGACGTGACCGAATAGAAAGTTCAAAAATAAGTACCCCACGAAATTACATGTCAATTATAACAGACGATGACAAAAATGTCGTGAATTATAATTAAAAAGTCATAAACATTTCAGTAAAGAATTATGGTAACAATTCATTCCTACAAATTAATTGAAAAAAAAAAAACACGTTTTTATATGAAATAAGTTTGAAAAAGAAATAATTATCGTTGAGCGAGAATGGCTAAAAACAAATAAATAAAAATAGTGTTTACAAAGACACTAAAAACAACGGGATTAATTGCACAAAATATTAACAGTACTCGCACGAAATTGTGCGCATTATTAACATAAAGAGTAAAACGAGTTTTGTTTTTTTTTTTTCTAATAATTAAAAATCTGCTCATGCGTAACTTTTCGCAATTCCGAATCGATCGAAGTTTGAGAAGAGAAAGACGGAAAAGTTTGTGCGATGTGTACATATATATATATATGTGCTTTACGTCGAATCCGATATACGCACGATCTCCGAGAAAAGCAAGACAGAAAGAAAAGGCAGAGAATGGGGCATTCGATCACCCGAGTTGGTGGCCCTGATGTTTCTCTAGCGTGGAAACCACTTCGCGTATACTCGTTTGCCTGTTTCGCTAAGAAAAACCATCTAATTGATATTTATATACATCCAGATATATAGGGTGTCTCCCGAGTCGAGTAACCATTTATGTAAACTTGTTTACTGGGCCGGATTCCGAGTAGAAAAGTTATTGATTACTAAAGTTAAAATTTTTTATCTTGTAGAGCATGAAATTCCCTACAAAAAACCTTCAGGCACTTTCTTTCTACCTTCAGTACTGTAGCCTTGAAAAAGAATCGAAAAAACTGAAAATCTTCCAATTACGCGTATATAGCTTTAGAAAACCAGATCGTGCTTCGAGCCTGTCTCAAGACTAAATTCCTAAACGTAGAAAAATTTCCTTAGGGACTTTTTTGTAGGAAATTTTATGCACTGCGAGATTGGTATCATTGATTTTTACTCACCATTTCGACAGATTATACGATGTAAGTCCGAGGTTTGTTAACTTTAGTGATTAGGCCCTTCTGGAGATCGAATTCGTTGGATAAATGGTATTCAGAGTTTTTAGGAAACCTCTGAGAAGTCTCGAAAATAAATCCAACTCGAAATTATTCGAAATCATTGGCCCCTTAATTTGGAACACCCTGTATGTACGAGTGCATTGCCATTTCACAGTACTCCTCCCCCCTTCGCGCCACGAGAATTGTCGATATATTCATTCTATAATTTCGAAGGTATGTAGATACAAAACGGTAGAAACATCCAACGGGATTCTATCAAAACGCTTGTAGAGCGAGAAAACGAAAGAAAAAGAGAGCGAGAGAGAAAGAGAAAGACTGCCAATGGTTCGAACTCTTATTTCTCTCATCACGTACCAGGGCCACGTGGTACAGTGTACGAGACGTTTTTCTATGTCCCCTCTTTCCCTCTCTTTTTGTTCTTATTTACAAAAAAATTCTTCCATCTTTCATGATCTCACTTTTCATTGAATTCTTCTCTTTCTTGGAATGTTTTTTTTCGCTGAATAGTGGCAACAATGGCAGCTTAAATGCTTGGAGACTCTCAAAGGTGTTTGCCTTCATTTCTATGCACATAAACATTTGACATATAAGTATATTTTGTGTATACACGTATAACGATGACTTTGGTGCTGGCAACACGTGCGAGGTCTCTCGGACGACAGCATCGGAATGAAAAATCAATTACAGTTTCTTTACGTAATAATCGTGACGTTTATACTTTCATACGAAATAAATATTTCGCAACAAACCGTTGAACCTGAGCCTAAGATACGTTTTAAATTATTCTTCAATGTTCGAACTGCAATGCTGTCTTTATTTTTTCCCCTCTATTGATTAAGTTTGTCATTGAAAAATAAAATCTTTTCATAGCAACGATATTTTTAGTTCGACTTTTTTTTCGGCGGTCTAATTTTATTCACATTGTGCACAAAAAACCTTGAGGAATATATTTATGCAAATTTATGCTAATTCCAAAATCGGTAGGTCGATTAATTTTGAGTGAGTCATTTTATTCGATTAATTCACGAAAAAAATCGTCTAGTGATTTTTTGGACTCGAGACAACAAAACTCGTTGTGCACAAGTTTTTTCTTCAAAACTTTTTACGTACTCGTCTGATACATTCGTTAATAAATATGCAAAAAATAGTATCTTCCTACCATACTGTTGCAAACTGTCGATAATCATTTTCAACTTTATTCCTTCAATATTCAAAACAATGATTTTTCTTTCAGATCCAAGGAACGTACGTATTTTAAATTAAATTATTATTCTTCCAAAAACAGGATTATTCGGAGTTGACTTTTTTTCATTTTGCAAAATCTTTCGTACACGTAATTGAATTTTTTATTTAAATTCTCGATGTTTCTCATTTTTTGAGGGAACAAAAAATGTACTTTTCCTCATTTAATTTCAATGAATTGAACGTTTGAAATGAAATTTGAAAATTATATTTTTCATTTACGATGATGTTTATTGGACTTTATTTAATGATTTCTTTGTCGTTCTTTCAAGGCCCATAGATTGCTTTTTAATAAATAAACGAGCATTCATATTTTGTCAGTATAAAAATTCGCCCATTCGCCATGAAGTCTGGAAAGTGATAATTTGATGAAACTTTGTAATGTTGTTTTTTCTGTCGTATAGAAATAACTCGGCGAGCGGTAGTGACGTATTTACCTTGACCCGTCTGAAGCGAACGCGATTGAACGACTGTGTTTTAATACCTCAAACGATCGTCACCGTTTGATGACACTTTTGTCGATCGATGATCGACTTCGATTTTGAGAAAAATGCGCATACAAATATTTTTTTTTATACGTAAATTTAGTTTTTAATAATTTGACCATTTTGACTGACGTATAATTGACTCAAATTTTAGTACTTTTATGAATTCGTTTTTTTTTTAAATATCTACGAATATTTCAAGGCCACGTGTAACCGAAAAATGATTAACAAAGAAAACGAAGCTCACTAATTTCCCTTTCTTGATTAATAAAAATATTTATCGATAATAATCAAAGCCTAGATAAAGATACGAAATAACGAGATGCACCGCTTTTAAAAATAACAGATTTTTCGGTCTCTTTGCACTGTAGTGTCAAAAGCTCGCAACTATTTCTTGCATCTCATGAATTAAATACAATTTCATAAATACACAATACGTTTGACCCCGATCACATTATTGTTTGAGACGTACATGCGTTTGAATGACAAAACGCATTTTACACTCATTTAATTGCGTACGTGATCCGACACCTTTTTCTTTGTTACAATTTTTGACGTGATTGGCCAATGATTGCAGAAATCTAATCAGCACAACACAGCAAATCCATTATTCAATTTTCTCCAATGCCAATTTTGTCACAGATCGTTCATTTGTTCGTAACTGTTTTACGATGTATCATTAAAAATACATTCAAATGTTATTGACTCAAAAAATTGCCGAAACTTTGTTTATGCGTAAATAATAATTGGAAAACTGCATTCAATCGTAGATTAACACACTGGGTCCATTTGACCCATAGCCAGTTTTTATCGATAAAAATCAGCACTACACCTTCAAACATTCCTCAATATGTGTGAATCATAAAACTTCGAAAAATATAAAATTCAATTGTTTAAAAAAATTATTAAAAACTTTGACTTTTTCAAAAGTGAACATTTCGTTTAAAAAATCATGTTTTTAAATTTTTTCTAATGTTGAAGCTAACAAGCGAGGATCTTTTTCCGGAAAATGCTATTTAAAAAAAAAAAAAAAAAAAAAAAAAATAGTCATCTGACGAAAATGTCAAAAAAAAAGTGATTTATTTGAACAATTGAATTTCGCTTATTTTGCAAATGGAAAAATCATCTTTGGTGAAAAAGCGCTTGCAGTCCTCGAAAAGATTTTTGGGGGAGGGATAATTAACGCCGAAAAATAAGTTCGGGTCTATATGACCCAGTGCGTCGAAGAATTCGAAATGCACCATTAAAATACTGGAATTTATTGTTGGCACGATAAAAATTCTTGCAATCCTCATTACCTACTACCTGTACATAAATATAATAATAAATGTAAACATACATATATATATATATAGATAAGCTCGTCAAGACAGACTTAATCCCGTTACCGCACTTAACAGTACGTAACGAGGTTAGCAACGAGTCCCGGAGAAAATTGCATCCTAGAAAACGCCACAATTTCTCATTTCTGGTGCTCGTCCATGAGAAGAACGGATATACGTTTTCTAATTTCGTTTCCTCGCTGTTTCATCGTACACATCCGTCCACTCTGTACACGCTATTTATTTTTTTTTTCTAGGAAATGTAAAACTCAAATGGTTTCTTTTTTTTTCGAACCAACTGTCTTCTCTCTCTTTATCGCTTTACAAATTTCTTTCTCCAACATTCTCTATTTAAACATTGTCGGAAATAGACGAATAAAATTGTTGTCATTATGCAAATTTTACGATATGAATGAAGTTTCACATTTTTTTGCAGCTTTTAAACGATTTTTATAGTTATGCAAATTGTATAATAAATAATATTTAACTTTGGGTTTTTAGTATGATTATTTTTATTTATCGTTCGTGAGGCTTTTAAGGCCTTGTCTAGAATTCACATTCCGGAAAACATTTTTCGAAAATAATGAATTTTAAACTGTTCAAGTTTTTTCGGAAATTTTATACATACAAATAAAAATTATAAGAAATCAACTCGAATTTTTGTTTTTCTAAATACACACCGAAAACCATAGCGTCTCGTTTATCTGAAGGTTCGAGACAAATCGATTCCACAATAGTTTAGTTTCTTAATAAAAATTCGCGTTCAAAAAAAGTGAATTATTTCCTAATGTAATTTGAAAGAATTCTGTGTTTTTGTTGTTGTTGGAAAACACTCGAAATTCTCTTTTGGAAATTTACAAATCACATCGAAATAGCTCATAAATTTTCTTTCGCGTGGATGTATGAGAAATTATTTGTTAAGAAATGAGCAGTCATTGAAATATTGAGAATAAAATTCAAAAATTCAACGTGTTTTCGAAGGAGAAAGTAAAAAATAAAAACACTTCTAATGGTAAAATTTATTTTGTAAATACATCGATGCATTATTATTATGAACTTTAATAGAAATTTATTTAGATAAATAAACATATAAAAAGAATATTTAAATACATTGCTTAAGTTATATTGCTTTAAGTCAAAATAAAGGAGGGAGCGATGATGTTAAACTCGCGTAGTAGCTAAAGTGAGTGGTGCTGGCTGGTGGCTGTTAAAAGTGTTTTAGTCTCGATCGAGACCCTTTCCCGGCAGTACACACGCCGTTGTGGTTGCTCGGATAGCGGCGCGCGTGTTTCTAACTTCGCAATAAAACTGAAGAAAAAAAAACAAATTTAAAAAACCTGGTTTAAAGTGCAACAGTGTGTAAGGAAGAAAAAAAAATTATAGTTTTGTGTGCCCCGTTTGGTATTAAATTGTCCTGAATAATTCATTGCAATATTGGTAAAGACGTCCTTGAACTTATTTCATTAGTTCTTGAAGAAAGATCATTAGTCTTTTTTTCAAATTTTACGTATGAATTGAATTTCAAGGTCAAAAAGAAATTGATGAATTTGACTTTCGTCATAAATTTGCGTGTCAACAAAATCGATCTTTTGACGAAAGTTCATTTTGGTGAAATTTCGATAGAAAAGCACGTTTTTATAGGAACAATGAATATTTAATGAATTGGCATAAACAATTGAAAGGCTTTTTTTTATCTCTATCGTTCTTCTTCGATTAATCAACGTTTCACTATCTTTTAATCTCAGACGTATTTTTCTTCCTGAAGATTCCGATCTTGATTTCTTCGTACTACGCGTGCATCTCGATGTAAACAAAAGAGTGAAATGTACTGAGCGATTTTCGCACTAAGAATAAACACAGCGAAAGAAAAAAAAACGGAAATAAAATCAAGTGCTACGTGTATGCAATTATAATGTCGGACGCTATAGCTAAAGGAGGCTCTAACAATATCCCCAATGGCAATGGCATTTCGGATAAAGTAGTCAACAAGGATCGAGTAAGTAGACGTGCCTGCAAAATCCTGACAAACGGATATCATTCGTCGATGATATTAGAAACTTTCGTATCTGTCATTTTGGCAGCAATAATGACTGCGTCGTGTGTTGTTCAAAAAAAATAATAAATAACGCCCAAGTTCGAATTTGATGAGTTGAGTTTCACGAGCTAATAAAATTACGAAGCCGTGAAAGCATAAAACAGTCGTAAACGATTAAACGACTAATTACCAATTTTGACGAAAATTTATGCCCGTAGTTTTGTTCACATGATAAAATTTCGTAACATATTCATTTCTCGATACTTCGATTATCCCTCTCGTTCGAACACAAAAATGAACGTATCTCAGCAACCTGTCAATGTTTTTCAACCATTACCGTGCAGTCACCTTTTCGACAATATTTCGAGTCTGACTAAAAATTAATGTCGAGGTTTTCGGTTCCATGGTTGTGAGATTGATGTTCGGATAAGTAACTAGAACTCTCAGGGTTGCAACTTTCACACGGGTCGGGAAGATTCGTATTTGTTTAGGAAGGGTTAGCCTCAAAATCATTTGAAAGTACAGACTGCAGAATTATGATGTCGAACATGAGGTTTTCATCTCATGAACGAGTCAGTTTTAGCACAGATAGGCTACTCGGTGAAAGCTCTCCTTGCGAAGAAAGAGAGAGAGAGAGAGAAGGATGTTATCTCAAAAAATTGTTGAGGTGCACTTTACCGCGACGTGTTCGCACTTGGCGCGCTCTGCGCTCTGTCTCGTCCCTCTGCCCGCTCAACATGTGCCCCCGCGTGTGTGCCATAGAACACGCAATGTGCGCCAATTTAGTTGGTCACTGGGTCGATCATTCCGCTTTCGCATTTTTTCTTCTTTTTTTTCACTCATCCTATCTATTTATTCGGTGAGAATGCACTCGTTACCTTCGCTCGTCCATAATATCGTCGTACTGTTGTACAAACCAATCATGTGTGAACGTTACCTCTGTTTTCCCTTTACAAGACTTCCGGTTTGGAGAAACGATGCATTGGGACGCTCACGTGTCGAAATTCCCACGTGGAAATTGAAATTATTAATAATTGATCTTGAGTTAATGTTGATTCATCATTACGGATCATTTCTTATTACTGTATAGTTTTTTCAATCACACTTTTTCGTAGCATTCTTTTATTCTCGTTCGATCCAACGGTAGATACAACTGCATGAAAAAAGGGTTTGCGCGGGAGGGTGCGTCGAAAAAAGCTTAGAAAAGCGTCCGCCAGTTGGCGTGATAGAAACTTCAAATATCGATTGTTCATCTTCCCCCTCGTTGCTTACAAATAACGACAGAAACAGAAAATTGTAGTTCGAGGAAGAATCGCGCGCGCGTCTTTTGCAACCGCGTGTGTCGAGTAGAAATAAAAGAAAATAAAGCTAGGAAACCATAATTATGAAGTAATCGAAATTTCTTGCAACGTCCGATCAGAAAAACGTGTGTGTGTGTGTGTGACCGCGTCGACCAGCAGACAAAAAATGTTCCGAACGTTGTGGGATATTTTTCGAGATGAGCAAAATCCACGATGACATGTTGATTCCCCCTTCCCTAAAAAAGGGGCCGACACCTGTTTCCTCGTCTCGAACGAGTTTCTTCACCATAACTCTTTTTATTCGTAATATTTTATTCACTTTTTTTAAGAGACCCCGCGTGGGTTTAACGCTTTAATCACGGGCCTTAAACGCATTTTTCGGCAATGCATCCTCGTTACCCTCGAATCTGCAAGTCGGGTGACCAACCTTGCTGTTGTAAGTATTGCTTTGTTGTTGGAAGCTTTCGATCGTAGAGCACGTGGCGTAGAAGGTTGTCAAAATATAGGAAGCCGATCACCTTAACCTCGGTTCAAAAAACACCCATTTTCACCTTTTTAGTGCTCAAGATATGATTTTTTATGAAGGCAACAAATTGCTGACGATCGAATATGCAACATGTGATTTTTCGCGAAATGACGTTCACATCCATCATCAAAAACTTTTTCTTTCGAAATACTTATTTCGGCGTTGAAAAAAATGGTTTCTCGTTGAAATTTGTTCCGAAAATGTCGTACGCGAATCTCATAATTGAACTCAAATCGCAAAAATAATTTAAAAATCGAGGAAATTCATTGATCGAGAAGAATTATCTCAAATTAAACGCCTTCGATGATTCCGACTCGAGTTTCGTCGTTTTATTTAAACGGTCATTTATTGTTGTGTCCTTCAAGAAAAAAGGGACAATACACGCATCCAATGACGTGGACAGACAGCAAGAATACCATAGCATTAACAAAATTAAAAAAACGACAACGAAATTCATGTTTCTTGTCGATCTCACGATGAACGTTCGACAAATTGGAATCAACCGTAATCGGTAACGAACTTTGTTCATGACGGCGCTAAAAACCGAAATGAGGATGAATGCATTCGGTGTACGTCACGCGATACCACTTTATCGTTGATCACCGATCGTTCGCACGTAATAAATGGAAAATCTAGCAATGAACACGTAAACCGTCATTTTTCGAAGTCGTTTTCTGTAACAGATTTTTCAACGTAATCATCGTCCACTAAAACTCTAGTTACCAAATAAAATTACCAAAAAGAAAAAAAACTCGTTTTTTATTTAGTTTTTTCCCAAAAACCTCGTTACCGGGAACTGCACTTCCGTTTTTTCAAATCCGTTCGAAATATTTAGTGTGTGATTATTTTATTGAAATAAAAAAGAGTTATGAAAACAAAAAAATTGTTCCTCTCGAAAAACTGCCCTTAATTTTCCGAATGCACCACAAAATGTTTATCAATAGAGCCAGTCAATGATAATAACACCAACAACCAAAGCGATCGTTTTGCTATGAAATTTTCGACTTGGCATACGTAAAAATATATCATAGACTCGAGGTCAAATAAAATAGACAAACAACAACAAAAAAACTGGAATTTTATTGACCGTAATTGACAGATGATGATTGGAATATTCAACAGACATATATATATCCGATGTTTAATGCACCAATGGAGCAAGTGTATACTAAACGCGTCAAAGCGCTGTGAGGTGAAAAACTGGTCAAGCGAGAGTCAGAGAGTGTGCGGTTGCGTTGATACTTTTTTAGAATTATTCTTCATTGGTTTCTTTTCGTTATTTTTTTTTGTTTTTTGTGTATAATGTTAACGAATGACGGAGCTGTGCGAGTAGCGGTCACAATTTTTGAGAGTGTGTAAGTTTTCGTGCTCGTATTGCAGGACGTCGAAAAGGGGGAGGAGAAGAAGAGTAGCCGAGAAAGAAATAATCGTCGTGCATCGACGGTAACAACCGAGACGGTTTCGTCGGTGCTCGAAAGCGAACTGGAAGGGGGAGTCACTAACTCCAACAGCACAGTATTACCCGGGCCAGTACCACGTGGACGTGGACGCCTTCGAACAGTCGCTCGTTTGCTTCGAAACTTGCTCATTGCTATGTTACTCTTTGCTCTTGTCGCTGCTCTTCTCGCACTCGTATGGATATTTATGGGCCCTATGTTTGTCCTTCAACTCGGTCTTGTTGCTCTCGTCGCTTACTTCGTCGCCGGTGGACGACTCAGATGGTTTTACGTTGCATTACGAACTGCACCTCGTGATATACGGTATGTCCATGTATTCTCTTCTTTTTTTCCTTTTTCAATCATTTTATTCTTGTATTTTATCGTTTCTTCTTTGTTTCTTTAGTCTGTCCTTATTTTGTCGTACTTTTTTTTTTAATTATCGAGTATATTATACGTTTTTACATGTATTTTATGCTTTTTTTTTTTTTGTAAAATTTTCAACTTCCTTTTATGTTCGATATATTTCCTTAATATTGTGATTTACAAAATATTCGAACCTGACCCTTCGGCTCACGTTGGAATGTTGAGTTCAGTTTTTTTTCGTTTCTAATTAAACTACCTTTTTGGTAGCAACTGCCAAGTTTTCTGGTTGCACGCGATTTCCTGAATATTGCTAAATTAAAAAAATATATGAAATTTATTTATTTACAAGTTAATTGAGTGTTTTTTTTCTACATTGAAGTACCCATATGTTTTTACAAATCATGACGTTTGCTATACTTTTCATGAATTTTGATGTCCCAGATTTTTTGTCAATAATATTGGAACAATATTTAATTACTTCCTGATCATTGAAATTTAATTGGATGTTTCAATTGATATTAGAATTGGAGATAATCAATTCAAATGACTTGATAAGATCGAGAAATGACATTTGGAATTTTTCCGGCTCGGAGATTCTTGCAATTCATCAGATTTTTTTTCCTTTTTCATTGAATTTAATCTTTTCCATGTACGTGATTAGTTTTTCGAAAACATAATTTAGAGAACATTTCATGAAATTTTTATAATTGTTAAATATTCTCGTAGTTCATACGAACGAATTGACAAGGAACTAATTGATTTGCAAGATAATCGAGTTGCGTTTCGAGTTTTACAACGAACTTGAACGAGGCTTCAAACTCACAATGCGAAAGTTGAAGGTTTCCTGATAAGACAGAATCCGAGGTCATGACATGATCTGCATTTTAATGAATGAACCTTTGCATTTCTTCATGATTCGAACTAGAAAAAATGTGTGTTGAAAAATTTGTATTTTCCTTCGAAATCAACGAGTAATTAATTGAAATGCTTAATTAAATTTAAAAAAAAATTAGACCTCCACATTTTCCATCCTGTAATTTTCCTCGTCGTTTTATTCCCAAAGATTTATACACACCGGAAATGTCCCGATAAATAAAAGGATATTTCATCAATATTTAAAAATAATTTCACGTTTAATATGTGAATAACTATTTTCAAACTTTCTTTTATATTTCGTTTTTCAAATTTTTGTTCTTTGCTCGATTAGAAGGAAAAAACGACTGTGTGTAAATACCGTTCGGTTTCGAACGCAGTTGGAAGTAACGGGAATGGCGTCATGTGTAAAAGAGTCACGTGGTTTATATGCATATATATATATCTATAACGCATCATTGTACGTTTTATCATTTGAGTTACGGATCAGGAATGAAAACAAACAAGAAATCAACAAAAAAGTATACCCGGAAATTTGGAAACAAACAGTAATTGTTTTTTCTTTTGTTTTCTTTGATTTTTTAAATATTTCTTTTTTTTTACATGACGACATGAATCTTTCGTGAGTATTATTAATGTCGTGGTTAATGTACGTGGTGAAAGTCACGGAATGAAAGTTCCCTCGAGTCTAAACTCGATTCTCTTGTTTCTGTCAGTCAGGAAGCGGTTGCAGAGAGTTTTGATATCCAGTTTCTATGTCGTGTATGCAACTTTTTTCAAGCGTTTACTAAATATGCGTTTTATTTATTCATTCATATTCCTAATTTATCAAATTACAAAATTTCACGTGGATTCACGAACAAAATATTATTTCACTTAAATCTATTTGTTATCGTTACATTTTTTTTTAAGACTTTCGGAAAAAGATGCGTTTTATTTTTTGGGATTTGAACTATTATTTTTCCGGATTAAATAAAATTACGAATATTTACTTTTTCCTTATAATATGATAAAAATTGTTTTTATTTTATTTTCACGAAAAATGAGTCTCTGGAAGTATTGGAGTCACAAAAATCAACGCATATTTGTGAAAAAAAACTGCTGATTTTATGCAATCGTTTCTTTTTATTTTCACAAATCACCAGTCGACGAAAACGCCGATTTTTGATTATTGCATCAATTTTGAGTTGTTCCCTTAGTAAATTTAATTAAAAAAATTTATTCATATTTGTTTTTGACAGATTTTATATTTTGATATTTTTGACTCATTATAGTTGCATTCAACGATCCACGTATCGTTCGATCGATGAAAAAAAAAAGTTTGAAAAAATGTTTACACATTTTTTTACATAAATATTAAAATTTATTACGTTTTGTTATGTTTTAAAAATACGAGCATCGTATGCATTTTAATGAGCAATCGAAAAGAAATGTAACGTTTCAATAAAAATTGGCGCGTTAATAGCAGGAAGTAAATAACAGCTGTGGAACGATGATTTGACGCGATAGTCACGTGTGAGTTCGAAGCCCGGGCTGTCCTCGTGTGTCACACTTAATTCAACTCAATTCAATTACTCGGTAACCCTCCTTCCAAATCAGACTGTATTTCCTTTCATATTAATTTTTCTACCCATCGTCGACACATTTTCCTTCCTCTAGTTAATTCTGATCTTTTAGTTAAAAAAAAAAAACAAATCTATTCATCTTCATTAGATTGAATAATTCGTGAGCAGATTGATCCAAATTTATCAATGAATTACGTTGGAATGATCACCTGATTAAGTCACGTGATTATAAAGTCACGTGAGTATAAATTTATGCATTTAGTTGTTCATTTTCGCATTATTATATTTCCTATTATTTATGGTACCCATGTGTTGAGAAATGTTCAAAGTGTTCTCCTGATTTTTTCAATGAAAACCGACCGTAGGACTGCTGATGACAGTTGGATGAAGAACGCTCCGGGTCAAATTGACCCCGTGTGTCAATGCAGTTGCCAAATTTGAGTGTGTCAATGAAGAGTTAATAGAAATTTCTTTGCACTTCAATGGTGCCTGTTTTTCATAAAATTCGAAATTTTTAAAATTGTTTTCATAAAATTCAATAAAATTTGTAAAATTTCTACTATATTTTTTGATGTTTGACGGTTTTTCGTTTCAGTGCTCTGACGCGTTATTTGAGGCTCATTTTGACAATAAAGGGTCATGAGAAAAAAAATCGCAGCGTCGCTGACGTTTTTCGGCAATATGTTGCTCGTCACCCAAACAAACCGTGTTTCATCTTCGAGGATAAGGAGTGGTCTTTCCAAGAGGTATTTCCGGCGATATTACGTATTGCGTAATAAAAAATCGAAAGGAATAACAGGCATTTTGAAACGAAGATCAAAATGAATTACATAATTTTCATTTTTTTAGCTTTTTTGCAACGTTTTTTTTTTCGGACATTTTAACGTTAATTAGTTCGATATCCAGCGCAGACTTTCAGTCGAACTAAATTAATTACAATCATTTCTTGCCAGGCCTTTAATTGGCACAGGTTGAAAAAAAATCATGTCGTTTTCAAAGTTAAAAAAAAAAAATGTATCTCAGGGTTAATTATTGAAGATTTGCAAACCTTCGTATTTGTCGTTGACCTGTTTTCGGGATTTCGTTAATTCAAAAGCAATAACGCAGACACAATTTTGAGAATATTTTTTTTTACACAAATTCACGAGGTCAATCTCCATGATATTTTGTAAACTTTTACATTCGTCCTGCAACTTGATTTCATCCTTGCAATTCAATTTTTATAAATATTTATACACTCGAATATTGAAAAATGACTCCTTTCGAATTTTTACTTATTTTTCTACTAAATTACCTGATTCGCAAACCTGAAATTTACTTTTTCGTTTTTGAACTTTACGCTCGAAATGTTTATAGATGAACAAAAAAATTTGGTTGCAGAAATTTTGATAATTTGTTTGTTCATAATGGAATTGCAAACTCTTTCAACGAATTTCTCAAATTAAGAGACAATATTTTATACGAAAACAGCTTCAGAATTTTGGAATTGATAAAAAAAAAACGTAGAGAAAGACTTTTTTTTTCTTCTAAGATAATCGAAAAAAAAAGTTTGCATATTACGTAAATTTCATGAGTCGTTTCAAGCGATGTGTTTGCACGCATGTACTATAATATTTGCCAACACTTGATGTCGTAAGTGCAACAATATTGATAAAAAGCAATCAATGAATATGTGAGAAGTTCGAAAGGTGAGAAACCATTACAGACACGTAGGACAATACGGAAAAGTAATAATATTCGAGCAAATATTCAATATCTATATTGACATCTAATCAACTGTACCGTCTGCTTTATGAATAATTTGAAAAAATATCGACATTGTAATATATGTGTTGGCAAGAAGAAAAGTAAAAAAAAATCATCAGTGAGAAAAGACAAAACGATGAAAATGTTATACCTTGAAGTACAAACATCAGAGAAAAATTGTATAGTCGTATTTCCAATTCCGTCGAGTAAATGAGAAAGAAAATTACACAATAGATTTGAGTTTCTTTGTCGTGAGAAAAAAATCTCCACGATCCATTCTCATCGTCAAATCAAATTCCTAAAATTCGATGAGTTTTTTTTATTTCGTGTTTCTTTTGTTTTACAAGGTGGAGGACTTTAGCAACAAGGTGGCAACCGTTTTTAAAAGTCATGGGTACCGGAAAGGCGACTGCGTTGCTCTTCTCATGGACAACAAACCCGAATACGTAGCAACGTGGCTCGGCCTTAGTAAATTGGGAATGATCGTTCCTCTTATAAACACTAATTTACGAAAATCTACGCTTCTTCACAGCATCAATGTTGCTAATTGCCAAGCCATTATTTATGGCAGCGAATTATCCGAAGGTAAAACATTGTCTCGTTTTTATTACTAGAAAACGAAAAATCCGAAAACTATACTCAAAATACTCGAAAAAATAAGGAAAAGATTTTTTTACATTCACAAATATTTGAATACCACAAAATGAATCAACATTATTGAAAGAAACTTGAATAATTATTACAATTTTTCACCTTGTTGTCTAGCCTGGCAAATAATAAATAAAAAGTCAACAGTGTTTTCGAGATTCTCTTCGAACCGTACCATTTTGGTGCCCTTTGTACTTTGTATCGCTTGAAAGCGATCAAATCGAACAAAACACGGAAGAAGCTGATTTGATAAACTGAAAAGAAACTCATCCCGGTTTCTTGTTTTTCTAGTCAATTATGGTCACGCGATGGAGATCAAAAGCAATTAAATAATCTTTTTATATACTTACAGTTTTTAGGTTAATTTATAGAATTCTTATCTCTAATTACTTCTAAATATTCCTTCAATACATTTTCAGTTTATTTTGACACCTCACATTTTGACACGTTCGATTTTTTGGACTTTTTTTTCCATCTATCGTTTTTCAGTCTTTGTGATAATGAATTTTTCTTTACAGATTTCTTTAGATTTTTCAAGGCACTTTTTCTGTAGTAAATTTACACATTTTATTAAACTTTTTCAGTTCACTTACTGTGTTTATTTTTACAGTTTCTTCTCTCAACTCTCAAAGTGTACAGAATAATTTAAACTCAAACATCAATATCTGGTTTTTCGAATATTGGTAATTTTTCCTCATGCGTTAATAAATTTTCTCCACACAAACGAGTTTGTTTTATGCAAGAATTCCTGAAAATAATACTCAAACTTTTTTCTTGTTTTTTTTTAAATATCGTTTGAGATTCCAATAAAAAATGTAGACAACGAAAACTGGTAGAACTCTTTTTTTCTCATATTTCGAAACCCATAACATAACATAATCAGCAACAAATGGGGAGACGATTTAAGGCGATCTATCAGTTTTTCAGTCAGTAAAAAACCAGCTGTGGATTTTTTCCGACATGAAACAGCGAAAAAGGTTCAACTTTTCTTTATTTTAACGAAACATCAAGAAAACTGGAGGAAATTGGGATTCTATTTTATAAATGTCTTTCTCGGACTTATTCATATCGCGAGCAACTGATAGTCGTCCATAAGAAAGTCATCGATAAAAAAATATTTAATGGAAGGCTAACTTTAGTATATTTTTTGAGATTAAAAAAAAAAGTCATACAGTTTTTTGTGTACCGATGGTAACATTTTTGTTTTATTTTTCCAGCTATCAAAGATGTGGCATCATCGTTAAATGCAAAAATAGCGTTGTACCGATACGGGAATGATACGGAGACAAATTCGTCGGGTTTGAAGGAGAAGGATTTGACGTCACTGTTGGCCGAGGCGCCTGCAATCCCGCCGGTTATTCAGGACAAGGGAAATTATTGTGACAAATTGATTTACATCTACACGAGCGGTACAACGGGCTTGCCTAAGGCTGCGGTCATCACGAATTCGAGGTGATAATCAAAATCCCCTTCTATGAGAAGTCAAATAATAGGAAACGTAAATATCCCTCGGACGGATACTTTATTTTGACCTTGTGGTCGAACGAGCTCTTCTCGTATAGCGTTCATTATCCCATTAAGGCAATCTCTTTTACTCTATTGTACTTTTTTTCTCTCTCATTTTTTTTCGTTATTCAAGGTCGTTTATCAGAACTATTATTAAAATAGCTCGAAGCGCAATGTTCGCTTTACGATCTCTCGTGGCCGAAGGTAGACTAAAGTTCTACGTGTGTTAGCTCAAAAAAAAAAAACAATATTTCAAAAGTACCTGAACGTGTAGAAAACTTTTGCTCCAAGGATCTAGAAAATATTTGAGAAAAACTTCAACTTTTTATTAACATTGGAACTCCATTTTTTTGACAATATCAATGAATCTTTTGATAAATTGTTTTTCATAGTTATTTTATAAATAAAAATTCACCTACAACGATAAATGCGCGTTCGGTGTGTGGCTCCGGTCATCACTAAAATTAAGCATTAAGTAACCCCTTAACCATGCACCGTCTCGCGTATCAAGGGTCGAGCCGGAAACAGTTTTTCTGACTTTCGCATTGTTCTGACCAACTGCAAGTCAAAACTACAGGCTGCACTAAAGTGCAAAGAAAATTTGGTTTGAAGTAATGTGATTCTTACATGAAAGTACAATTAAAAAAAAAAAAAAAGAACAAATGAATTACGAATGCGCATTCAAATGTTGATTCAATTATTCGAATTTAAGGAGAGTGTCTACACTCAGCGAAAATGCCCATTTTGAAAGCATAGGAAATTTCAAAAAGCTTAGTATTTAATAAAAGTTGATGAACATATTCTTTAGTATTAAATATGAAAATACAAATTAAAAACAAAATTTTCTTCTACATAGTTCTTGAGTAATTAAATACTAAAGTTCACGTGTACAAACATAGCTCTGATATATATATATAGATATACATTGCTTGCAATAAGTACTCCAACTACTCGATAACTATGCAGAAAAAAAATTTGAAAAAATGTGTTTCCGCATAATTGATGCTAAAGAATGTTATCACCGATTTTCATTCATTAACCGAATAATTAACTTTTTTACATATTGATGTATGTAGCCACCCTCTTTAATAAGTAAATTCAGTTGTCGGAGTGATTTTTATCGATTGCTTTGATATTAGTTATTTAAATTTTTTCCAGGTGTACCCTTGCGACTTTTTGTACAGACTCTTTCTCCTTATTTTTAGATTCTTCTTCTAATACAATTGAATTTATGTTTTTCAGATTTATGTTCATTGCAAGCGCAATTCACTTTCTTGCAGCTTTTCGAAATAACGACAGATTTTACACACCTCTGCCGTTGTATCATACAGCTGGAGGAATAATGTCTATCGGACAATCGTTGCTTCACGGCTCGACTGTTGTGATTAAGAAAAAGTTTTCGGCCAGTTCGTACTTTTCCGATTGTGCCAAGTACAAGTGTACGGTAAGAAATTTAAACAAAAATTTCACACTTTTGAGCAAAGCATAAAAATGAAACATTTAACATTTTGTGAAAATCTTATTTATTCGAATTCAATACAACAGATTCTTCTTTATCGCTTTGAAAATTATTTCCACATTAAATGAATTATTTAAAAAAATTGAAATTTGCTGTTTTCGGTATTTTGCAATAAAGTCCGGTAGAGTAAAAGTCAATAATTGAATGGTTTGTTTTTTTTTCTTTCAGGTCGCTCAGTACATTGGTGAAATGTGTCGTTACATTCTGGCTAGTCCCGTGAAGCCGGACGCGACGCAACACAACTTAAGACTCATTTTTGGAAATGGCTTGAGACCGCAAATTTGGCGTGAATTTGTCGAACGTTTCAAAATACCACAAGTTGCCGAATTTTACGGAGCAACTGAGGGAAATGCTAATATTGGTTAGAAACTGAATTTGATTAATTTATTAAAGAAGTAATACCATTAACACTATTAATTGCGTGAAAATATGAGAACTTCCGATCGTTCAAAGTACAAATTACAAATTTGAATGAATAATCAAATACATGGATGAAAATTTTGAAAATTATAAAAATTGAAATGAAAATATTCGCAATTATTTGTTGCAGTCAATGTCGATAACACCGTGGGAGCAATCGGCTTTATATCACGAATAATTCCGGCGGTTTATCCTATATCTATAATCAAAGTCGATGCGGAGGGTGAGCCGATCCGAAACTCGAAAGGATTGTGTCAAATTTGCAAACCAGGTTTGATTTTTTTTAATTGAGAAAATTTTTACGATCAAAAGTTATCAGAAAATATCAAACAAAGCAAAAATCCTATAATTTCTAGATGAACCTGGTGTATTCATTGGAAAAATTATTTTAAATAATCCTGCACGAGCTTTCCTCGGATACGTCGATGAAAAAGCGTCCAAATCCAAAATCGTTTATGACGTTTTCACGCATGGAGATTCTGCATTTTTGTCAGGTATGTGTTCACACTTTTTCTTCACTTCACTGTTTCTATGCCCGTGCCCCCCCAGAGTGTTGCCTGCAGCGACTTTTCCCTAATGGACTACTGTGTCGCATCTGCACGTAGGCCACGAGAAACTGTAAATCTTGGCCAATACAGACGGATATATTTTTAATGAGTTTCAGTTGGTCAGCACCATTAGGAACTCACAAAAACTGCCTTTCCCTGACCAATTGATAGCCGTAAGCCGGTGCACGGTTAAGCGGTCACCCAACCAAGTATTGACCTCGCTCGAGGCTGCTTAATTGTGGTGATCGTTACGCGAAGCCAGTTACCGATTGCTTTACACTGAAAACAAATTTTTTTGTAAAAAGTCCATTATTTTGTTAAAAACGGTCAACCAACTATTTTTGCATAACCACACTATTTTTGTCGTTTCGAAAGTTTATTTTGCTGACAGTCTCTAGAAAAATCAAATTTCTGTCATTTTAGCGGTTTATTTTGATTACAATCTTTTGATAAGTCAAATATGTTGATAAAATTGCGAAAACGTTGCTACTATTTGAAAATTTTTCATTAACCGTGTAAATAATCTTTTTTTTTCAACAAAATTCGGTTTTCAACGTTTTGTTGTCAGTTCTTACATTTATAAATTCGATTACATAGTAATATTAAAATATATATTAAAAAATTAATGAATTAATTAGTATTGGAATTAAATTTACATTTATATTAATATCAATGTTTATTATTTTCTGTAATAAAAGCGATGAAAAATTTTAATTAAAAAAAAACTTGATTGTTTCAGGCGATATCCTCGTAGCTGACGAGTTCGGCTATCTTTACTTCAAGGACAGAACCGGCGACACTTTCAGGTGGAAAGGAGAAAACGTTTCGACGTCTGAAATCGAGGGTGTTGTCAGTAATCTCGTAAACTACCGAGATTGCATTGTTTATGGAGTCGAGGTATTTTTTTTCTAATTATCATCATTCAGTGTTTCATCAAACATAAGAAATCGTGTTACCCAATGAACCCAAATATACAGGGTGTCCCATAACCCAAATTATTTCTTACAAAGTCAAGTTTAGGACTGAATTTGAAGATGGAAACTTTCATGCTGTTTTATTTTTTCATTAAGTATTTTCCCAATGAATTATAAATTATTAAAACGAACGAAAAAGTGCACTTTGCCATTTTTAAAGCTTTTTTTAAAACTTTTTCAAGTTTTTGTGTTGAAACATGTGGGAATAAATTGTTGAAAAAATTGAACCACTATTTTATACAAACACCATTTTTTTAAGAAATTATTTATTTGGAAATTAACGAAAATACCCACAAATGTCTTTTTACAGATTCGAGGATCGGAGGGTCGTGCAGGAATGGCAGCGATTTTCGACGAGGATAGTAGCATCGACATGAATCGTTTGAGCTCGATGATACGAGAGCAACTTCCGGTTTACGCGAGACCGTTGTTCATAAGAACACTCACCAAGATCGATATGACGGGTACATTCAAACTGAAGAAGAAGGATTTACAAGAAGAAGGGTACGATCCTCGAAAGATCAACGACAGATTATACTATCTCGATCCAAAATCAGGCTATCAATTATTAACACCAGAGATCTATGATCAGATACAAGCAGGAAAAATACGTTTTTAAGAGTATTTTGTAACTAAAACATATTTTGCACAATTGGGACAGTCAATTTTACTCAAATTAATCTTGGCCAAGACGAGATTCGAGAAAAAGTTGTACAGAGTGAGATAATAATCATCAAAATTTCGAATATCTTCGTACGTGAAGGTTTCCAAGTGACGTGTCCACAATTTCGAGCTCATTTTTGTCTCTTCAACATCATGAATTTATCCTAAAGTATAAAAAAATACGAGATAATCAATGAATTTCGATTTTTTATCAAATTTCTGATTATCGCCCTTGAATCATGCAAATGTCGTCCAAAGTATTTTTCTCTGAAGCGTACAAATGTATTCTCAATGGTAGTAATTACTATCTCACTCCTGTGCACAGGCGTGTCCAAAGTTGAAAAGTGAACTTGAATTATAGACCCAATTTCAATAATAAGTTCATAATTATAAAAAATTTACAAGAACTCACACTTTTATCGAACCTCCTGGCGAAACGGTTAGAGATAGAGAAAAAATGAATAAGACGAATCATGTGGAGCATCAAATTTTCTACAAAAAAGTCTCTAACAACTTTTCTCTATCTTCAGTCGTTTAGCCTGGAAATCAGCTCAAACGCGATCTAATTTTCTACAATGCAGTTTTGAAGATTGTTTTCCAAATGGACTTCAAGACTAAAGTACCAAAGATAGAAAAATTCTGTCGAATAGTTTTTTGTCGGAAATTTCATGGTCTACGATATTGGTTCTATACATTTTTGCTCTATCTCTAACAGTTTTGACAGGAGGTACGATATAGTGCAACGATTCGCAAACTTCATTAATTAATGATTTATCGAAAGGAAATTTGATCCAATAACAGTACAAAAGTTTTCGACTTGAAATTCATTCAGGGGACACCCTGTATATATTTACAAATCAACACACGAAAGACCATGATAAGGTAATCCGAGTTCGTTCCTTTTTCGACGCGAGAGGGAGCGTCGAAAGAAAGGTTTCAAAGCCTAAAAGAAAAAAAGTTGCTAGAGCTTTTTCAGTATAAAATCTGCCTATATTTTTCTATCGCACAAACAATGGATTTAGAAGGTCTTCAGTTAAACATTTTCCTTGTTATTTGTAAATAAGTTACTCGACACATTCCCAAGAAATTGATCGCTCAAAAGATATCGTTCACAGTACACTGAACTTTTTCATAGCAATTAATTGGACCTGTTTAACGAGATCTTTTGAGCACACGTTCGGGAGAACATTTTTATTTTTTTTTGTATTTGTGAGAAAAGTTTTGATATTCAATCTCGTTCTTTTGGCGGGAGAACGCTCGTTGGCGTTCGCTTTTTTATAGCCGAGCTAGAAAATCGCAGCTCCGAAAATGAAGAAAATATAATAAATGAGAAAAAAAAACGATATTTCGATAAAAAATATTTGTACACTAGACTGTTGGTGCAGATGAAAATTTTCGTCAAGTTTGTAGGAAAGTTTTTTGATACTTTTATTTCAAACAGTCAAAATGGCCGTATTAGGTCTTTTAATGCCTTCTTCAGAAATCGGAAGTAGGAATTGTTTTAGTAGTAAAAAAAATCATTCGGACACTAAGGAACTAAAGTAAATGAATTCAAAACGAATTAACGTTGAAAACGACAAGTGACATCATCGATCGATAAAAAAGGAAAAAATGATCAAAGTCTGAGTTTTAAACGATTATATCTGCCAATGTGACAAAAATTATCCATGGACCAGTCTTAAAGCCGGTAAAAATCTTGCTGCACGTTTTTTTCAGAGAAGCTTGAATTCCAAACAAATAAAAACAAACAAGTTACACGTTGTTATGCATTCGCTACAGAAGGCTAAGGTGAAACTTTTTTTTTTTTTTTCAAATATTAAACGTGTTCGAGAAAAAGGTGTATTTGCTTTCACGTATTTTCTCGCACTATGAAAACCGGAAGTATAATTCAAAATTGAATAAAAAAGTAACAAGAAATTTACCTAGAAAAATGTCGACATCTCAGCTTTTGATGAAGAAACGGCCGTTTTTTTTAATCGTTTCAACTGTTTTTTCATGCCTCGAAATTTAAGTGATAATCCTGCAAAAAAATGTGTCTGCGTACAAGACTTTAATCTCGTCTCACTTCCTCTAAACGAATTTGACCGTTGTTATTTGTTAATGTATGTGTTTTTTTTTTTTTAGAATAAAACATTTTACTATTTTCTAATTGTTGTTCTAATTTTGTTTCTCGAACTGATTGGAAACATTTTCTTTATTCAAGACGCTACTACGAAAGTTATTTTATTTATTGAAACTGTTTTTGGATTTACGTGAAAACTTTTTGATGGGACAAAAAATTCATTTTCGGTATTCCAATTTGTACTCCGCAGAGCATGTGAATTTTAGGTTATTAATGATATTTTGTTGCTTCATCAAAAACCAAAAAAAATTCAGTACTCGTGCATTTTTTATTATTAATAATATTTCAAAGTTTGAGTAATTCTTCGATATATTATTACGAAATTAAAGATCATCCGTTGTGGGCGAACTTTAAGGTTGGTACGCTTGAAAGCTATGCCCACAATGCCGAACGTAAAAACGGTAATTCACAACTATGACCTTTGCTGCCTTTGATACAGTACGAATCCTCCTAATTCAACATAATTTTCGAATTACAATAATCGGCTTTGTTTTTTTTTTTCGTTTACTTTACGAATTGTCAAAATTGTGAATATTCACTGAATAATTGCTGGAAACAAAAATCTGTTAAAGTGAGGATAAAAAATGGCGACATTTATTTTTCCAAGTAAATTTCATTTCGTGTTATTTGATTTTCAGGATATTAAAAAATCTTAACCATGCAATTCATGATAATTTTGATACAAGTCGAAGTTTTCGAACGAATTTTCATTTATCATCGTCTTTTAATTATAATTTTATCAACTTGATAGTGTTAATATTTTTCTGAAAATACATATAAAGTTTTGGATGTGACTGTACGCCCTCGAAACTGCCGATAATGGGAAAAAGGTGAGTTTGATTATACGATATAATACTGTACGCTGCGTTTCCTACTTCCTACGTGCACCGTTTGGATACAAATGGCGGACACCAACAACTTCGCCATAACTTTTCTATTTATAACCTCGCAGTCTCGTCGTCCAGAGTCGCAACACTCCGGATCAACGGTATTTTATCGTACTCACGAGAATTCCGCAAATTTCTCGTCCGAACGCAACGAATCGCCCAGTAAGAATCATTTTTTCGAATTTTCGCTTGGTGTTTCCGGTTCAAAAGTTTGTGCGAGTGTTTACTTGTTTTTTTTTTTTTTTTTATTGCTGTTGGTACACACGATACTATAATAATTCGTAAATTCGCGTATTCAGTCAAGTCCACGAATTTTCAAGCCACGTTGCAAATTACAAAATTCGTCATGTATCTCGATGAACCTTCATAAAAAAAAAAATCACGAGGTCATACGTTTACTATAACACAAGAAACTTCGCGGTTATCGAAACACGTTTCGTTTAAATCTAAACTTTTGGAAAAAAAAATTTTGGCGAAAAAAAGTAGGGTTAAATTTTGGTTCCAATAGGTCTCGCAGCATTGTTTCAACTCAACGAAATTATAACAAAGTTCAAAACTTTCTGTACTGCTGAAGATTTTTTGAAAATTTATATTTTTCGGCAAACAAACGAGTAAAAGAATTTGCAAAAATTTCATAGTTCTTGACAGCAAATTTCTGTACTTAACAATCCATTTTTGCATTACGAGATTCCTAAATTTGATACAAAGACAAAAATCACATTAATTTAACAAACGTAATGTTCGCTGAAAAATTCTTCAACTAATACGTTCGAAAGAATAAAGAATACAATTTGATGTAATTTCCAATTATTTTAACAAGCTACTGACAAATTGCCATTTTCCGAATAACATGTGCATGCTATGCATTTTATATGTACCATTATTAAATAATAGAAAATTGCGTGCATAAGAAATATATCGTTATTTAGAAGCACTTTATATAACAAATAAATGTATAAATGAAAAGCTGATAAACACGCGATAAACGCCAACGATAAGAGTCAAAACAAACAAGTGGTATATATATATATATAGTTGTCAATGCACAGTCGCTCTGCACTTTGCACTTCAAACCCGATGTGTCACGTGACCATTTGGAATTGTGCTTCATCGTAAGTTGCGAAGCGTTATCGCCGCTTTTTTTATTCGTAAGTCCCGGGCTTGCGTTTCGCAGTAAACATGGAACCATTTAATCTTTTCCCCCTTAAATATTTCCACTTTTTTCAAACGTTTGATGTGTGTTAATACGCTGCACTTTTTTAACTTAGAAAATGTTTTATTTAGGTTTTTGTACAAAGTTCAGGACGATGTATACACACGGATATCACAAATAACAGTTTCGAAAGAGTAACATATACCGAAATAAAAGTGTGAACATCTTGTTACTATTTAAACAGTGCACGGGTTTATCTATGTGTGTTTCCCGTTCATGCTTTTTTTTCACTTTACATCACGTTTATTTCACGTGCTCAGTTGTAGATTCTGAATTTTGAGAAAAAAAATTAACAAGGATGTCAAATGTGTCGAAATATTCTTCGAAGTATTTTTTGTTTACTGTTTGTTAGTCGATTTATTTTTCGCACAATTAATGAAATTCAACGTTTATGACATTCAAGATGTAGCAGATTTCTGAAACATCCTTGTAGCCAGTTTTGGAGCATTTTAATTTGAATGGAATGAAAAAAACTTTACTTTTAAATTCACATGTGTGGAAAGAGGCATCATAATTTTTTGCCTGTAATAAATACTGTACGGGTTCGCGGCAAATCCGCCAGAGGTACGACAAGGTGGAAGTACGCGAAAGGGGGTTGAGGGAGAGACACACATATGCGCTAACGCCGCCTGTACGCGACCCGTAGTGTTAAGTCGCTCGTCGCCGCGGCGTAACGTGTTTATATGCTCCCGGCAGTATCGCACCAGATCTCGGATCTACGTTTTATACGTATATAAAAAACAGCTTCACGGCCGTGAGAATATTTAATTAATCCACCGCGTACGAGTAAGTTTCAACCAGATCAATAATTTTTTTTATTTCTTTGATTATTAAAACCAACCGGAAATCTATCAAGAAGCTGCACGAAATTCTCGACGTTCGTAAAATACATTACGAAAGGTTACTCGGACGGAACCGCGCGCGTTGAATATTAAAATTACTTCTTCGTATTTCCTCACGAAGTATGGAACTTCTGCAGTTTTTAAAAACATCGTTCCAGCCTAAGAATCGTGAGCTAAACACACGTACACACACAATTTAGACTACAATTATACGAGACAGAAAAAATGCTTAGTATGAATAAATTCGTAATGCATCGATAGGCAGTATCCCTTTTGGTGAATCGAAACAGTGAGCATTTGCAATGTGAATAATCCTCCGCTCTCTGATATCCTTTCCGTGAATTTAATTTTTTTATTGACACATCAATACTTTTTGAGGTTTTGTCACGATCCTTCGCAACACCAAGTCCTTCGTGTGATGAAATTTGGTGTTAAAATTGCGTTTCCTGGACAACAAATCCGTAATTTGTTTCCAGTATTAAAGAAAATTCTTACAAGAACGAGTAAATTCACAAAAAAGTGACAACCTCGCAGTTATACTATATAAATTTATCGAATAATGCTGCGAGTCGACGAAATGGTGGAACAAATGTTCGTCTCGAGTTTTTTTCCTATGTATTCACGAAATTTACGAGCCGTGGGAGACGGTGCAAGCGTGAGCGGCGATCGATATGAGGTCCTCGCGGCAATGCGTAACTGTTTTATATCGCGTAGAAAAAAGCCTATCGAATCTAAGGACGTAGAAACACTGAAAATAAAAAAAATAAAAATTGAACGTAAAAATGAAAACGAAGGAAAACATTATTTCATGGTTGTTTTAGAATTGTGCGAACGACGCGTTTGGACGCGTGTTACAAAAGTGCGCGCTACGAAATTCGCAACCTTTCTAAATTCGTTTACTAATAGGCTAAAATATTCAGCATCACAATTGCTTATTCATTATTCGCCAAAAAATGCCTCGCCTTCTGACCGACTGACAAGCCCGGCAAATATTCATCGTTTACTCTCGACTCAGTGACATTTATTCATTATTTCGTTTGATTGTATCATTATTATTATTTATTCAATAGTTTCAAGCGTAATCCAACAGCAGGTGGCGTGCCGCTCGTTCAAAAACTCAATCGTTCAGAATTCGGTATTTTTTTCACTATTCCTCGTGATTATCATTACTAATTTTACTCCCATTTTTAAAAACTATATTTCATCAGAAACTAACTGCTTGGGAACAGATGACGTTTGCCGGCATCTGATCCCCCCAAGCAGACGAATTTTTGTGATTCACCCGATTCACCGCAAACGTCCATGAAAAAATTGCCGGCAGAGAGCGCGCTTCCCCCTATTTTCTGCGCGCGCAACTCACACATATATGCAGCTGTGAATCGTCTATAAAATGCTCACGAATCCTTAGGACGAATTCATTCTCGTCTTCTCTAAAGCATTTTTATTGACGAAAATTAACATTACAAAAAAAAAAATTGCTCATTATATTAATTGTCCATGAAAAACAAAGTTCTATCGTTCTCGTGTTTGACAGTACAGTGGGTATTTCTGTATCGTATACAGTCGTATATGGCTTCCGGCATCCTTATTCGTCCTAGTTTCGAAGATTGTCTTTAGCTTCGGTTCTACACCTCATGACCTTGGAAATGTTCATTTTTTTTTGCACGCAATGAAAGACTTAACGACAAATTGCGCCAAGAAAAAGAACACATTTCTCATCGCTTTTTTTTTCCCTTTATAAACGAGGCCCATTCTTTATTTATCGCTTGACAATACGCATGCGCCGATCGTTAGGTTGAGAAGCGTTTTCGTATAATGTGCTTATTCGCACACGACTTTAACACGTTTTTATGCACATCTATTTGTAAATACATGAAATATGTATTGAGACTATCGGAAAAATAGTATCAATTTTTTTGATATTTTACTTGTAGTCTCTTCCAAACTATTTGTTTCCGTGGGGTTTTTGAAGGTCAGAAATAAATTTGAATACAAAGATCGTTACAAATCTCACTGAACGTGGAGGCAAAACACACTTCGACGAAAATTCAACGTTTCAAATACTATATAAACGTACAATTCAAATAAAGATTATGAACATGGAACCTGAATAATATTTTTCGTATCAAGAATAAATTAATTATTGTGATATAAATTCAGCGTGCTCAAAACAACGTTCGGAGTTGTCAAAAACATCGTTTGTCATATTATTCGTAAATTGTAGCAAGTTTCTTTCGCTACCAAGAAACCTGAACGTTACATAGAACCTTCGGACACGAAATTCAAGAGAAACAAAAAAGTTATCGACCCCATCTAAAGAAGTAACGAAATTTTTCCATTTTGTCAATTTCTCGAAATGAAGAATTCATTCGCGTGTTATTTTTCTTGATCTTTCTACGGGTTTCCACGAAAGGCCTCAATAAAAATTCGTCCAATTTTTATATCTCAAATCTACAATTAAATATTCATCAGAAAATCGTTGAAATAATAAATAAAAAAAAAGATCAATTCCAACGATCGAAACGTTAACGTCGTCTATTTTTTTTCAACTCATAAAAGTTTGACTTAAATATATGATTTACTGAATAAACACGTGTTAAGCGTAAATATATATGACGTATATACAGCCACCTTCGTTGAAAGGGCAATGTTGTCCGTGTAGGACGCTTGGAAAGACCAAGCGATGGGTGAACAACAAACACGAAACTACGATACTAAGGGAGGTTGGAAAGAAGGCCCGTAGGCTGGAGACTGAGGGAAATAAAGAGTAGCAAAGTCATGACCTCGAATGAGTCAACCTTTTCGGTATCTACTCGTAACACAAATATGAAAAAATAAAATAAACACGTATTTACAGGGTTAAAAAAACTCGACAGTAAACGTAGCCAAATTGAATTTATCCAATGATCATCTTTCGTGAGACTAATGTCTTTTTTTTTTTTTGCATTGGCGATCGATATCATATTGTATTCACAAAATGGAGTCTCTGTGACCCTTCTGTGTTAAATATCTATATATATGCTAAGGACACAGTTCTTTAAAGCTCGACGAAGCTTTAAAAGTTTGAAAACGAAAAAAAAACGAATGACGTTGAAGTTTTTATCGTTTTAATACAACAAAAGTCTTTTATTTTTATATTAAAGCACATACTTTACATGCACTGTTTATTTATGATGGTTGGACAAATTTTATTACAATTTGAAACCTAAATCTACTAGAAAGATTACGAAGATTCCAATTTATTAAAATTATTTATAAAACAACGTATTTCTAATTAAATTACAACAATGAAAACTTGAATGTCTTGAAAATTGAGAACAAAAAATCGAAAACATTCGAAAAAGTGAACAAATGTTTTTTAATGAAAAAAGAGACTATTGATCCAGTTGAACAGAATCAAATTACAAAACAGAAAAAAAACATCTTGAAAGTCGTATCGAGATGAAAAAGACCAAAAAAAAATACAGTGCGATCCCTTGGCAGCTTCAATGATAAGAAAATATTATGAATTGTTAAAAAAGCATAAACTGCCACGAAAATTGAGCTTTTTATAAAAACATTTCGGTTCAAGAAATAAGAGTTTGAGAAATAAATGTAAATATGTGGGGGAAAAGTTCTAAACACAAATAAATGTGTTTTTTTGGTGGACTGTGTCATACAAATCGCCAAAAAATATTGTGTTGTATTTTTTACAGATAAACTAATTCTACTTTTTCCTTATGAAGACACAATGATTTATGAGAAGTAATTATCACAACGTGTTAAAGTCAGGAAGCAATCTATTTTGTCGAACGCAAGTCGTACAACGGGGTTGAAAAGAATGCGAATATTCTATTTGACATAAAATATTCCTTGTACGCAATAATAAGGTTTAGTTATACACCATTTTTTCCACTTTTCCTAACGAAGAGAATGGTGTATGATAAAATTACATTTGGTAAATATTTGATGCTAAAAAGTGTAAAACTATTTTAAAAAATTGAAAAGTGCTTACAAAAAGTTTTTTTAGTCACTCGATTCATTATTTAGTGAAAAATGACAATTGCATAGTATTGAATGAAAAAAAAAAAAAAAAAACAATAGCTTGACATTCCAAATCTATTAACTCTAAAAATCGCAAAACAGTTATGGAAAAATGCTAAAAATAAGTTAAAAAGAATAAAAACGTTGAAATCATTTTCAAACTTATTGATAAAGTTCTAGGGTTTATTTTGAGTGAAAAAAAGAATTTTCTATCAGTACGAATATAACCAATTTAGGGTCGACATTCTCCTTGAATCTTCGAGTCGTTGTTCTTCATTGGCAATAATAATAAAACATCGTCCATGTTCATTCCACACCCCAGTAAAAATTCGCACGACTTTTTTTTTTTAATTTACGTATTTTATATCGTGTTTCTCTGGGAAAGTGAAACATTGTCTAATGAAAATGTTCAACACAGTAGTTTTAATAAGTATTTCAAGTAAACATACCTGGAATTTTTTTTTTCTGCCAAGATTTCCACGTGGCTATTGTGGGAAAATAATAATATATAGATTCAAAGACTCTTGAGCCAAGTAGTTGTCGAAACTTTGAAGTGCCCCCTCCCTTGAACAATAATACACTTCGTACGAAAGACGGGGAAACTAATGGGTTGGGGAACGTTGTTGCAGACGTGGTGCGCGAGCCGGTAAGGAATGGACGTCAGATTGGTCTACATCGTACTTGGAATAGTCGTACTTATGGCAGTCGGCGTCGGTAGCCGAATCGGTTCCTTCATGAGAATCGCTCAGATCACCGTAGCTGCACTCCTTGTACCTTTAATATGTCGCTATCATCGGAGTATCTACGTCATCTTGCGAACACTCCCCCGAGACATCAAGTAAGTATTATTTTATTTTATAATAATTACAACACCAATAAAAACATTTTTTTTCAATTTTTTAATAACTTTTCTCTTTATTTCTTCTAAATATTGTTTCAAATAATTTTGATGACAATTTTGTTAAAAAGTTTCTAATTATTGAAAAATTATGTCAATTACGTTTTCGTAATATATATTTTTTCTAATAATTTTATTCATTTTTTGTGGAATTTTTTTTGTTACACATTTTTTACGAAATCTACTTTTATTTATGGGTTTATTTTTATTTATTTTTTCCAATTTAAGTAGTTTTGGTTTTTTATGCAATTAATTTTTCTTCCATTAGTTTTTTCGTACACACTTTTTTCTATGGAATTTGTAATGTTGTTTCACTGGCTGGAGTGTTCGAGCTTGTGAAATAAGCCTTTGATCGCGTGTAATTGACGTTTAAGCTCCTCACGAGGAACCAACTCTCGTCACTAATGCATTTACCCCAACTAGCACCAATTCCCCTCGCATACGACACACCAATCGATCGAAACACACCCAACACTTCGTTTCCATATTTCTCTATATCTCTGTGTGTGCGTTCGACGCTTTTGTACGTTTGGTGAATAGCTGTCTCTATATTATACATTACGGCCAAGTACGAAGCGTCCTGGATACTTCTGACAAGTACAAATGGCGACTGAAACGTTTGTCTTACGTTTGCACAAAAAAAAATCATATATTTTGCATTTTTTTTTTTATAGATTCGAGGTTTGGGCACAAAACAATTTATCGAAAAGTGACGAAAAATCTTAGAACAAGATATACCATTCCACGAAACCTTGGAATTTATTCGAAAAATATTCTATTTCTGAAGAAAACAAATTGAATGACAGGTTTTTGTTAACTGAAAAGATAAAGACTTTTTGAAATTATCGTTAATTAGCAATATTGAATTATTTATAGCGGACGAAACGTTCAAAGAAAAAGAGCATAATTTTCATTAGCAGCAAACCTCTTCGAGTTCGAAAATGAATTAACTTGAAGAATTTGAAAAAACAGGATTCTTCAAATCCGATTAAAATGAATGGAATTTATTACAACTGTCACTAATTTTTTTCCCTCATCGATTTTGAAATATTAAACGAAAAAAAGGTTATATTTATGTTCAGCAATTTTTGTTGTTTTTTGACATGGTATATTAGAATGGCTCAAGGTCAAATTAAAAATTTCCAATATTGTTGCAACTATTATTGTTGTATAACATTGCGATTAGAAATTAGTATCGAGTGCGGACTTGTCGGATATCAATTCTGGCTTATCGACACCGGAACACAAAAAAAAACACGGGAGATGCTGGACTTTGATTTGTTTTTCGATAATTTTAACGCATGACGCAACATTATCTATTTTCAAGCTTCTACGTCTGCATTTGTAAAAAAAAAGTTTTCCTGTTTTTAAATGTTTCATTGAAATCGTTCGAAATCTTGAAAAATTTGTGAAAAGATATTTTTTTTACGAATTTTGCACGTCGATTACAAGCAGCAAAACAAAAAGCCTTTTGAATCTGAAAAAAAAGACTAAAAAATTTCCCTATGAAAAAAGAAAAGTGAAAAAAAAATCATGAAATCCTCATTTTCAAACTTTCGTCAACATTTCTAGCAGCTCATGAATAAACAAATAATGCTGCAACGAAGACGAATTCTTGTTGCGTTTACTGCAAGAAAAAAAAAGAAAAAAAAGAAGATCAACAATAACCCATCCAAGAAACCAAAATCTGGCAAAACTTCGGTTTTAGCGAAAACATTGTAACACAATGAAATGTATGCTTTTCAATCGAGTCGACAGGTCCATATCTGCTGATTAACAATCTGTTTATTCAAAACAGAGTAATAAAAAAATATAGATAAGTGCAAAATCGATTTTATCGCGAATAGTAAAGCTGTTATCAACGTGTACTTCTTCCAGTAACTGTACGAGAACGGTCTTCGACCTCTACGGTTATCGAACGATAGATAGAGACATGTATCCTTCATCCGTTGGACAAAAGTCACTTTTTCTTATTCTTTTATTTCTTGTCCCTGAAACGACCGAGTTTATTAATAGAAAATGTTACAATTGCATAATTAATGCAGTAGCAAAACAATTAAAATTTACTTAAAACACAATTAACACAATTATTTGATGTCTTTTGTTGATAAAATTGTTGAGGTACGTGGATTACACGAAAACAGTAGCTTAGTAATTTTTAATGCGAGTTCAACACTCACACATGTATACAATGTACATATTACGAGGCTGATTGTCCTTGAGGGTTAATAATTTAAAATCACCTGCCGAGTTCTCAATGAACAAAGCAACTCTATAACCAGCTCCTAATTTCTCAACTCAACGCCATTTTTCTTTCTTCTCTGTAATTTACAACCAAAAAAGGGAATGTCGATTATATTCGATTTAATCGACGTGGCTGAATCAACTTTCGTTGTGGACAATTTATAACGACGCTCGAAATTGAATAAATCATCAATATAATAATTATTGGATGGTAGAAAAGGAAAAAAGAACAGAGTTTAAGTTTCGGGCTTAAAATTTTCTTCGGAAGGACTATTTAATTGCTAGGTGACCAATTAATATTATTTTTTAATCAACTTCACTTTCGTTTCATCGAAATATTCAAATTACAAAAATAAAATAAAACATTTTGTCCAGTCGATTCAATCTGATATTCATTCGCTCACGTTTCTGCTCCCTCCTTTAATTAGCGTAATAATGCTAAAGGTCCTCTGAAAGTTGAATGAGCGAGTGACGAAGAAAGACAGTGGAAAATGAGTCGAGATCGCATAAAGGTCGAATGAGATGATATTCTATTTTGTGACGAACCAACCTCTCGACAAAAATAAACTTAATTTTCTCCTATTTTCTATATTTTCTTTCTTTTCCCTCCTTCTCTCTCTCTTTTTCTCTCTCCATTTTTTTCTTGCTTTAATCATCCATTGCTTTATTCGATGTGAAAAGCACGAGCTGTAGCGTCGTCCACACTAGCACGGATCTATCGTTGCTCGTTCTTGCAGGAAAATCAATGAATCGTAGTAATAATGCATGCTCTGTATCTTAATGAGTTTAGGGCCTTATTGACTGCCTCTCTGTACGGAATTTCATTAATCGATCTGATCACTTGTTTTTTTTTTTTTTTACAGATTTCTTTATCGGTACCTAAACGCCGATCGCGAAACAAAACGATATGTCAAGAACAACACCACCGTTATGAAAATTTTTCGCGAAAGAGCGAAACTCTATCCTAACAAGCCATGCTTCATTTTCGAAGGAAGAATTTGGACGAACGCTGATGTAAGTTCAAACATCAATTTTTTTCTGTGCTCATAACTTACAGACCATCTTTTATTTTCGAAAATTACTTTCACCGAATTTTTAGGCCTGCAGGGAATGTTTTTCCAAATATTGCATAAAATTTTTTTTTAAATATGTTGATGAAACTTTGAATTTCAACTTCACAAATATTTGGTTTATCGTAATTTGCTCGTAAATTGGATTCAAAGAGTTTTTTTTAAATTGTTTGTTCTTGTCGTTCTCGTCTAGATATTTTTGAAATCTCTACGATCAAGAAAATACCTCGATGATTGTAAACAATTATTCTTCTTGCGCGGCACCGTTGTTTCTGTGAATTGACGAAAAATATTCCATGACGTTGGAAACTCTTAACTAAAAGTATGCAAGAATCGAACAAAACGAGCTCTTATCGCAGAACTCGTACGACCGACATGCATTATCTTATTTTCGAGTTTTCAACATTTATGCATTTTGTATTTTTGTTGCGTGCAGTTAATCATCATCGCAATTATGAAGTCGTCATACCATTTCTAATCGAATAAGCAAATTATTTGTCTTGCAACAATTTTACTATCCCTAAGAATTTCTTATCGTCAACGACATTCAAAACTTTCCAACTTTCTAGAGGGACATCATTTTGGACGAACATCCAAAATTTTCAATAATTATTCAATGAATGTTTTTCGCTAAAAATTCTGTAATTAATCCTTCAACCAAAATTTAGTGATTCAAGAGAGGAATAAAATCAAATATTTGCACTGGAATTTGCTAATTTTTCTTTTGTAACATAGAATCGATTCATTCGGAAAACATTAGTTTAAAATTTTTCAAACAAATTTGCCGCCTTTATATAATTTAAAGAAAAAAATTTGTCCTTTTTGACTCTTGGATTGTAATGCAGAAAAAAAGTTACAATTCTCCCATCTCCTTCGAAACATTTTCATAATTTTCGTACATTTTTTTCTTTTTCTTACAGATAGACAAATACAGTAATCGAATTGCTTCGGTGTTTCAAAAAGCTGGTTACGTTAAGGGCGATGCTGTAGCACTGATGATGCCGAACAAGCCCGAGTTCATAGCGACATGGCTTGGTCTTGGAAAACTTGGCGTTGTTACCGCATTAGTAAACACGAATTTACGACTCCAATTGCTTACTCACTGTCTTACGATCGCCAAAGTCAAGGGCATCATCTATTCGACAGAGTTGTCCTCGGGTATGAAAACAATTTTCATTATAATTGCAAATTTCATTTACGATTACCATTTCAATTATGATTACGAATTTTAAATTTCAGTTTCAACATTTACAAATTGCAATTGTCATGTGTTTCCTTTTTAAATAAAATCCATTATTTATTATAATTTATTTATATAAATTCTTCCACTAAAATGCACATAAAAATGCACATTTTGCATTTATATTTGAAAACAAATGACATTTAGGTTCAGAAAGTCGTTCTATTTAATTAAACGTCGACCAATGGAATGCTCGTTAATTCTAATTTTTTCTAGCAAGTGAATGATTTGGAAAAAAGTTTATGCCAAGTTTGTTCATATGTTCAAGTTCGTTCTATTTGTTTTTCGCAGCTATCGACGAAATTCGTGAGCCAATGCAGGGTATCGAGTGGTACAAACACGGTGCGGGTCTGAGTGACCCCTGTCAAGATTCCAAGAATCTAGATAAATTGATGTCCGAGAGTGACGATGAGCACCCCGTTGTGGAACAAGAGCCTGGCTACCGGGACAACTTGTTGTACATTTTTACGAGCGGCACGACGGGGTTGCCAAAAGCGGTCCAGATGCCGAATTCAAAGTGCGTTATTATTAATATCTTTTATAAAACGACGAAAAAAAAACATTTTGAAAAAAAATAATCTAATTTTTTCCAATTACATTCAAATTTACGTTTTCAGAATTGTCACTAAAAAAAAAAATAATATAAAGATTACGAATAATTTATTTATATATTTGAAAAACCGTGCAATTCCATTTGAACTACATGTGATTAAGTTAAAGTTAAAATATTGTAAATTTAAACGCACTTTGCGTATGCAAAAAAGAAACAAAAAAGAAAACCATTGTCATATTTGGTGATGACCATCGCTAGCTGCGTTTGTTATGAATGATTAAACACGTCACCTGCGTACGCGCGCAGCCTCCCTGAAGCAACGGCGAATTACGCAAGAGTGTAGAGACTGATAAAGAGTATGCGCAATAGTATTACTCGTCCGATACTCAATATAACGAACGATGCATAATCCTGTCAGGGAGACCCCACAATTTCAGCGAACCAGAATGAGATTATAGACAGGCGTGTACTTGACTTCATTGGGAACCTAGCTCTTCAAAATCCTATATATTTTTTCATTTCTTATTCAAATATAAGATGTTCTTGCTTTTCATTTTATTCAAAAAAATATCCAAATTGACATGAAATCAAAGAAATAGATTACAAGAAAAATATACGTACAGAAAAAACGCTGAAAGCTTGAATTTATGAGGTAAAACTCTCTCAGAACTTGAATCTCAGTTTAGAAACATGAAAAAATAACGAAAAACATTGTTTCTTAATATTTAATTTCTAAAATGAAACATGTAGTAAATTTTGACAAACTTTTTTGTTGGCTTGATGCTTGGACTCAAACTTGATATTATAAATTGTTATTTTCCAGATATTTATTAGTAACAACGGCTACTTATCACATGCTGGGACTACGTGCAGATAGTGATATTATGTACAATCCAATTCCGCTTTACCACATGGCTGGTGGTTTAGTAGGAACGGGTTGTGCTCTAGTCAAGGGAATTCCAAGCGCTCTAAGAACCAAATTCTCCGTCACTGCATATTGGACAGATTGTATAAAGTATAATTGTACGGTGAGTAAATCAATATTTATAAACACGTTTAATTAATATTCAATGATAAACCACGAAATATTACCGTCCAAAAGTCACTTAACTGAACCCAAAGATTAATGAATAATCAACAACACCATAAATCAGAATAACTCAGAAATTTATCAAGCTGACTGTTTCGCAATAAGTAGATCCGGGAAAAGAGCGCCATTGGATAAAAGTGTTGCACGACGATTTTTTTTTCACTGTGATTTTGAAGGATTTGACGAAGGAAACGCGATAAAAAAATCGATTCTGTTGAAAATTCTGGACACACGTAACCTTTTAGAAATTTCATTGATTGAATTACCTTGAAAAATCAAACTTTTAACAATAAAAAACGAAATTTATGTGCTGTTATTTTGTTGTATTAATAAAAATTATGCAATTTGTTTCTCAGCTGGCTCAGTACATTGGTGAAATGTGTCGTTATCTTTTAACGGCGCCACCGCGTCCCGAAGATTCAGCACATTCGGTTAGGCTAATGGTAGGAAATGGAATGAGGCCACAGATATGGCAAGAGTTTGTTGATCGTTTTAGGATCGAACAAGTCACCGAAGTTTATGGTTCTAGTGAGGGGAATGCCAATATCGGTAATGAAACTATAATTATTTATAATCTTGTATTAAAAAGTATAATTTTATTAAAAAATTTCCATGATCATTACCATTTTCGTTGAATTTTAGTTAACGTTGACAATCAAGTTGGTGCTGTGGGTTTCGTGCCCTCTATTTTGCCGAAAGCCTTGCATCCCGTCGCCATTATTCGAGTGAATCATGAGACCTGTGAACCTATTAGAGGGCCCGATGGATTTTGCATTCGTTGTGAAATAAGTAAGGAAATTTTATAATTCAATTATCACCATTTTTTACCACGCTTTCCAATCGTACTCAGTTATCGGATGTGGATTTTTATCCAATGATAATTAATTATTCTTGTAACCTTGAGCTTCTCTTCGATAATAAAAATTATCATCGCTGACAAGCTACTTTCTGTTTTAATTTTATTAATCAATTCAATTTTTCTTGCAGACGAACCTGGAATGTTTATAGGATTGATAAAACAAGGCAATGCCTCAAGGGAATTTAACGGTTATTTGGACAGGGAAGCCTCGAGAAAAAAGACGATTGAGAACGTTTTCGTTAAAGGAGATAGAGCTTTCTTGTCAGGTACGAATTTTCTTCGCTCTATTTAAACTTTGTTTCTTATTTTTCTCATGTTTATCTTTTAATATTTCTCCACATATTCTTATTCAAAATCTGTAGCCCAATTAAACGTGAAAGATTTTCTTCTTTTAATTCCGGAGTTTGTGCTCCGTGACTCATATTTAATGTATGATTTCTGGTTACAGAATCGTAAAAAAAAAAAATTCAATTCTGAAAAATTATGAAAAAAAGGAATAAAGTTCCGTTGCAGTTTGCTTATCAATACAATTGCATCTTCGTTTTCCATTTTAATAAATTCGATTGTAATTATATGTTAACGTTGCAGGTGATATATTGGTGCAAGACGAGCTTGGTTACTATTACTTCAAGGACAGAACGGGTGACACGTTTAGGTGGAAAGGTGAGAATGTTGCGACTGCCGAAGTCGAGGGAGTTGTCAGTAACGTAGCTGGACATCGAGAATCTACAGTGTACGGGGTTCAGGTAAAGATTTCAAATGAAATTTCATAAACAATTATAATACAAAGGCTAAAAAAATTATTTTTGCTAATTTACAACGAAACGAACATTTTCTGGTTGTGCAGGTGCCGGGAATGGAGGGAAGAGCTGGAATGGCAGCGATCGTTGATCCCGAATGTCTTCTAGACTTCAAAGCACTCGCGGAAGGTTTGGACCGAGCTCTTCCGTCATACGCAAGGCCGATATTCCTTAGGATCGTAAAAGAACTCGAGATGACGAGCACATTCAAGCTCAAAAAAATAAACCTGCAAAATGAGGGTTTTGATCCAAACAAAATTCAAGACAAAGTGTACTTCAGATCGGGAAGCAAGGAATACGTGGAAGTTACACCGGAACTTTACGAGGAGATAATATCAGGCTCGGCAAAATTATAAAGAGGCCAAATTCGTAAATGTGGCGTAAGAACGAATGTGTCAACACGATGAGACGACACCTGCTGCAGAAGAGAGAAAGTAAACAGCTAGAAAAATTATAGAAAAAGACGATGAGAGGAAAGAAAACTTTCGATGCGCGAATAAAAGCAGGTCTCTGTACAATTCCGTCGTTGCGATACATTTCGATCGCGCTTTGAGATTCGTGGTTTGATTCGCGGTAAGAAGAGCCGAAGCGAGCGCCCAAGCCTTGGACTCTGAGACAAAAAGTGTGGGATAAAAACTGAAATTTCACGAAACAAACTTAGGCAAAAAAAAATTAATAAAAAATACTGCGCTCGGAATCGACGCATGTTACTTAATTAGATCGAGGGAGAGACAAAAAAAACTAATTAGTTAGGTCGTTACCTCACACGCTGCTGGCTCGACGACGCTAGAACGACAAAAAAAAAAGGAAAAACATTATTATGCACAATTGTCGCGAGGAGAGGCGCGATGCTGACTCGATAAAATGCGAAAAAAAAACTTACGGTCAAAATGAAGAAAAAAGAAAAATCGTGTTAGAGATCAGCGAAATTTTACTCTCCTCACCTCTCTGTCGATTGAAATGGCTGTCTCGCCGAGATTTCGCCTAACGACGAATTTTCGGTAGCGATTTTTTCTTCACTATTAGGATTTGTCACGAATTTACATACGATGCTTGCGTATACCAAAGAAAACTGATACAAATAACAGCAATAAGAAATGAGAGGTACGACATTGATTTTGGGGATAAAATACGAAGGAGGAAATGATAAATTAGAGCCACTGAGGTAGGGAAAAAAGCCACGAGAACTTCTTACCGCATTTGAGAGGGTGAACTTCTGGCCAGGCTTCAAATGTACGTTTTGATATTGTGTACGCGTCCGATAGTAAACAAAACAAAGAAACGAACCAAGCAGTAACGTTACGTGTCGAAACAAACAAACAAAAAGGAAAAAAAAAAAACAATTAGAAAAAACCAATGATATACTCATTTAATCGAATTAAAAATACGATTGATTTATTGAATCCCCAATTATGCCCAATTGAAAAAATTTCGGGGGCCACGACTATCATGATTTATTCGTGTGATTATGTTTCTTTTTTTTTTCATCATTTTTCCAAGTGTATATAGATGTATCTGTGTATATGAATTTACGTTTGTTTTTTGACTAAATGGGGGATGTATGAAAAACTTGAACCAAAATTTAGGAAAAAGATTAAAAACAAAAACAAAAAACACTTGAAACTGAATGAAATGCGTGTACAAGAATAATTATTGATGTTATGATTGAACGGCTCGAGCTTCGAACGTATTTTTGATTAAATGCCAAAAGGAGCATCATTACTTTCAAAACAAGTGGCTAATTAACTCGAACTTAATTGTACTTGGAGTGTTCGAACAGTCTCTTTGTACGTAAAAGTTAAAAAGGGAAACCCATAAAAAAAACAAAAGAAAAAACAAAATCAACATAAAAAAAACAATAAAAACTCGAAAAGAGAAGAAAAATCACCATCACATTTTCACTAATACGGTGATGCACCTTATTATCGTAGACTGAAAGAATTTTAGGAGAGCTTTTTAAAATAATACAATAAGATAAAAAGATAATGAAAAATGAACGAAAATTCTTGATGAAGGCGTGGGTACTAAAATGAAAGAAAAGATCGAGACTGCGTGCTATGAGGGGGGAGGAGATCGAATGAAAAATCATTTGAGTTTAATTTTCTAAAGGAGGAAGAAAATAGCAAATAAATTAATAAAAATGAAGATATTTGTAATGGCGTAATTATAGTTTTCTTTGTTTCTCCTTCGATGTGATTATTGTTTGTACTTATTTATTGTTTTGCTCACAATTTTCGAATGGTTTTTCATTCGATAATTATTCCGCGTTCCTAGAAAAAAATAAAAACGTCGCATAATTTTTTCCTCGTCACTTCCCGTCGAGCTTAACGACAGGATTTATTTATTCAAAAGCAACATCCCTCGGATGATTATTTACCAAAAATACAAAAACTGAAAAGGACCCTCGACAAGAGCGTTTAAAAGTCAACGCTAAAGTACTAGGAAATTAAGTGCAGGCCGAAAATTGGCATCGTTCGACAAAAGTCATGACACTATTCAAATATAATTATTAAATTTGAAATAGACTATTAAGGAATAATATGCAAATTAATATTAGCCAAAAAAATACACAATTTTTGTTTTCACGAGCAAACAAAAATGTAATTAATTCTTTCAAAAAAAAAAACTTTTGAAAGATGTCTTTATAGAACGATGCCGCAATTATTGGAAAAGGAGATACAAGGCGGAATTAATTTGTCATGATCTCCTTAATTTCGAGTGACCAAAGCCCGGGTGCGTGTCTATTCTTGTGCGATTGAACGCATGTATGCGAGGATCTAGTGTGTTGACTAGATTCTATTAAAAAATGTGAGTGGTTTGTTCAAGATTTCGTTGGATGTAAATAAACACAGTTTCAACACATTTTTTCAACTCCTTATTTCAACTATTATTATTATTGTTATTAATATTATTATTATCATTATTATTACCATCGTTATTAGTTCAATGAAATTTAATTATAACGTCATTGCGGTATTTCGTTCTTCACAAATTCGTGAGCAATTGTGATTACCTCCCATCCCATTTTCTCCCTTTACCGAAATACTTTACAAATTTCGAATGTATAAAGCGTGCAGTCAAACGCCACACTTTTCCTCAAACGCCGTCCTATTGAAATAAAAAATGAAATAAATTGCACTTGAACGTTTTTTTTTTGTTCTGTAACTCGATCGATTCGCAAAACGAGATATCGTAGACACTAAAGATATCTTGCGCCGTGATTTTTTCGAGTTACGATGGAGATTCGATAGTTCATCACTCGGCGATTGGCTTTTAGTACTAAAAATCGTGCTTTTTCTCTCCTTATCAGCTTCTTTCTTCTTCCTTTTTTAAAGCCACGAATATTGAGAATCCTCAAGGCCTATCAGCTCGGTGGTATCGCTTTCGCTGTCTGCCCGTTTCCCAAATTTGGCCGCGAACCGAACCACGACATTTTCCATTCCAAAGTCTCCTGAAGCAATCTCTCTTCTTCCGGCGAAAAATGAAGCAGTGTCGCTACAGCACGTGTCAAATGAAGAGCCTGCAGGTTTAGAAGAAAATTTTATTGGTTAATTATGTTTTCAACCATTTTTTACAATTCACAGTTAAAAATTTTGTTCGATTATTTCAAATTTGACATAAAATTTTCATCAATTGCTTATTATTATTTTCTCTATTAATTTTGCTTTTTTTAAATTATATAACTTACTTATATTGTATATTATTATAACTTAACTTTCATTAGGCTGTTAAATACAATTTTTACTATCGAGTATATTTGCCGAATGATGAAATGAAAATTATTATTCGATGAATTTATTTTTTGGTATATTGACATAAATCAAAGAGTCATTCGAAGTAAACTTGTGAGGTATGCGTTTCGTTTGTTTACGTTTTACGCGTTCCCGTGAATCCGTGTCCTTGCTACGGTTGAGCGTACTGCTTAGTGAGGAAACGTTCGCGTGCCGGCGTGCCGCGAGGGGGATAGCGGGGAAGCGCAACTGGTGGGGCGGGCACGAGACGATAGGATAGGATAGGTTCCTCGATGCGGATAAATTTTACGGAACGAAGTAAATAATAGTACAAGTAGAGTTCTATTTTATCCTCAATTAATCAAAATAACTATACAACCCTAGGGCTTTCTTTGAAAATGAAACAACATAAAAAATAATTAATCATTTTATAGAAACAAATAGAAAAATGGATTGAATTTGTACTTTCATACATAATACACAACAATAATCCATAAAAGTTTTTTTTTCTTTTCCAAGCTGTCAAATTGTAAATTTTATCTACGAAGAAATACGATTCAAAAAATAATCGCGTTAATATTGGCATCTCTCTCTCTCTCTCTATGGAATGCAGAAGAGTTCTGGCCGCTAGCATTTTCTCATATTTTTTAATACAATTTTTTCGTGGCGGTGAATCGATTTTTTGAATGTTGTAAGAATGGGTGAATTCTGAATTTTGAATGTTATGAATGCGTAGATTTTTGAAAATAACAAGTTTGTACAAACCTCGTATTCTCTGCTGGTTAGGAACTTAATGAGAACGTGCTTGAGATATTTGAAATTGACATCGTCTTCTCGCGAATTTGTATTCTTCGTAGTTACTGTTTGCGATGAACTTGGATTAAGTATCGCTGCTGTAGGCTCTGCGTCGCTATCCAACGACGATGATGGTACACGCAATTCTCGCTGCAACGTCTTCTTCATGTCCCCTAATCTCTGTTGGAGAACCTTTATTGTCTGTAACAATAAGAAATTGGATTTTAGTGGAGGAATCAAAAGTTTTCAATTGTATTATTTTTTCAGCATCTCATTTTGATGTATTTTCATTGAAAAATTGGTGAAATTTGGTAAAATGTTTTTTTTTTTAATGAAAATCCCGGTTGATTGAGATTTATAATAAAACGAAAAAAAAACTTACTTTGGTTTTGTCGTTTAGTTGTTCTTCCATCTCGAGCAAACTATCCCTCAGGGCAGTTTCAACTTCTTCGCTAGATTTTTGTTGACGTTCGATTATTTCCAACTGTTCAATCCTGGCTTTGGCCTCATCGATATTTTTCGAAGATTTTTCGAGTTCAAGATCGCGCGTGCGTAACATGTCAGTGAGATTGTCAATTTTATTCTGCAATTCTACGGTTTCAGCTTGTTGACGAATATTTTCTTGTTTCGCTAGTTCGAAATCCTGGGAGATTTGAGCGTTTCTCAAAAGAGCAGAATCTTTTTCAGATTTTTCGTGTTCCAAAGAAATTCGCAACGCAGTTCCATTTTCTTTTTCACTCTCAAGGCTCTGTCGCAATTGTTCGACCTCGAGATGCAACGAGGCGTTATTTGTTTTTTCAGCATCAAAAGTCGACTGAAGTTCCGTCAATTCGTTCGTGGCTTCGGCTAATTTAGAGGTCGATTCTTCGAGTTTCATTTGCAGATCCTTGATTTCCTTCGACGATGATTCCTGGAGTAGACATTTGGGAGAGAAATAAAAAAGCAAAATTAGTAAACGATTCGACAAAAAAACTATACAAACGGCGTAATGATAATAACGATAAACAAATATAAATTTAAATGTTTTTCGACACTTTTCAGAGGCCTCAAAGCTCTACAAAAAAAAGATGTAGTGCCAAGTCCTCCCCGTCGCAATATCTCAAAACTTAATAATTACGAGAATGGTGATAAAATTTTTTAACGATCAAAATAATGTAGCACGAACCTATGAATGTAAAAATATAAATAAATGATCATGTGTAAGGAAATTGAAACAAACGCAGTCCCTTCTAAATACACTAGGATTGTACTAAAAGTACTAAAATAATAATTACGCGTGATCATATGTACGTGTATGTGTGTGTGTCTGTGTAGAAAAAGAAGCTGCAAAGTAGGAAAGGAAGTAAAGAGATGAAAGGTTTATTTTTTTTTTTATTTGAAGAAAAAAAAACAAGCGAAAAATGACTGCAAGAATACCTTTTTTTTTTCTCGCGCTCTTTTTCTTTATTGCCGTAAAACAAAAGTTACATACGATAAATTTTTTCTCTCCCCCTCGCTCTTTGTAGTATACATAGATAAAAACATTATTTCTACTGGCATTTACTTACTTACCATGTAACTATAGAAGAAAAGAACTGCACAAGTGATGTGTCTCGATTTCTACTGTCGCATTTAACGAGCTGTGGATCTTTCGTACGAATATTACATTTAAAAAAAGGACATTCGAATTTCACTTTGAACTTACAAAAAGTGGTGTTTCACATGGCCATGCTCGAGACAGCAACAACAACAACAAAAATACAAATGCAAACATACCAGTTACAGTTGAGAGAAAAATAATCGTGGAAACTCTTTTCCTTAGGAGACCAACGTTTTACGGAAACGTGCACCAAGCAAAAATAATAATAATAATTATTAAACAAGCATATTTTTTTTCCACTCATGCTCTTGTGGATTTACCCATTAAATAAAGGAGAACTGTTACGCGTGAGCCAAAATAACGTAATTTGTTTTTTCTTTTATGCTTTCAAAGTTTCATCACTACGTTGCAAAATAAAAATATGAAAAATAGAGGCTTGCAAAAATGAGATCGAGCTGTATTTTTTTCTTGGGCTACTCTCGTGAGGCTTTCGTAAAATTTAACAGACCCGATTGTGTAAACGCTAAAACAACATGCATTGTTCAGCGTTGATTAAGGGTTGGAGCATGAGCATATTAGTTCGATATATATTATTTTTGTTTCCTTCTTAGAATGATTCTTTAGTTCTTTTAAATATATATATATATATTTTTTGAAAAGATTTTTGTTTAGTTTGCGTTGTTTCAGTAATCGCGGTAACTCACAATTTGTCGTTTAAATTCTTCAACCTCGTCATCGACGCTAGCACGGAGCTCTTTAAGTTCCGTCGCCATCTCGTCAATGTCCTCGGCCATGCGCAAAAGTTTAGCATCTTTTGTTGCCATAACCACATTGTTCACCTCAATATCAGCCTCCAATTTCTTTATTCTTTTCTCCAACTCGTTCTTCTCCTCCTCAACTCGTCGCCTCTCAAGACCCTCCTCACCAGCTTGTCTACTCAACCTTCCAACTTGTGTCTCCAAACTCGATATCTTTCCTGACCAACTTGTCTTTATGTCTGACAAATGAAGATGCGCTTCTTCCAATTTACGCTCCAATAATGTTCTCTCCCTCATCAAATCTGCTATTCTTTCGTCCACGCTCGATTGGTCGTTCGATTCGAGGGATACTCTCTGCTCCAGCACGAATACCTTCACCATTAAATGACGCACTTGCTCCTTCGTTTGTGCTAGCTCGCCCGACAATTGAGCTCTTTCTCGTTGTGTCGCGTGACGCAAGGTTTCCATCTCGTCCTGAAATCATTTTCACTTTTCCGTATACACGAATCTTTCCTTTGAGCAATGGATTTTTATTTCAAATTCATTTTCGTTTTTACGACTTTTTAATTTTCTTTTAGAGCCTATGCGGATTTAGTATTTTTTTTTTTTTTTTCAATTAATATTTTTTAATATGTTATTTTTCGGATGTTATGACAAAGTTCCCAAAGCCCTCGCTCGGCCCATCACCCCTCCAGCGTTTTGCAAGTTTTTTTTTCAAATTCATGCTTTTCAGCATTTGCTCTATATTAACGATCTTTGAGCCTCAAATAATTTAGAGCAGCCCAGCCACCACGATTCTTTTCAAAAAGTACAAATTTCGTCAGGAAGAACATTTATTTTTTCAGCAAATATCTAAAATATTGTTTCACTTGAAATTTATTGTGTAAAAATGGAAATGTTACTTTTTATTTGCTGACCAATTAATTTGCCAAGTATCGTTAGGTTTATACTTTTTTTTTATGTTATGAAGAAAATAATATTCGCGTTTGACTTTTGTATGTTTCTAACAATTTAATTGTTTTTAAACCTTCCTGACAATTGTACCTTCTCAAAATATTTTAGATTATAAAAAAAAACCAGGTGTCTTCACAGCGTGAAAAAGAAGCCATAAAACGAGACAAACAAACAACAAAACTGGTGATGTTTTAATGCGAGAGAGAACGATCGAATGACGAGACTGTAAAAAAAAGAAAAAGAAAAAATAAAGAAAAGATAAAATATGAAGATGAAAGTGCCCAAACCGAAAATGCGAAAACATAATGTTCTAGCGGATATCACAAGCATTAGTAATTTTAATTAAGAGGAACCCCGGGGACGAAAGAGGAGAAATGAAAGATCGAACGAACGAGTACGAGAACTGTGCTTCATTTCCATTTTATTACTCTCATTATCTCAAAGTAAAGAACCATTGATGGTTACGATCGTGTCTTGTAAAGAAAAAAACTACAAAACAATGGAAAAAATGGAGCTAACAAAATAGCAGCTAAGCTTTTATTCTCTTTGTATTTTTTCGTGTTTTTTTTTTTTTTCGTTTTCAAATGTAACGTACCTCTAGCCTCAGCAGCGTAGGATCGACACGATTAAACGGCGTTTAAACCGTCTAATAAGTCGCTCGTGATGTCTCGTGTGGCGTTTTTTTTTCTCAATCTTCATGCGTTTTCGTTTTTGTTCCTCAACTTGGTGTGTGTGTGAGAGCGTGTACGAAACCTTTTTTTCTCATTTTTCTCTTTCACATTAACTTTTCTCTTTGTTTTCTATATTTCACTATGTTTTAGAGGCAAAAGGTAAAATTGTGCCCCACGAAAAATGCGGGAAAACCATTGTCCTTTATTTTTCATAGACCGAACGAATATAGACTTTTTCCCCAGCGATCGAAAAGCGCGAGGAAAAAGCTCGTAAAAACTCGTTTTATTTTTCGGATCTTCGTAGCTGCTTCTTTCACTCGCCTCCTAATCGTAGAATCATCTTTCGAAACGAAATCTGACTCCGGATTCTTTTTAATTATCGGTCAAACGCCACGAAGCTTCAGTATTGTAATAATAATAATAATAATAATAACAATAAAAAAGTACCTGTACGAACCGAGGCCCGTAAACACTCAGAAAATACAGCAGCGTGTCGGCTGTTTCAAAACAAAAGACTTTGGTGCAAACGAAATATATCGTTCGAAATAATTGCGACAACGTAAGACAAAAGCGAAACGATGAAGGAGTCACCAAATAAATTTCGTTTTTTTTTTTTTTTTTTTTTTTCAAATAAAACATCACACAGTAAAATAGCCCATTGGAGAATGGAATATCTTTAAGGGAGTTCGGTCTACAATAGGAAGAAAGTTGAAAATTGATACGTGATAGAAAGCCAATAAATTTACGTTTTTTTTAATTTTTATTTATTAATAACCGAAAAATGGTAACTAATCACTTTTACCATTTAATCGAAGTTTCCTCTTTTTTCTCTAAATTTTTAAAGGAATAGTGTGAGCTACCAGTTCAAAAAAAAAATTTTAAATGTTTTTTCTAGTGTTTTTCAATCCAGAAAAAAGAAATTTTCCATTGGACCATTCAATTATTTTGAGATATGTATAATTTGAAAAATATCAACCGAATTCCCTCAAGTTTCGAGCACAGGATAAAGCGTGATTATTCAACGAGGAAAACAATCGGATTTGAAGGATTTCGAGGCTGGAAAAGGGGTGATAAGCGGATTGAGCACTCTATTTGCTTATTTCTTTTATCAATTAAGCTGCTAAATGTTTTTAGCTTTTTTCAGAAAAAAAAAATAGTTCCCAATTACACTCACACTGTGTGTAATCCTAGTTTAACGCTATTTTTTTTTCTACGTAGCGTCAAACGAATATCAGCAAAAATCTGTGTATGAAATCAAACATGTTGGCGATAATACGCAAATAAAGGCGATACATTTGCGAGGAAATAATAGAAATAATGAAATCGATAAATAAAACGTGAATATGACGAATAAGAACATTTGTGGGATTGACGAATCGTTTTTTCCTTTTGTTTTCTTTTTCTCTTTAACTGTACTCACTTGAACGCTGTTTAATTCGTCCTCGTAACGTCGAAGACGCGACACTTCCGTTTTGAGGCTGTCAACTTCGGATAATGCTGTTTTCAAATGATGAGACTTTTCCTCAACTTCTTGCTCTTTTGCCAACAACTGTAAACATGTTATTTTATTATTATTCGCTTAATCGAAATTATAATAATGAAAAGTGACATTAAGTTGTTTTTTATACAATTATTTTCGTACCATTATTTATTAAATATTAAAATATTGGTCCATTTGAAAAGTGAAAATAATCTGATCAATCAAGAAAAGGAACAGGGAGAAGATTATTCACAATTATTGCTCCACTTTTCTTGAAATCTTGAATTTTCATTTTATTCTCAAACTTAACTTCATTTTTTCAACCTTCATGCAGTTTTTATAGAATTATGAATTGAAAAAAGTTTTCATTGAAAGACATTCGAAAAGGATAGATAAATAGTAAGTTTATAAAATCGTTCAAAGTCCTTCATTGATTATTTTAACGGGAATTGACTTACGAGATGTTTGATCTTTGCCATCTCCTGGGTCTGAAATCCTTCCAGCTGTTCAGCATCTTCTTGAAAGGTGTAAAGCTTTTTTTTGTACTCTGAAAGACAAACGATAGAGGATTATCAACAGGAACAGATGTGCGAACAGATGGCTTTGAAATTTCCACTGTGTTTCTTCTCTCGAATAATGTAATAAAAGATTTGTAGATACACGAATTTGCATTCTATTTTTTTATAAACAAGGCTTTGGTACAAAACTAATTGTTGATTTTTGAAACTTTAGTTACAAAGAAACAGAAATTCCAATGTGCATGGTAATCTTGACGAGTCCAATACAAATTGGCGTTTTGTTGTGAAAAAAAAAATGGAATCCATTGAAACAATTTATATGATTGTATTCACGTGCTAATTTTGCATGAATGATATTAAAAGAAATTTCAAACTTACTTTTCACAATTATTTCCAAATTGATCAATGAAATCATTACAAAAAAAAATTGGTTACATTGAGACAACTCTCGCCTCTAATTTCTAGTTTGAGCGGTGTAATTTGCAATAATTGCTAGAAACTTTAATTCGATACTAAAAAAACAAATTACAAAAAAAAATTGATTTTGAAAACGCTATAATTTGTATATAGATCGGCACGAACCTTCGGCGTTCCTTAACGCAAGTTCCAAGCTGCGATTGGCATCTTCTGCCTTTTCCCAATCTTCCTCGAGCTTAGCTTTCTCTTTCTCTTGTTTTTCCATCAACTTTTTCCACTCTTTTTCCTTCTCGGCCATGCGTACTTTCCATTCTTCATCTTTCTTATCGCATTTCTTGAGAAGCTCTGCTTCTTTTTTTGCCAGGCGTTTCCTCCATTCGTCTTCACGACTTTCGAGCCTTTTGAGATCTTTGGCCGATAATTGTGTACCATCGCTCAGTTTTAGCTCAAAACTGTTTTCTCTTTTAAGAGGTATGGGCGAAGTTGGAGATGCTGCATTTTCTTCCCTCGAATCATCCAACGACAATTGTGATCCGCCGATACTGCTCGTCGAACCTAACTGCATTCCCCAAACATTATTATAATTATTTATTCAAAATTTATAATAAAACTTTGTTGCAACGCTTTGTAATCATCTAGCAAAAATTTCACTTCAAGCAAAGTAACTCAGTAAAGGAGAAATAAATTATTAGACTTGTTATTTGTTAGACTTATTATGAAACCAATAAAAAACAGGGCAATATACAAGACAGCACTGTAGCCGAGAGACTTGTGACTTCGTAGTATTTATAATTTATTTGTCTCAATGTGTTTATCGTTATTTTTGCAATATTCGAGTTATCTATTCGTAATCTTTCGTTATTATTCAATGAAATCGGAACTTTCATAAATAAAGTAGAAAGTGAAACGTCATTTCGAGAATAAATTAAGTGTTACCTGAAACGGATTTTTGGAATTAATACCACGAACAGTGCCGGCATTTCTGACGACAGTTGACACATCGCTTCCTATTTCCTCGCGTATTTTATTCTTTAAACTGGCAAACATGATTTAGAAAATTTAACACACTTTCCTGGCCTAGTAGATTCTCGTAAGGAATGACAGTTCTCGCCACGCTCACGCTCTGTCCCTTTTTTTCTCCCACCTGTCACGTCGACGTGAAACGTTGAAAAAATGCTCAATATGACTCACGAAATAGAGTGAAAAGAAAAACACGCAAACACACCGATAAAAAAGGATATTTATCAAAAAAACACTCCGCGAAATGTCGTAACGAGGACGCACGTCATTTTGACACTTTGACACTAATTTTTTTCGTCGGATTGTGGGGGCTTTGGTAAAGAACGAAAAATGATGATGCCAGTGTGTAGATTTTGATGAAGTAAATAATAAGGCGTACGAAATAGTAGACGAAGAAACTCTGTACCAACTGTTCTCAACTAACCACATGCCCTATCTTTCCTTCTTCGGTCGAATTGAGCACTCCAACGCGTTATCGTAACCCCTCTTCTTCCCCCACTCTCCCCTCCCCTACTTTTCTTGCCCCTTCTTCTGCCAGCGATTTAGTGTAGGACTAAAAGCTTGATTAGAAAAAACCAGATATGGTGAGCGTATTGCACTCTCGTAACGTGACACATGACCTCGTTTTACTTTTCGTTCATTATTTATTACGTATTTTCTTTTATTCCACGACACGTGCCTTTTCTATCTTGAATTAAAGGGAGAATGGCGAGAGGGGGAATTTGGAAGCGACGAAATATTTTTGTTAAATTATCATCATGCTAATGACGAAATTCGCACACGCTATTACCATCAGCGCCCAGATAATTATGTACGTCGTATGAAATGTCAACAGACTCGTGAGACTCAGGAGACTCAAAACGAGTATTATTTTCACTGATGTCTCCACCGATTGCAGGGTTATTTTTCTGAATGGTAATTGACACGACGTCATCGTGTTACGAAAAAATACTTTGACGAATTTAATTTATCAAAAGAAGAAATATTATCCTGCAGATTCTTCACATGGGAACACACACTTTTTGATGAATTTTCAATGATTTCCGATAACAAACGAAATAGAGTAGTTTCGGCTTTGAAAAGCCCGCCAACCTACGCCAACCCATGCCTTTTCGTGCTCAATGTTGGTAGACCTTGAAAATGTCGCGCGAACCGCTCGTCGCGATCCTACTGGTAGCATCGCGAGTTGTACGTTTAAAACTTTTGACGGTTAGCTCGCGTGCGGACGAGTCACAATTGATTCGCGTTATTGTTGTCGTTCAGTGATCGATGGATCAGACCAAAATTATTTAATGGGTTCAAGAGTTGAGATTTCGTGAAAATATGTATAGTGCCTCCGCAATGAACAGATACATACAGTGCCCGGACGATACGGCTGTATCGATAAATTACTTTGATACGTAAGTCCCAAAATATATTTTTACTTGTGTATTATTTTCTGCATCCTTCTTTATTCTATATCGAAACCACTGCTGCATGATGACAGTCAACTTTTTTCGAACATTGTGTACGTACATATATGTCCTTGACAAACATGAGGTGAGTAAACCGCCAACTTCTGATGCTGTTAATCGAATCAGTAAAATAAAATAGATTACACAAATAATGAAGGTATTGTATATATACAATTGTACTGCGGGTAGTGAACGCGTACATCGAACTTTAATCCTTTGATTTCGAATATAAACACTGTACACTCGGACTATGAATGACCGGAAATTCGATCGTTCATCAATGGTCGTTGAATATGATTTTTGTACAATGGATCCTTTTTTTAGGTTATTAAAACACGTTATTGATTTTCTACTGAATAATTCCAATTAATACGCATTCATAAATAAACAAAATAGCACGAGCGCAATAAAATAATAGAAGTTTTCAAATACAAAACTTATCATTTCGTTTTCGATAAAAAAACATAAATGAAAACTATGAATAGAATAAAAAGTTCAAACTCAAAAGTGATGTAATTGTCAATATTTTTAAAACTTCAGTCAGATTCGTCATATGGATCAAGGTTACATGAAATCCAACAATGATTAATTAAAACAAATTTTAGAATCGAATAAAAGCCTAAATTACGTTTTTATCAAATCTCGTATTCCGATAATTATGCACGAATACCATGAATAATGTGTTAACCTCGATCGCCACGATTTTTCCGATCGATGCGACTATTCGATGATTTTTTCTCGTGTGCGGACGTGTTGACATTGGTGCTAAACAGTATTTAGTAACTTAGTGACAGTTACGTGGAGAGTTATTAGCGAGTGCAAACATTACGGAAGAGTTGTCGAGAGTGAGCGAGTTCGAACGTGCATATTTTTCTTCGATTCGGGCTTACATTGAACGACTACAATCGAATGCTTCGAGCGGCCAACGCATATCTTATGAACAAGGGTTAGCCAGGTCATTTGGATTATCGGGGTCTCTGATGTTGCGAGCGTCTCTTGTTTCTATTGTTCTGCTGAACACTTCAATGACATTTTCTCCCTCTAATAACTTTTTTTTTTATACCTCTTCCTTTTCTGGGTAAAAAGAGCCGAGGTAGTAAGAAAAAACTAACATTTTCTTTTGTTGTTACGGTTTACGTAAAAAAAATTACGTATAATTATTACATGAGGTTAAAAAATATGTTTGAAAATTTGAATTATTTTCGATTTTATGTACAAAAATCGTGAAAGCACGATATTGATCTTATTTTAGTGAAGGAGGCTGATTTCGAGCACAGATTTCAAGCTTCTCTCCCGAATCTCGAATGACCTTTGCGCGCCATCTACAAATAATAGACGAAATAGTTTCCTTCGTCTATTTGGCGCTAACGTCGCATAAAAAACGTCTCCTTTATACCAGATATTTCGATGTTTTGGATGATCGTAAGTTATTCATTAAATATTAGTTTTTCCGCTTTCGGACAAAGTAGTGAGGAAAATGTGATTTTTTAATTTGCTTCGTAAGTTCGATATTAGGAAACTTTCAAGTTTTCCAGTAGGAAACTGATGTAGACGAATAAAAATCTTGTATAAACGTCTTTTCAAAATTCTCCACCCGTACCACGAGGTCGAAAAGATTCCAAATTTTTTTTAGTGAAAAGTTGATTTTTTTACTTTGATCGAAACGTTTTTTTCGTTTCACAGAGTTTTCATTATTGAATATTCACTAAATATGACTTTTCCATACACCATTCTCTTCATTATTAAAAAACGAAGAGAATATTATACGATAAAAACTTTTGATTGCATGCGTGGAACATTTTATGCATAAGAGAAAGATTAGGTTCGTTTACAACCCTTTTGTAGGGTTCGCGTTCGGAAAAATAGATTGTAGAATCAATGACTGATTTACGTATTGCTACACAAACGAGAGAAAGTAAATTACATGCCAAAACTTTCGAATATTTCGTTGATGGGTGAAAATATAAATAAAACACTCAGCAGGATAAGATTTTTTAAAAAAGCTAATACATTATTTGAATAAAAATCATGAGATAAAAAAGCGGAATGTTTGAATGAACATTCTTGAAGATTTGATGTCGAAATTCTGCAAGACGCAGTTCGGTAATTAAAGCGAAGGAAACACGTGACTAATTGGGTAAACGTTTGAGAATCACTGTTGTTTTTGTTTTGTTTCGTTTTTCGTGAGGTCGATATATGCACAGTGATTTTTATTTCGCAACGTAGTTTCTCCCTCGTGGTTGTTTCGTCCGGTAAAAAAAAAGGAAAAAAGCAAAAGGCACACGGAGTGGAAGCTGCGTTGGAGAATCGCTTCGGTTGTGTATCGCCAGTGAGGCTGCTTTTTGCGTTTTTCATGCAGCGCCACTTTTGTCCCCTTGTAAACGCAGTTGAGAACGTTTCTCGTATGTACGTTCTCTCCCTCTCTTCACACTCTTTCTTCCTTACTGGAGCTCCGGGAGCATCGAGATGAGCCGAATCATCCACATATACCCTCAGACCCCTCATGAGGAAAACAGAGAGAAAAAGCGAGAGAGAGAAAGAGAGAAAGAGAGTGGGGCAGAGCTTTAGATCTTCCATCTCGTTCGAGCCCATCGTACGTTCGTTCGTCGTCTTTGGTCTTTCGTGGTTCAGTCGAGTTCAGCACTTCCCTGTAGTTTGGTCGTCGTGAGCTTTTACGTCGCGACTTAACCCACCAATTAATTTAAATAAAAGTTAACAACATTAATAAAACAAAAGATCAACTAATCTTTTCATTTCTGCAGCCAATTTTTTTTCTCTGTCATCGAATAACAAGTGCAACTGATTATTTCTTTTTAACACGTACAACATCCTTCGCGAACATTTCGTCGTCGTGTTTTCACCTTCTCGACGAAAAAAAAGGAAACTACGTAAATAAAAATAACAACGATGGGAAAAACGAGACCATCGGTTAAAAAACGTTTGTTCTTTGAAAAAACGATGTTCCACGAGAAAGACAGAAAACTCGGCAAAAAGTGAATGATTTTAGTTTGAACGACGAAATTTCTTACGTTTTGTCTCGACGTTTTTCCACGCCCGTTGTGTCATTTCCGAAAAAAAAACTGTTGTTTTTCGATTCAAAGTGGTGTTTGTAACAGACTTTGTGTGAACGTGTTTTTTTTTTGTTTCGTTATATTTGAGAACGAAAACATTGACGAACCGAGGAGTGATTTTTATGTTGTTACTGTGTCACGTGTGTTATCGTTAGTGTCTACAACTTCGAATTTGGGCTTGAGAGACAATTTATTTGATGCTTTTGCCTTAAAAATAGTCCAGGAAACAAGAGAAAAAACAATTTTATTTCGCGGGAACTTTCCACGACCACGAGACTGCCATTAATTAAACAATAAATTATTTAACTAAAGAACAAGTCTATGCCAAACATTGTGCCAAAGACATTGAGTACAACTTAATCCAGTATTAATAAAATACAGCCATAATTATAATAATCCAGAGAAAGAGTATATATAATATATTTATGCTGATTAATCATCTGTTATCGTTAATATACAGTTGTTGAATTTTTCTATCCAAAGCACAATATATCTTTAAATAAAAAAACTTAATTCATAAAAATTCTTAGCGATTACGAAACAAACTAAAATACTAATGAATAAAAAACACATCGAACAAAATAAAAACTAAAACGAAAAAGACAGCAAACAAATAATAATAAAAAAAATATAGAAAGCATTCTTTCAAAATGAAAATGTTGTTCGGTGGCTACGGTTCTTCGTATCACAGCCCGAATGGTCCAACATCCCCAACGAGAAGCAGCGTTTGGGGGAGCGCGTACAGTCCCTTTCGAAAGTAAGTTTCCAAAGCGAAAAAATTACAAAAGACAGATGATGGAAAAAAAAACGTTTTTTTTTTGTTGCCTGGAAAGTCATAAATCACGTCCTCTCGATTTTTTCCACCATCCCTACACTTCCTTCTGGATCTCGCATGCGCCCCATATGAACCGACAGCTCGTGGGGACAGGGAGAGAAAAAAAGGAATACAATTTCTCTTCAGCGGAATTGAACCAATTGTACAAACGCGTATTGTCGCTCCTGTTGATCGCTTGATGAGCGTTAACGAGCTGAAAGCGTCAATTGTCGAGGCTTTGCACGTTAAAATCATCTCTTTTGACCTATGCAATTTTATTGCATTATTTCTTGCTCTATACGATTTCTTAACATATTAATAACAATAACTGTTATTTTTTAACAAAAATAATAACTTTAATGGCATTTGTTCACGAAACAAACGTAAACATACTTTATATTATTTATTTACAATAATAACCTCAACAATTGTAACTGTTTTTCAATTTTTTAATTTAAAAATAATAACAAATGATTCTATTATTAATTATTATTCGTTCAAATCATTTTAACCATTTTAAACGAATTTTTACAAATATTTTACAATTATATACGTCTTGCCTACTCCAAGTATTTGTTTTTTTTTTTCGAGAATTTGAATCATTTTCATTCGATAGAAAAAAAAACAAACGATGTTACTAATGAATATTATTTAAAAAAAAAAGTAAATTACGGAATAACGTTTTAGGGAATAATGATGAATTATTATTATTGTGATTATGATTGTGAATGTAGATTCAAAATTGTTTTTATTTGATTAAAATGTTTTTCTATATAAAAGAGTAAAAAAAAAGCGAAATTGGTCCATTTGGATGAGGTCGCCCTTTATTGAGTGAGAGGCGCGCGGCGACCCTCGCGAACGGTATTGATCACAGACTCGTATTTTCTTCGTATCCGCATAACGAGAGTCACACGCTGCTCTCGATTATTTTCTTATCTGCAAATAGTCAAACTTGTATTTTTCCGATGCTTTGTATTTGAGATGAAAATCTGATTATTACATGAATTATTAATTCAATTTAGTAAAGTTACGAATTTTTAAACGACCGTGCAAAAAAAAACGAAGAAATAGTTCTTCATTTGATTTTTTTTGTCAAAAGAAAAACGTTTCTGAACGATCGCCAAAATGTTTATTCGAAATGGAAATATTCGGATCGTCAAATTTTAGAACGTTGAGAGCCAAATGTTATTTTTTATTCTCATCTTGTCAACCGAAACGGAATTTCTAACGCAAGATTTTGTTGTTCTAACGCACGGAGCTTTGTTCTTGTTTGTAAAAAGCGAAGGAAGTTGGTTACATCCATTTTTCAAATTCGTAGCACAAACAGCTGAATAGAGTCGTACGTTGATTAGCGCAGATAACAAGGAACAAAGTGATGAGTTGAGTTCCATGAACTCATACGCTCCGGTGGCCAGACGAACTATCTCCGCCTACATAAATTAACTTTAACTTGTTGTAACTCAGGCTCAAGCAAAAAATATCTTTACGAATTCAAGTGGAGAATAAAGCGGGCGTTTTCTGTCTGGATTCCATCGAATCTTAATCTCAAAGATTTACATTGTAATCTACTATCCTTTTTGGCAAGACTTCTGTTAGTGTTTTCGATTCTATTTCGGTTGACCGATCGTGTACTAAAGTCTACACAAACCGCGGATCGTATACACACTCGTATATTTATATATACGGGATGTCTTGAAAGTGGTGACTGCAGAAGTTCGTTTTGACTAGAAAGTTAATTTCTGGAGAAAATGTTTTTACGTTTGGTTTCCTGCGATGCCCCGATCGGGAAATATTCTTGTTGATTTCCAAACTTCAGGTTCTATTCGTCCTTCGAATGTTTGGACACGACTCTGGCAACACCCTTTATACATCCATAGAAAATAACAGCTCAACAGATCGAACTTTGAGTATCGTAAACGTGTGCCAAATCCCTTGATTTTTATTATTTCTCTCGACAACACACACTCACCTTCAAACCAGAAGTTTCGAATAGACTTGGCGCGAAAATTCTTAGAAGAGCATTAGGAATTGTTTCAATGACGATTCGTTTTTCATCACTTTGTTCTTCTTTTAATGATGGAACAAAAAAAAAATAAGAAACACACACTTTTAACGCTTCGATGTGGCTTTTGTGATTCTCCACTTTGCGCTGCCATTAAAGATTACCAAAATAAGACCCCTCCTCCCTCTTTTTTGGTGACCTGCACCATTGGACCACACAAAATCCTCTTTGCTTTGCTATTTTCGTATTCCCCTGCCCCTAAAAAGAATAATCGTCTCGTGAATCTTCATTTTTTTTTATTTCTCACTCAGCTCCTTCGCGTCCGATTCTATGGGGTGTTTTTTTTTAATTCATTTTCTTACTTGTTCTTTTGAGCTTTATTTTGTACGTTCGAGTTCAAAGCCTTCGGTTGAAACAAGAGGAGGAACTTGAGGGAATAAATTTCATGGTTTGTATCGATTATTTTTATTGTAGGTCGAGAAAGATTGTTGTATGGATTTATTTATTTTGTTGTTTCACAAAGACGTTTTGTCAGATAATCAGTGGTTAATTATGATGATGAGTCGGTCCACTGTTGTGTACATGGGCATGAAAACCATCCTCGTCGCTGTGATACTTCACTGTTCTAATATTTCCACCAGGCTCGTGAATCGTGTACTCTCCACTTACGTATTTTCCTGATTATTTTTCTTAAATCAATATTTGGTCGGAAATCATGTTTGGGTTTGTTTGGGCGATAAGAAAGTCTTGAATTAGTCAGAAAAATTCAACGTTTTGGAAATTTGTCTTTCACCATTTTTCTTTTGATTCTGATTCTTGTATTGGTTGGATTTTATTTTGAGATTAGCGTAACAACGTATTTTTCTAAAGGTCGAATATTTGAACGAAATTTTCAAAATGTTCTAAATGCATCGAGGAAAATTGTGAAATGATGCTCTCCTTGATAATTTACCTTGTCGATGTTCCTTGTGCTCATGCATATCTTTTGTATGATGATCGTGAACACCGTAAGAAAATTTGTAACTCGGTTCAGCAACGTAATCGTAATGATGATGACCGTGCTTATCAACCCATGTAATTTTTTGATGGTGTCCCGTCACTGGTCCATGAAAATGTTGATAAGAGTGGGCCTTATGGTCAGCAAAACTCTCTGAGACGATACTCATCACGAGGGAAAAAATAAAGGAAACTTTCGTGACCTGAAAATATTTTCATTCACATAATAATTACTATCGAGCGAATTGATCCAATCCTATTACAAAAAAAGCATGTGCAAGTTTTTTTTTTTTAATGAGCTCCTGTTTCCAATAAAATTTTTGGATTATACAAATTTCGTGATTCTGGAATCGAAAAAAAAAAAGTAATAATATAAAAAATTATACATTTATTTTCGTGTTTTTGAAAAGTTACAGTCTAGGCCTTACCTCAACCGCCATTTTTGTAAAATAATTTCAAATTTTTCGGAACGAAAATATCCCTCGTCTGAACTTTGAAAGACTGACGAGCATCGAAAAATTAGTACGACTTTTATAAGTCGTTGTAATTGTGTTGAGCAACGCTGATTTCCGAATCCATTTCCGATATTTCAAAGTGGCTTTTTTGTAGTTTGCTCCTTTGTACGGTACATTTAACATAATAGAAAGAAAAAAAAGTGTCATTCGAACCTGGCAAAAATGGGATGTGATCACTCGATCGATCAAGCAGAACGTTGTATATCGAAATCTATCGCTAATCACATCGTTGAAAACAAAGAACAGTTAAATTTTGTCGAAGTTTGGAAAGTAACGAATTTGCTAATTTTTCAGTGTTGAAATGTTTTTTTTTTCACATATTCCACCTGCAAAGTAATAGGATGATAGGTTTTTCAGAGTAATTTCCAAGAGTTCAAATATTTTTGGGGTCTTTTGAACTTAAAAACAGAAAATTCTATTGCACACCATTTTTACTAAACTTTAATTCATTTAATTAAACTTAAGGATGAATTTTATTTGCGGTTTTTAGAAGCCTAAAGAAAAAACGTTCAAGCAAAGAAATTGAATAATAATAAAAACAATTCTAATCTTTTAAAATGTCGATGAAAATATGACATCGTCAAATTTTGTGTTTATCTTAATGATTCCGTAAATCTATCGTTGTTAATATTTCTCTCCGTTGATAAAACATGGATGAGACAGTGCGAAAAAAATTTGTTTGGAGAGTTCGATTATTTAGATGAATACAAGCATCTAATTATTTTGGATGATGAGAAAATTTTTGACGTTTCAATAGTATATTTTGATGACAGTTTCTAAATAAACCAGAAACATACAAAATGTTTATCTCACTTTTGAATAATTGTATTAATAAAATAGGCATCCAACTATTTTGAAAATGAAATACTCATGTGACTAGTGTCACGCAGCTGTATTAGCTTGAACCATCTGTTTCGGTGTATTTTTTTCGGGTCTTAATTGCTTATTTTTACCCAAATATAAAAATACACCTGAATAGTGTGAAGTGAGAAGGAATATGAAATCACTTGAGAGACAGTGGTAAACTCATTTGTCAAGTCCTTACGACGGATTTAGACGTTGGTTACTTGGGTGACCGTTCTGCACTCTGACATACCTTGCACATGGTCCGTTATACCCGTGGATTATTCATTTTGCTCGTATGACCCACGGAGTTCATGGAAATTCGCTCACTGCGACATTCGAGCTTGATGTTCTATATTAAAGCTTACTGGAAGTCCCGCGTTTCCTCGTTTGCACTTCTCCTTTATCTTTTCTATTTGTTTTGCTCGCCTATTTTTTGTTGCATTTGTATCTTAGTCCCATGATTTCATGCGTGCCATGATTTAACGATTTCACTTAGTCCCATCAATTCAAGACTGGAGTGACACGTTACTGGATTATTTAGATAACTATTTTTTTTCACTCTTCTGTTACAGCACAAATATGCCGTTGCAGGACATTACGATGGACCAAACGTCGCCTGTTCCGAATGGTAAGTACTCATTGTTTTCCTCTTTTTTTTTTTCCTTATAACTCTGAACACGTGATTTTTTTTTTATATTTTATTTTAAAAGACTCTTTCATTTTCAATTCTCAATTCATTCTATCCCAAGGACCATGAACCTTGATTTTTTATGGGAATGTAGATCAAGACCCAATATATTAGACCAATATAAACAATGACCATATATATATATATATATATATATATATGTATATAAAATAGATTGTGTATCAAGGATAGTTAGTTCGGGTCGTACGATTATCGTACCTCGCCGGATGCTCCGAGTGTCACGCTCCACGAGTTCTCATGCCAGACAACGAAGCATCAGGACCATAACTGATATTAATAACTCGAGATAAGTGCTCGAGGGATAGATATTTTTGTATATAGGAAGACAGGAGGTAGCCTCTCCTTCACGAAGACTATCATCATTATTTTTTATCGTACGTTCTATCGTGACGTTTGAAAAAAAATAATCTTTTGGACTATAATCGTAAATTTTGTTCACATAAATAGATATATTTTGATCAAAGGTCGTTTAGGAACATTCAACACCTAAACAAAAGAACGTGACTGACACTATACGTTCTTTTTGTTTCATCAAAATTTTTATACATTCCTATATTACTGTTGTAGATTTTTAATAAAAAAATTTTTTTATTATTATTCCTGCGCTCATCACTGTAAGGGATAATCAGTCCGATTTTTTACACGTGAGCGATTGATACGCGAATCGGTTCATGACTAAACGGTCACCCAACGAAGTTTTGACCTCGCCCGAGCTTCATTAACTTTGGTGATCGCTGAAATCACACACCGTGGACCAATCTCTGTCAATAATTAGTTGGAAAATGTTGTACATTTAATTAATATTTTGAATATTATTATTTTTTGCACATATCCATATATCTATAGATTTTAGCTGCAAAAAACTGATCTACAAAGTCAATGTAGCATATCTAATGACTGACGGAAGACTGACCCTTCATTATAAGTACTTTTCTTATGATCCATCAAACTCACGAGTTTGTGTCGATAATCGACACACCCTGGACGCTTCGTTGCTCATATCTGATTTACACGAGCTTTTTATCACCAGCACCCGGGTAAATATATGTGTATAATGTCTCATGGTGAATCACGTTCGATTTTATAACAAGTATATGGACATCGAGAAGAGAAAAATACAAAAGGGTTGTCTACTGAGTACATTTTTTTTTCTTCAGAATATTGTGAAACAGATAACTTTATTTGTTTTCTCATTGAATGAGTTTTTATGAGGAATTTTTCAATATTTAAGTCAAATAAACGAAATCTTGAAAAAACTTCAGACTTTTTTTAGTTATTTCCAGACGAACATTTCATTGCATTTAATTTTAATTGATATCTGCAAATTATTTAATTTCATAATAAATTCTTGTTTTGTTTTTTTTTTTTACGTATGAAAATATATGCATAGAAGTTTTATAATTCCGTCTAAAACTCTAATTAAGATTGTTTTTTTTTTTTTTACGATGATTTAGTAAATCAATTGAGATTAAGTAATTTCGTTGATCGTTACAACTGAACTTGAAATGAGAGCTGTTATTAAACGTTAAGGATCCTTTTGGATTTGAAATAAATATGTGTTTATGGTACTCGTGACTATCAGCTCTGAGCTCTTTATCGAGCTATTGAGTTTCATAAGCGTACAGAACCAGACGCAAGCAAAAGCACAGTTTCGAGACTTGCAGTCGCCAAGAACCCTTGGCGACTGCATTCGAGACCATTTTCAACGATCTTTCTCTTCTCCCTCGCGTTAGATTCTCAGAAATCGTACGTTCATTTCTGTCGTCCAAAACGAGCCCCTCTGTCTCTCTTTTCTCACTCCCATCTCTCACTCGAGACCCAAAAGACAAAACTACTTGAAACCGCTCTCCTTAACATTTCTACGCTCTAATACTGATGCGTTTACTGCACTATTCACAGATCGTCCACCCAATAATTTAGATCTCTTTTCGACATTGTTTTGCACGACTAATTGGAAACCTTTCTTCCCTTAATCTTCAACGTAAAACAGTTATCAGTAGTAATTAATTAGTAACATAAACAGTAGTAGTAAGTAACATAAAAGTAGTGAAATTTCGGGGAGAAACAAAAATTAAAAACATTTTAATTAAATAATTAAAATAAATGAATTGATAATTGCATAAAAGTGCAAAAAAGGCGAATAGAACTTTTTTTAAATCAACATTAAAAAATGTTTGCCTTCATTGTCTCAACGATTGGGTTATGGATTTTTGTAAAAGTAAATTGAAGATAAACCTTAAAGGCAAATAAAAATGAAATTGTTTCGAAAGAATGGATTCAAGGGATGAAAATGTCAGAATAACGCTCAGAATTAAACTCCCATAAAAACGTGAAACTAAATTAAATCTTATCAAGAAATACGATCCGATTGGTTAGTTAATCAAATGGATTAAAAAAAATATGGATAACGAATAAAGTGATTGAAATTTCCTGGATAAACATTCGTATAAATAGTAAAATCACTGGAATAAAATAAAACTTCAACTCAGCTATACAAGTAAAAATAGAAACAGCCTGGAAAATTTTCTAATATTCAGTTGCCTAAAATATATACGACGTTGAGAGAAAATGGAAGAATAATAGAAGAAAGCGATGAGGAAGTGCAAGTTCAGCGCTGAAACAAATATACTTCCTGTTTGTCGAGCGTAGGAGATTTTTCGTCTCCCACTCAGTCTCGGGGGTAAAATATTGATACACGAGGAAAAAGCCAGGGTAGCGGAAAGGGGAAAGGGATAAAAGTAGATTGTCCGGAGAGACATAAGGAGAGAGAAGAGAGAGAGAGAGAGAGAGAGAGAGAGAGAGAGAGAGAGAGAGAGAGAGAGAGAGAGAGAGAGAGAGAGAGAGAGAGAGAGAGAGAGAGAGAGAGACAGACGAAGCAGAGTGGTAAACGTAGGGCCATTGGTTATATAGAAGAAGAAGAAGAAGAAGAAGAAGGAGAAGAGAAGAAGGGGCAAACCGAAATAAAGACAGTTCGAACGAATGGTTCCGGCCTAAATGTGTCATCTATAAATACTTGGGAGCTCTGTCGACTGAGCGAGACACACGGGGAGTAAAGCTGAAGCTTACCGGCATTTTATGCTACGCCTCATGACGTACCTCAGCACCAAAGCATTTCACTTTGGCCCAAGTTTCCAACAAGGAACAAAAAGGGATTCAATTTTATCCTATTGGATTTACTGATCGATGAGGCTTAGTCATCAGGGTCGGTGAATACACTTGAGAGTCTCGAGAAAATACTTTACACCTCTCTCTTTTCCTCTCGAAACACTCATCGTCTCAAGGCCACTTCGAGACCAATTCTCGTAATTAAATCATGCCATTCAACGAAATCCTTACTGCACCGAATCGCTCTCAACATGAGGAAATTTCAAAAATGCACTATGTCAGAGAATACATTTCGTAAGAACCAAGAACAAAAGTCTTATTTTGCTATTTGCATCATTATGCCGGTTTTTTTTTTGTAATTTCAAGGTACAAAAAATTGCTGCACTTTTGTTGTTTTTTTTCGACCAGCCAAAAAATACGATCTGCCAAAAAAATATTTACTATTTTAAATATAAAGAAATTGGCAAATGACAAATGGATTTTTCGTTGGATTATGTCAAAATGATTCTGTACTTAAATATCTGAGTAAATCTATGTAATAAACATGGGAGAAGGAATTGGTACAAATTGATTTCATAAAATTGTGAAAGGAAAAATTGATCTTTACGATAAAGTATTTGAACGCAATAACAAAATGGAGATTCATAAGGTCGTGATTCCCTGAAACAATTGAACGTCACACATGTAATTTTAAATTGATAGTTGACTTCAAGCAAAACGTTGAACGAGAGATAGAGAGACAGAGAGAGTTATCTTCGATACAAAATTTTAAAGGCTGGCGCCTGTCTTGCGAAAGCATTTTGCTAGAGATGATATAGGCAATCGACGTAATTTTAACTACAAGAGCTATACGTGGCATTTACCAAGTCTCTTTGCTCGGTGCACGACGAATTTTGGCTCAGTAGTCTAGTGGTAGCCTCACCCGTCGCGATTCTGACTTTACATACACAAAAATACAGACACGAGAACACAGATACACGAGAAAAAAATTAAATAAAAAAATTCCTTAATGAAAGTTGTAGGGGAATGAGGGATCGATTAATATGAGTGAGAGGGATGTGATTTTAATTGAGAATCAGAGTCTCGTTGAGAGAGGTTTTTATGGGCTATGGGATGTGGTAGGTCAAGGCTATCGGACGCTGAGACCGCCGAGATCGAATCTTCGCAAATCAATCAAACTGAAGACAGCAAAGAGCCCGTTCAAAGCGAAGTGATGTTTGGTACGAATTTTTCATTCATTTTCTTCAATTCCCAGTCCCGACTTGAGCTTTAGGATATTTTTTGACAGAAAAATTGAAAGAAAAAAAGGAAATATCGAGACGAAACGATAATAGGTCGTCGTTGCAGCTAGATGACTGGTGGCTGGTACAGTGAACTGGTTCTTTGCCAAAGGGGTCTTGGCAATTGTAGCGTCGCGAAAGATTTTTTTTTCCCTTTACTATACCGCAATGTCCTCTCTACGACTGCGAAGTTGGCACGTGTCACTACAGTTGATTTGTTTTTTGTTTGTTGTAAAAGCGCTAAAAAATATTCGTCATTGGTCGTTACTCGATTTCCTCGTTCGATTCGTACTCTCTGAAGACAGTTTATGGTTGAGAAAAAAAAAACAATACGAGCATCAAAGGGTTGGGAGTCTGAGGGATGAAATTCGCCAGTTTTCGTACTAAATATAAATCCACGTGTGTCGTGCGCATGTGCGAATATAAATTGTCTAATATTGTTCACGGTTCGGTGAGGATTTACGCGGATTTCATTCCAATACGAAAAATTTCAAGATTTCTGTTACGTTATTATAATGACCTTAGAATTGGACTGAAAATATTACGTTGGAACCTCCAAAAAAAGTTAGCAAATACTCCAGCATGATACGTAAGATTTTAATGACGTTTTTTTATACGAAATAAGGTTAATTTTTTCAGTAAATATATTTTTTGTATCTATTTTATACATTCTAAAGATTATTCAATATGATTTTTGTATTTTTTTTTCGCAGGTGCCTCTAGCAATACGCCTGGTATCGGAACGGGCGGCAGAACCATGAAGGAATACGAGGATCAACTCGAAGCTCTCAAAAAAGAAAATTTCCATCTCAAATTACGTATTTATTTTCTCGAAGACCGTATGGGAGTCACTTCGGCTGACGAGGATCCTGTGAAAAAAAACATTGAATTGAAGGTTCGAAAAAGATATTGTCTCTTGAATATTATAAAAAATGACTAAAACTAGTTTCATAACATTTTTCAATACTTTTTCTCTTGACTTGCCAACTCATTTCTTTCGCATGTAGAACAAACTCAAAAACAAAATATTAACTTTGTTTTTTCACAATCTCCAATATTATTGGTAGTTATTTTATTTGATTGAGTGAGTCTTTTTCTTAACGTTTAATTCTATTCTATTCTAACTTGTATAAAATGATTTTTTAATGTTCAGGTTGAAATAGAGTCACTATGGAAGGAGCAAATCGAGAAGCAGGAACTTCTTAGTCAGGCTGCCAAAGGCTTTGAATTAATGGAGGAACAGAAGAACGTCTTGTTGTCTAATCAAGCCAAGTATCAAGAATCATTGGAAAAGGAACGACAGAGGATAGAGGAACTCGAAACTGGTGAATAAATATTGTCTCAATGTTACCTTGTAATTTTTCAAACGAATAATACAACGTATTTATTTATTTCTTTTCAGAATTGGAGATGTGCAAAGCAAAATTAAGCGATACGGCCATGTACTATCAAGAGACTTTTGGTATCACACCTGAAAAAGCTCTCGAACATCAGGAAAAATTACTCCAAATGGAAGAAGTTGTCGCCTCTCTTGAGGCTGAGGTAAAATTTGGTTCTAATCATTTTGATCACAAGATATATAAAAATTAGCCAGAACGTTTTTTTTTTCACTATTACATTCTTTTTTTCTTTAAATTCTTTGCATAAACATTTTTATTCAATTACTGAAAGAAACTCTTGACAACAAACAAAATGTGATTAATTTTATTAATTTTCCTTGAGCAAAATATCAATATTTTTCAATAATATAATTATAATCTGCGTGAAACAACTCCTGTTTCTTTGCATTCGAATTTTGCACCATAAACGTGCCCTTGTTTTTGACTATTTTCAAATAAACTTAGTTCAAAATCTTAAGTATATTTACGAGGATAGTAAACTTCGTAAATTCGCCAGTTTACATTTGTCGAGCGTTGTTTGTTCGCTAAATCGGTTTGTCAGAGTCCCATAAGCATAATCTTACTCTTCACAGACTCGGTTGCCACGTCACGCGATTCTCAGGAACGTTTACGTAAGATAAGAGAGTTCAAGGCTGATAAATAAAGATTATTGAGCTTTTTCAAGCATAAAATAAATTCAGTTTAATATTTTTCTTAATTTTTTGTGAAAACTCACGGACGAAATTGGCAACAGAATATACAGCGAAATTTAAAAATTCTGAAAAAGTAAAGGAAATTTTGTCGAAAATAACTGAAAAAATGTAGATTTCAATGCCATTTGGAAAAAGCATGAATCTAACTAACGGTTTTTTTTTGTCGCTTCGATAAAGGTGAAGCAAATAACAGCGAGTTTGGAAGAGGAGCGAAACTGGGCGCATGAATTAGAGATCGAGAGAGATCAGTTTCGGGATCGATTGGATGCGGAAACGCGACTCCGAGAGAAACTCTCGTTAGAGCATGCGAACGATATTGACGGATTGAGGGAACGGATAAAAGAACTGGAGGAAGATTTGTCGAAGAGGGAGAGCTTGGCACAGCAACAAAAAAATGAGATTGCAGAGAAAGATCGTTTGGTTAAAGAAAAAATGCTGTTGCTCGAGGAAACTTGCCGCACTTACGAGGAGGTTAGCGCAGTCGCGGAAAAAAGAAAAAAACAGATTGCACAGCTGAGGCTCTCCATTAAATCGAGGGACGATGCTCTCACGGATCTCAATAACAAACATCGAGCTCTTCTGAATCAGGTTATTATGCGTTCTTATCTTCTACACATAATAAAGCTGTGAGGAATGTTTTCTTTCCAATGTTTTAACTTCTACGAAATTTCTCTTCTCCACATTCCTGAAACGTAGCAGAGAAATCGTTTTTTTTTCAAAATACTACTGAACCGAATTCAATAAAACTTAGTAGAAAGTTAACTTGAGATCTCCAATAAAATTTCAAACGTACCATCTCGTTATTCTGTTTATTACGTCGTTTTGGACGTAATACGTCCATGAACGCACAAACATTGAATAAATTCTATTTGAAATATAAATTACGATAAATAAAACGTCACGTTGTGTTTTTTTTTTTTCATTTGAGTAAGTGATGTTTATGAATTTTTCTATTTTTGATCGTATTCTCGATCGTTTTTTATCATGAAAAAGAACAAAAATTCTTTCATACTGTTTATTTTTTCATTGTCACAAGAAAAAACCTTTTTTCTTAGAGTTACGAGTAAGTATTTATGTGCTAAGAAATTATATTTCCTCGTCAGTCTCTTCAAAGTATTGATGGAGTATTATTTGATACATTTTTCAATATAAAATTATACTCGGCCTGAAGTTACAATAAACGTGAGAACTGTCATATAATTCCATCACGTGCTTTAAGTGATTTTGAGAATGATAAGTACTCACTGATAAAAATTTAACATTTTTCAGTTTGAGCAGAGCCATTCGAAGCGTTCTTCGGCGCCCACTAGTCCTGCATATTCTACACCATTTTCAGGACCTTGTTCTCCAAGTACTGGCTTCAACAGTCCATCAAAATATGGTCTCAGTCCATTCACCTGGGAACTCCAGAAATCTTCGAGTTTCGACTGTCCGAGCCAGGATGCTGACGATTCTGAGGTTGCTGCTTTAAAAAAGGTCTGTATCTATTATTTATGCATTTTAATCCAAACACAAGCAAAAGTAAAGAAAATGCATTTGAAATAATGAAAATTAAAATAATATTATAAATTTAGACTCAAAGTGCCCATACGAGTTTCTTTCAACTTTAGAAATCTATTTTTGATGAATCGGAATGAACTGACTAAAGATTTGATGCATTTTTTACGTTTTCTGAAGAAAAAAATAAATTTTTATGAAAGAATCAACTGAAAAATGGTAAATTGAATATTCACTCGAGTTTTGTCAATGTTTCAAGTATTTTTATTGACAAATTGAACAACGAACTGAAAACTGATACAATTTCACGTCCATGGTACAGAAAAATGAGGAATACGAAAACGAAATGAGAGTTCAGGAGGAAGCGAAGAAGCAGTTAATATTAAAATTATGCAACGTGAAGAAATCGGCGCAAGTGACAGACGAGAAGTTGAAAAAGCTCGAGATCGAACACATGAAAGCATTGCAATCGATTCAGGGCTTGATGGAGCTGCAGGCTAAAAACGAGGATATGGTCTTACGGAAAGAGCGTCGAGTCAAGGAATTAGAACAGGAGCTCCAAAAAATCTACAAAAATATGGAAGGCACGAGAACGAATCATCCGGAACGCGATCAAACTGATCAGGTTGGTTTGAGAGATCCATCTTCTCGTGCTCGAAAAAGATATTATCCTTGAGCTTAGCGATATTTGCCATTCTTTTAAAAAACTTTTTTGACTTGGCGTGATATTTGTTATGAACACGCTTGCATATTTTGTTTTTCTCACGTTTTTGCTCGTACAACTTGCTTGCTTGCTCGCTTTTTTTGCTTCTAATCTTTTTAAAAATACATACACGCCAAAAGATTGCTTGGTTATTCATTATTTCACCTTCTGCTCGATCCTGTCATAAATTTTCTTTTGCTATTAATGCTCGAACGAGAAAAAAACTATGCTCATTCGTCAATCGAGGTAAGCATCTGCCTGTTATTGAAGCTTGTTTAATTGGAACGTAACGGGATATTCCTGACTGCTCATAATTTGATGCAGATTAAAGGGTTAAAAAACGGTTCAATATTTTTTGGTCGACTTTCGAAAACCCTCGCAGTGAAAACAAGCATAAAATCCTGGAATTCGCTTAAATTAGGACAATCCAAAATTGCTCCATAAAAATTCGTGCTGCGTTTCAACGTGCAAACTTTACTACCACTATTTTGGGGCTTTTCACGATGCCAAGCGAAACTTTCAAAGTACGCCAACGCTCGTTAATCTCGTTGTAATGTTTTGAGTTACGGGATAGAAAAATGTTGACAAGAGAGAGAGGGGAAAACAAATTTTGAGAGTTTAGAGGGAGAGAGTGAGAGCGTTTGGATTCGTGCAAACATTACCATGGATCGCACAACGAACTCTCCGCGTCGTCCAACGGAATCCCCGGTGATCTAGACGAGAAAAGACGCCGTTTCCTTGCGGCTAATAATAGAAAACGATGCCTCCGGCGCCTTGGATCTCACTAGCGAAGCATCCCTCGGGTTGTAGGCTTGCGAACGCGAATTCATTTCGACGGGTTAGCTTCGACCGCGTGCTTCTTACCATCTCTATATCGGAAGAAAAAAAAGAAAGAAAAAAACACATAATCAACGAGTTTTCGGTATAAACAGTCGAATGAAATAAATAATCGAACTTAAATTTATAACCTGTAGACTCTCGAGTCGCTATGTAACGACGCGATTCTATCGAATTAATGAGAATCAGCGAAATAATAAATAAATAAATACGATCAGTTCTCAATACTGAAAGAACGATAACAAAAAATAATTAATCCTAAGTATCGAATCAATTAAATCATTGATAAATCAAAAGATAACCAAACGAAAATCAACACGAAAATTAAAAGAAGAAAAACACTTAAAACATTATAAAACTTTCCCAATAAACCTTCGCGAAATAAAAACAAAAATCAAGACGATCTACGACCAAAGATTTTTTAATCGAACGAAAAGTAACACGAAAACTAAACCAATATTATTCATTGCCGAAAATAAAAAAATATTTGAAAAGAATAACCACGAGGTTTACCGCGCGATAAATAATACCAAAATAATTTCTGAATAACTCTGATCTACGGTATAATTCAGTAACGAACGCAGTATTTGTATGAATGAGAAAAACGATAGGCACGTCAGGATAAAACGAAAGGGGGAAAAATCCGAACGAACAATAAAACAAAAAATATTCGGCAGTGCTATTTTTGTGATAGTACTCGTATCGAGTATACAAGTGTCGAACGTCAAGGAGAAAACACGATGTTGTCCTGTCTGTGCAGCTCGATGAGAATGGAGGTAGGTATAAATGCATGTCGTAAAATTCTGCTTTCTTGGACTTGAACAAGAATTCCGGTACTCGCGACTTTTGTTTCTTCCTCTCGCTATTCTTTCAATTCTTAAGCTATTTTTGTAAAACCTCTCTCCACTATTTCTCTCTCGCTTGATCGATCGATAATGGCAAATTTGCGCGAGTTCATTGCTCTTGTGAAAATGGGAATTTAAGCGGTCGGAACGTTACGTTTTGTTTTTTAGGGACCTGCTATCGTGACACTCGTGACACCAAGGTGTTGGCCTAAGAAAACGAAAAATTAACGTCCCCCATCGATCATCATCCTTCTTTTTTTCCTCCCTGTATGCCGCATGTCCACCTCCACGATGAGCATGAATTTCTCTCTTGTATAATAGGAATGTAACGCTGGAAGCATGTCTCAATGAAAAATAAATGTGTTTTAAGTATTTGACCAAAAACCTTGACTTTTATTCATGCGAAAATTCGTATTATTTTTTTTTTCTGTGTGCAGCAACGATTTGAGGAAATGGAGAGTAAGATTGATGAGCTCCGGGTTCAGATCGAGAGCGTCAAAACTGAGAAATATCTTCTGGAGAAACAGTCACGAGCCGATTCCGAGGTAGGTTTTTTGTTTCATGTTTTTAAAGATTTTTTTTTCTTTCCTCTCTTTTGTTGTAACAACAATATGGCGCAACGGCGTTAAATAATTGAGTAAACTTTAAGCTGCTATTTGCATCTTATTCTCTTTGGAACTCTTTTGCTCGGCTTCGGGGAGTTTGCTTTATAAATAGATTGACATAAAAGCATCGGGAAGTCTATGCGTACGAGTGTTGGCGTATATTTGAAACGAGGCTGATTCTGTCGTATTGCAAGCAATATGAGGACGATGAGCTTCACGCGTGGGCCACCCTACAGCTTTTCTTGATTAATTACAATTTCTTGGTTTCGCTCTTTAATTTCTGGACACTTTGATTGTGAAATCATGTCGTAAAAAGACGTTATTAATACACGATGTCCAAGGATGAAATGTCAATGATGTGAATTCAAATTGAATTTTTTTCTATTTTTTCATCCGATTTCTGCTTGATCTTTAATGATAAATTTCCATTAAAAAAAAAAAAAAACAAGTTTGTTTCTGAACCGCGGTGAGGACTGAACTATTCGAGACACACAAAATTTCAGTCGAAAACTTTTTAATCGGAAATTTTTCTCTCTAGAAGATTCATTCTATACATTTTTCCTCTATCTCCAACCGTTTTAACAGTGTGGTTGGTCAAAGTAAATGGATGCTTGAAACATTCCATCTGTTTCCATCGAAATTTCAATTTGAATATAATTATCATTCCAGGTACTCGAGGAGCAGCTTCACGAGAAGGAGGCAAAGATCGAGACGTTGGAAGCAGAGAAAACTGCAATACGACAAGAGTTATGGGAGAAAATACAGCAATTGGATAGATTGAAGGAAGCTTACGAGGAAGCGAACGACAGAATTGACAAACTAGAATTCGAGGATGTGTCAGGAGAGCAGCAGAGGGTGCGAGAAGAATTGATTCTTCGGAACATCGAGATCGAGGAAAAAAATCGTAGAATCGAGCAATTATCGAAAGATCTTCAAGTAAAAACGCAGAATCTTCAAAAACTGGTAAACACCGAATTGTGGAGTAAAAACAAAGAGATCGCTAAGTTGCACAATCAAACAATGTCGGCGAATCAATCGCAAGATACGAGTCGTGGAAACAAATCGGAACACGAGGAGCAGCGTGCGAATTCTCAGCTAGCTTCACTTTTGAGAGAATTGAACAATATCGGCGTAAAAGTGACATTCACGAGCGACGTTGTGCAGCTTAATTACGTAAACGGTAACGAGACCATAGACGTTAAAACCATGACGGAATACGTGCAAAAACTCGTCAATCAAAAGCGTGAATTAGAACGTGAAGTCGATTATTTGAGATGGTTGAAATTTGTAGCACAACCGGATTTTGCTTCTAACACAGATGCGGAAAACTCTTCATTCACTGAGACCGAGAGAGCGAAGAAATATTGCGAAATGTTGCGAACTCACGTAAAGGATCTTTTCAAATTTATGAAAGAAATGTTGAAGAAAACGCACAATCCGTCGAATTTGAGTGACGATCATCGTAACATCGTCCTTGACGTGCTTCTCAGTTCAAAAACGCTGTACGATGATTTCGCAAAAACGCAAAAAGGCGATGTACTCCCTTGGGAAGAAATAGCTGGTCTTGGAGATTTCGCTCGTCGCAGTCAATCGACCGAGCTCTTGGCTCTGAACGAACCTAGAAAATCTAACCTTTCCGAAGCACAGTCAGATTCCGAAGCTTTTTCGGAGCCAGATCGCAAAGTTTCGCTCGCGCGAATTGGCCTCCAGGAAACACAGAAAACGCATAAATCTTCCAACCGACCAAGAGCCTCCAAGTACTTGAAAGACTTCAGTGACTCCGAAGACTCAATCGACTTTGTACCTCATCACAAAAATTCTCCTCAGTCCGAAATAACCGGGGAAAACGACGCGTCTCAACAAATACAACAAATCGTTGAAACGAATAAACTCTTGAGTATGGAATTGAGAATTTTGCGAGAAGAAATATTGCCGAATATAAAGGACACTGAGATTACTAATAAAATCTCGTCGTTGATAGAAACTCTTGAAAAATCGAAGTCTTCCAACGAACGTTTGCGATCGTCGCTCGAAAGAAGGCTCGAAGAATGGAACGAAATGAAAAACGATAGTAAAAACAACAGTTTACGAAAAGCTCAGCTTGAAATGAAGATCACCGACGTCGAGATTATGGCCATTGAGATTGCCAAGCAAAAGAGCGAATTGCTCAATTACAAAGAAGACACTAACAGAAAAGCCTCGGACATGATGATTACTCTCAACCGAGAAAATGAGGCATTAAGAACGAGAATAAAATTTCTCGAGGAAGAAAATGAACTTACGAGATCTAACGTTTCGACACTTTCCAAAGATCTTGATCAACTTACTCTTTCACACAGTCAAGTTCTCGTCGAAAATACTAAACTTACCAATGACAAATTGAGGCTGGAACAAGAACTTAGAAAAAGCGAGAACAAATACGATACTACCGTGCGATGCCTTCAAGACAAATTTAACAAAGAGGTAAAAAAAAAACTGTACTACAAAATAATTTATCAAGAATCTTTGGTAGCTGCAATTAAAAAAATATATATTCAATTGTGCGTTAATTATTACCCATTAAAAATTCTTCTGCAATAAATTTATAATTTTTCGTTACATCTCAAATTTTTTTCAGGTAACTGATCTCAATCAAATGAACGATTCACACCGGGCGAGGCTCGAGGAACTCGAAGTTACGAACAAGGAACTCAGAAGGCACGTGGTCGTTTGCGAAGCCAGTGATTCAGCGCCAAGTTCGAGCGGAGTTTCTTCTATTCCCACCGACAACACTCACAAACAAACTTGCGATGATTTGTTACAAGAATATCATACGTACAACGTAAGTTTTTTTCGATGTAACCGATTTTCTCTTGTTTCAGAACTTCGATAATAGTATCATAAAGTAATGTCTCCAGTTTTACATCTACAATGAATTTTACTTAACTATTCCCAGCTATATAACGAATATCAACGTATGAGAAATAAAATGAAAAGACAAAATCGTAAATCACAGGAAAGAAAATGTTACAACTCACATTTATTTCAGGGCTCTCAATACTGGTTGCCAATAAATTATCCGACATCAACAGGACGAAGTAAATCGTCCTGTTCCCCAGATTTGGGAATTGAAAGTGACGCAGCAGTTTCAACGACGCGGCCATTGCAAGACACACTTAAAATCACAGAATCGATGACAAATTTGTTGAGCGACGAGGATTACAATTCGAACACACATCGAGGAATTCGTGACATGGATCGGGACAGTCCACTTCATTTAGAAGGTGACATCGACATCAATTTTACAAAAAAAAAAAAGACGCTTGACGGAATGCAAAATTCGTAGGAATATAAAATTAACATTTTTCTGGCTTTTCCAGGTTTGGACGAGGTCGAAGCTCTCAAGCAGGAGAACGAGGCGTTAAAGAGACGATTGATGAAGACAAGGCGAGCGCTCGAAGACACGTTTCAACATCTATCGGCTTCGAACAAGAACAAGAAAAACGTAGAGAAGGCGATAACGAAACAGCTGATGATGACTAAGAGTATACTGAAAAAAACGAGAACGTACGAGGAACCGTTCGATTGAGTTTTTATTCGTGCGACGATCAAAGACATAATAACACGAAAAAAATCCCTTTGAGTGACAATAAAAGGGAAATAAGAAGTGAAAGCGGATAATTCGGTGATACTTAATCAATAATCACCAGTGAAATGATTGTTGCTTGTCAATATGTTTCCCTACGTTAAATTTTTTTGCCCAAACGATGTTTAATCGTTTAATTTATACTCGTAAGAAGTTTTTTTCGACGCCTTAGTCTTTTCTTGAGTTCCGAATCTCCGTTGCATTTAGATTTCGACCGACTGAAATATTTATATCGACGGGAGTAATCGCTCTCGTTGATGCAATGGCGATCGGAGAAGAAAAGGGGAGAATATTTTTCCACGCTCGAGCAATGCTTTTTGGAGGGCAACAGACAAAGAAAGAGAGAGTGCGGATAACAGAGATGTTGTGTATCTATTGTACATTGAAAAAAACATTGTATATATAAAATCTACGTATGTATATTTACATAATGATGGTGAGAAGATTTCGAATTTTTTTCGGTTCACAACTTTTCGTCTCTTCGATTTATCCTCGTAACTGACAAATGGAAAAGTTTCTTTTTTTTCCCAACAAACTTTTTTTTGGAGAAGAAAGTGTGTGTCTTTTGACGACGAGGAAATTACTGTCACGCACAACGAGAAAAATCACACGAGTATGTAGTTAAATATACAAACTTTAGAGATTTCGTATCATCGCATAAATTAAGTGATAAAGCATCTGTAAATAGATCCAGGAGGAATAAAGTGCCATTGACATTTGAATATCGATCTTGTCACAAATTTTTCTAACCACCTGAAATTCCAGCATTCAAATAATTAAGAAACCACCGAGATTATCGGTTATGATAAATTTTTATTATCACTTGATGACTAGATAATAATATAAAGATTCGTAATAATAACTGATTTTTTTTTTCGAGTTGCGAACTTGCTACGTCACGTACGAGCTTTCTTTTCTGTTACATTCATAAGTGCGTTCATTTAGACGACGAATTACAAATTATTCCGAGCGGTTGGCAAAAGTTTTTCTAGTGTTTCGTTTCCTCATTCGTTAACTGAACTTTGTTGATCAACGACGACACATATTCCCACACGAGTCTTCAACAGCAGTATTGGATTTAAAAAATATTGCGAACCGGAGGAGCAGATGTGCATGAAGCAGTAAAAAAAAAAATACGAAAACGAAATCGTCCTGCAGATGTCGCTCTTGCACTTTTGTTTTTTCGTTTTTTTTTTAAATTATTTCACACAATAAAATTGAGTTACGAGGTATGATCAAAAAACATTCCCCCTATTATGCGACATTTGCTAAACAAATTGATGACCATAATGTAAACGATTTACCATGATAAAATGCAATTTTTAGTTGACGAAATTTCGTTTAGAAGTTTTCAATACCAACTCAAACAAATATTTCGACCACGAAATGATTACTTTGATTCTCGGTGTTTTTTTTTGTTTCACTTTTGCCATAGCCACGATGAGAGATTTGTAAATAAATAATAGATTTCATGTCTTGAAATTGGCTCAATTTTAGAAGGAACGCTCGGAACGACTTTTTTCTCAACTCATATAACATCGTTATCGTTTTTTTGCTATTTTCTCGTTTTTTTTCATCGATTTTTTTTTCTCCAATTCACACGGACGTGCAATTCGCAAATATAATATACAGCAGATACAATAAAATCTTATTATCGACTATTTACAATATGTCACTTCATATATCTAGCCTGACACAATTGTCGTTTACGACGACAATGATATCGCGATGTGCACGAGGATCGACTCCAACGGGCATTGTTAATGTCTTTTTTTCTTTCAAATTTTTCCTTATTCCAACTATTTACGAATCACGAAGTAATCGGCAAATAGGACGATAGTGTACGAAGAGATTTTTATAGAAACAGAGAAAAGAACGAACAAATATAAAGATCCTGTGCACGACGCGACGCGACAACACTATCATCTAACGAATCTCATTGTTTCAAGTCTATGATAACGGAAAACGAGGAACTTGTACATAAATATATATATTTATATATATATTTATATATATCTATATTTAAACCGTAATATCGATGCGTTATGGACTATGCTCGGTACGAATCGTCACATCCCTTATTTTCGTGAATTATTTTACTCATCATCGTATCCGTAAGTATTTAATTCGAGAATGTGTAGTTCTCATCACTTTTAAACGAAAAACACGATTTTTTTGAATTTATTGAACGTATAAATGCGAATAAAAAAATCAAATTATTTCGATTAAAAATACTTCGTTTCAATAAATGAGTTGTGCAATATTTGAGTATTACAGTGTAATAATATTGATTTTTGGTATGGTGTCAAAAAACATGAATATAAACATACTGCAGTTTAATCGCATGAAAAAATTGGCAATAAATAATAAATAAATTAAATAAATTTTAATAAACGTGACGAGAAAGACACATTTCACAAATTTCCTTAGCTCTCTTATGATGGTATTATTTTGTTTATTCTTTTTATTGGCATTTTAATGGCGATTTAATTTTCGGAGGGTGCGGGATGGAGGTTTGTCAATTGTTTTTTTCTTTTCTTCATCAGGAGGGACGGTACACTCGAGTACAGTCTTAGAACAATAACTCTGTTGTCTCACACGCGATGTTCGAGTGAACTGGATGCCGGTGCAGCTGACAGTTATTTTTCTATTCGGTATTCGTACGAGGAGTATTTTTTTCTGATTTTTGTTGTTTTTATCTCTCTTTTTTTTGTTGTTCAATTTTTTGTGGCGGGTTATGTGGCGTAATGAGGATGGTGATGAGGATGCTGGGCAGGTTCACCCAGCCAAGAATCTGGAGATGGAAAATCTGGATAACCACCACCCGGAACTCCACCTCCTGGACCACTTCCTCCTCCACTTCCACCATTCACTCCACCTGGTCCACCACCTCCGCTTGATTCGTTACTCAAATCCGAAGCTGGTCCAGCTACCATGCCACCCGATCCACCTGAAAAAAAATCAGGTTATAAACATTATTTTAAATTTTCGAAGAAAACAAACATTTAGCACTTCACACTTCAATTCACAATTAAATGTTTTACGAAAACTTATGGAATATTATCATTTGATGAAGATTTAAGTAAAAATTCCAAATTCTCTCAATTCGAGAATGTTTATTTGATAAAAAATCATTCGAGTTTAAGAGCAGGAAAATTATTTGAGATTTTCAATAACAAAAAAGCTCTTCCATGGTATAAACTTCCAGCTTTGAATTCTTCAATTTAAGGAAAACATCTTTTTTTTCATTGCTATGGTGGTAATTATTGTTTTATGTTCAAAAGACTATGAAATGTAATGTTTATATTGTCGATTATAATTTCGATTACGAATAATTCAATAATTTTGTTAATATTGTGTTTTTTTTCTTCAAGTATTATGATTTTAACTGTAAATAATCGATGAATAATGAAAAACATATTTACGTTTTTCTTTCAATTCTCTTCACAAATAAATCTGAATACTAAATTCAATTGAATTCTTAAAATTATTTTTTCTCACCTAATGTCGTGTAGACGGAAAGTCCTGTGTCGGGTGGATAAGGAAATTGAGGTGGTAACGAGGGCGATCGTGATGTAGAGAGATAAGGTGGTGTACCAGCGCCGAGATAACCGCGACCTGGTCCACCCGGAGGGCCGGATAGACCAGAACCATTTCCTCCGGCTCCAGGACTTGTGCCCTCGCCATCCAGTCCCATATTCACTACTGTGCCATAACTATCGTTGCTCAGATCTGCAATGAAAAATCAAACGCAATATAAAGAAACAGCTCTGACAATTCATTAGTTTTTGTTTACACAAAATTCATGAAATTTGACAATTTTTAAACCTCTGAGCCACTTTTTCATTTTTGCATTTTTTTTTATTTTTCATAACTCACTTGCAATAACATATTTGGAGTTTTTTATACATGGTTCTTGGGACATTGATAATCGTAAAAAATAAGATCAGTCATTTTTTTTTAATGCATAAATACATAGAATAAATGCATAGAATTTTTTAAAAAAATTTCCGTACAGTGGTTTTTGTTAAAAAAATAAATACATATGAAATTTTGAATTTCCAAATTTTAAGTTTAGATCCAATTCCAAATCTTTTTTCTTGCTAAGCGTTTCCCTTTAGAAATGTACGGCTCAAAGAGTTGAATAATGTTTTTTTACATTGAACTCCATTTCCTCATCCATTGCACTGATCAATATTCCACAACAAGTCAACAATTTTTTTAGAATAGTGACCAATATAAATCGAATTGACCAATTTCGTCAAACCCGAAGAGTCGTATCTGTTTTAATTTGTCTCACAAATAAACAATCAATTCGCAAAATTGTCAATAGTCAGAATTCAAATATTTTTGTAACAGTTTAATTGTTTTAATAAGAAATCGAATATTGTAATAAATAAAAATGATATATTTATAATAAAAACACAAAGATGTTGGAAAGTTGTGGACTAAATACTGTGAATTTTTTCTTTTATGGAAAAAGTGAAATTTTTTTGGATATACGATTGAAAACGGTATATCAGTGTAAAGAAGAATAAAATATTGGAGGCCGATAAAACGTCGAGAGTTTTTTTGGGTACGGAGTTTTGTGCGGACGGCAATCTTTGTGAAATCTCGGGCTCGTACGGAGCCTGGCAGTTAGCCGAGAGCAATCTCCTGAATATTTGAAGATGGTGTACGGGAAAGTGAGATGCCTTTTCCACGTTAAACACAGTGAGCGAGAGCTACGAGGGTGGAAGTTCGAGAAGACGAGGGTGAATCGTGGCTCAACCCTCCCCCCACCTTTTCATCCCATTGTTCGAAAGCTTGCACTTCTAACGTCCGCCTCTCACTGCCCACGCCCCGATAACAAATTTCAAGGGACTTTACTGTCTATATGTAGGCCCTCGTAAAAAAATTATATCCAATAAAAATCCAGCCATTTTCCTGAATTATTCATACGTTTAACCCGAACGTATAACTCATTAATTAAAATATTTTACATTTCATTTGTCTTTCGTATGAAGACAGATTTTTTAAATGAAATTAATGTGTTTAAAAGAATAATAATTTAACTTCAAATTTGCTTTATAAATTTATCGACGACTCGTTTATCATCATTTGTATTTTCCTAATTCCGTTTTTCGTCAAATTTTTCTTTCTCTCATACACAATCAATCGATTATTATTTTTTTTTTGATTTCATGTAAAATACGTTGTCTTAAAATCTTTTTCATTCGGATTTTGTCAAAAAATAGAAAAATGCTTTACCGTGATGGCCGAAGGACGAGTCGAGATCAATCTTGAGCTCTTCCTTATCGAGGAGCTTGTCATGCCTCGGAGAATGTCCACCAGTACTGCCTCCCTTTAAATCACGGAAGTACTGAGACCATCGTGTTCTTCCGGCATCCTTTTTCAGCCTCTTTTCTTTCGCCCTCCTGAAAAATTGTAAAAAATAAATTGATCGATTAATTCTTCAAGCAATTAACTATAGTCACGCGAAATTCACTTAAAATTTGGGAATTTACGGGGTCGCTGATTTAAAACCTGAACTAGAAATTTCGAAATTCAAAATTAGTTGCTTCTTTATTTTTTTGAACAAAAACGAACGTACCAAAACTTTTGAAAAAATTCTATAAATTTCTTTGGTGTGTATCAAAGCCTGTGAAAAAATTACGATTCCGATGTTCATAGTAATTTGGTTGAAAATAATTTTTTTCATCAACAAGTACGAAATTCGATCATTTGTTTACGTGTCGTATTTGTGAAAATGAAAAATAATGACCGCTCATATTTTCTTTACATTTATGAATATCCCAAATACCTTATAGTCAAAAAAACTTAAAAAAAAGGTCCGATTCTTTAGTTTTATTCGATTATTCAGTGTTTGCCTCCAATGAATGATCCAAATCTTTTTGAATATTTGATTCCCACGAAAATGGGAAAGATTATAATTATGAGGCTTTCATGACTATTGTCGTTACGAAAGATTGTATCTGGTGGACAATGCAGGGTAAAGTTTCAACGTATTGACGAGCCACTGAGCTATTTCTCTAGAAATAGAAACAAGGCCTCGAAATCGGGAAATATCCGGACAATCTTAATAGAGACAGAGGTCACCAGGTCAACATGATCTGGCACAGAGTTTCTTCGGTTTTTAATTGATCAGCTGATCAAGCGAACTCTCTGATTGGCTGGCGCAGCTATTCAGAACGATATAAGGATTTCCTGACTCAAGACAATTTCAGTTTCGAGACTCTCAGGCCTGACGTTAGCAAAATGCTGAAACTTTGCGCGGCCTTCATCCGGAAGTTTCAAACTTTTAAGATTTATAAGAATTGTCGAAAAGCAACGGAAATGTAATTTATTGGCTGATAATATTTGTGTATTTTCTTTTTGTTCATTTTGTTTCTAAATAAATGAAATGATTCAAAAAAAATGAATTAAATTTGTTGATTTTTTTTTTACCTATTTTGAAACCAAACTTGCACGACGCGCATATCGAGGCCAGTATCTTGCGAGAGTTGTTCCCTTACATGTCTCGCTGGTTTTGGACTATTGTTGTACGCGAGCTTCAGGGTTTCTAGCTGTTTGGCCGTAATTGTTGTTCTTGGCCTTTTGTTTGGTGGCTCACCATCTATGCTTCCACCGTCAGCCAATTCTGTAAATAATAATTGAAGACAAACCAATTGATGGAGTAATTGAAATTGCTTGATAATTTCTTGTAGAAATTTGGCAAAAAAACAGTTTATTTGAGTTTTCAAGGACGAAAAATTTTCGATAAATACAAAAAAATTATTTTTGCAACTTTTCGAAACATTTTTTTCATTTGGAGTCGTTTTCTTGTTCGAAAAAATCGATTTCAAGAGTCTAGGGTTAAATTAATGTGCAATTAAATGTGTACCTTTTGCTTTGGCTTCGTAATCTGGCTTGCAAATGAGTTTACGATCCTCCATTAGATAATACTGATCACCGGTATCGAGTTGTCGTGAACAAAGAGCGCACGAGAAACACGTCATATGATAAACGAGCTCTTGTGCTCTTCTCACTACCTCGGATGGCGCCAATCCTTGGCCGCAGCCCGCACATTTTGTCCCGAAACGCCTGCCACACCAACAACACACAACATTTGACATTACATTCACAAATAAAATAATCGTTATATCGATCATTTAGTACACGAATTAACGATTTTCGTTATTTGGTTACCTAACAAAAAACCAAAAGATGACACTTTGAAAAAAATCTTGCAGAGTGCTTTTTTAAAATGAAAATTACAGATTCATTAAAAGAAATTGTATTGGCATTTGGATCATTAGAAGCGACAAGTCCTTTATTTCTTATTCGAAAGCCGAATCTACTGGAAAAATTGAGAAAATTCCAAAATATTTTCAAATGATGAATAAAAGAAAAATATTTTATTGCATTCCAACGATGTAAACTTCAAAATAACATTTTCGAACAATTCAAGCACGCCAAAAATTTAGTGTCGATCGGTTTTAATTTTTTAATTTTTTAATTTTTATTTTTTTTTCAAGTCTTTGGGAACCATAATTTTTTGTTCCCTTTATAAAAGAGATATCTTTTTCTTCGCATGTGATTTTTGACATTGAATGCTAGTGTTTTGACATTACAAGTGGATTTTATTTTTCGAAGTTGGTTCATGATAGAGAGTTCCCAAACAATTGAAATGAAATTTGAAAATTTCAATAAGTTTTTTTTTTGTTGAATCGGAAACAATTCGAGATTTCTGTATCCTCATAAAAAAATCGTATTGAGTTCGATGTTAGAATTTTCGTTGGCCATCATCATCAACGAATTTGAACGAAGAAAAATCGGAGACAGATAATAAGAAAAAAAAGAGGGAACTCTCTTGTGTTCAAAGGGCTCGGTGAGAGAAAATATGGCGTCTCGTCGTCGTTGAGAGAACAATAAGGGCGGGGGGATGATTCGTGTCTCGTACGATACGAGAAAAAAACGACAAGATACGAATAGCGTAGAATCTTTCCAGCGACAATCAATACTGCGTTGCTGGAAAGGCGTGAAGGCTTTTTCTTGAAGAAACTTTTCTGCGCGTTCGTTCCTCCGCTTTCTTTCTTTCTTCGAATCTACCGATCCCCTCAATGCAACCCCTATTTTATACTCCCACCCTTAGCGCCCTGAGGTCTTACAAAGAGATAAATAACACGGTGGATGAAAAAAAAATCGCGAATAAACACGACGAAAAATCACCGAACCCGTGAAAAAAAAAGAATAAAAAACGACACTATCTAAATATACAAACAAAATAAAAATCGTTAAAAATCTTCAAATCATTTTTTTAATCATTTCGAAAATATTTAAGACACAAAGAAATTGAATCTGACCTATAAAAATTTCGAGAAAATAAAAAATAAATACAGTAATTATTCAAATCGAAGGAGAGAGTTATAAAAAAAATGAGGCAAATATTTGAAATTGATGCTTACTTGTAAAAGTCGTCTTTGCAGAAAACGTGACCATTTTTCACGAAACACTTGTTGGTTAATCTGGCCCCGCAGTCTCTGCAGGTGAGACATCGCGCGTGCCAGCATCTCTCGAGTACCCTCAAGACGTACCTGTCCAGAATGGCTTCCTGACATCCCCCACATTTTGGTATCGTCGCTGTGTTTTTTTATTAGCCAGCAGCAACATCGAGAAAAACAAGAAAAAATAAACATTTTTGAATATTTTATCATGGATTTCATATCATTTGAAGAAATGATTCACTTTTAAGGAAAATAGAAATTTATGAAAATGTGCAGTTGTCCAAAAGTATTCAGATCGATATTTTCAATTCCATTAATTCATTTCTTGTCACCGATTTTGCAAATAATTTATAATTATTTCGACAATTTATTTTTTATATGTTTACGTTAAAACGGATGGAAATTAATGAGTCAATAATTATTAATCGACGAACAGACATTGAATATTTGAGTACAATTATGAATTGGTTAAAAAAATCTTTATCAATCTATGAAAAATAATTATTGAGCAAATTTTTTTTTTTTCAGACTTTTCGACGAGGTCGATTGATATATTTTCTTTGAAAATATAGTGGGGAGTAAATAGTACTAATTGCTAAAATATGTTATAAAAATATTGACATTTCATTTCTCAGCTGTCGTCAGTTCGATGTGTTGTAAATTTTTTGTCACGATTTTTTAATTTAAATCGAAATTTCGATGAAAAAAACTTACAAAGCAATACTTCAGGGATATTTTTGGGCAGCGTAATTTCAGCGAGTGGATGATCAGCAAAAGGATGAAATCCTCTCGACGAAAGATTAATATTGCTGTCTTGATGTGACTCGGGACTACTTTGTGGTGGTGTCAAAACTTCGCTTCGATTACGATAAGTTCTGTCAAGTGGTAAGCCGACATTACAGCCTAACATTTCGATACCGATCATTTTGGAAAATAATTACTGTGCCTCTGTCCGTACGATACGAAAAGACACAGAAAGATAGTCTCCACCAAAATATCATTCACTTATACTTCCTTCAAGTTCATAAAGTTCCATTTTAGAATTTGAAGAATAAACAAAAAAAACCAACGGTTCGATTTCGGAAGATCAATGATTATTGACCGATAATTAATCACTGTAATCATCAATTTTTCTTATCACTATTATCACAAAATGTCACGCACTGCACATTCATAGTTTCAACTCTGCCGATCATAAAAATAATCAATACAATTTTTTAAATAATCCGCAATCGTTAGAAGAAAACGATAATTATTAAATTACGATTTTTCTATAATAATTAATAATCTCATGGACTTAATTTTTCTTAGTTTTTTCGCGTATCGATGTATAACTTATTTGGTTATTTTAGATTTTTCATTTCCTTGAGACGCGCGTGTTTATGAAAATGAAAAAATAAAAGAAGAAACAAAATACGTTATCGTGAAGTTAACAGGACGAGAGCACGCGCGAGACTGTTGGCTCGCCACAGTTGTGCTCGTGCGCACGTGATCCTCTCGAAGGGTGAACATTATATCGTATGCGGGGGTTGCCAGAATCGTGACGAGAATGAGAGAGAGGGAGAAATGAAGATCATGCTTAAGGGGGTGACTGGGTGTGGTCGCTACCCTCTGCTGCCCCTGTAAATGTGGCGATTGGTCGGTAGATCGACCGCCCCCAGTATGGCGCGAGCTTTTCTACCCCTTCGAATTTATATATATACATATATGTATACAATTGTTTAGCAACCCTTTTGAGCGAGCGACTTGACGAGCTACGAGGCGACGAATTGGTAAGAAAAAAAAAAAAAATAGAAAGAAATAATACCGAAGACATATCGAAGTACTTATCATGGTTCTGTACTTATGTACGAAATAAATTCACACAGAATAAAAATGAAAAAAAAAAAAAAACAAGAAAAACATTATTTTAAAACCACTATTCATTGTATTTCTATTGAAAATATTAATATCTTCATGAACATTGACATCATTTGTCTAAAAAAAGTTATTGCTTCGAAATATTGGACAGCAAATTGTTTGTTCGGAGCGTAAAATTCGTATTTTCAAAAATATTGATGGTGTCAATATTGTTCTAATTGAAATAATAAATTTTCTAGCTGAGGAACTTTTTTTTTAAGCATTTATAATTATTTTTGCAATTATTCAAATGAAAGTTTGAAAAAAACTGAATGTTTCTTGAAATTTTTCAAATTACGATTAAGACACTTTGAAAAATTTTCCTTTTTTGGTACATTTTGATATAGACGAAGGAATTATTTTCTAAAGCACGATGTCATAGGCTTTCAGAAAAAATGGTCAATTCGTGATTATTTATTTCTTTGGAATTCGATCAACAGAATTGATCATTTCTTTATTCGATGAAACATTACCAACTTTTTACGATCAGTTGATTTTCCATAAAAATACGTAACGATTTGATTTAAAAAATTAAAAAACCATTTTTCGCTGTTTTCGTTTTTTTTTCTTTCACATTCATTATCGTATTCACGATATTTACGATAATATCGTTCGAGCGTGAAGAAATGCGGGATGAAAAGACATTTCCAGGATATTCCGATACAAGAGTCGGGGGCGCGATGGCGAATAGAAAGGGGGATGTATGTGGGGTTGCCTTGGCAGCATTTGTGAAGAAAATTGCGACGGCGCGATGGCGGCTTGAGAAAAAGTAAGAACGAAAGAAAAAAAAATATATGTATATTGTGGAATTAAGGAAACGGGATATTCAACCCACAGAGTGAAGGAACGCCATTTTCTAATCTTGCATCTTTAGAGTTTTCCATATTCCATAGTATATATAAATATATAGTTTTCTTATTTACCAGTTCCTTTGGTACAATAAATAGACTTTATACTTGCGCAGTAGCGTGAAAAAAAATTCAATGCTTCTGAGACATTTTCATTCCTCATTCATTTTGTATTCATCTTTACTTCTTTCATTCCCCGAATATGATCATTATTGCTGTTATTATTGTAGCAACCAACAATAATTTATGGCAAAATTAACATTAAATCGTCCTCGGCACATTTTTCAAGTTCTCAATCAAAATTCCGTATAGACATTTAAAAAAATAAAAGGCTAACACTGTTAATAAAATAAAAATTTAATGATATAACATTTCGATAGGTAAGCAATCGTCAAGTAAAAAGAATTGTCATTGGATTTTTTTGATAAATTTTCAATAAATGCATTTTTCTTGATGTGCAATTGACTTAAAATGTGGTACTCGGGAGTTCTTCGAGTGATAGCGAACTTAGATTTGAAATTAAAAATGAATTGTTTCTCATTTTTTTAAACAAAAATAACTACCGAAGGAAAAATATTGAAAAAATGATATAAAGTTCTTTGGTTTGTATCGAGTTAGTGAAAAACCTGCGATTCAGATGTTCAAAGTACTTTAGTAGAAATTCGACTATTTATTGATATTTAGTATTTATGCAAAGAACAAATAACGACTGTTCATACATTTCAACACTTTTGGATGTCCCAGAGACCATGTAGAACCGAAACCAGTATTTGTTGTAGGAATCGTAGCTTAGAAATGAAAAAATTGCAAAAAAATTTGCAAGAAAACGTATAAGTCGCACCACCATAGGTTAATCTCGTCAGGTTTAACTTCTGTACAATTGATATACATTTATGGTATTAATTAAAAGTCTGATTGAAGCTTGATTATAATTTTTATGACAACGATTATGACGGAAAGGTTTACGAGGATAAAAAGGATCCTTCACGTGGGACTCGTTAATAGACGTCACCTATATATGCAAAGTTACGAACCATCTGTCGTCCCTTGTTCCATGTATATATATGGATATGAACGTATATACACGAGAATACGAAAAGCCAGACGACATGAGGGAGGGTGTCGAATATACGCGACAGCAGTAAAGTAGCTGGCACGAGCGCGTGATCGTCAGGTGGAAAATCGTGGCTTCTTCACGGTGCGTTAACTGATCCCTCCGTACAATACACATACGAGTATAAATATCTACAGATATAATATTTCATAGATACGTACGTGGATTTAACTATTCGAGAAGGGGAACGAAAAACCAATGATCTTGAATCCCATTTGTTTGTTCGGCCCGCGGTAGAAAAAGCCTCGAAAAATCATGCAGATGCCCAGTTTTCCATATCGATATAAACGTCAAGTTTATGAGCCACGCGAGAGGAAGAGAAAGGGCCACGAAAAATATCCATTGTATTTGAATAATCATCCAGATTGCTAGGCAAATTTTCGGCCAAGATTCAGAATGCTTCATGGGCAAGGGGATCGTTCGAGACCACCCCGATTGCTCAATATATCACTTATCTATGAAACTATACCAACCATAAAAAAAAACATAAAAGACAACGAGTGGGTGTCCCTAAAATTTATTTATGGAAAATACAACAATTGTTTAATTCCGAAGCTTAGTTTTATTTTATTTTCGATCGGGGCCTCGACTTTTTACAGCGATTACCATTTTCTTCCCAGTTGATAAATTTCTACTTTTTTAAAAATATTTAAATATATATGACGAAATATTTACGAATATCAAAAGGATTTTAAGGCATGCATATTCGATTTTGTATAAAAATTTTCACACTTTTAAAAGTATCACAATTTGTATTTACTTTAGTAATCCGTTTACATTAAAATGTAATTAACCCTAGAACCCCGAAATCAATTTTTTGGACGTAAATCTCACAATCTTTACTTCAGCGTAAAATGTTCCTTGTATCCGATACTAGAATTTAATCCCACTAGTTCCCCAATGTGTGGAGTTCAAGGGTTGAAAATAAAAGTCCCAATTGACATGGAACAGCACCGAAATGTACAAAAATAACAACAGAATACGACATGGCAAGAGAAAAATGAGATCGGATGGAGAAGAAAATAATATTAAATTCTGTGGGTCAAGTAATAAATCATGCGAGTCGCTAAAATAGATTTAAATGAATTTAAAGGTTGCGCGAATTACGCATAGGATATATGCATATGGTGTAGAACGATGGTCCCTTTAGGCGCCACGAAAGAGGGCTCTTGATGTGATCCAGGCAGTGGTAGAAAAGGGGCTATAATAACGCGTATCGAAAAATCCACCCCTTGGTCTATATCCATATGTAATATTGCCCATAATATTCTCTCGCAACGTGTACGAATAACAGATCCAGTTAATGTGCCTTTGACAGTTGGCCTTAAGGCCACAGAAGCATCCAAAAGCGAGAAAAAAGGTTTCGATATTTTGGACTTTGTGTGGCTAAGTCATGAATGTCAAACATGTCGCTTGTGGCACTTAATAATATATGCACAATTGTATCGATACTCCGATTTCTTTATTCTGATAAATGTGATTCACGCAAATTTATAAGCTGTACAGATGTTCCACAAAATCTCATAGTCGTCCAGTTGGATACGAGTTAAAGTCTACTTTTTAAAATGACTTTTGAGGGTGAAAATAATATTTGTATTATATAATGGGATTCCACGTGCTGAATGTCAAAAAGTCGATTAATTCAAAACAGAATGTAGAAAATTATATTTTAATGAAATTGAAACCCTTCTTGTATAAAATCGAAAGGTTATTTAATTTTAGATGATTTGGGATCCTATTTCACTCTTTGGTATGTTTTGTTTTTTTTTTTAATAAGGATGATCAGGAGGTGAAAATGTGAGCAAAAGTGCCCAGAATTTTCATTTAACTGGTATTACGGTATTTAAAAGTGAAAAAATGATGCCTAAAGCAGTTCTATCGTTTAATCCTTTGACAATTGTTTGGAATTTTTTCAATCGTGACAGGAAAACTTTTAGGGCTGAAATTACTGTGAATTCAACTGTAAAACACAAAATTTTTGTTTTACTAATTATTAAAAAAAACCATTGAGTCGTCAACGCGAATTCTAACGTCACTGTTGTCCAACTTTATTTATACTTTATTTCGATAATCACTGAAGCCTCATACCGATCACGAATCCATCGCTGTTGATCATCGTTAAATCATAATTTATATCAAAAGAAAAGCGCACATCATAACATGTAGATTTCTATGTTCGAAAAAATAATTCTCTTCTTTTTTGAAGAAACAGAGTGAGAAATTCAGTGACTACGAAAAAACACAAGGTGTTTGACTAAAAAATGTTTTTTATTTGCGTCGAAAGATTTGTAACGATACACAGTGGGTGATAGCGGGTTAATAACGATTCGCAGATTGTTCATAATCTTTGAGGATTGCGAAATGTTTGGCTTTTGAGAAGGAAGAGGTAAAAATGTGTAGAAAAAAGAACGTGTGAGAGTAGAGCGTGATGACGAGTCACGCTACGATAAATCCAGTGAAAAAAGTTGTAACAGCCGAGAAGCAGACAGTTTGTCGTTTGTTTTTAATAGTGAGAGGTACAAAAAAATGAGCGAAAGAGACAGACAGAGGAACAGAAAAAGGAAGAAAAACAAATAAAGAAAACAAAAATAAAGAGATAGAGAGAAAGAAATTGCGATGAATAGAAAAAGAGTCGGTACGGATGCTGGTGAAAAATATATGTTCAGCCCTTCATCGTGTCGAAACTCTTCGCTCCACATCACACACAACCCCTAAATCCGCGTCAACACCCCAACATCAGTCCGGACCCGAAGAGCTTACAATACGAAAGCACATAGACTACGAGAACGAGACCGAGACGACGACGACAGGTCTCACTGATTGTCGTGCCCCTCTCGCTCTCGGTCAACCCTCGGTCATCCACGTCTACCCGAAAGTACCGACAAATAACAATTCATGTATTTACGAAATGTCTTTTATTCGAAAATTTTTCTCTTTTTTGTTCCTCCACTATTTTCCACTATTTTTCATCATACGATAAAAAAGGATTTTGTGAAAAATTCTAGTATAATGCACAATTATTGTCGTAACTAAAGTGTAGTTTTATTTTATTCATTAATTATCATTTTAATGCAACAAAATCGCGGAATGGACAATATTTTATGTTGGCCCAAGAACTCCACAATACATTTTTCGATCGTAAACCTCACAGTGGAGCAAATAATTACCTCAATCTTTTTTTTCATCGTAAAACTATCAATTATTTTCCTTCCATCGATAGATATTCAGTTAACCATCAGGAATCTGAATGTAACTAAAAGTTGGATTCATGCGTACTTTCCTTGGAAACAAAAACACGAATCAGTAATTGGATTAGAAAATTCGAATATTATAATGACTCTAGAAAATAAAATATAAATATAGAAAAATGTCAGTAAACTATATTCCCCACAATATAAAATGGAGAAAAAAAACGTGAAAAGTATCTCGAACAAATTTTCCGAAAAGAATGAACGGCACGACTGTAAATAAGAAATATTTTCTTTTATTTTACTTCCTTTTTTGTCGAGTTAACGTTACGTTTGTAGACGCAGATTTTTCTCGAGTCATAAATATAAAGTCTATGGAGATCGTGCCCCATGGCCAATAACATTAATAAAATCTAATATTTTCCATTCAATAAAACGCCAACGAGGCGATATGGAGGTTTATGGCCTCGGTTAGCGAGTGGCTTCTTTTTTTGTCCAAGGGGTAACGAAGAAACATTTGGCTTGGCATTTTGCTTGAACAGTACGGTATATATTACTGTGTTTTCTCGTATGTGATCTGCGTGTGTACAGGGTTACGAAAAATCAAGTGGAAATTGTGCAAATAAGTATGAAATGCGGACAATGTGCCCGCGGAACTGACTAATACGAGAACGGCTGGTCGGTGTTTCTAGGGGAGGATAAAAGCTGTATATTTATATATGTGTGCAAATGTACATAGAAACGAGGGATCATCACCAACCCCCACCTCGAATGTCTGGTCCACATTCATCCCCTTCGCGCTCTCGCACACTAACCTTTCACTCCTTTCTATATGAGATGATGATTCTTTGTCCTCTCTATATACTCACACACTTGAATCGTATACGACTGACACTTCACATGTAGATACAAAAAACACACGTCAAGTGCAGGTTCAAAAAGCAAAATTATTATTTTTCTTACTATGATTCCCCATAAAAAGTGCCTTTACAGGTTATTGCTTAAAAAATTTATTAAACCATTTTTTTATTCGTCATCAAGATTAACCCTGGACCCTTTATAATCTAATTTTTCCAAACGTAAATCCTACAACGGGGTCGAAAATGACCCCGATGTTTTCTGCAGAATTCGTATAAATTTATTGCTGAAAAAAGAGGATACAAATAATAACTTATAGAAGCCGAGGGGTGCGATGGATTATGCAACGGAGCCGCCTAAAACGTGTTTGCCTGCAAGTGTCGATTGGAAATGACTGAGTAGTTGTGCGGAAAAGAGAGAGAACGAGTGTCAAACTCGAAGACAGGAAAATATATAAAGGAACCCTCGTTTCATCGTACATCAATCGCTTAGTCAACCCATTAGCCAGGCTTTTACTTGCAACAGAAGGTGGATTATAGTTTACAGATCGATGGATAAAAAATTATCAAAGCCTCGTCCAATTGTACAAAAACCTGCTACAAATTTGTTCAAACTGTTCAATCAATCGACCATAGATGAACAAATAAAACAAAAAATCTATAAATCAATCGATATAAACAACAGGTTAGCTATTTTATAGATAAATAAATTTATAATACATAAAAAATTGGAACAATAAAAAAATAATGTGTCTACAAACTTGTAATGCACTTATTGCATGCAAAAAATAGGTCTTTCGATTTTTTATTGTTACAAAACGTCTGTACGGTGTCATAAACTTGAAGCCATCAGAAACGAAGTGTAAAAAACATAGATTTTTATCAATAAATGAATTTTATATGAAAACGAATACTTTATCATGAATATAACGATAATAATAGTTCAATTGTCCTGAATCGAATTTACGTATCCAAATGCACACATTTATACGTTTAATATATAAATATATAAATATATGGATGTATAAAGATATAGTGGGTGAGAGCATTTAGCCAGTACATTAAGGAAATTGCGTGGACTCGTTTAAATCGCCACCCTGGTTGGATCCATCACTCGAGGGGTTGTTTTTCTCTCGTTCCAACAAATACACCCATGTGTCGTGTCTCTTTTCATGACGGATTCAAAGTCCCATAATCGTTTATATACTCTCGTGAGTGTTACAAGTGTGTCTCCGTATGGATTAGCACTATAAATGTGAGAGGAATTTTTTTTCAAAGCACGAAATACCTGCTGGTGTACAAGGGTGAAAAAGAGTGAAGAAGAGAAGAAAAGCCACTACATTTATTGTGTACAAAGAGATGATAGGAGATAAGATCAGTAGAAGAGATTGTCGAAGTAGAAAAAGGCTTTGTTGCATGAACTAATGGCAAATAAATTTTGTATGATATTTCAACGTTTATGGAGTGTTACGTAAAAAAATACATGATTTTTTCATATAAAAATACCTCGCAGTACACCAACTCGAAAATAGACGAGAACAAATCCCATAAAAAATAACACTTTTGGTGTTATAAAACTGGCGGAACTTATCTCAATGGAAATTCACCCTTCCTCGTGTACAGTGCCTTTTATGTGGGAGCATTAAAAAAGAATACGTTTATGTACGATTTCATTGAAGCAGAAAAAGACTTTATGCACAAGCTAATGAGAAATAAACATCGTGCCAATGATATTTTCGTTTCATGAAGAAGACTATGGGAAAAGAGATGATTTTTAAGAGAGATAAATGTTTACAGTACTTTAGTCGAAAAATAGTGGTGTTAGGGAATATACGATGCATTAAAGTTGCGGATTTAAACCTGCGAACAATTGTGTACAACGAAATGGATACCTCTTCGTACGAAATACCCTTTGCATGAAGATATTTAGTTCATTTTGTTGTGTACATGTAAATAAATGAGAATTCACCGTACAGTAGAAGTGGCTTGTACTGCGAGACAAGTAGGGTCAAGTGAACTAAAGCGAACTACTCGAAATGGGGGTGTTAAGGGGACAATATATGCTTGGCACGTATATAGGGTGGAGGATGGCTTTAATCTATTACCGCTCTGTTCGCCAAGTGGCTTCTTGTTATACCCTCGTTTCGGGGATAAAGCACTTGCGATGCATACTCTATCTTAATCTCGCCTTTAATATATACACATTTATGCTTAATTTTCGATATACAGTTAAGAAATGTATTTTTTAATCCATCATTTTTATCAACACTTTTGTCAACACCAATTATAATAAATATCGACTCCGAATGGTTGGAATCAATAATATGACGTTTTTATCATTAAATTGATTATTTACTATTGTCTAAACGAAAAAAATTTCGTTTTTTATTTAGCTTCAGTTTACGACTTTTAAATATTAAGAGATTGATGATTATAATTCTGACTTCGTTGATTTTTTGAACCAAATATTGGAATTAATTTTTGAATACAAAAGAAATTTAGCTGCCAGTTTTTCGAATGTATTATGGAAAAGGGTTATACGATGTTTTTGATTCTTTGGTGGTACCAATTATAAAATCAGTGTCCAAGAGGTCATTGTGAACCAAGTGACCCGAGAAGTGACGGAGACCAGAGCAAAATTACTTCCGGCAGATTCGTACGCTTATGAGCGTTTCGACCAACCGGAAATCAATGACTCGAACGTCGTAGAAAGTCAGAAAAATTTAGTGCTATTGACACAATTATATTTTTGTTTCTTACACTCGAGTAAGCACCAGCTGTTGGTCTTATGATTGACGTTAAACCAACAGTGCATTTACTACATCGACGCAGAAATATGCATTTTCTAATAAAATATTTTCTTTCTATAAATCTCACAAATTTGTTAATAAACGTTAAATTTAAATGTGTTCAAAATTTCGATCTTGGTTAGAACGAAAAAAATCATTACTCGTGTTAATTGTTGAAAGAATTGAAAAGTTTTGCTATAATTTTGAAAAATTATCAGATTTTTTCAAAATTGCTAATAAATTCCAGAATTTTTTTAACTGCACCTTGATCCTTCGGAATTATATGTGCACTTCGAGTGGACTCACTGCGATTTTGTTAATATTTTATAGATTATGGTTGAATTTGATTTTTTTTCGGATAGGAAACTCATGCAAAAATACTTATGATATTCTGATGGTATCCACGTGCCACAGAAGGCAGGGTCGATGTCAGAGGATGATGCGTTCGAAGCGGGAAGGATATCGAAACGAGCAGCTGGTGGAAACCTTGCTTGTACAGGATCCTGTAAAGGGATCTCGTTTGGGGTACATCGATGAAGGCTGTACATGCGTTTGTCAGCCAGACAGACGCCCAGAAACCGTACTCGTTTCTTTTCTTTGCCTTTTTGCTTGCACATGTAACATTTGAAAAATACACAACGCGAGACATCTAAACGAAGTCTGTAAACGAATTTGTCTTAGGTAAAGATTTGTTATTACAAGGGGTTTCGTTAATCTCAATCATTTCCGATTTTCTATGTTTTTAAATAATCTTTCAAGAGATCTTTCCGAAAAATATGATTTTTCAACCATTCGTTATTGAGAAGAGGTTAAAAAGAATGGGAAACACGATTTTCTAGAGTCCTCTCACAAAAATTTAGTTGAAAATCGAAATTAGCAATGATTTCGAAGTTTTCGTTTCAAAATACCTCAAAATAATTGTCTCGAAAAACTTTAAAAAAAAATATATGAAGTTATATACGAAGCAACGAAATATTGGAAAAATGCTTCAACTTAGAGAATAAAAGAATGGAAAATTGGAAGATAGCCGGAAAAACTTTATATTGAAGTATATAAGGTGCGGCAGTGTTCGAGCTCTCACCAGCTATTGCGATATTTATTATTATTTCAAATACTTGTGCTCGAGCCTCCCGAAGTGTTTTTTTAAACATTAATGACAAAAAATGACAGTATGAAAGTTGTCTGACAGGTCATAAAGCCTTTTAAAACACGAAGGCTCTTCTGGTAAGCGTGGGTTTTGTTTAAAGGACTAGTTGACACTGGGCAAATCGAGTTCTCACATTATATCAGTGGACTAATTCCTCTGGGACGAGTAAAGCAAAGAGGGAAGGGCATTCATGTAGCATGACATACACACACAAAGATGTACATAAATATAGGTATATATTCGCGAGGGATTTATGGGAACGTTGGAGTCTCATGTGGCAAAAGTATATACAGTTTATTGCCAGGAGTATCGAATGTACGTGGTAGCATATTGTGTCGAATGACCCATGGGGTTTTACCGTGTGAGAAGTCGTCTATGCAGCCCTTATACATGGGGTCCTGTACATCTACCTATCAACCACGCATCGCTTACATCACACAAGTATTCGTCTTCTTTTTGTCTTGCTTTTTTCCTTTTTTTTTTATCTTTTAATACAGGCTGGTTTAAAATATTCTTTTTATACAAAAGGATCACATGAAATTGCGACATATTACATCCGTGATAATCACGTGAAAAAATCTGAAAAGTGAAGTCTTTCAGCCTTTGTTTCTCTCATATTAAACTCATCAGGAAATATTGAGTGATGGTCTGCGAAGCTGCTGTTTTCCTTTCCTGGCTCTATCTTTGGTCGCACCGGATTACCTGTCACTAGCTAGTTGACATATAATAACCGAAAGCGATGGCTACTTGGTCGATGGGTAGCGATCACCAAAAATAAGCAGCCCGGGGCGAGGTCAATACTCGGTTGGGTGACCGCTTAGCTATGCTCTGGCTCGTGTATCGATCATAGAGTGGGAGGCAGTTACCCGTATTCGAAGGATTTTCTATACAGCTTCCCTTGGCCCTCGTGCAAATGCGAACAGTAGTGCATTAGGAAACGGTGGCTGTAGGCAACACTCTGGAGGGTCTTGAAGGAACAGTGAGGGAAAAAAGTGATCTAATGAGCTGGTAGAAACCATGAAGGCTATACGCAGTAATAATAAAGAATGAAAATGAAATAATTAATATCTAATCGTGAAAAAAGTGGCCAAAGACGTTACCATCAGGATTTAGCTCGAGCTACTAATGTTGTGAATCTTCTAATCGACTTTTGGGGCAGCCTGTATTTTTTGTTGCTTACACTCGAACTCCCCTGTTTCCCCTCGAAGAGACAAAACGTACTTGCAAGTGTTTTACGGACCATTGTGTCACGATCCGAGAGCTTCGACGTTTACGCTCGTCCCGGAACGCGTCACTAACCAGAGAGACGAGTATCACCAAAGCTGCAGAATATAAAGAGAGACTCCCGCTGCACACCCGCTCCTTTCTCGATGGGACCCTTGGGTCAACTTTGCCCAAGTGGACTATGTTCTACCGAATTCATTCCCATGCTCCTTTCCCGAGTTTGCTTACGCAGTGCGGAATTTGAATGTGACCGTAGATACTTACCAATTATTCATTGATTTATTAAAGAGAGTGAAATCAAATTAATGGAAATCTTGGGTTTTAAGTTTGAGAACTCCCTTGATTCTCCCATCAGAAATATTTTTCATATTTCTTTCCGCTTTTATTATTTCTTGTCTACGCAAAACACGATTAATAAATCAATTAAAATATTCGATAAACAGCCGAATTTCATTCCGGAATATATTTCAAGCCACTAAAGTTTGAACAATTTTTCAATAATAAAGCCTTAATGCAGACACGTAATAAAAATGATGACTGTATAAATGAATTATTCAAGATAATTGACATCTCTAACAAAAAATAAGATTTAAAAGTAGTTTCGTGTATGAATGTTGTTTTTTTTAAAGGAATGAGTAAAAAAGTAGGTATTAGACAGGAGCACGTGGATTGGGAGTGGTGGACGAACGGGAGAGTACTTATACATAGTAAACCAGCGATTTTGAGGCGTTCTTGCTCGAGTACTGGCTTTGCCACGAGCCGCAGACGCTGAGGAAATCTCAAGGGAAATCAGGAGGAACAGCCAGTAGTGTAGCCTTTGCAGTGTGCGTGATCGCATGGTTGTACGACTTATACGACCTGCACGTGTACCAAAGTTTACATATATGTACAGTATATACATATATAAACATTATTATATACATATATTTTTTTGAACGTTAGTTCACAAGCAACCGCACACTTCAAAGCAAGCTTACCCTGGCTCCCTCCAATTTTCACTTTTCTAGCCGCGGTTATCCGCATAAAGAAGAGCACAAACAACGAAAAAAAGCATTTTTACTGACGAAAATTTATTTCACTGCAAAGATAACCTTCCCAACAAATTTTAAGGCTATTTTGTGGCTATTTTTGGATCACCAACGATGCAGAGTCAAAGGGTTTACATGTGCAGACACTTTATTGACGCGCATTATCGTTTATGCATTTCTTTTCTCGAAGGAAATATTTCAAACGAAATTTTGCAACTGGCAGCATGTTCAATTATTTTTTTGTTTAGCGAAAGAAATGACTGATCTCGTCGGTTTTTTGGAACACCCTAACAAATACGAAAATCGATTAAAAACCCTTGGAACCTGACAATCAATTTTATTGGACGTAATGGCCACAATGGATCGACTTATTACCCCAATCTTTTCTGTAGTATAAAATGTTCGTCATATGCAATAATAGAATCTAATTCATATCATTCTCTTTGTTTTTTCATAACGAAGAAAACGATGTACGATAAAGTTACATCTGATGAACATTTGATCGTGAAACCCATAAAAACGAGAAAGTTTTAAAAAACCTTCCAGTTTCGTTAGGTAACCAATTACTCCGATGTACGATTCTCGGTTTAATCGAAGTTTAGGAAAAAATGTAATATGTACGTTCGGTGCAATTACTCGGGGATGCTTGTTGCAATAAAAGGGTCACTTTTGTCCAACACGTGTCAACGGATTGATCGTAATCATTTGGTCGGTCGTACTCCAGAGTAAATCCCAAAATTTAAGTCACTGTCACGCTACACTTGAATATATATAGATATTTGTATTTTTGCTTGATGAGCACTCTGAGAGAGTTTGACATGTTTAGCAAGGGGTCATTTATTTGCGTTACGTTCTTGGGACGCGAATTTCAGAGAGAAGAAGAAATATAACGAACAAATATAAGCGGAGGACGAATTTTTGTGTGGGAATCAATATATAAATATATATGTATGGAGGCACGACAAGTCGACGGTAATTAAGGGAGAAACCACCGGCGTGCATGTTTTTCCCTAGGGATATATATCCCTATACATATATATACGAAGCACAGTTGAATAAAATCCGGATCGTTCCCTCGCACAGCATCCCTCGAGAGAATCGCCAGGCCCTCGATTCACAGAGAGAAAAGAGAGAAAAAAAGGATGCACTAGACTGCACCAACGACGAAGAAGAGAAACTCGCAAATCCACGTCCCTTTCTTTCTCGATAAATATCCGAAGCTCGCGTCAATGATTGTACAGATAAAAGATAGGGCAAAATTAGTAGAAAGATATTCAATTGGGAAGATCTTTGTCAGTGATACCCGTGGAAATTGAAATAATATTGACAGATTAGTACTCGATTCGTGAGAAATTGGTGAAGCACGAAATGCAATTCTCTGACGTTCGGGTTGCATTTGATTTTTTTTTATATATTCTTATGTAATTAATAAATGAAAATCATTTTTTCTTTCGACATTTTATTAACTCTCTCGAAAATAAATTTTCCAAATAACTTTTACTGATTTATGTACTAGATCATTTTTTTTTATTCTTTTTTGTTACGTTATCAATTTATTTCCAGCTCGGAGTTGTCATATTGAAAGGAACGTATATTTTCGACCTTTTTTAAGATTTTTAAATTTCTTTTTCGATAAAATGTTTTTGTTTTGAATTACGAAAATGTGTCAAACATTATGAAATTTCTTCCCATTTTGAAATGGAATTGTTGAATAAGTACATTTTGTAAATACTATAAAAAAATATGAAATTAGAGACAATTGTTTGGATTTGCATGTTCAACAAATTTCAAAGTCCAGTAAATAAAAAAATGTTAAAAAAATTGATTCTTTGTAGAAAATTAGTTTTTATGACAATAATGTTACGTGATGGTGAATTTAACGTAAAGTTTAAGCACTTCAATAGATCCGTCTATAGTATTAGGGCGAAATAGTAGGACGGAAGAGGTAGGAGAATTGGCGCTCGAGTTGGGTAATCAAGCGTAATGCCTTCGTGAGCTGTGCAAGCTGGCCCATTATAAATGTGTACGTGTGTGTCTTTCCTCACGCAGGCTTTGGTATTGGTGACGTTAATGATGTCCCGAGAGAATATATATAGTCCTCTCTACGTACGTAATCCAGTCAGTAAAGCTCTCGAGTACATCGAGTGTGTCTACACGTGCGAAAACAACGTTTCTCGTTTGTTTGCAGTACGAAGATTAAGTCATGACAACAAAAACAACAAAATCAACCAAATTTTAATTGGGACCATTGAGATTATTATCATTATCAGAATTATCGGATTTATTGGTTATATTGCAATTATTCCACAAGTGTAAATGGATTAATTGAGTAATTCGATGTAGAAATCGACGTTTCAATTGACTCATTAATTTCCGTCGTTGTACAATAATCGAAAAAAAAATATACTTCGAAGAAAAACAAATTCGATTGGAATTTGATGATGCAATTATTTATTCAAGAACGACGATATTAAATGCATCGAAGCATTGACAGCACCTTTTTATTTGCAGAATTGCTTGAATTTTTTAATTACAAAAAAATACTTGCAAAAAGAATTTTTATTCGAGGATTATTATTTCAGTAATTATTTATAAAATGTTAACCGATGAAAAGAACGAGTAAACAACTAATAAATCTGCGTTATAAAATCATTCGGATTATGACGATGCATAATCACAGTTATTTCGCAGTAAATTAATAATTATGACATTAATTAATTAGAAGATTGGTATCGGTAGTCAAATTGTGGCATCAAAATTTCTTTATGATCGTAAAACAAGTTTTTATTCATGACAATACTGCGACCTTATGAAAACGCACTTATGAAAATTCCATGATCTCCTCATAATTTGTCGCGAGGATGACTGATACGTCGCACGTGACTGTAAAAAAGCGTGACCGCGAGCGTTCGGTGACTCGAACGCGTGCATTTTATTTTCTTATCGCACTCTCGGACACGAAAGCTTTTATGCCATTATACGCGAACCTTACACATACAAACACCTTACTATGCAGTCACATGAGTGAATTTACACACACGAGACAAAAAAAACTAGCAATAAATCATAAATTACCGCTCATTATTATAATTACACGTGAGTAGTCCTCTCTCGGTCACAAAAGAAGGCAAGTTTTATATATTTATGTACATAGAAATGAGGAGCCTCTCGTGTTATCGGATGAGACCGAATCGATTCAGTATGACTGCGATGGAGGAGCTTGCCCGCACCTTTTATCACGTAAATGAATCGGACACGCAATGGAACATCGTCACATATGTTCCTCTATGCTTTTGTTTTCATTTCTTTTTCCTTTTTTTTTTTTAGAATAATGAAAACACTACTCTGCACAAAGCCAATGCATTATAACGGCGCGTAACACAGACTCCAAAGTATCATAAAAAATAAAGAGAGCTTTTTTATTTAAAGTTTAAGAATAATGACTTTGAAAATACCTAGTAAAAAATCATACTTCATTCTTCAACGAATATCTTTACGTCATATGCATAAAATACGTTGAATTTTATTGTGGAGATAGAGACAAAAAACCGAATGATTTTTTCGATAACTTCGAGAATTAAAATATTTCAGAAACATCGAATTTTTCAATGTTCTTAATTGGATCTAAGCTTTTAAAATAAAATATACTAATCGAGTTAAGAATCTCACCGTTTTTTGAAATCGATGAAAAAGTATGAATAAATTATAAATTTGAAAAATGCATCTATTGATAGTCGTGAATAATGGAATTGCACATAAAAAAATATTGAAAAACGGAAGTGGATAAAAAAAAATGTTGGATCATCAATAGAACTGTGACAACTGGAGTACTCGATGTATGGATTCAATGACAGCTCAAATTCTATCAAGGTTCATGGTCTATGGGCAAAGTGCATGGTCCTATGGATTAGGGCGTTCGTTTCTTTTCTTCGTTCGCGTTTGGAGGCCCTCGAACCCCAGTTCACTCGTTCAGGCAGTTTCCAATCAGCAAATGCGTGTACCTATTAAGACTGCTTTTGGCCATTGTGCGTGGGTGTTCACTGAATTCGAGGCTTTTGCTTTTTCTGCCATTCCGGGCTTCACTTTCTCGACATATGTAGTACCATTATATACGTATATTTATGACGAGACTCGAAACTACCCGGAGGCATTATAAACGTGTCCTGTACAGTGACACGCTTCTGGATATTCAAGAGGGCAAAATCGAGCCTGTATTTTTCCATGTCACTTGTCACGATCTTTCATCCTTTCATTTTTCTACCGTGCGAGAAAACAAAAACATCGATAGCAAGACGTTTTAATGTCATCACAGACGGAAGCGAAAAAAAAAACGTTTACGAAAAAGAATTGACTTTTCGATCAATGGATATATAATCATTAAAGTGATGCAAATTAATTTGATTAAATTAAAAGGGATTTATACTTCAACAGTAAAAAGTAGTTCTAAATATTTGAACTTTCGATTATTTAATCGGCTTAAGAAAATGTTGTTTTGTGATGTAACTTTTTAGCATATTAATTTGTATTATTCTAAAAAAAATTCTGTTGCAGATTTAAATCGTAAATTTTGATTTTTTTTTGCATTAAAAATTCCTCCAAATTCAAAATTCTTAACCAGAAATCGTATTCGAAAGTAAAGACGAAACTTTTTTCACAATCGTTTCCGCGAACTGTTTTAAGGATTCGAGTATTTTGAGATTGTAATTTAAAGTCGCAGTATTCGTGATTAAAGTTTCAACACCCGGTATAGAAGAGGAACAATAGAACGCCGTTCAGTTCAGTTGATTTTCTAGAACAGCGTAGAAAGTTAAATGCCGAGTATGGCTATCTTCTTGATCGCGCATCTGCCGGGTATTTTGGTGAATCACTCGGCAATGTTGCGGCGTCCTTAGAGCGCGATTCCCTCCCTCAGTTAAGCCCAACAACCCTATTCTAGCACGATATGGCTTCCGTTAGTATCCGCGTAAGCGAGCGGCTGTTTCATTCTCCAGATATTATCCTACCGCGTGATTCCGTTAGTGGATGAACCCCTTAACTCACCTTTGCCTTGGCACGACGCCTGCACGAGGTTTAGTCCAAATATACATATAGGTTTATGGATGTACAGCGAATCTGATAATTCACCAGACAATCTGGTCACACACACACACACATGAGTCCTCTTACGAAGATTAGTGGATGACCTAATTACTGTAGACTGTCTCGAGAATTCCAGAGCTTAAAGCGTCATTATTATCAACGAGGCCCAATAATCTAATCATTGCCTTTTTTTTTTTGCCGAAAAAATGAAAACAGAAAACAACTTGAAATGTTTTGCTGCTGTCTGTTCGCTTTTTAATTCTCTCCATTCAAAATTTGACCCAAAAAATACATTCTTTAGCTTTCGTAGTCTTGAAATTGGAGACACGTAAATTAATGACCTACTCACGTGGTGCTCGCATAGAAGAAGAAACGATTGTTCATTTTTTTCAAAGAAGGATCAACATTGCAATCAAATTTCTGAATTTCAAATTGCAAACTCAAATTTTGTAATTGTATCGATAGCAGTGAAAGAAAAATGGTTGGGTTTCTTTATGAATTTACCTTCGTGTTACCTAGTGCGAGGTAATTTTGGAACGCATTTCCGATGTGGGAGTGTTGGTTAAATTTGGTGAGGGTTAAAAGAGAAGCTAGAAGCGATCAAGGCCCAGGGGAAAGGGACCGCAGCGAGCGAGGGATCGCATGATCGTAAATGTGTACCATTGGTCCTACAAACCGGACATATCGTCATAATTCCCCTCTGTACTCAGACGGAATACACGCCAGACAAAATTCGTTGTTTGTACTGCCTTTCATCGAGCCTGTTTGATCTTATTATTTGACTCGTCGAAATTTAAACACTCTCACTCCCAGCCTCCAGTCCCGATTGATATTATTTGTGGTGTGTTGTGCTTTGGAAATTATTCGGAAGGGTGGGTTCGCATATGTATGGAATATTTGATTGGATCAGCCACTATAAGAAATTCATCAACTCGTTTCTCCATAATTTCATAGCTAGAAGGCACCTGTTTAAAAACTTGAATCAGTGTCTTTGAGTCAATCTTAAGAATATCCGTCACTTCACCAGATTCGTTCTCTCATTTGAAGCTGCTATGACTCATCAAAGCAGGTCAGAACACTCCGAAATGATGCCATAATGATGGGTACAAAGGTAAAAATCGAAAGATATCCAAAAAGTGGTATACTAAGTAAACTGCGTAACGATCTCACTCCAGATATAAATGTGCGTTACCGGAAGATCATTAGAAACATTGGTTCAAAAGGGCATCCTTACAAAATCCTAATATGGCAATACAGTCGTGAAGAGATCCGTCATGTTTGTATAGTCACGTTGATTGGTCATTTGCCCGGACGAAATCTGTTGGTAACGTGTAACCATTTCGTCCGAGTAGCTGATGGTTGATACAAGGGGAGACGAGAGAGTGAATTTGCGGAGAAGGAATGGTGTGGAGCTGTTAATTCGAGTAGCGGGAGGTAAGCCCGAAAAATAAACTGATTCGTTAAGGAGGTTAGGCTCGGTTGGTGCGTATACATCCGAGTATGAGCCTAAGCAAACATTGACATGCTCGATCATGGTAGGTGGATATGGAAAGCGGAGAAAGATGTGATCCAGTGTGGCACCAGTAAAGCCTGGATACGAATAACTGCCAATGAGAATGCCATTGAACTGTGAGCTTTCAGATTGAATTTTTTTGGGAGTTGAGACCTTTTGATTGTTGAGAAATGGGGTAGTTATGTATATGGTGGTTTATGGGGTGCTGGTGAGGGTTTAGAACGGGACGAATATTCTACGAGTTCCGTTGGCCATCTGGCCAGACAGAGTCAACTCCGATCAGAAAAAGGAAGAGAAAGAGCGAGGAAAAGAGAAGGAAAGATGGCACTGCAGACCCCGTAGGGGTTCACCGATCACTGCTCACGTTGGCTCACCCTTACCACCGACCGAGGGGTCCAAATTGAAATGAAAACAGGGGTGACTCCGCTTTTGGCTTCTCTCTTCCTCTTTCTCCTCTTTTTCTCTCTCTCTCTCTTTTTGCTAGAGGACACGCTACATACATAAATACATAAAGGCACATGTATATCGTGTACAAAGTCCAATGGTAAGACTGCCAATGAGAGCTATTAGGGGACGATATGTTTTTCCATTATAGAGATTTCCTGGCACGCTAACCATATACATACACGAAACTCTTCAAGCACCTATTTCCCCCTGTACTCATCTCTCGCATTTACAACAGTTTTTTGTTCATTGCGTGATCTCTTTCCTTCAAGTGAGATTATCGGGTATAACCTTCTCTGTTGAGCACCTATTGACTTGCAACTATATTCTTGTGTACAGTAGATCATACGCACGATATGGTCAGAAGTCCTAGAAATACTTTGTTAATTAAGCTTCAAAATTACACTTTTGATCGTGAAATATCTGCTAGGTTTTCGTGTACATTAATACCTACTCGAAAATGTACACATCAGTCGCTCTTCCTGTTGAATGGATTCAAATCATATGTCGAAGAAATTAAAGAATGAAATCAAAATATAATTATTAAAGAAAATTATTAAGAAACACAAACGGTTGGATAAATATACCTACGTAAGGAAACTTAAGGGAACTAAAGTGTCGAAGAGCTTGTCCATTACCATTAAAAAATCTAAGTAAGGGTTATTGTGGGTGTGACATCGTTCAAGCGTACTCAAAGCGAGGATTTGTTTAGGTCACGTGTGTGCACTATGTCGTTATAAGTGCAGGCAAAGATCGAATGGGGCTGTTCACTCAGATGCATCGAGGAATAAAACTACTGAATAGATAACTGAATATTTTTTTCAGCTTTAACAGTTTAATGCAAAATCCAAAAGAATTGGGGGTTCGGTCTTAATAATTATTTGATATAAAATATATTCTGTTCAGAAGAGACACCCATGGGTGCAAAGTAAATGTGATTAAATAATATTGCATTTGTTTTTGTAAGTAATGTCGAAGTTTTAAAAAATTAACCTGAAAGTTCACCGGTAAAGTTATTCGTGATTGTGTATAATTGATCCTCAGACAAAAATAAATTTATACATGTACGATTAATAACGCTTGCATAAAACCACGATGGAATAATGGGGAAAAATTGAAAGGTTTATCCCCTACAATAGATCGAAGTAGAATAGATAGCACAAAAAGAAAAGACCAATGAGATAAATGACCGAACGTTTCATACGCTGTTAATATATAGAGATGGCTCAACCAGAAGAAATTGCGGGAGAAAATAGATGAGCCGAGAAGTTATAATCTTAATGGAGTCTCCGACAAACCAGAAACCAAAAGTTATCGGTCCAAGCTCGTATAGTTTGGCGAGAAATGATCATAAAATAAAAGTAGAATGAAAGGTGCGGTTAAAGAATCCAACCACCATCTGACCATCTCAGTTAACAATCCATATCGAAATATGAATGAAAAATGTGGATTTCACGTGAAATTTAGAGAAAAATATTCGTCAAATTTTGAGTTATATTTTTTTTTAAATAAATTGAATCCAGATTTTATTGGTCATCTTTTTGTAAAAGTATTCTGAAAGTTTCTTTTGTAAAAGAAAAATGGAAAAAAATAAGTTCCATTTGTTTCGAATTTGTAAATATAGCAGAAAATTCAAACGAATACACAAATTTAAATCTTTTTTTGAATGTAAATCGATTCTATTTATTAAACCACCACAAACCATTGATTTGAGTAAATAAATAAATTTTCTTCTAGTCGATACGAGAAATTCCAAAACTCGATTACTAGATTTTCAAAAAAACAATTATTGTATTTCAAGTGAACTACATTTTTCGATATTGTAGCGAACTTAAAAAAAAATGGTTGGAACACAAAAGATGGATGAATCAAGTGAAAGATGAAAAATGGTGGGCGATTGAAGCGCGAAAATGGTGCACTCTTCTCCAGTCGCCAGAGGTGCATTTGGCCGAAACAGTGGAATGAACAATCCACTCATCAGTGGTCGCGTGTCCTGGCACGTGTCGGCGTGTGCGTTGGACCCAACTGGTGCTCCTCGAAAAATGGTCCGACCTCTCTTTCGTACAAGCACCATGTGTGTCGAGAAAAATTTCACGTGAACGACCACACGACTCGTGCCGTAACACACCGCCCAGCAGGTCGCGTGTTTTCCCCAGCTCAATACCAACATTTTTCATTCATTCTGTTCGTACTCAAGGTTTATGTGCCAAAAATTACTTTCCAATTGAGTTTGTAACAGAAGGTCAACCAAAATATCTCGACCTCTCATGGACGACTCTAGAGTATGAGGTTTCTTTTGAATTCAAAGTTTTCGATCGTCAATAATCTACGCTCCAACGTATCAAAAACTTTTCATTAAACTTTTGTCAATTTCTTTGGATTACGAAATTTCATTAAAATTTTCCATGGACTCACTTTTTAATAATATTTTTTACTTTATCTGTTTTTTTTGTATTATTTGGTGGTTGGAGAAAAATAAATGCGGATTAAAAAACCGAAAAGCCTGCGAAATTCAACAGTTCGTGATGACAGTTGCGTTTGGAAAAAAGATTGAGTCATTCGATCAAATCTTGTACTTTGAAAAACTAATTATTTTGTGTAAGGAAAATTTTGAATACATCAAAAAAACGTCAAAATCAAAGGAACTGTTTCGCCCTTTGATTGTTAGGATACAATTTGTTTCGACCTCTTTGTCGTATCGTTTGCAATATTTAAGAGAAATTTACTATATTTCATCATTCAAGAGGAAAACAATCTTCAGATAAGTAGAAAAAGATAAGCCTCCAATTGCCCGCATCGTATCCACTTGAAATGTCAAGTATTCTCGAACGTCGGTTACATAAAAGTTGAAAAGAAATTTCGGGACTACTAGTGCACTTCAAACGAAACTATTCGTCAAGTTTCGAAAATGTACGACCAAATGGCAGTTGGAAGGAGATGAATATTACGTACGAACCCGCATCGTTACATTATTCTAAACATTTATTGTAAGTCAAAATGATCTTTGAACTACAGGCAAGTATTTTTTTTCATGAGAATTGTATTAAACTTTTTTTTACGACACTAAAAATGACAGCAGGTCATTACCACTCAAAAAGGCAATTTTTTCTTATTAATAAAGTACCAAAAAGTTAGCAACCATAATATAAAACTTGGTACCAATCGAAAAATCTAGACATCAATTTTTTTTCGATCAAAAATTGTTTTTCTTATTTATTAATATCTTTTCTTCAAATTTGAAACAAATATATTTTCATCTATAATGAGAAAAAAAAACATTGAAGATTTTTATCGTGATGTTATCATTTTTTAATACATTTCTTCAAGCAAAAACCATTTTTTGAAAATAATCTCAAAAAAGTTATGTAAGAGAAAGGAGTAATGAAAAAAAACTGTTTAGAGTTCGAACTAAGTTTGAAACGAAGGAAGTGCAATTACAATGATGGGGTGTTTGATCCGAGGATGAAAAAGAAACTTTGTTGTCGAGGAGGAGAATGAAATTTGGGATAAACTGTTTTGTGGGTGGTTCGAATATACTTTGATCGAGTATTGTGGCCAAAAACACACCGTTACATATAATATATTGTTTGACCGTTGATTATGCCATGATTATGCAACCCAAACACGAAACATAGTGACTGTGGGCGTGGATCTCGAGTCACGTGGCTTCGAGTACAGTTTTCGTATTCTGAGCCGCAGAAACAACGCCCTCTCGATCCAGTACAAAAACGAAATCGGATGAACCTCGAAAAATATATATGAAAAAAAAAACAGCCTCCAGCTTGTAATTCAAGTATAAACACGATGTAACATAGATCGTTCCCACGCAGCGTTCAACGCTTCGACAAAACTCGCACGCTTCCTTCCTTAACGTTTCCGATTACCCTAAATATATAGGTACATGTATAGGGTGTCCAAAATGACATTTTTTTTGGTTTATTATGTAAAACGATTTACTAAAGTTCAAAAAAATAATTTTCCTCATTCATTGATTATTTATTATTTGTCAAGATTAAAAATTCACCGTAAAAATCAAAGACACGAATTGCCAATTGATTAATTACTAATTGATTAATTTGAAAACAACACGAATGAGCAAAAACTCATAAATAATTCATAAAATAATTCGATCTTTTCGCAAAACATCAAATTTCACAAACAAGGCAAAATACAATTTACGATACAGGCAGCTTCGATATCTTGGTCCACTGACTCACTTGCTCATTTTTCCTTTTCCGTTAGTTATGTCATTACACTAATCGAATAAAATGGACCAATACCGGTTTGCACTATGTTTCACCTTAAAATGCATTCAAGAAAGAATTCCAAAAAAAGATGCTCCATAAAATATTTACAGCGACGAAATTTTCGATTCTTTTATCAAGTCATTTTATCAATAACTTTATCTTTTTTTTCTATTCAAAGTTGGAACACCAGCAATTGCTTATTCGTTTTTCGATTATCTGTAAATTGGCAATCCTTATGTTTTTGTCTATTCAGTGAAAACCGTTCAAGCAGATATGTGTGTCTGGAATTCATGTACATAGAGACGATATTAGTAACAATTACATATTGTATTATTATAATGATTACATAATAAAAAATTGAATTTATTGAATTTAATATTTTGTAAACAGATTTCATTTGTTTGCAATCTATCGAAGTATTTTGCTCTTGTTATGAAAGCTTTTGATCGTTCGTTGGACTTTCCTCGAGGCCATATATTCGTCGGAAAGATCCTAGACGTAGATTCGAGTGCAGACGACAATTTTCATGTTTTTTTTCTTTTGTTTGAGGTTCTACCACGGCAGATCTTTGGTCATCCGAGTCATGGTCACAATAAAATGAAACGAAACGTGGCGACGGCTTGATTTATTTATATAATAAAAAATTACTTGTACGCATATATACGTCAGTTTTCACACACGCATTGCGTGTGTTAAGCACACGAGCTTCGGTTGCTTGATGTTTTATCGCCTACGCTTTCGACTGACCTCCTTAACCCTGAACTTTTGCATTCTCGATATTCTTCGACCATCGTTCATAATTTTTTACAATATTTTTTTAACTGCACGAATTGTCTCGATGACTCATGACGAAAATTGTGACTTCTCACTCGGACAACCAGCGATAGCCAAGCCCTCGATTAGCCCACTTTCGAATAATCTTTTTTGAGAATTTTTAATCTTATCGAACAATTCTAAATCTCACTCAATCTAGAATTCTCTTTTGTTTCTTTTTTGTCACTCTATTACTTTGGATCTCCAAGGGTTTTACCAAATGTTTTTAGTTTTACGAACCGATTTAATTTTTACTTTTTGCGGACAATATTATTTTCCTTTTTCCTCGTTTCGCAATTTGGAATTCGGAGACAATTATTTTCTTTCCAACAAAACGTTATTTCTCATTGAATGTTTTTTCGTTTTGTCCGCTTTCAGGAACCTCTTTGTTGACACACTGGGTCATTTCGACTCGCACTAATTTTTTCGACAATTTTTTTACGCTTTTTCCTCCGAATGAACCATTTTTTTATTTCGATAACTTGACTTGTTCACTTGTTAATAAAGTGATAAGTTCACTTGTTCAAATAAATACTTTTATTGGAAATCTCGTCACGGTACGATTTTATTACGAAAAATAGAATTTCTCATGAGTAAATTCCTGGTTATTAATCACGAAACTTGGAAAAATAATTATTTTTCAGTAACTTGCTCATTTTTTCAAAAGTCAAGATTTTTAATAATTTTTTTAAACAATTAAATTTTATATTTTCTGCGTTTTAATGATGCACACATATCGAGGAATGTTTTAAATATGCTCTTGATTTTTACCCATAAAAACCGATAGAAAAGCTGCTAATGACAGGCGGCTGAAGTAATACGCTTCGGGTCAAATTGACCCATTGTGCTAATGTAGTGACCAAATAGGCCAGTGGCAACGATTATAGATTTTGTATGAGTGAATACATAGATAAAAAAAATATTTATTTTATTATCTTTGACTTTCGCACGAATATCTCGTGTGTTTTGATACTTTGAAAGAAAAATATTGTTGAAAAACCGAGATGTCATCGATCAAATTGATCAATTTTATTGACTGAGGCGATCCATATGAATTCAAGTTTCCTTCAACCTCACAAAGGTAAAAAAAGCAACAAACGAAAAAAAAAGCGTAACGATAATACGATAATGGTTGAGGGCACGTGGTGCGTGCACGTTAAAGTCTTCATGTTCGTCACTCGATACCCACAGGCTAAAAAAAGTGCTGGGAATACTCGCTGGTCGCGTGCCCCTGCACAAAATATCGCTTTCTCTTTCCTGACGAACACATATCGTAAACCACACACTTGTGTGTCCAACAGGTATTGTTCAATGAAGGGGGAACTACGAGATCAATGGAGAATTAATGGATCAGAAATTGGAATGGAGGAAATGATTTTTAAAAGCAACTCATTCGAGAGTGTCAATGTAATTCTATTTGTTTTCAGATTTTCACAGAGTTCAAGTGCTGAATATATGGAACTCATTGTTTTTATGGTTGGACTCAAAGTTGAAGAAAAAAAAATCATCGTTCCGACCTAATGTGTTTTTATTATTAAAATTTATCATTAACACTAACATTAAAATTGCAATTAAATTGGATTTCAAATTGAATGTTTGTTAAGTTTGATTCCATTCGATCGTTGCAACTTATTTTTTTCCACTTTCTGTCTACAAACTTTATTCGCGACCCTCAACTATTCGTTTATCGAAAAAACGAAAATGCTGCAATGAAAAAGAATAAGATAGCAAATCCCTAATAAATAGAGAAAGAGATACATTTAAAAAATGTAATTTTTGTTGCGTTTTAACGAAGCAAACTTCTATACGAAATATATGATGGCCAGTATGACGTTTTATGTTAGTGTAGGCGCTGTTTCGATGTTTAGGAGGATTAAACGCATCCGTTATACCGCGCCCAATGTTGGTCGTTTTCTAAGCGAGACAGTAGAGCAATATATATTGTATCGATCGCAGGAAAGTGAGAGAGAGAGAGGGTTGAAGTTAAAACGCGAGAACGTGAGGCCCGAATGAGCCACGAGGCCAGGCCCCCGAACACATTACATGATTAAACCAGGCCAACGAGCACTTGTGAGACATAGACGATCGAGAGCGAAAGAGTGAGATAGAGAGAGAGACAGAGAGACAGAGAGACAGAGCATACACAAGTCGTCCTTGCAGCACTTACCTTATTAAAATATCCGACGGGGTTTGACAAGTCCGAGACAGAAAACACCCCCGTGAACGTTTTGCTGTCCTCGACAAAATTCTACAAGACTATTCCCCAACTTTTTTCAACGTCCTGTAATTTCTCTCACAATCCCTTCAACTTAACTTTTTATTCGACGAATGTCTTCCAAGAAATGAAATATACCTCATCATCACTTATTTGTTGCAACGAAATGTAAATTCATCGAAAATTTCACCCTAAAGTTTTCCATTTCGGCTAAAACTCTATATTTATAGATTTTTCATTGTTATGGTTTTCGTGATTATTCACTAACTGATTTGCAGCTCAACTCAATCCTGTGTGGGGAATAAATTCTCATGGAAAATGCATGACAAAAAAACTTTATGGTTTTTCTTTTTGAATATCAATAACTATTTGTTATTCGTGCATAGTAATCAGCTAAAAAATAATTTTTATCTTTTATTGTTTCTGCGTATATCCTTGTAGAATTTTACGAGCCGATGGCAACACTGCGGCCTCACTTTTACCTCCACATCAATGTTTCTGTTCCTGTTCCTATTAGACTCCGGAGTGTTGCTCACAGCCGTGACGCTTTTCTAATGCACTAGAGTCTCGAACTCGTACAAGGGGTAAGAGAAACTGTGGAAACCCCCGTCGATACATCCAGTGAGTACGGATGTTGAGTTCGAAATCGGAAATGATAATAGAGTTCTGAAAATTTGGTATATTTTAATATGAAATATTGAAGAAGTCGTGTGAAAATTTCACGATGATTAAGAAACTCGTTATTGAAAAACAATATTGTCATTATTTACCATATCGAACTCAACATTCTCAATACGCGAGCCGGTAGATGTCAAGGCGGTCACTCAACAAAGTATCTGATCTACTAATTAATTTGTCATGAAAATGTCTCATTACCGACAAATTTCAGGGATAAATAACGAACACATATTTTGTCCAAACACAACAAACATACAAAATTTCTCAGTTGTCTTCAAAAGTCAAGGGCTGATCTTTTGTTATTTTTGTGCAAAATTTTTAAAAAATTGGAGGGAGAATAAATGTTTGAAAATATCAACGATTGAAACTACTGGATGAATTTTACATAGAACGTCCGATATATGTGTAAAAAAGTAGCATAAAGCAGGCATCAAAAAGATCAAAGCAGCGAGAGTAGAAAAAACTTTGCAAGAAACATGTCTCGTAAAAGAACAAAAAAAAAAAAAAGCTTAGTGGCGGTATAAAAGTTCAGGTACGTGTGGTCATTCACGTGTGTCAAGTATCTCGACACTCTCAGAACAAGTACTTTGTGACTGCACTTGATGTGTAAAAAAAAAAAAAAAAAATAGGAAAAATAAATAAAAAGCAAATAAAGTAAAAGAAAGAGAAACACGGATTACGAGAATTTCAACGAGAGAACGGTCCAAAGGAGTGAAGCCACGCTTATGTGTACGTCTCGAAGAACATCCCGAGATTCACTTATTCATCGTTTCAATCTCGGTGAGTGGAGCAAGGTCGAAAGGATCCTTAATTATGCACACGAGTCAAGAGACGCGAGTACGAGGCGTCTCCTAACCGAATTAATAACATCCCCGAGTCACGAATTATCGGATGAATATTCAAGCAACCAAGGACATAAAATCCCGAATAATACTCGTAGTAGTAACACCCTAGCCTGGAATCTCTATCGGAATTTCTCTGCTCGACCCACTCTCATCATTTATCGCGATCACATCTATCTCTTCACACTTTCACATCTCGATAACGTCTTTCTCTCAATTTTAATTATTTACCCGCCAATTTCAAAGATTTTCCTGACAACTTAAATCATTTTTTTTATTCGTGAATGCAACGAAATTCAAATATTTATATTTACAATGGCTACGATGAGTCGACGAACATTTTAGCAACCATAAACCGAAATATACGAGAAAAGTTAAGACGATTTCAAAAATGAGTAATATAAGGATTTAAAAAATATTTCTGGAAGCGCAGAAATTTCAACTTGTGATACCGAATCAAATAGACAAGATAGAAGATCGGTTTTCTTTCCTAAAAATACTAGATAACCAATTGAACATATTCCTGAATATATTAACAAGAGAGCCTAATATTTTTCGAATTTTTTTTTTTAAACCGAGAGACAAAAAAAACCCCGTGAGCTTACAGAAGATCCAAAAAACATTATTGCTGGCGAAAGGTTGATTATACAGTGAACACACAGCTTGGATAACGTTTATAACTTTTATTTAAACGTTATGAGATTGTGTAAAATTAACATAAAAGTTACAAGAATGTTCCAAGTGTGTTTGCTGGATACTCATCGCTGTATATGTTTTAAAAAAATTGATATTGAGAAATCGTTTAAAATTCGATGTCTGTGTGAAAATGATCCGAATTAACTTTGGTTCGTCGGAAATTTTGGAAATATGATTGGAGCGATAAAAATGGGTGAAAATAAATCGAGAAAGATCGTCACGAATTAGGTCAAATAACGTTCGATGATATCGAAACATTATCTCGGTACTTGAACATATGAGAAAAAGTGTATTTTTTACCTTCGAGATTTTTGTTTCTGGCGAGCAGAGCAAGAAGAACGTCCGGATTAGGTGGTCCGTCGCCAAGATCGTTGGTGTCAAGATGATGATGAGACGACGTTGAATTTTCGGCGACGCTAAGATTTCCAATAGTGGGTGGAAGTCCACAAGAAGTAACGTGCAAGGAATTAACATCAGGACCGGAAGTAACGTTTCCACTGGCTGCTGCAGCGGCTGCAGCGGCGGCGGCTGCAGCGAGGTGCAAAGAATTCAAACCCGACGGGGCGTTCGATGGTACCGAAGAATGTACAGCGGCTGACATCGATAAATCGACACCACCGAGTAAAACCGGCCTGCAGCCACCGCCTGGACCGGAAGTCACCGCCGGGAGGATTCCACCGCCTCCCGGCAGTGGAGCGTACGGCAAATACAGCTCCAGTATAACGATCCAACGATTTTTCTCAAAAACTATCAAACTTTACAATTGTTTTTATTTATTTCTACTTTGTTTATTTTCCTTGCACCAAGTTCGCAAATTTTCGTAGCAACGGCAGCGAAGCCTGTTCGAAAAAATTGAAACACGACACAAGAATCTCTTCCTTCTTACCGATCAAACTAACATTGATAGAAAATTAATTGAATATTTTCTCACGATGATTTTTTGCACATACAAAATTAATGAATTCATTTAATTTTTACGAAGATTCGGCACGAGTATTCCATAATAATGTTCACTTTCCAAATTAATGTATTTTTCTTATATTGTTTTGATAAATAAATCGACGAGATCGTTCTCACAAGAAAAAAACACGAGTATTTATCAATTTATGTTTATATTTACACTTATATACACGTTTTCTCAGGGCGAATTCCCTAAATCAAAGTTCAATGAAAATACGATTGAATTATTCTCCAGTTTCTACCGTAGCCTCGTTTATTTGTGCTTCACTGAATTTTGGGCATTTTCTAAGAGTTCCGGTAATTTTTCTCATTCTCAGGTACAAGAGAACACAATAAAATTCACTTTTCCAGGCATGCGAAAGCGAGAGAAAACAACGTTCGTTCCTCTCAACGTTGGCTTTACTATTGGTGATGATTTTTTCGATTTCGCAGCGCGGGATCCGTGATGATATTTGAAAAATGGCCAGTATACGAGAGCTCGATTTTTTCGTGATACTGAGCTCTCCCCGGCTTCGTTTATCACGTAAGAACGCATAACTTAACTTTCGATCGAGCACTTTTCGTTTTTTCTTATTAACCTCAACGTATTTACTGGCGCCATTTTCAATTTTATGAATTTCTTTAATCCCACGATTAGTAAACAATTTTTTTCGATCTTTTTTTTTATCCCTTCACGTCCATGAACTCACGATTTTCTTTTGGGGGCACAGACAAATGGCGATTTCTTGCTCGCTTTACTTCTCAACACTCTCTGTCACTCCCGGCTTGACCAGTGCCCATATATGACCAAGAAATCCTACTTCGTCTGTGTATATATATATGTCGATATTGTACAGGCAGTTTGCAAACGTTTTGGTGCTTATCAGAGTACTCGCCGTTGGCGTTTTATCTCGACCATAACCTTGGTTATAATGTGTGATCGACGGGAGAATATAAGAGAAATGGAATCGACTGTTCAAACAGGCGAGATCATCTCGAGTGCCGCGTGAAATTTTGTTATTCGAATCGTTAACGAATGTTTTGTTTTTATTTTTTAGCCCCTTCAAACTTTGTATCAAAATGAAAAGAAATATTCCAAACAACACAATTGTTTATTGCACAGACAATTATTTTTCTTTATTATTAAATCACAATCGAAGCTCGGATTGCCAAAGTAATCGTTATCGTAGGCCGGTGGAAAATTTTTCGTAAATTCAAGGTCGATTTTTTTGGTTTTTGACGTCAAGTCTAATTTCGAGTGTTTTCACAGGAGAACCTTATCGGAAGCTTCTTCGTGATAATTTTTGGCCTCACGTTCACAAGTCTTCGAAATTTCGAACGACTTTGTATTTTGTTTTGTGGGAGAAGTTTTGATTATTTTGCGGATAAGGACTCGCCACTGAAGGACGATGATTTCTTGTAATCCTTCGCGATTTTCTCGATTCGATTTCACTCAGATTTTTTCGATAACTTTTGTAAGATTATTTTTCGTAAAAATGTGGCGATATATAGTTTTTTATAAAGTCGATAAAGAGTTTCTGGTTTGTCGATATTTCGCAGGACGACTTGAGACGAACTGACGTTGTGGCGGTGTCAAAGCCTTCGGAAATCGGTTACAAAGTCTGGTTAGTTATGTATATATACGTTTCGTATATATATCGAGAATTTTTAAGTCGACCAACATCCGATTCGCAATCGATGAGTTTTTACACGCGTGACAATGTAAATTATCCTTCGGCGAAGTGAACGTTGAGATGCTCCCAGAGCAAAAGAGGTAGAGAAGAAATATATATATGTATATATATTTATAGGGCGCGCGCGAGGAAAAAGTCTTATGGTCTCGGAGTTTCGCGAGAGCGTGCCTCAACTTTTCGTACGAGGGGATTTTAGTTCTCGTTCGCCGGCGCTCCTTTTGAGGATCGTCCTTTTTCAATTCTCCGATCGTTTATCCTCTCCTTTCGTCCAAGGATATTGCCAGAATGCGTTTCAGCCGTCTTCCTCACCGTCGAGTAACAACCAAAGAAACTCACGTCAAGATTCCTAACCGTGAAGCTCGAACGATCAACCGAAGCAAGATGAGAGTTTCTCGTTTCTTTCTAAACACTTGCCCATTCGGTCTCTATTCTCTCTTCATGATATTCCGCATATTCGAGAACTTTCGTCAAATTCTTACGCTTCGATTCCTTTATTTTGTGCATAGATTAGCAATTGATTAATTAAAAGCCCATTATTTATATTTTTACACGAATTTTCATTCCTCGTAATTTATTTCAAGTCTTTGCACAAACCCTCCATAATTTAAGTATATTTCCAATGTTTTTTATTGCTCAATTTTTAAATTCTCAAGTTGAATAGATTTACATTATGAAATAAATCAGGCGGGTTCAAACTTAATGGTGTCAATTAATTTTGGAGCGAATGAAACGACTTAAAAACACGAATCACAAAATTTCATATTAAATTCATTCGTAATTATAATCCAAAATGTAAACGTAAATTGGTCTTTCACACACAGTCTGTTCACCTTAGCTCAATGCATCCGTAAATATATTTAAAAAAAACAGCACTAAAGTAACGAAAGTTGATATTCGAAATAAAAAAACTGTTACTTTGTTGCACTTGTGGGAGTCCAGGTTCGCCGAAAGGTGAATTTCGAGAGCGGTGGGGCGGCGGGAAAGTAAAAACACGAGAGATTGAAGAAAAACGCGGATGTTCGCGGTTTCATTAAACACCGCAATGGATCTGTACCGTGTGATATCCGCTGCGGTGTGTGTTGGTAGAGTTTCTCGCGGTTCTATCGGATACGGAAGCGCGGGAGTAGCGATCAGAGACAAGTTCGTATGCGCGACTGTGCCAGAATGAGATAGATACGAAAAGAGAAAGAGAAAGAGATAGATACTTGTGTATAAATGTATGGAGGAAGAGCGAGAGAGAGAGAGAAAGAGAAAGAGAGGGAGAGAAATGCGAGGTGCGTTTAGATGGCGTGGGTGGTGGAGGCGGGTGTACGACAGATATAGGATGAACGAGGGAGAAATATATGCTACATATAGTACAGAGCGTAGAGTCGGCGAGAGGGATCGCGACTAAGGGGTAAGAGGACGAGTAGAGAGGGTGGAGGGGGAGAGAGAGAAAGAGAAAATGAGGGAGAGTCAGGGTGTGCCCCTACTCGGTGTTCTCCTTCGGTTGTCTGCACCAACCGAACACTATCCACTCCCATATACGTGTATGTACTCTGAATATATGTACGTACTTATATATAGATATATATGTTGGAATAACGAGACTACGCATCGGTAGAAAGAGCTTGGAAGAGAAAAGACGTAAGTTAAGGTTTTGGACAGCGAATTCAAAGGTCAGTAGTCCTTTTGGAAGTCAGTAGCTTATAGGTGTATTATGTATATCTAGATATTTTATGTATGTGGGCGTCTATGTACCGAAATACTATGTTATGTACAGGGGTTGTCGATGGACTGCGGGTGGGGTTGTTTCAACGAGAATCTTAAACACGCCTGCGCACCCCATCATCCTCCGGGCAATATTTAGCTCTTGTACTCCCATGCGCTTCACCAACATCATCCACATGTCCCCGTTGCACGAGCTTTTTCGGCAATAAACCTATCTCTTCCTTTTTCATTCTTTTTTTTTATATTTTTTTACCAAGTATTGATGGACTTTGGGGTCGAAGTTCGCGTTTTTTGGGACGACGAGACGACAACTCTGGAACTAACGTCCTTTCGGGGCAACTTTGGACTTGGGATGGAAGACTATGGCGAGGAGAATGTTTAACTGTTTTAGGATTTGGGACTTTTGGAACGATTCGTTTTTTCGGATTCTTAGAGACGTTTGTACGGAATTTTCCAATTATTTTTTTGCTTTTGAAGCTTCCATTACTATCCTTCGAATTGGTGATTCATTTTTGTGTCATTTTTTTGGATTTTGAAAATTACAGCTGTAGATTGTTTTCAAGTTGAAAAAAAAAAAAAAAAAAAAAAAAAAAAAAAAAAAAAAAACAAACAAGTGGCTTTGGACGATTTGGGGTTTTGGAATCTCGAAATCAAATTTTCGGACACGAACTACATCAATCGTTGTCTATTCTGTAGACTATTCCATTTTTTGGAATTTGATTAAACCTAATATTCATCGTTTTGATACCTTATTAATACAACGTTAAATAAAATTTACTTTTCATAATAAACATTGTTAAATCATTAAAATGGTTAGTATTCAAAACATATTTTCATTTTGCCACGTTGGATTTGGCTTGATTAAAATTTTCGAATCCGCTTGAGCACGTGCAACTTTCCGATTGAAAATCAAGGCTTTAATAAATATTAAAATCCTAATAATTAAATCGTTAGGATAATAAGAACGAGTGAGATTTCATTACAACCATTTATTAAATTACGTGCTTCCATTTCGTTCGCCAATGTTTGAACAAAATTCACTGTTCTGTGGTCGAACGAACTTGTATTAATTAATATTTCGATATTTTAATCAACATCGTGTAAATACTTTTTTTTTCTGCTAAATAATGAAAAAATGTTATATTACATTTTCATATGTTTCTGTCAAATTTTATGATTCTATTGTTGAAGTAGACATTGTTAAATAAATATGTTTGAGCGTTTTAATTTATTCGAAAACTTCAGTATGAATAAACGACTAAGATTATTCATTACTTGTTTATTCGAAAATAGACAAAGTCATAACTTAAAAATATACGAAAATTAAAGTAAGTTTATTTATTGTTACGGACGATCATGACGAGAGTGACGATCGAGCTGGCATTCGAGATAATGGCGGCTGTAGGGTGGGTGGTCGACGCCCCCAATCGCTCTTTTCAACCCTCGTGGCTCGCCTCTTTGGTCACCGTGGTTATCGCACCATCGTGTCTATACTAAAAGTGCTATCCTCCTCGCCGTACATTCCAACTTATATTTTTACAACGAAACAAATAGTGAAAAAACACTCACTAAACAATAAATTGACAAAAATTCGAAGAAAATGAACGAAAATTGAATATTTTTTTTGTGACTTCTAAATTTGATCAAAAAACATCCAGCAATCTGTCTTTTATCCACAGTTGTAACGATAACTTGAAAAATTTATGAAAAATGTACTTTGTCGAAATGTTTTTTTTAAAAAGCTTATTTCGAGACGAAAAGGAACAATTTGAAGATCTGGAGCCTCAGCTCCAGATATTACAGAAAGCCTAAAAACTTTTTATGTTAAATCGTGATTTTTAATCTTTAAAATGTTGTTCCAAAAGATGTTTTTAAAGGTTGTACTAAAGCCGATAATACTGACGCGAAGAACCGTAAAGAAAGTATAGAGGATGAAAAATCGTCACGTCGGTCTCACCAGTGGTTATGAGCGATTCTGGCAAAATCATGTACGATGGGGCATCCAACCCTCGTACGAAGTAGTAACGGCGAGTATAGCACCGTCGATGAAATGCGCGTTGCGCTCTCCTAGCGCGCTGCACTCAACGAAATTAAAGCGAGGGTTGTAAGGTCTGCAATGTGGGAAGGTCGTTTTGTCACGATTGCTGTCTCTCTCTTTTTCGTTTCTGTTTATACGGTATATATTCTTATCCACATAAATTGGTATATATGTGGATAAATGAAAATTAAAATGCAACGAAAATTAATTAATGACAATTTTCATATAAATAAATAAAGAAATGAATAAATATAAACGGGCACACAATTGTTTAAGAAACCATGGTCGATGCATGATTTTACAATTGCATGAAAAATTTGATAACTGGCAAAATAATTCCTTTAAAATATTTACAAATCATTTTAACCATTCGGTCAACCACTGATGCCATTCTCTACCGTAATTTTTGTATTTTTTCTGGATTTCGTGTAATTCACAAATTGTTGTTACTTCTTCAATGACTTATAAATGATTTGTATCCGCAAACAATTTTGTTGAACGTAGTTATGCGTTAAAATATTAGCAGCTTCAACAAAATCCGGTTTACCGCGTGATGCATACAAATTGAACGATTCAAGCCGAAGAAGTATAAAGGTTAAAAAAAATCGTGAAGAAAGTAGGTGTGCCATTGAAGGGTTAAAAAGTCATCTCGTTTAAAATGTATAGTCACATCAGTCAAGTCTGTCAATTTCCTTGATATTTGAATATATAAGAGAGAAAGGAAGCAAAGATGAAAGAGAGTGGAACGAGAAACAACGAGAAACGAAGATGAAAAGAAAAGATAGTTTGCAGTTGGAAGATGCTGGCTCGAGAAGATGCGCCTAGGAGAAAAGGAGAGTAAGAGGAAATGAGAAGAGTGTTGTAAAGAACATTGATAGTGTCCGAGAGAGAGAGAAAGGGGGGGAAATAAAAATGAAAAAGAAAAAGTACGAAAGAAATGGAACCAAAAAAGAGAGGGAGAGAGAGAGCAAGAAAAAAAAGTCGGCATAGAAAGATAAGAGAAGAGAAATGAACAAAGATGGAAAGAAAAAAAGGAAAGAAATAAGATAGGAATCGAAAGAAAAAAAGGAAGAAAAGTGAGATGGAAATTAAACAGAAGGAAAGAGAATGAAAGAGAGAAATACAAACAGATCGAAAAGAAAAGAGACAACAAGAATAAACATAAAGAGTTGGGAAGAAAGACAGCCAGAAAGAAACAAAAACGAACAAGGCACAAGACACGATAGAGAAAAAAAAGTAAAAGAGAGAGAGAGAAAGCATCAAGGAAAAATGACGAAAGAGCAAGAGAAAGAGAGGAAAGAATGAAATCGCAAGAGAAAGAGAAGGAGAAATAAAAAAAATAAAAAAATAAACACGGAAAAAGAATTCGCCAGAGAAAAGAAAGGCAGGGAGACAGAAATGGGAGACGAGCGAAAGAGAAAGAGAGTAAAGGATTGAAGGAAAAAGGGACAAAAAAAAGAAAGAAAAAAGAAAGAGAGAGACGTTGAGGACATAGAGGGTAAAGAGGGTATATAGGTCTGCTTTTGCTCGATATCGAACGAAGGGGGACCACATAGGAACGACGAGAGGCGGAGTCAGTCCTGCAGTTGCTATGGGAACATGACACTCTCTTTACCCCGACTATGTGGCGGTGCTTTACGGAGCTTTTCAAGCGCACGAAGCGCCTGACCGAGCTTTCTCGCCGTACCTTTTTACCCTTCCTCTTTTCTCCTTTTCCTCTTCTTCCTCCTCCTCCGCCACCTCCTCCTTTTCCTTGCTCTCTTCTTTTCTCCATCCAACGTTTATATCCTGCAGGTTCGCGAAAAAGTAACCGCCGTTTCTTACTTTCTTCTTTCAAAGCCTTACACGTTTCCTACCCCGTACGCTTCGTCATATTTTACGTACGTTTTTTTTTTTCAATTTTTTTTCAATATTATTTTTCATCGACTGAATTCGAGTTCGTTCAGTTCTCCGAACGCACAAAATCTATTTTATTTCAAACCTTGAATAATAAAAGTACAAGTTTTTTTTTATCAAACTTTATACATAGAAGAAAAACCTTCGATATCAATTTTTCTGGTGGGGTCATAACAAGGTTTCGAAAAATTACAAATTGATTAGTTTATTCATAAATAATCGATTAATTTTACACTCTAATTCGGGGCTTCATTCAAAATTCAACATTTTTCCGTGCTGAATAATAAATGAGGAACGTTATTAAAGGATCTCAATAATTTTTACAATATTTTTGAAACACGATCATTACTATGTAATGAACTTATCATCGATGGATTCCGATTGTGCCGATGGTGCCAATTCCGATTGGTTTTTCATATCCATCAAGTTTATAAACCTTTTTATATTCAATTACCAGAAGGAAAATTGAAATCTCCGAAGTGATATGTTTTTGTTTATAGCAGATAAAAAAACAAACAAAAAACATCGTTTCGATTAACTCCTGGATGACACACTTGACTTAGGACGCTGCATTGAAACACTGGGTCAATATGACCCAGTGTCTAAACGAAGGGTAAAATCGTTTAACGATCGGGATTCGTGCAAATTATTCCAAGAAGAATGTATGCTCAAATCAGAAAAACTTTTCTGGACATTCAGCCTACAAAAATTGAGTAAAGGTTTTCCCGGGGATCGCATACACGTATTGAACAAACATAAAATTGGAAATTTTAAATAAAAAAAAAAAAACGAGAATCTGTATAACGAAAGAAAAATGGTTCGCTGCATACGACCATGCGAAATTCAATATCGTATAGAAATTAAAAATGTAATGTGTACAAACCCGGCGAACTGATTTTCCACGTAACTCTTCAAATTTTATTTCTCGACTATGTTTTGTTTTTTTGTTTTTCTCTTTCATTTTTTCGTTTCAGTCTTTTTTTCGTGCTTCAAAGTTATAGCAGACGTGTTTTCATCTATATATACATATATGTATATTTAAGAACACACGTTTTGGTAGACTCAACGTGCGAAAGAGAAAATGCGGCAGAAGAGACGAAATGACATATGCAGAATGTAGCCACCTCCGTATTTCACAGCGAGTTATATTCGCGAGAATTTACGACCTACGCTCTCTTCCTCACTTTTCCTCCCTTTCGCCGAGAGCTGCGCTTTTCATTCTTTGCTTTTTTTTTCTTCGTTTTTTTTTTATTTCACTTTTTACGACCCCTCCTTTTTATCTTTTTTTTCCTCCCCTGGTTATTGTGCCGTTGCAGAGGTGGTCTCTAGTCCAGCATTGACGTATACAAGGTGGATGCTTTTTTTCCTCTAATGGTCAGCAACATCATGCCCTTTTAATCTCCATTTTTTTTTTCATCTTTGTTTCATCCTCTCGTAAACTTTTTGTCACAGAGTGCCCTTTCAATTGAGCTGTACGGGTCGACCTTTTACGAGTTAGTGATTTGATAAATTTTCATTTTCATGGATTCTCGTTTAAGACAAATGTCGGTCGGTACGAGAAAAAATGACGACTGAAAACGGTTTCTTCTGTTATTTCTCATCCTTTTTTTTTAGAACTCATCAGTTTCCTAATCGTTATGCAAATTATGTGTACGTAATTTTTTTCATTTTTGTGCTTAAAACACAAATCGTGACAGCAGAATAAATGTTATGGTAAGAAAAAAAAGTATCAGGAATTCTTCTGAACACATTTTTATAATTAAAACTATGAAGAATTTTCAGCTTCATTCAAATTTACGTAAGCCCCATCGAATGTTTAAATAAAGTTTCAACATTCAATGGGACGTAAGTTCACGTAAATTTGAATGAAAATAAAAATTGTTGTCAAACTGTCAAAATTTATAACGATCAATTATAAATTTTGATAGTTCGACAAATCCAAAGTCTATGTCTGTGTCCAAAAATACATCCCATTTTATTGGGAAAACGTTAATTTACTCGCAAATAATACAGTAAATATTTAAAGAAATATGTGGGAGTATAAAATATAAAATAATTGAAATTTCAATGGACACTTTAGGGTCTCAAAAGTACATAATTTTTTGTGTTTCACTAAAATAATAGTGATGTTTCATTTAGACAATAATAACTTGTATTTCACTCGTTTCAACATCTCGATCCTATACAAGCACCAAAAATAAGAACGCCATAAAAAAGGGCAGCCAAAATGAAAAGCGTACTAGCGTATCTTTAATGAAAAGTGCGGTAAAGTACTCGTTTAACGAGATATTAGAGAGTAAAATTGGCACTGGCGGCGAGAATGCTGACTACGATGAAAAACTTGGAGAAACCTTTTATTCACCCTTATTCCTTGCTCGTTTCATTTCGGGTACGACCCCCCCGAAAACTTTTAAAGCCTACTCGTGGTTCAGAATTTTTAACCTCGAGCTTCATAAAAGTTGCCGAAGGGAAGAACTCGAAAAATTCTACGTTCATATGGAGTTCACTCGTTTTAACATTTTTTATACTAATTTTTTATAATGAATGACGTTGTAACATGAATATTAAACGTTATTGAAATTTTTGATAAATATAAAAAAAAAGTTTCGTTATTTTGTCATAAAATGTGATTGTAATAAAATTATACTATAATTTTGAGTTATTTTTATGAAATTTTTGAAATATATTCATACTCCCCGGACCAAATCCCAATTACCGAAGGTTTTTAATTATTGATGAGAAATAAGAGCAATTTTGAAATTGCTGATCATATAATTGTTGCAGAATCATTTCAGTCATTTTAACCTTAATGGAATATAATAAATGGCACTGTAACAAATGTCTTACCAACGATTTTACCTTTATTAATAAATGTGCTACTGATTAAAAAAAAAAGCACCGATTTGTAAAGTGCGTCATTACCGAGATTACCAATCCTTCAAAATGGTCTTCTAATTCGATCAGAGTATTCGAAGCTTGAGTGATTAATATTGACCTGTAAAGCCTGTAATACGACTATTTTCACTCTAAGATTTCTTATAAATTTTCTGCAAATACTGCTCCGTTCGTTACTTCGAAAGAAAAAAAAATCGGCCTAACTTTAGCTAGACACGAATACGAATATCAAAAAATATTTTCAGTTATGTTTTGAAAATAAAAATTGCAATATTCAGAATGTTTATTTAAAACAAAAAGAACGAAGAATTGACAGAATTTCAACTAAAATGATAACGTAAAAACGTCTATCGTTGAAAAACGATGTTGATATTTGTAAATTCCCATAATTTATTTTCTACTAGATTTTCTGAACCGGAACTGCAATCATGACTTAAAAAAAAGTTTTTACGAACAAATGTGAAAAGGTACAAAAAATCGTGCATAAAAAATTGAAGGGCCGTAAAAAAATGGACAAGAGTTAGTTGCGGGTGTGAAAAAAGAAATATTTAAAAACTGATACGGTTTGTGCAACACGAGCAAAAGCAATTAGTTGGTTAAGCGGGCAAACCCCCATGAAATTCAATTGTCGTCGCCCCATGCGTTCGACTTCTGGGCTAACCATCCTGCTGGTATTTCTTTTCGATACCTCGCCCTCCTCTTCTCCCTTCCTTTTCTTCCCCTGTTCAGGAGGAGTGTTTTTGTCGAGTATATATATACGCTGTTAGGAACGAGAGCTTCGAAGGTCTCGCGCTATTAGGGTGTCAATTAAATTAGATCGCCGTCCGTATAGTTCTCCCCTGCTGGGTTTGCTCTCTGCCAAGACACTCGTAAAATGTCATTCTACCCTTATAGCCCTTCAGCTCGTTATGTGATAAATATATTCTCGTTGGTATTCGAAAAAATAAAACAAATGTGTTCCCTAGGAGTATATATTTTTTTTCTTATTTGTTCATTTGGCTTTGGCGATCATCGAAATTGTGCAGCCTCATGCGAGGTCAATATTTGGTTGGGTGACCACTTCGCTAGGCAGCGGCTTGAGTATCAATCGCTGAGTGCGGAGTAGTTTTTCTGATTTTCTGATTCTTCCAACCAACTGGAATTCCACAGATTTTTCACAATTTCTTTTGGCCCCTGTGCAAATGCGATTCGGTAGTTCAAAAAAAAGTGTATCGTTCTGTGTTTTTCATTATTTTGTGTGTAAAACGTGTACGAATATCTATTATTTTTCTATTTACAAAAAAAAAGTCCAAATATTTTACGAAGGACATTTTTCTGTACTCTCGTCTGAAATAAATAATATTTAAATTTATAGGGAACTTTGGTCGAAACATTGAAGAGTATAAGACTGACTTTTTTTCAAAGCCTGAAAAACACATTGTACTAAATAAAAATCGTCTGCCCGTTGATGGAAGGTCGAAGATGAATAAAAACTAAATAGAAATGAATCTACAAGCGCAAAAAAAGTACATTGTCGTAAGTATTCGCAAAAGAAAAAAAAAGTGAATTTTCAAATTCTATTTTTTGTGCTATGGTCGACAATCTGAGATAGTTTTTGAAAACCTATTTTTCCCATTGTGTAAAAGAAATCATATTGTCGTAGCGTAAAGAATTGATGGTCAAATAAACTTAAAAAGAGAATAAAATGACCGTATGAAATAAATAGAAGTTGACCAACAACAACAAAAAAACGTATTCGAAGCAGCCGAATCGATATTTCCCGACGTGTGCACAGCGAGTAGAATTTTATCGTGTACGGATTTCTTTGGAGTGAATGGAAAATAATAATGCGTGGGTGGGAGCGGATGGGTTGGATACGAGGGGGTAAAAAAGCGGTTCAACGTGTAATCCATGGATGCATTGTCGTGCTTCTTTCATCATCCGGAGAGCTGTTCACCAGGGTCCTAATATCAATGGATATCGGAGGTTGAGAAAAAAAAACTAAAGAGAGAGAGAGAGAGAGAGAGATGGAGACAGGGAAAGAGAGACAAAAGAACAAGAGAGAGAAATGAAACTAGGCAGAGAGAAAAAGAAAAGACAAAGGGTGAAAGGTAGCGAGAGAGCGTTTGACGAGATCAGCAGGAGACACACGCCACACCGATTAGAACAAAAGATATGTTGCGGAACAACGCGCCAGGCTTCCAAAAACTTTTCTCATATATTTCTAGTCATATACATTTATATATTTTGTGCATAAATACATATTTACATCAGCTGTTTTTTTATTGGTGGAGTTTATGCCAATAAAAAAAACTTTTCATTTTTATCTTTTTTATTATAAATTGCTATTTGTAATCGAGTCCGTAAAAAACCATAATTTTATTTATTTATTAAATATATTTCCATGGGACTTCCTTCGCCTCAACAAAAAACGATTCTTTTATATTTTTTGCTTTTCAGGCAAACATGTAATGAATGGAAAAGGTTTTTTTCAGTCTAATAAATATGTAGCTTCAAAAATATTCGCTTCATATTATCGATTGCAAATACAACGCGAGGTATTAGTAAACCCAGAAAAATACAATTTTTTGAGTGTTTGAGTTTTTGTGTTTTTGAAATGAAGTATTTTAAATTTTGACCTCTTTTTACTGAAAATATAGTTTTTTGTAAGTCATTTTTTTGTAGAACAATGAATTTACTGACTTGAGAAATTGGTAAATACAAAGTACGAAAGAAAACGCCATACTTTGTGGATACATATCGACTTTACGTGCCTCACCGACCATGTGCTTTTGCCCCTTAAGTCCCCTTGACTTTATCTGGACGGTGTATAACTCTGAAAAAGCCCCATGAATCGAAATGATCGTTTCTCTTTCTCTCTGTCTCTTGGTCACTGCTCGCTGCAGTTAAGTCCACGCGGGGTTGATCCGGTGATCATTTTGCTAACGGTAATGGCGGATTACCCGGAATCATCCGCCATCTGGCGTTCTAACTTGCCTCGTTTTCTCAATTGAAAGAGATCGAGTTTATCGTCAAATCGTGCTCCGTAATTCTATTTCCCTGGACCTGTTTGCACTTTACTTATTTTATCCAAAAATCCAACCATCTACGGATTATCATGATGATTGATAAGTTTTACCCATTTTTATTATCGAGCGAAAACAAACGCAATATTTTCCATTGTCATTCACACGAAATAAGAGTGATCAATGAATGTTTTTTTTTTTAACTTATTATTTCTAGTATCTATTCAAATTAACAAAAAGTTTCCTTGATCGATGGATTTTTTAAGTATAAAAAAGTTATTAAAATTCACCGCTTTTTTTGTTACTTCAAGTGCCAAAGTTTCAACCTTTTTGAATCCTCGTAGAAATAACATTTAGTGCAAAGGTTGTTAGGATTTTGGGAAGCAGAAAATCAGTTTTTTCAGTGATTGGAAAAATTCTCTAAAGATATATCGAGTATTTATGCACCCCAATAAAATATGCTGCTAAGCGAGAGGAAGAAAGAAAGAAAGAGAGAGAGAAAAAGACTCCTCTCTCTTATATGTGGTAAGTATCATACGCCACCCTAATACATGACGAGTTTCCATACAGGGTGCAATGAAAAGGACTTATCGTCGTGGATATACATTCCATTTGGCTAGCTGCCAATTGGCACTATCGACTTCCATATATCGTCCTGAATGTGTACGCACATACATATAAACATATAAATATATGGGTTGTAAGTATTTCACGGATTTAGCAAATATTTAGTGGGGCTTATGTGGCCTTAACGTTTGGTAGAGGTGGCACTCTGGGATTTTCAGAGTCGCAGGTGCTCATCCCTTGACAACCAAGTGATTTATCCTCGTTTTCCTGGTTCACCATATTTACCCTGACTTCTATGCAGCCTCATGTGCGGTTTACCACCGAAGCTCATTCCTTACTAAACACATAGTTTGCATCTTTCAAGACAATTACTTATGTCTTTGTTTTATTTACAAAAACAAAACGAAAATTCGTTGCAACAAAAATACAATTATTTTTATCTTAAGCACAAAATAACTGAAACATTTCAAATTTTCCACATAGACAAATTTTTTGTCATATTTAAATCGTTTTCGTACAAATGTAAAAAAATTTATTCAATTTGTAGATAAAAAATGATACAGTCGTTTCATTGTCACTACTATAAAAATAAGAACGGAATAAATATGGAAATTAATAAATTTCGTGTACAATAAACGAAATGCTTCATTTTACTGTACGACGAATTTTTTTTTTTTATGTTTCGTTTTGGTAGACATGTCTAATAAGAAAAAAAATGAAATTATCTGCTTTTTCTTTTTTGAGTACAAAAGTATGCGTGCGATTATCTGTCAAAGTTGGCCAGATGTTATTTTATCGATTAGTCGTATACATATAAGCTATACAGGACTCGTCCCCGTATCTCTCTCTTTTTTCCTCCTCCTCCTCCTCTCTTCAAACTTCTCTCTCGGGATTTGTTTTTTCTTTTGTTTATACAGTCTCGCGAAGCCTTTGCGGTTGCGTAATTAACGTCATGCTGAGTTTCAAGTTTTGTTTCAATCACGAATCGTGGATAAATTTACACGATCCGGACGAGTGGCTTGGCCTTCTTATCTGTTGTTACGATTACTCATCGTTTATAATACTGGAAAAGAAATATAATAAAAAGCCCATTTTTTAATATTTTTTATACGTAACTTATAAAATTACATAAATTCGGAAGAAAAGAATTTTTGCATGAAAATTATCCCAAAAAGTATATAGAAACAACTACGAAGTGAATGAAAAAATTTCTATTTCTCAATTGAATAAACGTTTTTACTAAAAAAAAAACTGTTCACTGTAAAGGCAAATTTATTGTAATGTTCATAGAAAACAGAATAATGTGGAATATGAAGAAAAAAAACAAAAATATATCCTGAGGGGGCACCCGGGTTTGAACCGGGGACCTCTCGATCTGCAGTCGAATGCTCTACCACTGAGCTATACCCCCAGTTGAGATCCGATGTAAACTCTTCGCTTGATACAGTGTATTTTCGTCTAAATTTACTCGAAGATAAAACTTATGATTAAAAATAAGTTAAAAAAAAAAAGAAAACTTGAACTTTTCTTCTACTTTCGGAAAATACGACTGAACGGTTGGGCGAAGAGCAGAAAGATTTTGTATTTTGGTAAATGAAATGTCACTGAAATAAAAAATAAATAAAAGAATTTGTTTTTATGAAAAGTTTCATATTGCACAAAAAAAAGATCGAACAAAAGCAATTTGTTGGCGTGTAGGTGGCAATAATCGCTGAGGATAAGTGAAAAAAAAAAGCTTGTACGACTGTAGGTTGTTTTGTCATGTATGGATGGGTGCCGATGGATCATAGGGCAAAGAATAGGGCGGCAAAACTGACGACAGGTAGGGTTATATACTGCGGACCACCTAGTGACTTCATGACTCTGCCATATGCCAGAATGAGCGTGACTAAGGCCCACATGGCCAAGCTTTTCAATCCACGGAAGTAATTTTTACTGCTGCTGTATTCTAGGAGCCTTTTGTGTATTTTTAGACATTTAAACCATAGGGAAAAATGGATTCTCTTTTATTTTCATTTTTGTTCAAACTAAAGCAATTAAAATGAATATAAATTTTAAAAAAGACTGGATAAAATTCATACATCTCCTTCATGCCACTTAATCAGAAAGTTACTCATAAATTAAGACAATTATTATCCACAAAAACACACACGACGGAGTAATTAGTTACTTCACGAGAATTTCAATTTTCCTTCATTTTCGTGCAACTTTTTATCGTTCTCCAGAGTTTACATAATCAAGTGTTCACGAAATGTAACTGCATCGTCGTACATCAATCTCATTTTTAGAAATTTTTTATGCTGAAGAAAAGATTGTGATGATTGCTTATAGGGTTGACATCCGAACAAATTGAATGTGAGGTTCAAGGGTTAACAACATGAAGGAATAAAAATATGGTTTTCTGAATTTTCAGCCCTAAAAACTAACTGAAACTCAGTAAATATAGCTGCGTTTATCAGCCGGATTTTCCACAGTTTTCCTTGGCTCTCGTCTTAAGAAAGTGTGACAATGGGCAACAAGAATGAAACACAAGAAAAGAAAACATAATCAAACATTGAACAATCAACGATGTATTAATTGGTAAAAAAAACGGCTCAACGTATAAACTTTTTACCCTAACAATCTCGCAACATTTCCTCCCTCATTATCTCGCTGTTGAAACACCTTATTTTTTTAAATATCAATGCCAGGATATCTAAATAAAAGTGCAGTTTATTCATCTACATAATATCCAAATCAAAGGCAGTCGGGAAAAAAGTGAAGCAGCAAATTGATTGAGATATACAAGATACAAATAATAACGATACACTCGTCAGGGGGTGGACTGATGAAAAAATAAAAATAAAAATTGTAGGGCATCATCCCTCAGGGGCATCTCATGCTCTCCCTACGAAGAATCACCGTAAAGATCGTGCAATTAATCAATGTAAACAGAACGCTCTGACAATGCACATTGGCGATGATGGCGAAGAAGAAGAGGTGGAGGGGAGACAGAGAGAGTAAAATGGGGGAAGGAGACCTCGTACAGTTTTTATTGCGCCCAACATACTCGAGTCACTGGCACCCGCCTTCTGTCAATAAATAAATCTTATTCCGCAGGGAGGAAGTGAGAACCCCCAGTGATCGAGACTACATTCATATATATACATGTCCATAGTTTTGAATATTGACAGGAGGCTGACTTCGATATTAAGGGTCAAGGATCCGGAACAAATGGGTTATGCTTGGAAAATTTATTGGTTTGGAATCGACAAATTTCTTTATAGAATTTCCCACCTATTTTTCCTAATGAAGACAATGGATGTTGATTTCAATTCGCATTTTTCTTTTTTAACCCTACACTGGCACACTGGGTTCTTTCGACGAAACTAATTTTTTAAAATTATTATTTCGGAAATAAGTTAAGTTCACTTCGTTAAATAAATACATTTTCTTGGGAATCTCGGTACAGGACGATTTTTATCAAAAAAAATTACGTCATTCTTTTTCAAAATTGAAAAAGATTTTTATTTTTTTCAAGCAAAACGCTCTATTTTTCCAAAAGCCGAGCTTCCATTGATTTTTTAAATAATTAAATACAATGCTTTCCGAATTTTTAGGATGGATATATATCGAGGAACGAGGAAAATTCAAAGTATTCCACTGATTTTTTAAATATGAAAACCAACCAAAGAGCTGTTAATACCGGACGAATGAAGTACGCTCTGGGTCAAATTGACCCAGTGTCAATGCGGTGGCCAAGTTTGACGGTGATTTCAAAACAAATATGTAAATTTTACAACATTCCGAAAATTGCAGTTAAAGTGAATCAATAATTAATGCGTGAAATGTTTTTTTTTTTTAAATTGTTAAAAAATTACAGATTTTTTAATAGTTTCTAATCATTTCGTTATAATAACAGTGTTTTGAGATGTATTTTTTAATTCATCACCAATGAATTGTTATCGCGTTAAGACGAAATTGATTCGAAATCACATATCGATCGATATTTCAACGCAGCATTGAGGACCGATGGCCTCGTGATGAAATTCCAATACAAACTGAATTTAAGGATCCTCTGGTCGTGCAGTCCGCTTGGAAAGTTCTGACTCGAAACAGATTTTTTAAATGTCGATAAATTTAACGAGATTCATTAAGTAAAAAGTATAGAATTGAATAAAATCGAGTAATACAAAATAGACAAATAAATAAACTCGTTTGAACAACAATTGCGTGATCATAGGCTGCGCTTAAAAATGCATAATTTTAAGTAATCGACAACTTAAAAATACTTCACGACAATGAATGCTTCTTCTGAAAAAACCACATTCTCAAAAAATTTCCTTCATGTTTTAAACCTACTTTGAGACGCGACTATACGTGCAGATAATTCTGAAATCTCGGGATTTCTCAGGAGATGATAATCACTTGTGAAATATCGTGTTAATTTGACGAGAATTCGTGTCAACGTACTGATGAATCGCATAACTTATTAACAGGTTTGATCAAATAATAGGCTACAGAATAATAGACAGTAGAATTTCCACGTGAAAGCAGATGCCTTTGGGTAAATTTCTTTCCCGAAGTTCAAAAATTCTTGTATAAGGAATTTTTTACATTTCAATAGAGAACTAAATTTTTCTAAAAACAAAGAAATAAGCTGAAAAGTACAAAGGAGACCGTGACCAGAACCGTGAGAAATAAGATGTCTCGCTCTCAAAAAAAAAAAAAAAAAAAAAAAAAATGAAATGTCTGGAAGACTATTTTCTTCAGAGCGAAAAGAAGGAAACGAGTTTTTCTCGTAGAAATTTTAGTCGAAATATTTTTGAAGAGCGAAGGCGCCCAAATTAAATGGGAGACAAAGATTCCTAGAGTGTTTCTGTAGTGAAATAGCCCATACATGGATCGTGTAAACTCGGTGGAAAGTGCGTATGGCGGAAAAGAGAAAAAGCGAGAGAGAAGGAGTGAGTCGAATTCGGGGCTGTTGTGAAGACGAGGAAGTGCGGGGGAGGAAGAGAAAAAAGGTGAGATAATATGTTGCACGTTGTTTTGTGGATAGTGGAGGAAACGTTCGGTGCGGTAGATTCACGTGTGGGTGTGGATGTTCGTATGTATACGGGAGGAAGGAAGACGCACGATAGAGAGGAAGATAAAAGTAAATAGAGAACACGAAAGAGAGAGAGAAAGAGAAAGAGGGAGAGCTTGAGAAGAGCAGGTTGGTGAGGATCAATATAAGCGATGACATAGCGAGAGCTCATCTTTAAGCCACGCCCTGGTCCCGAATCCGTCCAATCCTGGTTCCGGATTCGGCTTATGCCATCCAATGAACATCCAGCATCGATTTTTCTACTGCCAGCTTTTTTGTAACTTCTCTTTCTGTCTCTCTTCGCGAAAGTAAATTTCTTGGGGTGGTTTGCCAGCCAGTGGAAACGGAAAGGGACCGTGTTATATACTTTCTGGACATGAAAAAGGACACAATTCCTACGAGCTGAAGGTTGAAACCTAAACACTGTAGGGCTTTTTGAGAGTCAGGGCTGCTACGACATATATCGCAGCCGCAAGGACGAGAGGGTGCTTTGGGTGCGATTGCCGAGTCCCTGTGGTGGATGAGCCTGACATGGGGGTGGCCAACGCTCTCGGAAACCATGGACACACATATTCACACACGCATAGACATATACAGCGGAATCGATGGTCGTAGTAATCGTGAACTGGATGGTGTAGGGAAAGAGGGATGAATCGATGAGGAAGGGCGGGAAGGAATCTCTTGCCTGGTGTAAACGAACCCCCTCTAAGCCTCTCGACTTCTCATCAACCCTCGCAATACCTATAACTGTATATTCAACTCTAAGTCGCCTATACATTGCTCTATATCGATGTATATAAACGAATGGATGTATCTAACGATGCACATAACCAGCATATACAACCTCCAAGTAGATATATTCATATATATGTAGACTTATACATATAACGAATGTGTATATAGAAAAAAAAACCAGCTCTGTATACGGACTGTCCTTTTTTCAATCGAAAAATCCCTCTCCACTTTTTTCACTACTCCTCTTCATTTTTATCCCTCCCTTTCTCTCAAACCCTCAATCGTAACCCAGCTTTTTCTCTTCCTCGTCTCTCATTTATCTCGGAACTTTTTCGGCTCCATGAACCTTCGCACACCTACCCAAAGACTCGTCCTTTAACCAAACTATGGCCTGTAAAACAACCAGCATTGTTTTTCTTCCTTTTTTTTTACTGAATCTCTTTTGTGAAGTTTTCAGTTATGACTCTTGTTTTGCAAGTTTAAGGTTATGGAGGAGGCAAACCGTGACGAGAGGTCGTTGACACCTTTCCGCGGTTTTGCTCACCAAGTTCTGTGGCTTTTGTCCGTTCGAGGATTTAATTGATTCGGAAAAAATTTCGTAGAAGAAAAAAAGATTCATGAAATAATTATTTAGTAGACAATCAAATCGATCGAAATTATATAAGCAGAGATTTTTCATTTGTACGAATTCAAAATTAGTGATTTTTTGTCAAGAATTTAAAATTTCGATAGTCATCGTTTATGTAAGTGATCATTAATATTTTTTGCATTCAAGTAACTTGAAGATTGTCAAAATTTCTTTTTACTTTTCCATTCACCGCAGACATTTTTTCCTCATGTAAACCGTGGTTCTTTACACTTCTGTATCGTGTAAAGAAAAATTGAGTTTGAACCATTGGAATTTTTACCAGACTGAGAAGAGGCAATAAATATTATTAGAGAAATAAATCACGGTATTTGCGATTGGAATAATAATGAATTCAAAGTCGACTGGATTAATGAAAAATAAATATGATAAATAATTAATTTACTGGGAATGAGGAGAGGAGGTATTAAAATAAAGGCAAAATTTGAAAATCAAATGGGAGGAAAAATAAAACGGTCGTTGTGTTTGCAGTAATTATTATTATTACGTAATAGAGATTGCAGAATATATTTTACTTGGACGGTTATTATAATTGGTAGTCGGACTAAATGAGTTATCAAAGTAAATCTTGGCATCAAAGAGAAAAGTTAATTCACGAGAGCAAAGCTCGAAATTCACGATGCTAGTTGTACAGACAGAATTAGCCGTTTTCATGGAGGATTTCTCGTGCATATGCGCTGGATAAATTAGAAATGAGGAAAATGGTCGACGCTGTTTCCATATTCATACAGAGAATTGGTGATAAATGACGCTTGAATTCTATCTCGATTTTCGAGTGCCAACATGAGCATTCACTTATTAATTCTAATTATAGATCAATCACATAAAAAGTGATGATTAAATTATTTCATTTTTTTTTAGCTTATTTAACAAGAATGATGATTAATTATAGAGTCAATACGGATCACGATTTCTTGCTTACAGAGTGTAATTAATTTCAACGTTGAAAAATTGCGTACATTTTAGCGGAGTAAACCGCGTTTTTACGGTGGCGTTAACAACAAATTTTTGATTAGATTTAGACTATCACACGATTAAGCATCCCCAGACATGGTCAATACTTGATTGGATAACCTATAGTTTCCCGCGGCTCTTGTGCAAATGCGATAAAGTAGTGTATCAGGAACCATGCAACAGCTGTAAGCAACACTCTTAGAAGGTCTCACAGGAACGAAACAGTGATGCGGGGTTCAAGTGATGGGTCGTAAAAACGCGCAAAGGTATACGCAGGAACATTGAATAAAAAAATTGCTTTGTAAAAGATAATTATAACGGAAGAGATGTTTGGCACGTGCGCACGTCACTCCATTAAAAATTAATTAGAATGGCCTTCGTTGAATATTCAAGAACTTCGTGTCCTTTCACCAAGCATACTACCCAACAACATCAATGTAGTCTCGGAGTCAGATTTGCGAAATTTCAAATAAAAAATTCATGCATTACTTATTTAATTAGTGATGAAAATTATTTAATTTTAGAGTTAATGAGAATTATTTCCATTGACGATTTAATTCAAATGATGAATTTGGGTTTTTTTTTCTATTTTTCCTGCATATGCTCTTGCGTTTTTCTGTGAACCCATCCTATCACTTTATTGCCCACTTCACTATACCTGTTCCCGTGAGACTGCTCCAGAATGTTGGCCACAGCCACTCCTAATGCACTATTGTGACGCATGTGCGCGGCAGCTAAGAGAAACTGTAAAAAACCTAATCATTACAGAAGTGGCTTCATTATGGGTATGCACTATTTGGTTAGCACCATGAAAAACTCAGAAAAACTGCCTCCTGCTCAGCAATTAATACGTGAGCCATTCATGGCTAAGCCCAACGAAGTATTGAAGAAGCAATACTTACCGTTGGAGGACGTCGATAGGGTTAAAATGACATGCTGATTATTTTCATTCATAAAAGATTCAAAACAATTCACGGGTCTAAATGACCCATGACACCGAAATAATACAGGGTCAAAACGTCCTATCGAGTCAGAATGACCCATTGGGCCAGAATGACACGCTGGGTTACTGTTTCCCATTGGGCCAAAATCGATCCTTGGAACCGAATAACCCAAAAATTTAAATGATCACTAGTTAAACGGTAGGATAGTACTGTTGGATCAGTTGATCCAACGATCGCTACGCGAGCCGGTGCATGGTTAAGCCACGACCTAACCAAGTATTGACCTTGTCCAAGGCTGCTGTTCCCCGAAGTCCTCGCATCAACGACGCAACCATCGCTATTAGCCAACGAAACAAAAAGTGCTTTATAAATTTCTTGATCAGATTTTTGCTCAAATTCGAATGTATCGTTTATTGATACTTTTCTTTTATAATGCTCAATGATTTGTGTGAATAAAATTGCTAACATCCTGTAGATTCAAGAAAAAATGACTTTATACACCAAGAAATATTTCCAAGAGTAATAATGACCAGCCAGAAGGAAAGTCTCGTTTTACTTAATTAATGACTGCAACCTGAGGTGATAAAAGTATCCTTGAACATTTCCAATTTTCTTCAGTGTCCCTCTCACCGAGGTCTATAGCGTTCAAGAACTGCCGATTTATTTTTCGCTGAATCTGCAGCCTCAACCGATGTCGACAAAATGCCCACATTCACAACTTTCTCTCTCTTGTACATCGAGACTAACGCAATGAAAATGTTGAATTTTGAAAGCATCAAGATTGCACGAATTGCGAAACAATAAATAAATTTGAACATTGCGCGAAAATTAAAACCTGCAATGTATTTGCGGTGCATTTTATTCACTCTGTGGACAATTTGATGAAATGAAAAAAATAATAAATATTTTTCAATTTAAATACCAGCGTTAAAAAATAAACAATAATAGAAAAATAAGTGAAGTAATAGAGTCACTGAAAAATGAAGAAAACGACAAATTTGCGAAACATTTTTCAATTTTTTTTTTTTCAATAATTCTTCAATAGTCCTGTTGAAACATAAAAAATACATCGTCTACGCTTGAAAGTGAACGATAGGCCCCGGAGGGATTCGAACCCTCGATCTCCTGTTTACTAGACAGGCGCTTTAACCAACTAAGCCACGGCGCCGGTGTTCACCACAGTTTTAAAACGCGATATTTCAGGTACAGAGAACATCAAATAATTTATAATTGAAAAAGATAATAATGGATCAAGTTTTTTTTTAATAGTTTGAATTCTGAGAATTATTTGATTGAATTCAATAAATGGGCAGATAATATTTGGCCATTTTTTTTTATTGTCTTGAATATGTTATAGCTTTCTGGACGAACAATAAGAAACTAAAAATTTATTATTCATTATAAGGAAGTTTGTTTTTTCGAAATTCAATAAATGATAAATTCCAATAAATGATAATGTAGACGAGAAAATTCGCAAGATTCTTGATTTTTTCAGAACGTGGACGAATCTTTGGTAAATACCCTACCGTCTTTTTGTCCAGCAAGAGTGAAAAAAGAACAGGAAACATAAAAATTGAATTCGGCGCATTACCAAAACCATTATATGAAAAAATAAAAGTTTTGGAGGCGCCGGGTATCGATCCCGGTACCTCTCGCATGCTAAGCGAGCGCTCTACCATCTGAGCTACGCCCCCTGTTATGAAAAGTGGTCGAAATGGCTTGTCGTGTCTTACAAGGCAAAGTATCAAGTATTAAAGTACTCCAATACAGTGTTTTTCGACAAAAATGTTCATGAAAAGGTTAACTTAAAAAAATTAAAAATTGCAATGAAATCCTTGTTATTCGTGAACGAATCTTAATTATTTGAACAACACCAAAAGAATTTTCCGGAAGGTTGGCCTATTTCCGGCGTTTTTTCAACAGTATCGCTTCCATCACAAAATAAAAATCATAATCCATGTTAATATGACGTTCGAACGATGTTTCTATTAATAATAGAATCGAAAAAAAAAACCAATGACTAAATACGTGGGACACCTGACGTTCATTACGTAATAAAAAGGCGGTAATGATTAACTATCATATAATCAAGACAGCATGAGAATCCAATTCTTGTCGATCATTGATGCTTGAACAACATGTAAAACAAAGTAAAGCAGCGAGAAGTATCCTGTAACAATTTACATAGGCAAGAATGTTTTCAGATCTGAGTATTTGACCATGAAAATTCTCACCCGCACCGTTACCGTTTTTATTATGATTCCGTAATTATGCAATTCGTATCGCGCATTGGCGAGTGTCATTAATAATAACAATACATCGGAAATAAATTCTAGTATGCATGGTAAATTCTAACATTGTATCAATATCGACGTAACCAAGAAAACCATCTTGGTTAACAACGTCTATCGTTTTTGTGAATCTGAATAAGCCTCAAGATTGATAGACCTTAAGATTTTGGTATCTCACAGGTTCAGCAGCCACGGGCCACATATCCAATGCCTTTTTGAATAAAAACAAGTGAAGTAAAGCGAAAAAAAATGAAAACCTAACATGACGTGAACACAAAAAGATGATTAAAAAAAAAAAAATTGGGCTCGTCCGGGATTTGAACCCGGGACCTCTCGCACCCTAAGCGAGAATCATACCCCTAGACCAACGAGCCAGCTGTTAGATCCAAACAAGTTCAATAAAAAGAGATTTCTGTTTTCCGATCTCGATAGTTTGAAATCTAGGTCATTGGTGAAAGTTGTTTATGCAGGAGATAAAGAAAAAAAAAATTGGGCTCGTCCGGGATTTGAACCCGGGACCTCTCGCACCCTAAGCGAGAATCATACCCCTAGACCAACGAGCCAGTGATGGACAAAATTAACAAGTACTACCTTCATTGAAATTTAAAAATTAATCCACTGAAATCAGAAACAATCATATTCAGACGTCCGGTCAACTTCATCAAGGCTTCAACCAACAAAAAAACAAAAAACTTCAAACTCACTGTAGTCGACAACGAAACAGACGAGCGTATCAACATCCCCAACAAATCAACAGTCAAATATCTGGGAGTCACCTTCAACCATTTATTCAGGATGAATACCCATCATAAAATACAAATTGAAAAAGCAAATAAAGCCCTTACAATCGACGATATATTAATTTACAACAGCAACCTGGAAATCAGAGCGAAAATCATCTGCTATCAACTCTTTATAGGACCAATATCAACATATGCAGCGTCCATAACATGAAACGTTGGATCTACCATAATGGAAAAATCCAGAAGACTGAAAAGATCAATTTTAAGAACCTGCCTAAGATACCACCGAACAGTAAACTCTGACTACAGACATCGGACAAGGAAGAGCACCGTATACAACAAGGCCAACATACCCAGAATTGATTGCTTCATGCTTCCATTATGTAGAAATTACTATGCAAGCATAGTTAATCAGGTTATATGTTATATTCCAACGCAACTATTCACCTATTGCGACAAGGAAGGAGTAGTACAGGACAGCCACAACGTACCTATCCCGTATCACAAGCCAAGGCATTGTTGCACAAAAGCCATCAGCCTGGACTATGAAGAATACACCAACGGAGACTAATTTTCGATAAGGCACTTCGAAAAAGAGACAGGTTAGATACGGAAAGGCTCTCAACAAAATACTGGTGGCTGGGACAGGACGCGAGATCCCTGGACGAACTCCGCAGAAGGGCAAGAATTAGACATTGAGCATCGTCGAAATTTACTGAAGATTTTTCTAGCCAATGAAGAAAAAATATATATTTACATGTATAAATATTTTTATGATATTAATTTTTTGACGTTTCGACCAAAATCAACTGAGAAGCTACCTGTATATATGTATCTACGTAAATAGCACATCCCACCCTCACCTCTTCCCCTCTCCAACACCCCATAATTTCAAGTATCAAAAACAAACGGACAGATGATTTTTCCCGACCCGGGGTATTTACATCTAGTCAAAACATTTATGTGTTCAACATAATAATTTATAAAAAAACATTTATAGATAATGAGAAACCAAGCTCTGTTAAAGTTTTTGTAAGAAAGTTTAAACTTTTATATCGATGTCAATCGACCATCTTTTTCAACAAAAAAAAACCAATGAGCCACCCTCACTTCATTGTTAATTTTTTTTACTGCTATCACTGACCTCCTAAATCGCCCATCGGTAAACAATCGAAATAATCTTGCATCAAGTTTCAAGAAGAACGAAAAGAAGAAACACGATAAGAATTGAAACTTTTCGATGCAATTTCAATTCATTATTACATTACTGTAAAAGTGTCTGGAAAAAAAGTTTAGTTCAATTGGCTCGTTGGTCTAGGGGTATGATTCTCGCTTCGGGTGCGAGAGGTCCCGGGTTCAAATCCCGGACGAGCCCACACTACAAATTCATTTTGTTATCATCGAAAATGTTTACCTTATTTCAACATTTCTCTGAGAAAAATAGATAAACAATCCCGTGAAACCGTCACGCTCGAGACGTCTATATTTCTCTGAATATAGACGTCGAGGTTGCCTCTGCAATCTGACCTCGACAATGACAGTGAAACGTCGTTTTAGCTTCCGTCACGATTCGAAACGGTAAAGAAACGATCAGGTGTCGTTAAACTTGTAAAAAAGTGTCCTTGCTCCACTTCCTGCGAAACATACAACAATTCCGTCCTGCAACTTTTTCTAAATTTTGTGCGATCAATTCTTACTAAATAGATTTCGTGGATGATATTAATACGATTAATAAATTATTCTTTCGTGACATAACTAAAGATTCGATTATGTTAATTAATCTGTCATTATCTATTTATTTACTGAAATTAATTTTTTTTTAATTCTCCGTTTTCGATGTATTTTTTACATAAAAAGCTATTTTTGAGATATTTTTCAGTGTTCTCCCAATAATCCATTGATCTCAGACAGTTTTAATCTTGATTTTTTTTTGTTATAATCACTTAATTGTTGTTTTCTGATTAAATCACGTTTCATTACTATTTATTAATAATCTGTCGTTTGAGCTCAATGGAAAAATGAATACATCAGAGCAATACATTCTTTAAAGTGTGAAAATATTTTTCATCCGGCATATTCATTGTTTACCATTATTAGCCATTCTCTTCTGTACTTCACGGTCATGGGAGTTTATATGCGTTGAGTTTAAAATTTAGCAAACATCAAGGACGTTCCAATTAGTTGAAGTATTATACGAACTTTTTACTCAATAATACACCAAACTTCAAAGAATGAGAGAGAGATTTAGGTTATTTGCTACCTACTTACTTACTACTACTTTTTACTATTGTTCAGTGTTGTTACTGGTCACATTATTGAAACGATACCGCGAGTTGTAGATTTTTTCGGAACATTTAACTCCCTTAAAACTCGTCTTCCGGGCTCGCGATCTCGTTGCAGATTTTTTCCTAGTTTCACTCCTGACTATACTGACTATGGATCGAATATAAAAGATTATTAAAGCGATACCGCAGGTTACAGATTTTTTCGGAGCATTTAACTCCCTTAAAAGTCACATTCCATGTCTCCAACCTTCATCAAACTTTGAGTTACTTATTTTTTCACCCTTTCTGAATTATTTGTGAAATAAAAAAGTTTATTATTGAACTTTGAAAATATTTCGATTTCGTCTTTTTCCATCGATGGAAACTTTAGGATCATCCAAACGTTATGTAACATAAGAAAAGAACAACCTAACACCGAAGTCACAATATCAGAAAAATATTACGGTACGGAAATTTTTCCATAAGATACAAAAAAAAATCAGCATGATTGCATAGAATTAAATAATGGATCAGGATTCAATTAAAGTGGTAATCTCGCCACAATTACGTTCGAAGGTCAGCTGACCGACTAATTTAGTAATAATTCATTTTGTTGCTTTTCACGTATTAACCCTTGACCCGATATTGATTTCCACAGGAAAAAAGTTCATAAATCAGAATAAGACGTAGGCTGTCCAACATTCAATTCAAATGAATTGATAATAAGAACAGATAAAAAAAACACCACGTAGCAATTTGATTATAATTCGAAAACAAACGAAGTAAACGGTTGCTGGAGTTCCAATTTAAAATAGGAAAAAAATTACAACTGTTTCCATGAAATCATACAAACTTGAAAATTTTCATATTTTTATTACTAATTTTTGATAAATTTGAACAATGATGTTCCTTTGAAATTGACGGAAAAAAATCCTTAAGAAAGTCTTAGCATTATTCTGTCAAATGTGAAATCTTCCGAATACAGGATGGTGAATCATTTCTAAATGTTAAAAATTCTCAAACCTTATAAAAAGTCTGTAGAAAAACGCTTTGGCGAGACAACTACCTCAACTGTCATAGTAGGTATTTCCGAATTACGTTCCTTTCATTTTTCAACTTGAGCATTTTCAGTAAATTTCATGAATAATATTGCAACCGTTGCAAAATCTAATTTTCAGGATCAACAATTTTCTCGCGGAAGTTGTAGGTTCAAAATTGGAATTCCAGGAAAGTTTCTAGGCCATCTTCCAACGAAATCCATTCTAGTAGGTATGTGTTTTATAGATTAATAGAGTTTCGCCATTTTCGTTCAAATTTTGAAACCGAAAAAAGGGACAATAAATTAAGAAAATTTTGAGTGTTTATGAGAATAAAATTGTTCTAAGTCCTCATTAGAAAGTCAGATTGTCAGATCGCTAAAAGAGTCTTTAACAAAATAAATTGATTTTGTTCAATCAAGAGAAAAAGTGATAGAAATAACGAAACCCGTAGAGTAGTAAATTAATTTGTACTTTGTTCGAATTAAATAGCGAAAAAAAAGTCGATTACAATATCAAGGACAAAGTTAATTTGCGATCTCGGCCATCTTGTATCGGGTGAACGAAAAACAATAGTGTTGGCAAGACAAACGAGTCTGACACGAGGATATATAAAGGAATGGGTTACTTCGAAGCGACAGTGTACTTGTGATTCTTAAGTCAATCAAAAGTGCTTTCAAAAAGATTCAAATTTCGTCTTGTAAAGTTGAAAAAAGAAAATATCGTTTTTATCTACAAAACGTCAAGGTATGTGAAAGTCTGCCAAGTATCTTTAGTCTAATCATTAAAATTTTCACCCAAATAACAGCTTTGAGTTTCGAATATTTGTCACAGTGTCATGATTTTTTCCACAATTAAAATAAACGACAACCAATAATAATATGTTAAATCGATCTGAAGTTGATTTAAAGTTCAGATAAAAGTGCTGACAGTCATTAAATAAAAGTATTTTCGACAAATTAAGAAAATATTTCTCAAATAAATTATAAAAAGATGGAGATGATTGTAAATACAAGCAATTATTTAGAAATATACCAAATAAACATAAAATACTAACGTATAAAACTGTTCTCACGACATGAAAGTTTCGACCCAAAGGAAACAAGAAACACGTTGCGTTGGGTTCTTATAAACTTTGCGATCATTTATTAAATTGCTTTTTCACAATTAATTCAGTGCTAACATAACGTAGACTCGATTTCTTCGGTCTAGTGCAGTAGAACCAAATCTAAAACCAACTTATGATTGTAACTGAATGTTGAAAAGTTTTATTGCCAAATATTGACATTTCATGCCCCGAGCAATTTTCATTTTTGGTGATTAAAAAAACTAATAAACTTTGCCAGGTTATTGAACTGTCTTATCATATTTTGAACAATGAGAAAAAAGAATCGTCCAGTTTTTTCAATCATACATTGGAACGCCCTATTTTTTTTTGTCATCAAAAAAATCAATGAATCAAATGAAAAAATCAGCCGGAAAAAAAGATGAGATGGATGTTGCGTGTCAGATGGATAATGGAAATGAACACGCGATGCTCTAGCTCAATTTTTTGAATAATTCTGGAGAAAGCGAACAGTGAAAGTTTTTCATCGGTTCAGGAGGTCTTAAATGTTGGTGAAGTCCGCAGGCTCTTCTTAGTAGCGCGAGTTTCGAGCGACGAGAAGAGTGGAGATTTCACTGGTCTTCCGTAAATTTATTTCGTTGAAAAAAAAAATCACAATATCGTTAGAAAACAAAGATTACCAGCATAAATTTTATGCACATTTTTTTTTACGATTACTCGATTCATTTATCATTACAATAATTCATATTCAGTGGTTATGTGGAAAAGTTTCAAGTGTTTTTTAGTGCCTAGTTTGTGAGGTGCAATAATTCTGTTTTCACGGTCAAGGAAGATAAACTTAGGTGAAGAAAACTTAAAGATGGACAGCAAGGGATTTTCCGATTTTGGCAAAGCAGCGATCGATTACATTGTCGAATTCACCGAAGGACTTCGGGATCGAGATGTTTTGCCCAGCGTCGAACCTGGCTATCTTAGTAAACTGGTGCCTAAAGAAGCACCGGAGAAACCAGAAACATGGCAAGAAGTTCTTCAGGACGTTGAGAGAGTTATAATGCCAGGAGTAAGTGAAATTTTAATAGAATATTTAAAAAAACTATTGTTCCTATGGTTTCATAGAATAATCTATTTTTATTTGGAATTTAATACTTACTAAAAGATGTGCATCAAAAATATCACAAGAGAATCAATTTTTTTCAAGTACAGGGTCCTATCAAAAACTAAATAATTGCAATTAATGTAGCTCAAGGTCTTAGAAATCGATAATATGTTGGAGATAGAAAAAAAAATTGAATCTCAATTTGAAATACGTTTAAACATAAAAATGCTTTGAATAATGTAGTTATTATGTTTTTGAAAACGGTAATGTTTTCACCTCGAAAATTCAACAGCCAATTTGGTTGGAAAAGTAAAAGAGGAAAAAAAATTGGCAAAATCTCGCCTTCACGATTGAAATTTCAGCCATTTTGCGAAATATGGATTTAAAGAATTGGGTTTCGACGAAAACTGAATTGTTCTCGAAAAACTGCACCAATAGCATTTAGTAAAAAAACTCTTTTATAAAAACTACAATCACAGCTCGTCTGATTTTTCCTTCGTAAGTAAATTTTCCGGAGTCATAGACAGCGATGTGTCTTCTCAAATAAACACAAAATTGTTTTAATAAAAACGTTTTTACAGTTTTTAAAAAAATGTTAAAATTTACGTCCACTATGTCATCAATACGATTCATTACTTTTTTCCTTTTCTTCTGTTTGCTTAATTATCAACTTATTCATTAATTATGATAATTTGATTGACCAACCAATCGATGTATGTTTGCTAGGGCCTTAATTAGGGCATTTTTGAATTTCGATTCTGATACCCGTCAGTAAGGTTGCAAATAAATACATAAATAAAAATGTATGCCAAAAGATTTTCCTAGATCCGAACAATTAATGTTGCTATCGAGCTTAGCATTTTTCCCTTTTGAATGACATGTGTTTTCCAGCTGTTCACACATTTTCTTTTTTCCTTTGAACGCTAATTATCCTGAAAATATTTCAATCTTACAAATTTATTCTTAACGAATACACTAATTCATACAAACGATTGAAAATCGATTAAGGTTTCTGTTATGACATTTACCGTATCTGTGAATAAAAGTTGAGTTGTTTTTCTTTTACTGAATGATTTTTAATTGACGTTGTCGATTACATTGTGTCTTATCGATTATGTCCATAATTTGTTGTTCTGGCTCGTAGATAATGACCAATCGAAACGTCAACAATGAATTGAGAAAATAGTACAGGAAAGACGATTGATTATTAAAAGCGTGATTTTATCAACAAAAAAAAATAGAATTTCCAATTAGGAGTGAATCAAATTCGTTAATAGATAGTTGATTTGACTGTTAACCATTCATATGCATTAATTCGAGATTTGAAGGCATGAAATATTTTTAGAATGACTAGGATGTAAGAAAAAAAAACAAAAAGTGCCAACACATTTCGAGAACCCGTGCTATTAGAATGAGGAAAAAGTCGGGCTAGTGGGCACCAATAATCGTCAATATTAAGCAAAATTCTTTCGCACACATTTTTATTTATTCATTCAAGGACGTACTCTCATTTTCACGATAATTATTAACACATAAAATTCTTCAATACAATCAGATAACGCATTGGAATTCTCCACATTTTCACGCATATTATCCGACCGCAAATTCGTATCCAGCGACAGTGGGAGAAATGTTAAGTTCGGCTATAGGATCTGTGGGATTTTCGTGGATCGCATCGCCAGCTTGTACCGAGCTGGAGGTTATAACGATGAATTGGGTTGGCAAAATAATTGGATTGCCCAAAGAATTTTTAAGTTGTGACGATAGTCCGGGTGGCGGAGTTATCCAGGTAAAGCAATAAAATAACAACGATAATATAACAGGTTTCGAAATTAATTCAAAGCATTCATTAAGTCAAATCTATTCATGAGAAGACATTTCATATCATCGTCTATACGAAAATAACGGAATTTTTTTTATTATCCTCTAGGGATCCGCAAGTGAAGCGACCTTCATTGGACTCCTAGCCGCCAAGGAACGAACAACGCGTCGTATTAAAAAATTACATCCAGAAATGAACGAGAATGATATTAAATCGAAACTTGTTGCTTACACTTCCGGTAAATTCAATTATTCAAGTCGCAAATACTTTTCTTCATATCGTCACTATTTTTTTAAGAAAAATCTTTTTTTTCTGCTTTTCGAATGTTCTGTTATGTTTTTACCCGTTTATTATATTTGGACCTCCATTCAATGTAGATTCTTCAAAATAGAAACCTCTGATCATCGAAAAAAATTATTATAAAATAAAATTATTTACAATTAATTAATTGGTAGCAATCTTTTATTAAATTTTGTTATAGTAAATTCGTTCTTCTTTTTATATATATCATCTCAATTTTTTTCTCCGTTTTTAAAATTTTCGAAATCCTAATCAATTAATTATTTTCAAAGGGATTGATTAATTTACTTCAATTTTCAATTAATTAATGAGAATAAAAAAAACTGAAGAAAAAATCGAGATAATGTATCAAAAAGCATTGGTTAATTAAAAACGAATTTACAATGAAAAATGAATGAATAAATTAATTGAAAACGTAATAATATTTGTACAGATCAGTCAAATTCATCGGTCGAGAAAGCTGGATTATTGGGTTCTATGCTCATGAGATTATTACCAACCGATGAAAATTGTAGTCTACGTGGTTCGACGTTGCTAGAAGCGATTGAAAATGACGAAAAAAATGGTCTTATCCCATGTTACGTAGTTGCGACTCTAGGAACAACGGGAACTTGTGCTTTCGACGATTTAATGGAACTCGGACCGGTTTGCAACGATCATCATTTGTGGCTTCACATCGATGCTGCATATGCAGGTAAATTATTATTACGAAGTCAATAATAAAAATAATAAAATAAAGAGAGAGAGAGAAATCACATGAAGACTTATGAGAATAAGTCAGTATGAGAATCGTCGTATTATTAAATTCCAATTAACAATATTTTTCTTCCGGAACGTTAGGCGCAGCCTTCGTGTGTCCTGAATATCAATATCTCATGACTGGAGTTCATTACGCTGATTCTTTTAACTTTAACCTTCACAAATGGCTTCTTGTAAACTTCGATTGTTCAGCAATGTGGTACGTAATATTTTGGAAAAATTATACTTGATAGAATCCGAAAAAGTACGATGATAAAAATACAACGGAACAATAAAAAGTAAAACTTACAAAAAAAGTAAAATCAAAATATTAATAGTATTTTTTCTATTTTTTGTGGTGCTGTATTGAAAAATGTGACACTTGTAACCTTAAAGTTTGGATTTTTTAAATACGACGCCACCAGACTCTCGGAGAAGAATAATTTTATTAAATCTTCAATTTTTTATGTATTCGAACTTGTTCTTGAATTGAAAAAATTGCACTTTTCTAATAAAAACTGAAGTTTCAACGATAAAAAAACTTGGAACATTCGAAAAATAACGATTTTATTGATGTAGGGTAAAAGATTCAAGATGGCTGATAGACGCCTTCAATGTCGATCGAATTTATTTAGCTCATGACAAGCAAGGACTCGCACCAGATTACAGGGTAAAAGAGAAAAAAAATCAACTATCTTAACCCCCAAAATTTCAACCCTGATTGATTCAACTAATTTGTTTCAATTCCGATTTTATAGCATTGGCAAATTCCTTTGGGCCGTCGTTTTCGTGCTTTAAAACTTTGGTTCGTAATACGTCTTTACGGAGTCGAAGGTTTGCAAAAACACATAAGAGACTCGATCGGACTCGCTAAAATGTTTGAGGAACTGGTGAGAGCGGACGAAAGATTCGAAATTGTAGTCCCACCTACCATGGCTCTTGTGTGCTTTAGAATCAAGGTCATTATTACTTATATATTAATATTTCTTTCTCATCCCGCCAATTCACGAGATGCTCAATTTTCTTTGTAATTTTTTGATCCAGGGTGATAACAGTTTGACAAAACAGTTGGTCGAACGCCTGATGGCTCGAAAACACATATACGTAATAGTTGCGAAGTTTGGGGAAAAATTATTAATTCGCTTCGTAGTATGCAGCCGTTATTGTCAACCAGAAGACATCGATTACGCGTGGAACGAAATTACGAGTCAAACAACTGAGATTCTAGAATCTACAAAATGCTTGACCAAATCGACAAACGACGATTTGATGGAAAAAAATGAGGACGCAATTGCCGCAAAATTGCAACAAGTTCTGAAGATCGATGGGACAAAAATCGAATCTCAAAAAATTTCATAAATACCTGCTTTGTTCTTCGACCTCTCTTTGTTTTTAGTAATTTATAGACACTGTATCTTCGGGATCGCCGACACTTGTATTTTTTTCTTCGTTAACAATGTTGTATTCACTGACATTTTATTCCTGTGCTACACACGAATTACGGTTTGTTTACGTTTCAATAAAGTAAATACGACAATTTGGAAAACACTTGTGATTTGAAAACAATCGATAAAATGATACACGTCCTTCGGAATTAAACGATGGAAAATTATTCGAAAAACGAACACGATCTTATCAGACGTTGCTAACAATGAAAATTAATAGACTGCGAAGTACAACTGCCGACTGCGCTTGTGTCCGAAGAATATAATGTTTAGGGCACTTCTGCTACACAAAATACTCGTCACTCACACGAATGTGATAATATATAATATTATAGGACAAAGGAAAGGACCGGAAGACAAAAGAATGACGAAAAGTTCGTTAGTTCAAAAACCGCCAAGAGTGAGACTGCCGAGACCATAACTGTGGCGACAAGTGCAGATGGGAAACTCGTGGTGGCGAATTCCCGAAGCTCTTAACAGAGCGGGAACGGTGCGATCGCGGTTATCGACCCGCGTGAGCCTGTGTCCGTACAAGAAATTTGGCGTACGTATTGCGCCACCTTGCGATCGGATAGCGTACTAGGACTAGTACTAGAATACTTCAGAACTGCGGCGCTATGAGCGTTACAATCTTGTGTTTGATAAAGTAATTTCTGACCTTACCAATCGAAACGATCAGCTGTTGTTGCCTGTGACTCGCGGTATTAAGAACAAAACACGGTGTAGTTGACAGAAGAATTATTTCGTCCGTCGTAAATAGTTAATAATAAATTGTTTATAATACAAAAATTATAAATGAAGACTGCACCTCATCAGCGGTTAGTGATGGTCGGCGATCGCGACGGGTAAGTTCTGTCAAATACGAAAAAAAAAAACACGAAAAATTGGCTCACGAAACTTCAACTTGTATTATTTTTGTTATTTTTACACAAATTGTAGATTGAAAGAATTGCTGCGTCGAAGACTCGTCGAGTGTGGATGGCGAGATCAAGTGAAAATCATTTGCAAAGAATTAATCAAAGAAAACGGTCATGACGTTACGTACGACACATTGCTGTCAATGGTTACAAGCAGAGCAAGAAGTCTTGTTCCGGACTCTGTGAAAAAAGAACTATTGCAAAAAATCAAGAGTCAATTACTCGCCCAAGAAGAAAAATTGAAAATGGGATAAAACTCTTCGATCCTCAAAATGTTTTTCAACAAATATTCCCAGAGCTCAATGTACAGATTCATCGCAATTCATTCGCTTCTCTAGCTAATAAGATTTTCTATGTATCAATAATTCGCTATTTTATTTTGTACCGATGCAATAAATTCATAACTCATTTGTAATCGCAATTTTTTCTGTTTTAGTTATGGTGCATGTACCATGGACACTTACCCCCTTCAAATTTAATTAGAATTTATCAAAATATTCATTAAACCTTTCCATTATTAAATTTATTGTTTTTGCTGCTTAATTATCAAGTTCATTAAAATTTATATTTTTTTCTAGCTATCAAACATTTAGCTATTTATCATTGACAATTAACAAAACTACGTTTTTCTCATCCGGTAATAAGAAATCCATACTGTTTGAAGAAAATATACGAAAATGCGTATGGGACATTATTTCATATGGAATGAACTTCTATCGTTTGTAATCGTATTTCTTGGTTTTTCATTATTATGATCGTTACTATGAAAATTTGTTTGTTAGTTGCGAGAATTATTAATTACAAATTCGAGAAAAGAGAATTATTTCTACGAGAATTGTTGATCTCTATCTCTAAAGTTAATATACGCAAAATATGTGATTCGACAAATGATATAAAAATTTCACTTCCGAACTTTGCAGCCATCTCTGTCGCTCACACGATGATTCAGTCGGTATATTTGGAATACGCATGCAGCGATCGTAGCGGCGAAAAAGAAGTTCCAATCGTTTCCGGCAAAATAAAAATGCATGCCAAATTCTTGTATCTTGTAAATAAAGTTTACCGTCTACGTAAATTTATATTCAATGAGGAAGCATGTCGATTTCGAATTAGAGTTCGAGCCGTTCGAGCATTTGCAGTATTTGCACCGGTTTCGAGGAGTTGCGAACATCGTCGAGTGAAATTCAAAGAATTAAAACAACAATAATCGAAACAGTGGCTTCTACGCGTGAAAAAAAGTCTGTTTACGGTATCAATTAAAAATGACATCTTCGATAAGTGCAATGGATAGTTTGGGCGCTGCGGTGAATTCTAATATAATTCCAAATCAAGAATATCTTTTGCAAGGATCTGTATTGGACAGCGCGGTAGAAATATTATTGCACCGGTTACGAGGATTGTGCGACAACGTTGACAGCGGTCCTGAGACTTTTCATGACCACGAGATGTGCTTCAGCATAAGGAGGTTAATAACATTTTACACGTCTCATAAAAATTCTTTAAAATTAATTCAAAAGAAATAAATTTTTATTGAAAATTATTTTTTAGAGCTCCACCGCCTGAACAACCGTTGTTGTTGCGAGTACGACGAGCTCTGGATTGCCAGGACATGCCTTGGCAATTGCGGTACATTGGACAACCAGAATTGGGTGACAAAACACGGCCAACAATTGTTCGAACGAGTATCGACATCGCAACCAGCAATACAGTTGTCGAATTTCTCACTGAATTGGGCTGTAGACTCGACTTTGAATATATTGTCAGAGGTTATATGTTCCGCAAGGGGAGAATGAAAGTCACTGTCTCAAAAATCTTCAAAATGATTCCAGGAAAATTGCCTGAGAGCGTGGAAGCAATTTCTCAGAGTTATTTAGTTGAATTAAGCGTTTTAGCTCCTAGTGGCCAAGATGCCATTGCCGAAGACATGAGGATATTTGCTGAGCAACTTAGACCTCTTGTACAACTTGACAAAATCGATTACAAGAGACTGGCTCATTAGTTGTAATAAACATGAAAATAGAAATAAGACTTTATAATTATTTATGTAAAAATGTATTGGAAAAAGTGCGTCTAAAATGTGTGGTTCCAAAATTTTCTTGGGCCTGCCACTATAATAATAAATGGATTATTTCGCTTTTTGTAAAGTACCCCTCGAAATTTATTTTTTTGACAGATTCACGGTAGATTTCGTTGTTATCGGGGAAGAGAGCAACAAAATGTTGCTCTCAGGGCTAACTCAGGGGAGGTAAATAGGTGAATGTTTGCATTGTCTACAGATATTCAAGTTCGTGTATTTTGCTCACATGGTCAACTTGGATAATAAAAGTGTTCATTTTATTCATTTTCGTCACAATTCTACATGATATAAATTTTGTTTGAAAAGAAGTTATAAACGTCGCACTTTGAAAGCCTCCTGACATGTAGATGTCTCTTCTCGACATTTCTGACGAACTTACTGAAAAAAAAAACACTTTCTGGTAACTGTTTTCTTCATGGTATAGAGATTTTGTCGGGTAAAAGTAATCAAGCGAAACTCGGTCAACTTCATGGAACATTACTTTTTTTTACATCAATCTTGCTCACACATGAACATTGGACACCGTTGTAACAAATTCAGAAACAGAATATTCGCATGAAAAAAAAATGATAAAACGTTGAATTTGGTTAGTGAAATTAGTAGTGGGGATGGCGACTTTTATTTTTTCGTGTCTGGGAACAATATTATAGTACAGTGAAAGCTTGTAATAAAAATCGGTATGGATGTCAAAACGAGCGTAATTAGTGTCCATGCTTTTGTTTACGTGTAGTTCGCGTACGACAATCAAATGGAAGATCGTGTGTGAAATTCTTGTTTATTAAACACATGCTGCGTATGTGATAATGTAAACAGACGAAAGTAATAAAGTTGTTTGAGTAGCGTCCCGATTGTCACCGGTCATCCAAATTGCTGGGTCGTCTGCAAGATCGCAGGAAAATTTTGGAACGCAAGGTAATTAGGGTACGTAACGAAACGTCAAAAATAATTATCGAACAATATTGCGACTGTCGTTAAAAATAGGTTATCAGATAATTACTCTCCTTGAAACTAATACTATGCTTGAAACACGTGCCAATTAACTTTTTCATTTGGCAACAACGATTTGTACTATGACGTCGTCAATGTTTACTGTTTATCGAAATTAAAAACATTGCAACATTGGATGTACTTCGTATCAATTCCAATGTCAAACCAAATAAATAAAGCACGTCGTAGCCGCGATGTTTACGGATAAAAAAAAATGGACGACAATCGAATAACAAAGAAATGAGGAATTGAACGATTTTTCGGATATACTTTGAAATAAATGCCGTAAATATTACTCATGATGAAACATGTTTTAAAATGAAGTCATACCGTGGAATATTTTTGAAAAAATAACGAACTTTAAATTTATTTGTATAGTGTTTATTTGATTTTGTAATTATTTTAAATGAAGAGTTCTATTTATTAAACTTCTTAAATTTCTGTTACATCTAATAAATTCACAAATTCTAAACAAAGTTTGTTCACTAATGTACACCAAATTATTTGCAGGCTGGCTGTAAGACCTTTCAAACTCAGTTCTGAGCAAAAAAAAACAACAAAAACTGAGGCTACAAACAAAATATTGGAAGAAACTCTCGATGCAGAAGTGTAAAGCAATAAAAAATGAAATACGATTAATGGGGAACATTACATTTATGATAATTCAAGTTCGATAATGAAATTCACAAAAAAACGGAGGAAATAATGAATGGTGCAAAGTCAGCACCACTATCAATGCCCTGAGGTGCATCAAACAGTTTAACAATAATGACCTAATTGCTGATATATTAAACTAGAATCTCAAATCACTCCTGGAAACATGGCGCAAAGCATACAGAGTTCAAAATATCCACTGCACAGCTGCGTATTCCACGGTGATATCAAAACGCTTATTGCTATCCTGAAGAATCACGATATTGCTGAAAAAGACAAACACGGTGCGTACAGAACCTTTCCATTTTTATTCTCGTTAAAAGCCCTGGTCATTGTTACCATGAGTCTTTGAATTTCACGCCACTTGCCCATAGATCTTAAAGGAATTGATACATTTTATTGAAACGTAAAACAACTCTTGACTGAAAAAAAAATTCAATGTCTCGGGTCTGTGTCAAAATGACCCAATGGTAGTAACTCTAAGCTTGATTCAATTTATTCAATTTTATTTATTCAATCGAATTTATTCAATTCAATTCATTCAATTCGATTTATTAATTGATTTAATCACATTTCTCTTTTTTATTTCTTCGAAATTGTATTTTTAGTATTACTCTGAATTTTTGTACTGCTTATTTATAGTTATTATTCATATATTACAGGAAACACACCGTTACATCTAGCTGTGATGTTGGGAAGGAAAGGTATTTTGTAAATTTTGTACATTAATGCTTTTTTATTGCGGTTCTAAATAATGATACTTAATTGTTTGTTTTTTTACTCTATTCTTCTGTCCTTTCACCTACATTGACTAATACAGCTATTTTTCCTTAATTTTTTACTGGTAATCTTTACAAATTTCAATCGTACAGGAGTTAATAAAAAAAAAAATTATCTGTAGGTTGTATTGAATTACTACTGGCTCATGGAGCACCTGTGAAGGTGAAAAATCTTGCAGGCTGGAGCCCGTTGGCTGAAGCTATAAGCTATGGCCACAGGCCAACTAGTGAGTAACGCACAAAATATTGTTCAAATTAAAATATCATTAATTTGGCATTTTTTAATAAATTGAATGATATCGTTTATCGTACTATGATTTTGTTGCAGTTTTATTATTAGTGAAAAAATTGAAGCAACAAGCAAGAGAACAGATGGAAGAAAGGAGACCAAATTTAGTATCTGCGTTACGTCAAATGGGCGATTTTTATATGGAACTCAAATGGGATTTTCAGAGTTGGGGTAAATTAAGTTATTCAACAATTGGAATTGTATTAAAAATCATTATTTTTATTGTCATAGTAATTGTTGTTTTTTTTTCTCAAGTTCCTCTCGTATCTAGAATCCTCCCTTCAGATATATGCAAAATCCATAAAAGCGGCGCGTCAATAAGGATGGATACAACCCTCGTTGACTTTAACGACATGCGATGGGAAAGGGGTGACATATCCTTCATTTTTAATGGAGACCAAAAGCCTAGTAAATCGCTTACCGTTCTTGATAATAAGGCCAAACTCTTTCAAAGGGTTCGATACGAAGTAAGTAACTTATATGTTTTTTCTCATAATTCCAATCCTATTCTTCCAACTTATGTCAAAGATATTTAATTTATTAATTTGGATCACTTGATGAATAATTATTTCCTCGATATTGATAAAGTTGTATTTCAATTAATTTTAGGAGACTGAACTGGAGATTGAAGATGAAGTCGATATTCTCATGTCCAGTGATATCATGGCAGCTCAAATGTCGACCAAGGGTATTACATTTTCTCGAGCTCAAACTGGATGGATCTTTCGAGAAGACAAAAAGGTCAGAAACTATTGAAATATATATTTTTTCAAAAAATAGACCATAAAGTTGTAATGTACAGCTTGAAGTAAAAATTATTTGTAATTCTAACATTAGCACTAAAAATATTTGGTCCAAAGTGAATTATTGCATCGTAAATTCAATGTCTTCTGTAAAATTCACTTTTAAGTAAATTGATTTTTCTTTGATACAGGAAATGGTTGGACCCTTCAATGCTGATTTTTACCAAATAAACGGGATGGTATTGGAGAGCAGAAAACGGCGAGAACATTTAAGCGAAGAAGATCTACAAAAAAATAAAGCCATTATGGAGTCCCTGACAAAAGGAAGTTCGCAAGGGTTTGCGAATGGCGAGGTTTGTAAAAGTGTATGAAATCAAATGAATAAAATCAGTTTTTTAGATTTTTTAGACACCAACAAAAAAAAGTAACAACTGGTTTTCGGATTCAAATCAAATTGGATATATTTATTATTTGCGGACTTTGTTGAGTAGCCAATAATTTGTTTATATCAAATTGTAACCGAATGAACTGAACAATATTTCGTATTTTTGTCTCGTAGCCTCCGATGAGACGAGTTTCTTTAAATCCTCCGCCCGATGCTCACATATCGTGGGAAGAATATTTGGAAGCTCCGGTAGGAGAAAGTCCGTTGTTGGGTCGAAGTCTTGTGTACAAGGAAAGTAGTAAATCTTTCAAAGCGACAGTAGCCATGAGTATGGATTTTCCATTGACTGTCGACATGCTTCTAAACGTTTTGGAAGTAACGGCACCGTTTAAACACTTCAGTAAACTTCGACAGTTCGTTCTCATGAAATTGCCTCCGGGATTTCCCGTCAAAATCGACATCCCCATTTTGCCTACGGTCACCGCCAAGATAACCTTCCAGGAATTTGCATTTAGAAATGATATAAACTCGGAACTCTTTCAAGTGCCCTTGGATTACTTCGAAGATCCAATGAGGTGAGTGAAAATATTGCTACCTCTAATATCTTTTTCCATTTAAACTAAATTTTTCCTTGCATTCAGTTGAATTCGAACAACTTTTCAATACAAAATCAGCGGCTGTAATAAAGTAAAAAAATTATGAAAACACGATACAAAATCATAAAAACTATTGATCAACATCCTTCTTGAATTCCGTGAGCGTTAAATATTTATTTACGAGGAATGTATTTTTATACATTTTTTCAATTCATTGGTCTTTGTGATTTTTCCGCATACGTAATTTGCAAGAGTCTACATTTTTCCCATACAAGTCTCTTTATTGTTAGAAACTAGAAGATTCTCACGGTTGTGCTATTCTTTATCTCTGTCCGAACGATTTTACGACCAAAAAGTTATAGACTTCGTTGGTTGTTAGTAAAACTATAAATGAAAAGAATGAGTCATGTAGGATTTAGAAATTTTTACTATTTCGTTAATTCGGTATTGTGGTTGCGTTGGTATTAAACGAAAAATGATTTCCCACAGATTCCCAGACTTATGACGCTTCGATACCCTAATAAAAACTGAGAAGAAAGATCGAAGTATTTGGGAACTGATATGGATATTTATGGTCTGGCTGGTGCTGCTGAAATGTTTGTTCGAGGTTTGCCACGAAAGTAACAATTTCAGGCACTGTGTCAAATTGATGGAGCAAATATGAGTGATGGAACAAACGGTTGACACGAGTGTCGTAAATTGGACTTGTATTGAGGGAGTGATATGGACGTGAGTGATGATGACGTTGATTTTTAAAAAATTCGTCCGTATTCGATGTGCTAAATAAATTATTAGCAGATACCAAATCGAAAAATCTCTGCTGGTTGTAAAAAAAAAAAAAACAAACAAACAAGAAGAGAGGTGTAAAATGCATACAATAAACATTCACAAATTCATTGCCCAAAAGTTTCTGAAAAAAATGCCGCGGAATATGCAATTTTCTTTAAAGACAACCGAAAAAACATTAAAGATCTCAAAATCGTTAAGATTCATCCAAAATTGTATTCCTTGAAAGTGAGATGAGAAAAATGAATGACAAGTAGTATTATTCTGGCGCAATTTAGAAGGAAGAACACAAATCACATTTCAATGACTTCGTTATAAACTGATGTCTTTTTTCCTCTTTATTTCGTCGTACTTGATAAAAGTATAGATAAAATAGATATTCATTTGCTACAAAAGCTGGGATTTAGATTTATTATATTATGTCTTATTGAAATAAGAATCCATGATTTCAACATTATAAATTATTTTATCCCTCGATCGTGTACAAACACTCCAAGGATCTATTTTCTGTCCATGGATACATCAAACGTTTTAATCACTGTACAATTAGTATTTGTTCTACTCTAAAAAAACTATTGGACATAAGAGAAAAAGTGAAATAAACAAACATTCACATGTAGCCCGATAGTTTATTATTGTTTCTCTGCCCTCGTAATGTTTTTTTAAATATACAAAACGCTAATTAATCCAGAAATCACACTTCGATCACAACAATAATTAGCAATAAATTGATGCATTTTTGGAAATCGGATTGAAAAATTGAAGCGGTATTAATTTTCGTTACGTTTATTCTTTTTTAAACATTTAAAACATAGTCTTGGCTATTTATATTTTTTGACATTTATATAACACAAAAATAGTAACTTTTTCCAGATTTCAAGTTGAGCAGGACATGTTTCTGATTGTTTTTCCGAAAATTTCGATGAGGAATATAATTATGCGGTGGTAAAAATGTCCAAATACTTGATCATTATTTTCACTTTATTTATATCGTCGGTGTTAAGAAATCCAATGGTGGATAACTTTTCTTTTCGATCCTGGTTTTGAGATATATATTTTTCTATACTTTGGTCGATCCCTCACGATTATTATGTCCAAGGGAGATCTTCTGTCACGTAACACGTCGCCAATTTTTTCTTGAAGATTTGACGTGTTACATCTTTTTGATAATATTCCCAAAATAATAAGGAATAAAATCAACGTAGTGTGTCGCATTGTTATGATCGATTCACGATGTTTTTCACAATTTTAATAATTATTGACCAAGTTTGGATATTTATATCACAAATACTAATGTTACTCAAATATTAGTGTAGGACTCAAATATTGTGACTAAATGTGGTCAATGTAACTCGGAAAATTATTCAAGCTTCAAAATATACCAGGAAGTTATACAATATTTTTCTAATCGTTTCCTGGGCTATAAAGCACTCTTATAAGTACAGTTAAATTTGAGGTTTGCTGATTGTGCAGAACGTTAATGACCAACAGTTTTGCCTGAACTTAATACTGCAAACGTTCGACAAAGCTCGTAAATTTTTATATATTCTTTTTCAAGTATGAAAATATTTCTCAATGCCTGAAAAAGTTTTTTTCAGGACGAAAAAACAATTGAGAAAACTACAGCTAAGTTTGAAAATTGAAAACATATTTTTCAATGATTTTAGAAGAAAATTCTATTTGCAAATATTTTTTCAGTATTACTAGGTTTATGCGCTGCCTAGAGCTTCAGAGATATTCAAAAGTTTTATGGAAATAGTCAAAATATCGATTTTTTTTAGAAAACAATTTTGAGTCCCTCAAAAATAATTTTGAAAGCCGAAAAACGTTGTAACTACTAAAAAGAGCCTAAAGAATTCATCAGTCACATTAGGAAACTTATGAATTTTCGTCGATAAATAATTTATTTTGAAACAAAAAAAATCGAACGTAGGTGTGAAACTTGAAAAATAATTTCTATAAAACCAACATTGAACAAACGGAATATTTCGCCCTGAAAAATTAATAATAGAGCGGAAATGCGGATAGAATATCATTTTAGCGCCATCTGACGCATGAATGCAGAAGCTTCGTTCCCGTTGATTGACGAGCAGACTACAGACTGCCTCTCGATCAAAATGTTCTATGGTTTAACCCCGACACTTGGAAGCACGTTGACGAGAGAAAGCAGCGTTGGCCAAGGTGGTGCAAGTTGTACACCATATCGTTTTTTTTTTAAATAATATAGTTAACAATATGTCAAAGTCTAAGGAAAATATATCCGAGGTGACGGAAAAATTGGGAGATGTTGAGATTGAGGAAACGGTAAAGAAATTGTCTCACAAGGAGAAGAAAAAGTTGAAGAAACAGCAGGAGTACGAGAAAACGGTCGAACGTATGACCAAGACTGGTGGTCAGGGACATAGTGAATTGGAATCAAATTTTACAGTTTCCCAAAGTCTTGCACAGAACCGTGGTACACAACAGCTGGATAATGCAGTCGATATCAAAGTCGAAAATTTTAGTATTGCCGCTAAGGGTAAAGAATTGTTTACGAATGCAAGTTTACTCATTGCCCAAGGTAGACGATACGGTCTAGTCGGACCCAACGGGTGAGTAATAATTTTTTTGATTTTACATAGTGATAGAGTTCATTTTTTCCAATCTTTAATTCCTGTTTAGTTTCCAATTTTGAGTGAATCATAATTTGAATTAAGCATTCAGGGACTATTAAGGATCATTGAAATAAAGAAAAATATTTAAAAATTCATACTTTTTGAAATTTATTTTTTATAATAGATTAAATTATAAAATTATACACTAGCCATAGAAAAATTTTGATTTTCATTACGATTTACCTTCCATATATTCCAAAGATGCTCAAGAATTAAACGGAAAATGATTGGGAAAAAATTCCAATTCAAAACTTTGCTCACAAACATCAATTTGTTCATAAATTTCTGAATTTTTTTCTTCTTTCATTCTCAGTCATGGAAAAACAACTTTGTTGCGTCACATTGCCAAAAGAGCATTTGCAATCCCTCCAAATATTGATGTCCTATATTGCGAACAAGAAGTTGTTGCTGATGAAACGCCAGCAGTTGAAGTTGTACTCAATGCTGATGTTAAATGTAAAGAACTTCAGAACGAGTGCAAAAAATTGGAAGAGAAAGCGGAACAAGGAGATGAATCGGTTCAAGCAAGATTGCAGGAGGTAATGTGTTACAGATTATTTTGAACAAATCTCAAAAAAAACGTTCATGCTTCATATTGGAAAATATTTGAGTCATGGTTTTTTTTGCACTGACCTAAAAATCAATCAAACATAGAAATCCTGAATATATGATGGACTCGATTTTTTCTATAATTTTTTTTAACATTATTTTGACATTTGTATTTGATTTTTATTGAAAAAATAAATCAGTGAAATGATGGAATTTTATGGATACGTAGTATGTTAATAAAATGTATTGCTTTTGAAAACGAAGTTTCCTGAAATTACCGAAAATAAATGTTTAGGTATACGATGAGCTGAAAGCGATTGGTGCGGATTCTGCGGAGCCTAGAGCACGTCGAATTTTGGCTGGTCTTGGGTTTAGTAGATCGATGCAAAACCGAGCAACGAATCATTTTTCGGGTGGTTGGAGGATGCGAGTTTCTTTGGCAAGAGCTTTGTTCGTCGAGCCGACTTTATTGTTATTGGACGAGCCGACAAATCATTTGGATCTAAACGCTGTTATTTGGTTGGACAATTATCTCCAAGCTTGGAAAAAAACTTTACTCATAGTTTCTCACGACCAGAGCTTTTTGGACAACGTGTGCACTGACATTATTCATTTGGATCAGTTCAAGCTGTTCTATTACAAAGGCAATTACAGCATGTTTAAGAAAATGTACGTTCAAAAGAGGAAAGAAATGATTAAAGCTTACGAGAAGCAAGAGAAACGAATAAAAGACATGAAAGCCTCTGGTCAGAGCAAAAAATCTGCTGAGAAAAAGCAGAAGGAAGTGCTGACGAGAAAACAAGAAAAAAATAAGACAAAATTGCAGAAAAATGAGGACGAAACTGGACCACAAGAGTTGTTGGCAAGACCACGAGAATATATCGTTAAATTTAGCTTTCCTGATCCACCGCCTTTACAACCACCCATTCTCGGTCTTCATAGTACGTTTTATTCTCAATTAACATTTTGTTAAATAAATAGTATAGTTCTTGATATAAATTTATATTTTGACGTATTTCAGACGTTACGTTTGCTTACGAGGGTCAAAAACCGTTGTTGATCAATGTTGACTTTGGTATCGATTTGAACTCACGAGTTGCCATCGTTGGTCCCAATGGTGTTGGAAAATCTACATTCTTGAAATTACTCACTGGTGATCTTAGCCCGAATTCCGGAGATCTTATTAGAAATCATCGATTGGTAAGTTTTTTATTCAAGAAATGATTTATCTCTAAAAATATTTGAAGTCTGCTTTTCAGTATTTTTAACATGTGAGTATTTAGAGAACCATCACATTTTTACGGAGTTTCGGTATTTCATAATTCAACGAAAACATGTTGTTTATTTCTTTTTTCAATAATTATTCCTCATAAATATTAACAATTTCTTAATTCAAAAAACAATTTTCAGTTTTCAAAAAATTGAGTACAATTGAAACAAGACGGACGAAGTTGACGTGTAGTTTCAAAAGTCAGTAAATTTGATCCCCACACAAGGAAAAACTGTTAATTTGTTCAATAACTTTTAAATATTTTCCGAGAACGATTATGGCATTAAAAATTCAAAGAATGGGAAACAAAAGTAAAGTAATGAAAATTTGAAAATTCCAGAGAATCGGCAGGTTCGATCAACATTCAGGAGAACATTTGACGGCCGAAGAGACGCCTTCGGAGTATCTAATGCGTTTGTTCGATCTGCAATACGAAAAAGCTAGAAAGCAATTGGGAACTTTCGGTCTGAGTTCGCACGCTCATACGATACAAATGAAAGATTTATCGGGTGGGCAAAAGGCTCGTGTTGCCCTCGCTGAATTATGTCTGAACGCACCGGACGTGGTGATACTTGACGAGCCGACGAACAATCTGGATATCGAATCGATCGATGCGCTTGCCGATGCAATAAACGATTACAAAGGCGGCGTTATAATAGTATCTCACGACGAGCGCCTTATTAGGGACACCGCGTGTTGCCTTTACGTCATTGAGAATCAAACGATCAACGAGATTGACGGTGACTTCGACGATTACAGGAAAGAGCTTCTCGAGAGTTTGGGTGAGATAATAAACAACCCAAGCATAGCTGCGAACGCTGCGGTTGAACAATGACGAAATCGAGGACTCTAGATATTTGTCGAAAACGAAAGAAAAAAAAACAAGAATAAATAATAAATAAAAATCAGCGAAACGAAATAACGATAAAGAAATAAATTATATAGTTCTATAAAACGAGAATAATTGAAACTTCGTGTTTGTTTTTTCTTTGTGAAATAAATAAAAAAATTCTTTATAAGCATTTTTTTTTTGTTTAAAATAAGAAATCGTAGTGCATTGTAGTATGGAACGTTGAAGGTGGAAGAGAAAGCGATTAAATGTTTCTCGTTAATGACGAGAATTCATCGTAATTGGAAAAAGCTCCATGTTTGGTTTGCTTGTGGCGGCTTTGAACGTGAATTTCTGCGCGTTTTCCTTCGCAACGAAAACGAGGGAGTCACGTATAGGCAGCGAGAAAAAAGTAGGCGAACCAGGTTTCGAAATGTTTCCATTTCGAGTGGGAAATATAATTGCATGTGTTACGATTTGTTTTTCTTGTTCATTTGGCTTCTTAAATAATGTTGAGGGTGGAATTCAAATTCTGCGTTACGTAAAATTAACGCGGCAATCATATAATTTTGAATTTTTTTCTTATCTCCCCGTTCCCTTGTTCACGCCCATTTTCCGTACTGATTGAGCACCTTAAAAATTGGCGAAAACGCCTACGCCGTGAGATTAGGCGTTTTAGTTGTTGCGCTCGCCATCATATCAGTGCACAGTGGCGCTCCAATCACTCTGGCGCGCCGCTCTTGCCTGCTTGCCAAAAAGGGCCCGAGAGAGAGCTCCTCCAAGAGCGGAGAGAGGTGCGCGACGTGTGAGATGAAGTTCTCCGTGTGATCGTGAAAATTGTCAAGTAATAAAAAAAAGAAAGAAAGTCGAGGCAATAAGAAAAAAGAAAGATCAAAAAATTCACCGAGTGTCGCGTGGTTTGTTCGTGTTCGGCGGTTTTCGCGGCGTTGACAAATGTCCGACGAGGTAACGAGGATGTCGAGCACCCTCGAGAACAAGATACTCAATCTTCAGGAACGCCTGAGGGCGGAGAAGGAATCCCGAGACAGAGATCGACAGGGTAATGATATCGTGTCAGGAACTGCTGCTCTTCAACCGTCATCCTCGGCACCGACCTCTAGTCCCGTTGCACGAAGACCTCGACAACGTGAGTAACATTTTTTCTTACAACTTACAATTTTTCTCTAAAAACTCTAAGGAATATTAAAAAAACAACATAACCACTGTTTTCTAGAGTAATGTGAAGTGTTATTAGGAAAAAGTGACAGTATGAAATTCGCAAATACAGGTTATGTTGTTCTTGCCTTATTTATTTATTACGCCATCGCTTTTTTTTAAAGCTCCAACCCCATTTTTCCGCGATACACAAAATTTGGAAATGTTTTCATATATTTCGTCTCTGCTTTTTCTTCCGTATTACCCCCAGATATTTTTGTGTAGTTCGATCGAAAACTCGTCCTTGTAAATGAAATTTATTGAGTTTTAGAAATTAGCAGTGACTTTTTCTAATTTCATTGACGTTTTAGTAATCGTTCGTGAAAATACGATTTTGAAGGATTTATTTACAATATTCTATGAAGTATTAGTCTGTATTATTCCATTGACAATTAATGTCATTGAAAGAAACAAATTTATGTTTTAATATAAACTTGTTATGGTTAGATCAGACCTATATATTGTCATGATTATTTAATTGAATAATAAAAAGATAATCCTTAATATGTAGGTCAAATTAAAAAAACATAAAACATACATTTATCGGACAAATATCAACATTATTTCACTAATAGAAAAAACAAATAAAATTTCATTTACAGTCCTTTTTTTATTTGAAAATGTATCATGTTTCACAAAGATGAAAAAAAAATATTAAATTTTATATTCGTGAAGTAGAAATAATGCCTTTGTTGGTAAAATAGCATTTCCACATGCTTATTTTTGATGATCAAGGAAAACAAGAGTTGTTACATTTGATTGCATCTAGAAAATAAATGTCTCTATTTTGTAAATAAATTTACAAATAAAACTGAACTTAATGAAATTTCATTTGCCTAATGATTAGTCGGTGACATGGGAACTCCGACGAGGCCAAAGAGGCAGTTGGATTTGCCGGTACTGCAGATGATGCCACCAAAGGCTCATAACGGTGAATTTGAGTCAAAGCTGCAGGAGATAATGAAACAAAATGGGATATTAAATATCAATGGTCAAAAGTATCAAACGGACATGAAAGATTTAGAGCATCTTGGTGAATTGGGCAATGGGACTTGTGGACATGTAGTGAAGATGCGTCACAAACCTAGTGGAGTTGTCATTGCCGTCAAACAAATGAGAAGATCGGGTAACGCTGAGGAAAATAAAAGGATAATTATGGATCTGGATGTTGTTCTGAAATCTCACGACTGTCCGTACATAGTACAGTGCCTGGGTTGCTTCATAACTGAATCCGACGTATGGATATGCATGGAACTCATGGCTACGTGCCTTGACAAACTCCTGAAAAAATGCCGTCAGGCTATACCCGAAGATTTTTTAGGCAAAGTTACTGTAGCAGTGAGTACAATTTATAAGTAAATTAATGATAATGAAAATTATTATCTTTAAAAACTCTTCTGAAGTCTATCAACTTATTAGTCACGGTGGATTGAAATCATTATTATTTCATGATTTCTTTTAATTCATAACAATCAAAACTTTCCTGTTCAAGGATCGTTATTATAATTGTAATCAACATTTCTTCATTACACTGTAGAAGAAATGGAGTAATAATTATTTTAAAAACTTCTAAATCATAAAGTATAAGAATTGTAGTTATTGATTTTTTTTTATAATTAATTAATTAATGATGATTCATTCTCTTCCTCAAATAGACCGTGAAAGCGTTGTCGTACCTGAAAGAGAAGCACGGGGTAATACATAGGGACGTTAAACCTAGTAATATACTTTTGGACGAAATGGGAGGTGTTAAATTATGCGACTTTGGTATATCCGGACGCTTGGTCGACAGTAAAGCGAAAACAAGAAGTGCTGGTTGTGCGGCATATATGGCGGTAATTTCATCACTTTTAATCATTTTTTTCGTATTATCTTCGATCTCTTACGCATTATCAATGACCTGTTATCAATATTAATTTTTGTCTATTCATTATCGTGTATTATTATCTTTTATCAATTGTGAATTATGTTCCTGATTCTAAACCAATTTACCAATTTCATTGATTAACTTCAATTCATTAAGTACGTTTGTTTAATTGAAATTTCATGCTTAATCGTTGAATCCTTTAGATTTAGCCTTTTACTTAAAAGAAATAAAGAAATCTTGACGATGCTTTCGTTGAAAATATTCAATTACATTATTTCTAATGTTAATTGATAAATTTCACATATTACCGATTGTTATTCTCTAGTGAAACAATAAACAGTAAGATTTTGATTCTGTGCACAGCCCGAGAGAATAGATCCACCTGATCCAACGAAACCAGACTACGATATAAGAGCAGATGTTTGGAGTTTGGGTATTACTTTGGTTGAATTAGCCACCGGTGTATTTCCCTATCGAGACTGCAAGACTGATTTCGAAGTAAGAATCCATGATTTCATAAAAACATGAAAAAATTTAGTCATTTTCCACGCATTAAAAGCACTAATTTTCAATATTAATAACGCTAAATAGTCGCTAATAAATTCTTTGAATGAAGTAGTCGTTAACAAAAACGAAACAATTATTTTTTGCTGTGGGAATGATGTTTTTCAAATGTTTCAGAACATTTATAAAACTTTCTTTCTCTGTGGTATTTCATTCCAAAAGTCGTAAAAAATTGTTATAAAATAGAATTTGTGAATATTTCGTTCGAAAAAGACTCGTTTCGTTGTTTAGAAGAATTCAAGTAATCGGACGAATGGTTTAGTTAATGTGGCACTTTGAAAAAAAAAAATGAAGACGTCCAACAAAAAATTCAGAACAAGAATTTTCACGAAACCAGAGAAATTCATGTTCCTTGAGCCACAAAGTCTCTTATTATTAATTGAAAATAAATGATCATAGCGTGAACGTTTTTCATTACATTATTTGAACACTTGAAAGATAAAGTTCGATAATTTTTCAGGTCCTGAGTAGGGTAGTACAAGACGATCCTCCTGCCTTGCCACAGGATGCGATATTCTCGAAAGAGTTCCGTGGTTTTGTAACGTGCTGTCTGACAAAAAATTATAAACATCGGCCTAAGTATCACAAGCTAATGGAACATTCGTTTATACGAAAGTACGATTCGCCGCAGGACGAGACTTCTCCAAATTCCTCATCTTTGCCCACTTCCGGTTGTCAATGGTTCGGTAGAGTAATGCAACAACTTGAGCCGAGGTTGGTACTCTTTTGTTGATTATGATTATTATAACCGTTAGGTTATCGGTTCCACGTAAATAACTTTTGATTAGAAAAGGAAGATAAAAATTTGATGTAAGATTATAGTGCACTTTTATTCATAATTTATTACGAAAAAAAGAAAATAACTTTGAACTGCAATGCCTCAGAAGAAGCAAAATCGATAACACGATTGAGCTGATTCGCATAAATGGTAATTCTTTTTTTTTATTATTTCAACTTCGTGTAAAACGGCATGATATATTTCTGACTAATATCAGTAATGTTTGGTTTGGTTTGAAAATAACCGGGTATTATTTTATCCGTCGATATGAACCGCACTCGTATAAACAGGAGTTGTTTGTCAACTCGACCAAATTGTGGCCTTCACTTTCTAAAATTTTTCCTATAAGTTTTTTTTCTAACGATAAAATAAGTTTCGTTGTTATTACGTTTGTTTTTCTTTTTCATTTAGTCAAAAATTTGATAGAAAACCGAAGGTATTTTTTCTTCAATTTTGGGACGAGGTGGCGAGGAACGTCTGACAAATATAGAAACGTTGTTAACGCATTTCTAATTTCTGCCTAGATTATTTACCACTAGGATGAACAGGATAAATTTTTTGTAAAGTCTGATTTTTGAATGTTTAATTTTTCAATAAATCAAACTAGAATGATTATTTGATCATTTTGTCGATCTCAATGGTTGGCAATTAACATTCTGAATCGCCAAAATTGGATCGCGAACATTGTAAAAGTTTATCAATATTTCGTTTTTGTTTTTTGTTTTCTATGCACACGAATACAATTGGAAGAAATAATAATAATCAATTTAGGAATACAAGCGATGACAAAAACAAAAACAAAGTCACACTCGTAAATGAGAATTAAAAGTTTGCGTGCGTGTTGAATTGTGTTGCAGCGTTGAGCTTGAGGGAGGCAGCGCAGCGTAGCATATTCCCTCTCTCTGTCCCTCACCCTTAAGTCTACCCATGCTCCACAACACGTCCTAACGAAATTGCCCGGAAAAGAAAAAAAGAAAGGAATCGATGAACAAAAAAAATCTACTTGACAAAGCCAAAAAAAGAAACGGAAAAAAGAAATCTGAAACCCCAAAAGAACAAACATCCCCCTGACAAATCTATCCGATTTTCATTTCGAGTTGTTTGGTTTGTGCACGCGCCTGTTACACACCCCACCCTTCAACCCCCACTCATGGTAAGCATTCTTTTTATTTTATTTAAAATACTCATTTTGCAATATTATTTCAAACGTTTTTTTTTTTTTTTTTTTTTTTTATTATTATTCATTTGATTTTTTGACGTTTTTTTTCGTTGCGTTTTTCTCACGCAAACAACCGATGACTCACCGGTTACGTGGGGTGCGTAAAATCATTGTGGGCTGTGGAAATTTTTGGAGCCAAGTATTTCCTCGAGGAAAACAAAATGTTTCATTAATTTTCATTATTTTGATGAGCTTTTTATTCGGAAACCAACGGTATCATTATTTGATTTGCAATTTTTATTTTCTCGTTTTGTTCGGCACAGGCTTGGAAAATTAGGTTTTATATCTATCGTACATTGTACCCTCGTAGAAAAAAAAAACATTCAACACTCCCCTGTTTCTGTATCTTTTTCTACATCTAAATTTCCCTCTCTTTTTCTCTCTCTCTTTCTCTCTCTCACACACACTTTCTTGTTGTCTCTGTTTCTGTCCAGTTTTATGTCGCATGAAATGATAATTAACAACTCTCTAACTTCATCTAACTCTAAGTTAAAATGTGTGTTAGCTACTCACCAGGTGCGCGACGGACGAAAGCTAAATTGGCCGCGAGGATTTAGCTCCACGTTCCGGAGAGTCAACGATGAAAACAAATATTTTAAAAATAAAATAAAATAAAAATAAACTCGTAATTTTAAGGAAAATGTAAAAGATTGAGAGTTTCGTTGATTTTGTCACTCCAGCGTAATACGATTCAGTTTCAGGTTGACGGGTGGGCAGCAATCGCAGCAAAATACACACCAACAACAACAACAACAACAACAACAACTACAACAACAACAACAACAGCAACAAAATCAGCCTCGAGGTCACGTGTCATTGAGACAAACGGCACATTTGAGATCTCATTCGGAAGTACCAGCTTTTATGAAGAGCAACGCGACCAAAGAACAACAATGCAATACATCGACGAATTTTCTCGGTTTTCATCAACGCTCAAGCAGCGAGAACGGCGCTAATTACGTGCCGTATAGTCCTTACGCGATGAAGCGAAAGGAAATCGTTATATCGAGGCCTTTCTCGCCACCGGTTAATCCCGTTGAAACGGAACCGGCTACGTGCCTTCAATCGAGGCCTTTTTCACCCTGGAGACAACAGCAACACCAACAACAACAACAACAACAACAACAACAACAACAACAACAACAACAACAACAAAAATCATATGTTGAGCAAATGAGCAGGGAATACGCTTCAAAAAGATGCTCCTCCAATGGACAAGCTTATGTCGACGGACGTTCCTATTCGCCTTATCGACACGAAAATATCAATTCCGGAGATACAATCGAGGTCAGATCGTATTCACCGTATCACGGACGTTTCGAAGAACGACGGGATAACAGCGGTGACAGATGGCAAAATGTTTCACGCTCTCTAAGCCCCTTTACCAGAGATTATTCTCCATGGCGGAGAGAAAACGTTGATCCACCTGGGGTTGTTCAACCGGACGTAGAAAGCGGCAGATATTCACCTTTTGTTCAATATAGACTTGGACAACTTCCTCCCGCACCACAGACACACCCACCATCTCAAGATATTTATGGCAGTCCTATGATTAGCAGAAAGAGGTGAGCAATTCTTAATCCTTTGAAAAAACGTACGATTCTTTCAACATCAATTTTTGTAAATTAATCAGAAATTTTGGACGTGTTCAATGGACGCTAGACCTCGACAATCTATTTTTGTGGACGTAAACCCTACAACGGGGTCGGAAAAGGTTCCAAACCTCAATGTAGCATAAAATGTCTCTCGTAGGCGATAACAACGTGGAATTATTTATCAATCTCTCCGTTTTTTTATAACGGAGAGAATGATGTATGATAAAGTTGTATTTGGTGAACATTTAATAATGGAAACTTGATGAAACGAAAAAAGTTTTTCATTCAAAAATGATGGATTCTTTTCGACGCCGCTGTGTAGGGTTCCTGGACTGAAGAGTTCCCTCAGAAGTCATTTCTTGTTCTAGTTTTAATCTTGATACCGAATTAATTAAAAAGTCGAATCAATGTGAATTTTATTAATGAATACGTTTTTTTAAATCAGATTTCCATCCGAACCACCACCTCACGGTACCCACGGTTCGACCAGTCCTCAGTTGCTCATATCTCGTTTCGCTCATCAACTCAAACAAGATCCCCCAATAACGTCGGCTCAAAATTCGACTACTGGCAACCCCAAGGAATCGGCGAAAAAACGTTTCGCTTCGTACGTAAGACTCAGACTCGGTGGTGAAAGAGCACCATCGCCGGAACCACCACCTCGAATGAATCGTGGCGAATCTCCTCTCGCTGGAAGGAGAAACATTACCGATCAACCTTCACCATCGTTTTCACGACGGTATCTATCGATTATTAAGTATTTTCAGTGGATGAAAGGGAACCAATTTTTTTGACGTTTCCAATGTTTCAGGGAGAATATAAATCCAGTTAATCTTTTGGTTTTGTTAAAAACTCACCCATTTAATCCACATTAAGATTTTCTATCATTAATAAGAGCCAATTAAAATGACTTATGACGATAAAGGTGACGATTTTTCGTCGACATTGCGAATGAAACTAAATGATCTTTAAGAAGATTATTATGATTCCAAAGCAATTTTGAATTATTTCGTTATAAAATGTGAAATTTGAGCATATTCGTCAAGTTTTTCTTCATATCGCTTTTTTGGGTTTTTATTCGTACACTCTTAAATATGTGTTATGGCCAAGCTAACTTTTTGGAATATTTTACAGATACGTTTCGCCCTCGCCACCTCAACCGCCACCCCGTAGACTGTCGGAAAGTAATTCCGTGCCGGGTAGTCCACAGTACGTACGTGCACGTTTGCGTTACACCCCGGAACCCCAGAGAAGGCCACCGCCCCCATAACGTACGGCCAAGAATTTGGCCGATGAGAATAATTCGTATAAATGTGACATAACGTGGGTGCCATACGAAGTGACGAAATTGAGAAGCGAGGTACCGAGTAATAATCGTTCGTACGAAACTTATTTGCGACCGGAAGAAATTCCGTTTGACGAATATTTTACGAAAACGAGTATCGTCTCGACGGCAGCAACAATCACGAATAGTTCAAAACCAAAAAACCGTAATAATACTCTAGTTCCGGAGCGTCGGTTGTTCGTTACGAAACCGATATGCGCGAGCTTTCGACGTTTGCGCAGCGTAAAAAAGCTTTTGCACATTTAAACGAAGAAGATAAATAAGAAGAAGAAAAACACACAAAAAACCAAAGTGATATGCCGTGAGAAAAATTATGCAAAGGTAAAGATTTAAAAAAACAAAAATAAAAAAAAAATGAAACACGGCTTTTCGCGACCTAAATCTCTCGTTCCTCACGCCTGCGATCGGCGCAAGAATCGAAATAATCACACAATCTTCGTCGTAACGAGTCTCTATTAATATCGTCTAATTTATTATAGAAACGAAAAATATATGAAAACAAACAAAAAAAATTCGCAATACGATGCTCAACTTTTTTATATATCGCTTGTAAAGAAGATTTTGAGGAAGACGTATCTATATATTCAGTGTTCCACGTCTACTCAGTCTACGTCAGAGCCTTTCACTCAGGGATTAAAAAATTTCGTTTGGGATTACTCGTTATTGTTTCAATTTAAAAATCCATTCAATTTTCATTTTATTTGGTTCGATCAATTCGCTGATATCATTGTAATATTTTCATAAAATTAGGATCAACTTTTTTAACGTTTTTTTTCTCGAAAATACAGCAATTTCTTTGAACCAAAAATTCTGCGCCTCTAAATCGTTTATAAATTGCCCGTTTTTACAAATAAAATTTGTTTTATTTTCACGCTAAAATAATGATTAATATAACTGGAGATTTTTATCTCGCCGGAAAGTTATGAGAAAGGAAATCCCAAAAAAATTGAATGTATATTGAAGTTTTATACTTCGAATAATTTCTTTTTAATCCCAAATAAAATTGCGGAAAAAATCCGAGAGGATTCAGAGGCGAACAAAGTGTGCTTGGGTGTGAAAACGCAGCATACATTGTACGTTATAAAAGCGAGAAGAAATAATAATGGAGAACAGAGCAGTACGTTTTTTCTAAATGGCGTGTTGTGACGAGAGTACGTTTTCAAGTTTGAAAGTGCTTAACGTTTGTACTCTAGAAATTGCGCGCTGTAAACTGAGGAAGAGAGAGAGAGAAGGAAAGAGAAATAAAAATAGAGATAGAAATAGAAATAGAACTGAAAATGCGCGAAAGAGAGAAAGAGAGAGAGAGAGAGAGAGAGAAAGAGAGATGATCGTAATTAAAAAAAACCAAATTTACGGGGAGCGTCGATCGTGTGAGCCTTTAGCGCCGAGAATGCACGGGAGCCTCGTCGTGGCGCAAAGAAAAAAAAACTCGTAGACGCTAAATATATCCTCGATTGTACAATATTATTTCAATGAGAGAAAAGAAAAGAAAGAGAGAGAGAGAGAAAAAAAGTGCATCGTGGGGCTGCAAAACCGTTGTAATTATTATTTTATATTTATATATAAATATATATATTCAAAAATATATATATCCATATATATATTTATATATAAATAATTAATCATTCACAAAATAATTTCGAGTTTACAAAAAAAGCCACTCTCTCGTAATCACCTTTTTGTCGCTTATTTGACAAAAGGATCTGTTGCAATGTAAATAAACTTATATTTATACGATTCGATCTTGTCTTGTTCATTTATCCTTTTCCCTCCTTTTTTTATTTATCGATTCCCGAATGCTGGCAGTTTTTCTCCGATTACGAATTCGACGTGCGAAATTATGAATGTCTGACAATTAAATTCTCAAAAACGATAATTAAAAACTCTAACGTCAATGTTCGCTTGACCTTTACTTATTCAGCAGAACAGTTGTCGAAAATTTTATTGCAACTGTCAGAATCAACATTGAACCACGACATATGAAATCGTAACACAATGTTAATTGCTTTTTCGGTAACTGCGGGATCTCGCTTGCTCCTTCTTGCTTGATCTTGTTCTGCTCTTATAATTCATGTCCTCTAGTGAAATGACTGTGAATTGAAGGTTCGGACACAGCAAAATTGCCGGAAATACTGTAATCTTCAATAATTTTTTTATGTACTAAAAAAATGGATCCATTGAAACAACTTGTTTATTTGGGAAGACGATTCACACGAAAACTTTTAATGTTGACATAATAACAGCTTTGAATCATATCGTCGTGGTTTACGGAGTTTACAATTTTTTTTTCGTTCAAAAATCATGTTCTGAAAGAATCGATTCAAAAGAGACGATACGTTGCACGCCATTGTGTTAACTTAGACATTTCTCTTGTAAAATTCTCTGCTTCAAGTATATGTTTTTGCTAAGAAAATTGAGGTGTTTCTGAATCTCGCTTTCTCGGGCTGTGGTGACCTCAGTATGAGTTTCCGCACTCATTGTTTTCTTATCTTTTATCGCACTATATAGCTTCCATGAACGTGATGGCTGTATTAGGTATTTATTTAGGTTTAAAGAAAAATAGGTGGTTCTATTCAGTACCGACACATTATATAACTTTTTTGAGACAATCGATGTTTTTTATTTTCCCTGTTTTTTTCTAAAGAAGGGTCAGGGGCTGAATATTTATGTGACTATTTAACGGTAAAATAAAATCCATAAATAGAAGATTCCATTATTTTTGTTGACACAAGTTCACACGTCGTAGATTGATTCTTTAGTTTTCCAATGGGGTCCCGTAAACTCTCAATTCAGAGAACTCATTTGATAACTCGATACCGCATATATTAGTCTCCGTTCGGAAATTTACAGTCTATTGAACATTTTTCATATCTTTCTGACACGTTAAATATAAAAGGGTAAACGAAGTGTAATTATATCGTCGAGAACGCGTGACAATCGATGTATATAGTTGGTAGAAATGAAACAGAAGTAATATTCTGTTCAATCATGAAAACAAATAACTCGTGCTTGTAATGAATGCAGGAATTTAATGGAACCGGTTATTTTTAGATGTGAATGAAAGATTGAAAAAGGAGACAATAGTTATAGCCAGAGCGGCTTGTTGGTTCTGCCACGTTGCATGGTTGCATTGAGCTTATAGTAAGATTTCGATACCAAAAATGTACTACATGTGATCCTTAATTTTATTTCGAGTTTTCGACAGTCAAATGTTTGATAATTACAAAAATATAAATAAATTCAAACGGTATTTTGGAGACTGTTATTATTAACTATGAAATTTATCCAGGAGAAGAGACTGCATTGGAAAATGGTGTAAATGAGAGTTTTATTTGATAACAATAAGAATTTAATTTTCGATTACATATTTTCCTGATCGTATATACATAAATGCACGGGCGGGCGTCTCTCGTCCCTGAACAATCAATATGGCCTCCGGCGCTACGCGGGCACGCTAGCCTAGGCCTGTCTTGTTCTTCATGTTCGGCAGCGTTATTAGAAAATAAAAATGTTCATCACGCCATAAATAGTTGCGATTATTAATTAGTTCCTTTAATTGTGTACGAACGTCAATATTATTGCTAAGCATTATATCATATCAACCGAAAAATACCCGAACTTTTTTCATTTCCTCGAGTTGGTCGACGGAGAGTTCGGTAAGTTTGCATTTTCGGCTGTGTTTCATTGTGGTGGCCGCGTGCGCTGTTCGGGTTCTCTGACGTCGACGGTGCAGAAACTCAAGCAGCATAACGAAGTACCTGTTAAAATCAAAGTATACGTGGACTGTTTTAATTAAATCCGTCGATCTGTTTTTTTGCCGCTTAGTCGTGTGTTTTCGTGTAATTTAATCGTTTCGGAATGGTCCAAGGATTTTGAAAATTGCTTTCGAACTACACAGATCATTCATGAATAACAGATTACAGTGAAAAATCGGTTAGTTCTCCGTGTTTTTTGTTTTTCTTTTATTCGTTCATTCATTTTCGTTGGATATTTATGTCGTAAATAAAAAATGGAAAAGAGTGACCGTAAAGAGTGCCTTGAGGGTAGCAAGGACGAGCTCATCGCCAAAGAGCCCGAAGACACAGAAATGGCCGCTGTTGTGAGTGGCAAAGAGGTCGAAGAAAAGGTTAGCATTGAGCAAATTTTAGCTGGAATGACCAGCGAGTTTAATCGTAGTGTCGTCAATCCGTCAAAGCAGTCGGCTGATAATCAAATAGCGAGTGTCAAAGTGAACAACAGATCGAACCTGGTGCAACAGGACATAGAAACATCTCCAAGCGAATCGAAAAAAAATCATGTTACCGAAAATTCAAACGACGTCTCGATCGTATCGACGAATTCACGAAACGAGGAAAATTCCTCGACTACCAAAATCAATGAAACTGAAGAAACAGATAGTGAACGCGATAAAAGTAAACCAGAAAATGTCGCCAAAAAAGACAACAATATACCACGGATTGTACTCACTTTTCGGACCATCGATGAAAACACTGATTATGGCAGAAAAACCAAAATTTCAAGCTGCTCCTCCAATCTGAGCCTCGTCCCTGATGAACTTGGAAATTGCGATCAGATTGGCGGAGTTTCTGTCAAGATTGAACATTCCGATGAGAATTCTGACAATGCGGACAAATCAGAAAACGAGGAGTCCAAGAATGACGAAGAGTCCAAGGTCGATAAAGAGGCAAAAGATGATTCAAAAGAAACATCTATAGAAACTGTCAAGAATAAATTAGGAGAAGATGTAGAAATCCTTGAAAAAGAAGAAAAAGAATCAGATAAAAAACTAGACACTGAGGACTGTGCGGCTGAGGACCTGGACGTAGAGACTCTTGGAGAACCCGTCAAACAATTAGAACCTGAACCCCCTGTAACAAGGAAACGAAGAGCCGCTCGTGTGAGATCAAGAGTTCTTAGGTAAATTACGATTTTATAATACTCAAATGTTTGTTTTTTTTTTTGCCAAACTTCCTCAAATGTGCAATGATCCAACTATGCAAAGTTCAATGTTATTTATGTGTCACTAATCATGCGTCTTGACCCTTTATCCCCAGAACAGGGTTAAAAACGACTCTATTTTATGAATAGTAAACTTTTTTGTTTTTTCAAATTTTTTTTTTGTTTTATTAAGTTTTCATTACAAAATAATCACCAAATGCAACTTTATCTTATATCATTCTCTTCGTTATCAAAAAACAAAGAGAATGGAGTAAGATAAAGTTTATTACTATATATGAGGAGCATTGTATGTTGGAGAGAAGATTGGCATAGGATTTACGTGCAGAAAACCAGATTGTAAGAGTTTAAGATCAATGAAGTTGTTTATTATCATAATCGATTATAATTCAATTATTCTGAAAAATTATGAAAAAAATAACGTTTGTAAAAAAAAAGAACTGCAACAATTATAGTGCACAAAAAATTCTGCGTTCATCAAATATTGTATGAAAACATTTGTAAGAAATGGAACATCTGGTTTAATGATAAAAAAATGAATTTTTGCAGTGACTCGGCGGAAGAATCTCCCGGTCCAAAGCGTTCTGCTCGTCGTTTGTGCAAGGAGCCTTTTAGGAGCACTGTTCTTGAGAGCGCAATGGCAAGAAAGGAAAAATCGAATTACACCCAAGAGACGTCGCAATGGAAGAGAAAAGCAAAGCCAGGAAGGCCAAAAAAAACGACAAAAGAGCAATCCAAGCCTGTTCAGTCAAAGTTACCGGTCGAAGTGAAAACAGAAGTCGTTGTACAAAACGGGGATGCAAATATTTCGCAAATTAGCGACGGAAACAGTACTTTGGAAAACTCAAGGCTTGGGAGTCCTGAGAATACTGTGAACGAAACGAGCGTCGAAGAGTCTCAAAATAATTCAGTCAGCGATTATGATGGTATGCCAAAATTATCACCTATTACAAAAGCAAATTCGGATGGCGGTCAATCGAGAACTACATCCAGCGAAACAAACTCAAATAATCCTCCTGCGAATGACGAAAGTTCTAGCAGTGACATAGATAAACCATTTTTAAAACCTATCGCTGGACGAACGAGGAGAGATCGTGGAAGGCCACGAAGTGCTCAAGCTGCTAGAAAAATAGCCAAGACTGATTCTTTTGAAGGTACATCATTAAAAAAAAAATAATAAGCAATCAAAATGTGTGAAAATTCCAGACTCCCACTTCTTTTTTGCATGATTTCCAAACTTTTTCAATTTTATGAGGTTTACGTTGACAAATATTCACTAAATGCAACTTTATCATAAACCATTGTCTACATTGTTAAAAAATAGGGTCGTTTTCCGGCCCATTATAGTATTGACGTTCCGAAAATATATTGTGGGGTTCTAGGATATTTGAATCTGGTCAATGGTAACTAAATTTCAATTTTTCATGCAAGAAAAATCAGATTGCCTTTTTGTTATTGATGTGTTTCAAGAAGCCCTGAAAAAAGAGTATAAAAAAATACTCGCAATTACAAAAATACAGAAATTAAAAAATCCAGAGAATTTTCATTGATTTTTGACGATTGAAACGTTGCTACGATTGTTTGGAGTCGCTAAATGACATTGAGATTTTTTAATCACAGATGGATCACCCTCCATCGCCGAAACAGGAAAAAACAACGACTATCCCGAAGGTATTTTTTGTAATCTTTGTTTATTTCATAATCAAGTTAATGCTTTACAAAATGATTCATAAAAATTGTTCATTTTTCCGCAGAATACACAGTTCCGGTTAAACGAACTCGTCGGAGCATGGCACCGAGTCCCAGTCCCGCGGAGGGACAAGCTTCGAAACCGGAATCAACTGCGATTTTCAGTGAGGTGAGTAATTTCTGTCAGAGGATAAGACTTTTTATCGATCTCCTATAAATTGCGTGAAACTCACGTACGTGGGAGAGTACCGAAAAGTAATCGACACGTCTTTTTTCTTTTTGTATCAATTTAAAAAAAGTTGAACAAAACACAGAAATGGACTAAATTTCATTCAAGTTTATTATCGATATAAACTCTCGACGGAACTTTGAATCGGAAAATTAAATAAAACATGTAAATTTGTAAATCCACCGAGGAAAAAACCGGCGATAATCGACATCTTTTTTCTCAGTTATTTGAAAGATAATTCCAAGTTCTTTGACACTTATTTTACCGTCGTTAATAATGCTAACAAGAAATAATGAAAATGGGACAAAAAAGTAATAAAATAAACCGTTTCTTTTAGTCGTACGAGCAAACAATGAAGTGTCTGTGCCAAGTCCGGTCACAACTGTACGTGACGATAACTGGTTCAGGCGCGCCTCTGTACTGTACAGCGATCGATTCGATCGATAATCGGTTGGTTGGATGTTGCAACGAGGTTGATAGTAACGATGTGGCAATGCGGCGTCCGAGCACGTGTGTTCCCTTCATAATATTATGTCGAACGCACAAGGAGAGATTATTAAGGCACAACTGTTGTCCATCGTGTGGCTTATTCTGTACTCAAGGTAAATTCGTGCAATGTGCGAATGGTCATCAATTTCATCGGGAATGTGAAACGATAGTTAACAAAAAGTCAGCGTGTCCACATTGCGCGACTGAGAGTACGATTTATGAAATATTGGTCACTATGAACGGTACACGAAAGCCTGTTTATATACCAACTAGAAGAAAATTTTCTAAATTCCCATCTGCCAAGATGAGTCTGCCGGGAAAAGGTGATAACACGAAATTGGCTGAACGACCACCGAGTCCGTTGGTCAGTCCTGAGGATATTAAAATACCGGAAGCCACTCATTCCGATAGACCGGAACGCTACACAATCATGAGTCTTTACACGTCTGTAAAAAATGGCGATTTGGAAAAATTAGTCAATGTTTTGGGTAAGAAAACGGTTTTGGCTCGTTCGGACCACTATTCTTTTTATTCTGTTAATAATTTTCAATACGGAGGCTCGAAACAAACACCAAAAATATTCCATTGAGCATTTTCTAAATTTATTTCGAAGGTAAAAAACGTCTGGTTTTTTTATTGCTGTAAACTTAAAATTTTGATAGCTTGCGGTTACAACGCAAATCACACGTTTCGGGAGCAATCTCATCGCACAGGACTCCACATAGCAGCGGAAAAAGGTCATCTGGGATGTGTACACGTGTTAATACAAGCAGGTGCTCAAGTAGACGTTATGGATAAAAATCAATTGACACCGCTGATGTTGGCTGCCACGGAGGGTAAAACCGACGTCGTTAAATATCTTGTAAGAACAGGCGCGGATGTTACGTTGAAAGGAGAGGATGGTATGACGGCTTTGCACATGGCGGCCAAGTCCGGGCATTTGGACGCATGTAGAATCATTCTTTCCGAGTGCAAAGTACCTCGGACATTAGTAGGTAAATTAATATTTCATCCGAATTAACATGGGAACGATAAATTTCCGAAAAAAATTTTTTTTAAGCGTATAAATGTTAATTTCAACTTGATTTTTGCTTGAAACAAAGATTTTGCTTCAAAATATGTTGCAAAAATTGTGAAAAAAATGGTGCATCAAGAAAATCTTCAATTTTACAATCGAAGAATATTAAAAACTAAAATCGAATTACGTAAATACAGTTCAAAGAAAAAAAAATCAATTTTGCGAAGCAGTGTTATTCAAGTAATACTCAAAATTCACATTTCAATTGAAATCTATCAAAGTGGGCAAAAAAAAATTGAGTCCATGATTGAGGAGAAAAAAAAATCTTGCAGATTCGGTGGACGACGGTGGCTGGACGAGTCTCATATGGGCCTGTGAGTTTTGTCACTCGAACGTGGCACGTTTTCTTCTAGAAAAGAAATGTGATCCTTTGATTCGAGATGCCGAACAAAATATAGCTTTGCATTGGAGCGCTTATAGCGGAAGTTCGGAAATAACTGAAATGTTGTTGAACGAGGGTTGCGACGTAAATGCGGTCAACGTTCACGGCGATACACCTTTGTAAGCATACGTAAATGTTGTTAAGCAGAAGGTGAAAAAGGCTCGTGTGTTTTACTAGAAATCAATGAACATACTGGCAAGAAGTTTGTTGATTGAATCGCTGTTGATTGGGTCAGTTGGCTGCGAAAGGCTTTCGGAAACTTTGTGTAATTTCCGCTTTGGCTTACAGGCATATCGCAGCAAGACAGGATCAGTATGCAGTGAGCGTGCTTTTGTTAGCTCGAGGAGCAAAAGTCAGCGAAGTTAATACTGCTGGTGAAACCGCGGTGAATTGTTGTGTCAACGATGGCGATACCCTGGCAGCACTTCGACTCAATGCGAAAGTTAACGAGTTGTCGGAACACATGTGGGAGAAAACCACGAGGATACTTACGAAGTATGTAACAATATTAACTATTAAAATTAATAAAACAAAAGTTTTGAAATATTTTATTTATTTTATTTTATTTATTTATTTTGTTCTTTTTCGTTCTTCTTAACGTTTTTATTTAATGACGTATTTGCAGTGATATATCGAGGGGGAAAGAAACGAATCCTATACAATGCGTAAACGGTTACGACACCGAGGACAAACCAACGGATTTTCTTTACGTTACGGAAAATTGTTTTACGAGCAATATAAACGTTGATCGTACTATCACCTCGTTACAGTCTTGCCATTGCGAAGATAATTGCAGCTCTGAAAAATGCCTATGCGGTAATATTAGTCTAAGATGCTGGTACAGCGAGGAAGGAAAACTCATTCCAGAATTTAATTACACTGGTAAAGAGACATAAATCTTTTAAAGAATTTTTACACCAATTTATATTCTTATCTTCTTCCTTTTAATATTTTGATTATTTTATATTTCTTTTTATTCAGATCCACCAATGCTCTTCGAGTGCAATCAAGCATGCGATTGTAATCGTATCACGTGCAATAATCGAGTCGTCCAACATGGTTTGACACAGAGATTCCAGTTGTTTCGTACCAAGGGCAAAGGCTGGGGATTACGGACACTCAGACGCATTCCCAAAGGGACTTATGTTTGTGAATATGTCGGTGAAATTATTTCCGATTCCGAGGCTGATCATCGTGAAGACGATTCTTATCTTTTTGATTTGGATAATCGAGTGAGTTTGCACTGTTTTGTCTTAATAAACTCTCCACGTTTTTTGAATTTTATGCATTCCAGTTATTTTATGACATGGACATTGAAACAAAAATAATCTTAAATGAGAGAAAGAAAATTCAGTTCTATCCTCGAACCAATCAATCACATTTTTGTTATTATTTTTTTTCTCTTTGTGGAAAAATTTGTTTAAAACTCTTTTTATTTACAGGATGGAGAGACTTATTGCATCGACGCAAGACGCTACGGAAATTTGGCGCGATTTATAAATCACTCATGCGCACCAAATTTATTACCAGTACGAGTTTTCGTCGAGCATCAAGATTTACATTTTCCTAGAATCGCGTTTTTCGCCAATCGCGACATCGAGGCTGACGAAGAGCTTGGGTAAGAATCTACATTTCTTTTCCAATGAAAAAAAAAAAAAAATCAACAGTTGTTATACGTGGGAGATAATTTTTCGAAAATCTCGATTTTTTCGATTTTTGTGGTCGATTACAGAATATTTACCCAATTAGGATCGATAACAGAAAATCTAAAAATGACACAAATCGCAGTTCAATCAATATTCTTCCAATAATTCCTAATTGCAATAAGTTTTTAATTATCCTTACTTTTTAAATCTTCTTCACAGGTTCGATTACGGTGAAAAGTTTTGGATAATAAAGTGCAAGTCATTCACATGTACCTGCGGCGCTGAGAATTGTCGTTATTCGGAAAAAACGATACAAGTTACATTGGACAATTATAGAAAGAAAATACAACAGGAAGAAATTCTCGCTGCCCAAATGCTCTAGTCCAAGTAAACGCAAAAAGAAGAAAAAAAAAAAACGAGAAAACTACACGAACAGTTTTTGATCTCGTCGAATGCTAACAACAACAAAAAGTAAATTCCATTTGCTGAATAGAAGAAAATTCGTGTAGTCCGAGAATTAATAGATTAAATTAAAAGAGAGCGAACAAGAAAACATATATCTATATATATATATATCTATATATGAATAATGTGTGAGTACAAATGTGAGGGAAATCGTTTAATTTTTATTGATACTTGGAGTCCGAGTTTGTTGATATCTGTTGTTTTTTTTCGAATACGTTGCTAACGATCGAGCTTGCCCATACACGAATATCAACGAAGATTTTCTTCCTGATTAAACTTAATACACGATTTGCTGTGGCTTCTGCAAAAAGAAAAAAAAATCACATGAGAACATCACGAAATTGTCACGTTTTATAAAACCTTTTTTTGCAATGAAATAAAGCATTATGTTAGATATTATTATTCAGTAAGCGTTAGAATGAAATTAAGTGGTTAACAGTCTGTTTCGTTATTCATGCATCTAACGAAACATTTTGGTGGAAAACGTCTTTTAGTTTTTTTTAATCACGATTTTGATCGCATCGATCTTTAGATGCGAAATGTAGGAATTTCGAAAGGGAAATAAGTATGAAATTGTGTTGGATTATTGTTACGTATTAATATTTGTTTGTTCAATTTTCACGACTGTTGATGGTGCGAGAGTTTCATGGAATTGAAACTATCATAATTATATTTCGTCTTGCAAGAGATACGATTTTTTGTACAGATCACAAACGTTTTTGTATAATAAAGAAAAAAAAAGAAGAATTTGGTTATTTTTTTCCTTTACTTCGTTTGCTTTATTTTTCTTTTATTTTTCATTTTTATTTGGATGATAAATTAATATTTCATTAATTTTTGTGCGTCGTAAAAACGCTTACGATGACTCGTGAAACAAATTTTTGCGATTTTTTTTTTTCAATTTACGAATGCCTTAAATGACATTTCGTCTTAATTTTTTATTTATTTCGATTTAATTAACACATTTGTGGATTTATTGTATTAGTTTAATCATTTGCGACTCCATTATTATAATATTCAAATATTTATTTTATTTAAGCTTCAATATTTATTTCTACCACTTCGCAATGAATACACAAAATCACGTGATTCGCAAGACCACCACCTGATGCATGTCGGGTACACCGTTGCGACTGAAGCGCCGTATATTACACACGCTATTTATTAATTTATTGGCATCGTTCGAAATTGATGTCACGGATTGTCACCTTTCGAAGATCGATGAATGTAAGTCTTTTTAACAATTCTGTCATTTCCTTAATAAATTCTTAAGAAAAAACATAAAGTCCGTCGTATTAGCAGCAAATTGCAAAGATTTTGAAATATTTCTCAAGTTTTCTCGATGCACTAAAAGATTTCTTAAAAAAATAACCAAATGAGTTTCACAAATCAGTAACACGATTCAGCCACCGGCGAATCACTCTGAACGGCGTATTTTCAGTCACCTTCAGTCACCAACAGTCAGATACAGTCACCAACCGTTATAATGGAACTGACAAGAAAAAAAGTATAATACAGACACGAAATATCGACGACCGTAGCACAATCATTCAAGAACCGATACAAAATAATACGGACACAAAATATCAAAAACCGGAGTAGTATTCATAATCAAAACAAACATCGCTGAGAAGGTCAGAGAGGTTGAACCGACAGCGCCGCGTGTTTGCGCATTTCGGGAGAGGAGGGGAGGGACTTGTGGATTCGGCAGGCCCGCTTTCGAAACTCGTATAGGGAGAGCGAAAGCGAAGCAGTAAAACAGTTAGTGTAGACTCCGCGGAGCGCGTGCAAGCTCGAGGGTGCGTAGCTGCGAGTAGAGTCGTAGTCGTGTTTTCGGGTTTGAGTGACCCGGAGGAACGCCGTTTTTTGAATTTTTTTTCCGTTGGGAATTTGAAAACGAAGCGCAAAGCGAGAATGGAATCGTGTGTGAAAGGCTTTGTTAAATAAAATATACTAATTTTGAATATTATTCGATTGTGTTTTGCACGATAAAATAATTTCGTCATAAATATATTTTGTTTGTTTCAACAAGTATTAGCGATCGTGCAAATATAAATAAGTAATAATGTTTATCGTTTGCCTCACGCAATGAGCTGCAATAATACGATTTACTTTCCAATCTTAAAAGTGTTTTTCTTGTGGTGGTGATAATTCGTGTCTGTTCATCGTGGAATCAAATAGCGTAATGGCCAGCTGACGGATATTATATTCGATCATTGTCAACGGGCTGATTTCCGTGACGACGAGGCTGACAATCGTCGAGACAGTGGAAGGTATTTTATTAATACATTACCTACATTCGAATATTTGATAGCAGCAATGAAATAAATAAACAAAACGCTTGAAATTCATTTTGGAACGTTAAAAAATCGCTTGAAAAGTTCACAAACTTTCCGACATTTTGGAGAGCGTTCAAAAAAATTTCACAAATTTATCGATACAAAGGAATCCAACAAATAAAAAACAGATTATTTCACCTACCGACTAGCGTCGTTAAAATTAATAAATATGCTATTTCGATTTCGAAAAGTTTGAACACTCGTCCAAATTTCTCGACAACTTTGGAATTTATAAAATGGTACATGATTTTTTTTTGGTTGGATGAACTGTTAAGAAAATCTCATTTTACGTTTATGAGTTTCTTCGGTTCGTATTTTTGTATCGTATTTTGTGAACAATAGGCTTTTCTTTTTTATTGTAATTACTCAACAATTGAGGCGTTTCATTTGTTTTTGTTTTTTTTTCGATAATTGTTATTTCGTAACGCTATCGATGAAACAGATGGCTGCGATAATGATTTTTCTCACGCCGGAAATCAGCCTGCCACACGCAGCTCTATCGTTTTCGCGTTTCGCTGAATATTTCGATCTAAAAGATCATAGGAGCGGCGGCGTCACACATTCTTTGAAGGTTTTCTCACTATTTCGTCGGGTCTTTATCTCTCTCTTTCTCTTTCTTCAGTTTTTTTTTCATTCATCTTTCAATGCTACTTTCGGAATAGTTTATTCACGAAAATTTGGTTACAGTAAATTTTCGACTTCGATGCCAATGGCTTTTGAAGCTTTTTTTTCTTCTTCTAAACGCTTTTTCGTTCAGGGAATTAAATTATATGAGGAAAAAATAATGAAACAATTTTGGAAATAAAAGTAGAAGAAAAAAAAATTGGTCGCAAACGATAGTCCGTTAGAATTAGTAAAAGGAATAATTTTTATTCGGAATGACGAAGCAGCGAAAACGGTCGTTCAAACGAGCACCAATTTTTCTACTTATTTCCACGAATTTTTTTGTCCTCTCCAGAGTTTGACGATAAGCCACACACGCAGGAAAATCGTTTTTTGCTGGAAGGTAGACATCCGTTTTCTTTTTTTTTCCTTCTTGTTCATAAAACCCTCGTATCACGGTGACAGGGCAAGGAAATACGTGAAAACATGCCGAAGAAAGGAATGAAAAAAAAAGCTGAGGGGAGATTAGTTCTCGAGGGTGTTTTTCTCCGTTTCTACTAAACCCGACAATACACCGGCGTATTCCTTTGTCCCTGCTTTTACGCTCTGTCTTGCAGCAGCCCTTTTCTTAAATGGGGTAGGAACAAGAAAGGGGTGAAGAAAACGAAAATGTTTTTGTCTAGATTTCCTCGTTTTTTAATTTATATCTCATACATATATATAACATGTTTATTCGGAGGGTTATAAAAAGGTAGATACAGAAAAACAGTTCCACAAAAAAATAATGTAGCTTTTACATTCCTTTCGCTATTAATTTAAACTAATGAGTATTTTCTTAAATTTTTTAATCGCACTTGCTTTCCCTAATTATTGTTTCGGGTACTGAATTTTTTCAACGTTTAACCCTTTATGGATGTATCGATGTTTTACGGCTGCTTTGACCCAGGGGTCAATTTGACCCGGAGTGCACTTCATCCGCCTGTCAATGGCAGCCCTCGGTCAGTTTTTATTGAAAAAAATCACGAGTACACTTTAAACATTTCTCAATATTTGGGCAGTATAAAAATTTGGAAAAAATCAAATTTTACTGTTTCAAAAAATTATTGAAAACTTTGACTTATGCAAAAGTGGGCATTTTATTTTTAAAAATCATATTTTTATCATTTTTTCATTTTTTCGAGATCAATAACCTGGGATTTACACATGAAAAATGATATTTTTATTCGAAACAAACGTGTTATGACGAATTTCGAAAAAAATATGTGTATTTGAACAAAATTGTTAATCCTGATGAAAAATCGCTGAAAGTTCTTTTTAAATATTTCTGGCGATGGAAAATTGACGCAGAAATACTGTGAATATTCGAGCTACAAAGAAAAAAAAAAAACAACGTTTTTTCGACATACGATGTCATTTTAGTTGGCAACTTTCTTTAAAATAAAAACGAATCTTTCGTGTATTTTTCTCCACGCTAATTCGTGTACGTATTTGTAAAAAGTTTTACGCTGTACGTAGTTTTTGGGCCGGAACAGCAATCCCGAAGATAACGAATAAAAATTGCACGGCCAAAGTCTTTTTTTTTTTTTTTTTTTTTTTTTAATGAAACGTTCCATGCAATTTAAACGAGGAAATTCGATAGCCTAGAATAAAAGCCTTGCATCCAACGGATCATCGGTCCGTCCGAGGCGATCGACGAGATTGAATTTTTTTAGTCTTGCAGAGGGGTTTTCATTCGCGGAGTATTTTGTTGTCAACTCGACATGTTGCTTGTAATCTTTTTTTACAGATATATCATTCATAACGTAAACGTATATCTTGATATCCGTAAAATCAGAAGCGAACGAAGAGAAAAGCGTTTTTTTTTTTTTTTTACTCCCCTTTCGAATCTCATGTCTTATTCCAAATATTCTTATCCCAATCCCAAGAGAGAAAACTTGACGAAGTTGGAAAAGTAAAATCCTCTTGGTTTCCGGACTTCGGGGAATTTGGTGGGTCGACAACGACCCACTATACGGATGGATACGACTGTAGCTTCAGATGCAAAGATGTCAACTAGAAAATTGGCTTTTTCCACTCAAGCGAACAAACATAAATAGATCTACGAGTCATGCAAACCGCATCGATGTTTCACTACAACAAATACTTATACTTAAGTCCTTTTGTTTCTTCTAACAGATAGTGAAAAATCTATAGCTACCGTTAAACCCTCCTGATTCATTGTGACAAATGAAGAAATTCTCGATATGTCAGTGATAAGAAAGAACAAATGATAAAAATACTAAAACGTACAAAACAAATGGAACAGAAGGATCTTTTTCGACTGCTTCGAAACTTCGTTGCTCCAGGAATTGTCCTTACTCCTAAAAAAAAAAAAACGGAACCAGCGTTCCTACCGAATTTCCTTACCTTCAGAATGAAACTTGTTGCATTCAGAATTGCTATTCGGTTTAAAGTTTAGAGCAGGCGAAAAAATTATTATTATTTACTGGTTTCTTAAGTCTCTGGACATTTTGCGTTGTAAAAAATGTTTTTTTATGGTACAAACGTTTGAAATATTTGTCGATGCACGTGCTTGGTCTTCAGATATATTTATTGCTCTTTTTATTTCAAGTAAATATCGATTTTTCTTTAAAACAACAAATTGATGGCTTTTTAAACGCTTTTTTTTTTTTAATAATCACGCAAATTTTAAGTCCAAATGCATTGAAAACCTTAGACGATTGAATTAGCAGCAGAGAAAGATCAATCTTCCAAAAAAAGATTCTACAAGTAGAAAAGTTCACGTGCTGGTCAGACACGATATTTTTTCCCGTTTAGGGACAACAAAAAGGAGTGAAATGATGACAGAGGCGTATGCACCAAGTGTAACCAAATGTAAAACACACTTTCACCCTCTTACAACTGTTGTGCATATGCATATCGCACTAAATATTCATGAGCTACATCGTACAAACGACACGGTGTACCAAGAGAAATGACGGGGTCGTTCCTCTCACCCTCGAAAAGTCTGTATTCACTTGTACACCCTCCCTCGCCTCGACTTTGTACCCTTTTTCTCTATCCATACGTTTCGTACGTTTAAATCATTATTCTTCGACATAAATGACTAGTTTCAAATGTTTTTGGTTATGAAACATACGAGTAGTGTTTATAAAACCTTAGAAACTGACAAAGGCTCCATTTTTGATATTTAATTCATTGTTAAATGCAATATTAGGAAACTAAGAACGAATGTAAGATTTTGCTCCGAAAAAAATGCTGTAAGTAAATAATTTATGAAGGAAATATTGCCCATTTCTTTGCTGTTTAAATATGAATTAAATATAAACATTTCATTTTTTGTTCGAAACTACTCCAAACGTTTAAATGGTTAGAAATATTGGAAAGAGTTGAAAACGAGAAATTTGAAGTCCAACGAAATGTGATACAAATAGATAAATACCTCACTGCACGTTTTTCTTAATAACGAAGCGAGTTTTATGAAGAAACTACAAAGTACAAATTTCTTTCGTATATTTATTGATTTTTTAAATGTTTTTTTTTTCCTTCATATTTTATGGTCTCAAAAGCGTATTATCGATTGGCATATTAATGCAATTTACTAGATGACAAATTCCTTTTAGTTACAATTTGTAAGGGATTTTTTTTTTTCAGTCCTATTTTCATGGACCCCGAGGCAAAAGTAATTAGAAAAAGAGGTGAACCTTTTCTATTCTCTCATAGAAATGCACTCAAGCAGTGAGAGCTCAAAAATGCTTTAAGAAATACTCGAGTCGCCTATAGTCCGATCCATTGCAAGTTCTCCAGTTGCTTTTTCTTTTACACTCAACCGTTTGTTTCCTCCTTCTAGCACCGTAACGAAAAGCTTCGAACCAAGAGTTCTTTGATGAACTCTTGTCATGTCAGGAAACTATCATATATTTGAGGGCGACCTTTTAAATCTGAGAGTATCGTATTTTTTTTTTTCGTCAACAAAACACAATACACGAGGAATTTCGTGTCAAATCGGTTTGTAATTTGTTATATGATTTTGCACGTTGATTTTTCGTGATTTTAAAGATATCATGTATTTTTTTTTTAAATCCATAACATGAACGTCATTTGTTTAATGTAATTCATTTATTGATTACACTTTCTAAATAATAAATCCGCATTATTTTTTCAAAAATTATTTCAAGAATATTTACCAAACTTGTGCGAAATTTTCGATTTACAAAGCCAAATACAAGGAATTCTGTTTCTGAAAGAAATTTTATTTTATCGCTCCATAGAGCTGCAGTTTATTTTTTTCAAAGTTTTCGAAGAAAACAAAACATTGGTCCAAATAAAGGGGAAATTTTAATTTGGCGTTTTTGAACTCTCGGTCCAATGATGGATGGAAAAATATACGTGACAGTTTACATTCTGTATTAATTAGGCACCGAAAAAAGTGGATTTAACGAAAAGATATTCGGTCCATTATCTTCCGGGCAACCGAACACATTTTATCTTTTATACTTAGGAGCTTAATTCTGAGAAATTTCTTTTTAGTATCTGTTTACGTTACGGTAAGAATGTCATCTCCAAATTTAATGAGTTTCTAAGTTCAGGGGTTTTGTCTGGGTGGAGATAAATCAGTCAGACCAGGATGCTTTGTTTTGTACAGACATATATCGACAGTAAAGCCTCTGATGTAAATTGTATAAGATAGAAAAATAGCAACTCTAGTTGACTAAGCCGGAACCACCCTTGACGTTTGATATCGGAGCTAAAAAGATCGCTCGGGTTTAAGGGACGAGAGAGTAATAAAGAGCACGGGCTTAGAATTACGAGAAAATCGTGCGACGAAGGTGTCTACTTCTTGCTTTGCGTATTCCTCGTTAAAGCCCAACGATAATCTTTCTTTCAGTGCAGACGAGATGTAAGAATAATCGAAGTGAAAAAACAGACCTGCTGCGTTGAGAAATAAACCGAATTAATGTAACGGGTGTCTCAAGAATCATTTGCACAAGCTACGATGAAAGATTAAACGATAAAATTGTGACCAGAAATATTCTTATTTGTTTAATTCTTTCGAATTTAATGAATGAGTTATTAATAAAGAAATTATTCATTCGTTTATTACAAACAGCACGTGACGGAAATTTTTATTTCTAATTCCAAGGTTTTCGTCTTCTGTGAGTCAAAGTCTCAACATTTTGGACACCATGCCTCGAAAAGCTTTTTTTTAAATCTCTCCCATTCTGTCTCTCTTTAACACAAGAATTTTCCCTCGTCAGTCACTACATTCTGCGAGCTTGCTTTTCATTTAACTTTTCACCGGTTAATAAGTTTTAGCTCGACGTTGCTTTTCACCACCCTTACAAAGTGCTCGAAGAACTTCGATCGTGCTGTTTAAAGATATTGCTCGATTATATCGTTTATTGGTCATGTGCGATCGAGAGCAATATTTCGATGACTTCGATTAATTGAATTAGCAAAAGATCGATGTGATACTTTCGTGGAATTTTGTGTCCACTTCACGAAAAATATTTTCGTTTAAAAAATGTTTTTAATGAATTTATATTTGTTTGAATTAAATGAAACAAGATTTTTTTTCATCAAAGAAATCAAGTTTAAAGTTTTGTTAACTTTAATGAATTAATCTTTGATACAAATGAAACAATTGAATAAAGATTTTCAGCTTTTAACGTGAAATTTTTGAATACTTTGGACTTTTGAACGTACTGCAGCTTGTGAAATAGAATCGAGAGCAACTGAGGATGTACTGGCAAACGATGACATGCACTTTCCTCACTATATTCGGCTTTATCAAGCTCTCCCAAATTTCTATGACACCCTTTACGTACCCTGTTGCGTCCACCGCAACATCCGAGCTAACCTGACGGCTGATCCAATCAAAGCCGAGGCACATGGTCGTAGTCGTAGGTGTCTCGTTGGATAAGCGCATCAGTGACTACATTAGAGTCTGTCGCATAGTTCGTATACGTAAAAGCAAACCAAGGGCTCGTGGAGAATATGTATGTCGACGGGAAAAAAAAAATGTTGAAACGTCAGACTGTCTGTTTTACTCAAAATGTTTGCAAGTTTTCACTTTTCATTCACGACAACAAACGAGGCTCTAAATATTTGAAAATGAAAACACGTTACTGAATTTTGCCACAAAATGTACAGCGCAGGAAGATTCAAAGTTTTTTTTTTAATTCTTTTTTTTTCTCCTATTCTAGTTGATAAGGTGATTTTTCAAGGTGATAATTATTAGGAATTAACGATCGTTAATAATCATTTTTTATTGCATTTTAATCAACAGCAGATTTTTCTTGTTACAGGCACAAATTTTGAATATAAAGAAATTTAAGTTGACAAAAAAATACTTGTCACTATCTCTTTTTCCATTAAAATCTAATTGTTTGTCGATTTTTTACAGCAAATACGAACGTATGAAAAATGTTGAAAATATTTTGTAAAATTCTTCGGAGTGCAGTATGCTCGTGAAAAAAAATTCATTCGGTTTTTCAAAAAGTCTAGTAGAAAATGAATATTTTTCATGAAAAACTACAAAGTACGACTATTTATTTAGCGTTTGTTTTAACACTATAAATAAATAGTTATGTATATATATTTTTTCTACATTTATAAATGTCCCAGCGACCACAAACGACTCAAAAAACCTATTTTTCCGCGATTATCATTTTACATTTGTAACAAGTCCCACACATTAAGACTCAAAGGTTTAAAAACGTTTATTGCTTGGTGATTATGTCAGAAAAAATCTCAGTATTGCATTTATTTCATAATTTATACAAAAAAAAAAGTAAACTACTATAAATTTCTATTGAGCATAGTACATCACGGTAAGCACGAAGTTGTATAATATCGAGGTAACGGTGACTCATGAGAATAATACTATCGAAACGAGTGAATTATGGTTGTTGGACACGAGGGTACATAACAGTGAGTAGGAACTTATTATAGGGTTGGAAAAAGCTTAACCACTGGACGTAGTGGTCACACACAGAGGCGCGAGTTTGTCACGCACTCAGTCTCGACCATACGTCACTAAGTTTTTAGAACTTTTATATCTATGTTGACGACGAGAGGACCAACACAAATTTTATTCGTACACACGATTTCGTTTTGTTTTTTTTGTTTATCCATGTGAAAAACTAACGATTGCCATCTTGGCAAAGGAAAATAACAAAGTTCGTGAAGCTCCGAAGTCCAGTAGGATCGGGAATATTAAAAAAAAAAATTTTTTTTATTAGAGTCAAGAAAGCGTGTAATTTAGTACTTAGACTTTGTCTACTTTTATGGGCATTGTAAATAAAAGTATTTCTGTCTTCCTTTTATTGTGTGAATTATATCTACGGAACGAAACCATTCACCAAATCATTCTCTATAGTATTATTTTTTTTCTTCCTCCCCTATCAATACTTTTTCTTCCATGCACTTGGCCCTCCTCAATTCTACTAATGCTTTATACCCATTACTTATAACATTCAGAAACCTTATTTCCCTTAGGCTGATCTACTATCAATCTCGAAGTATATACAGACAGACGTCGAATATATCAGAAAGAATGAATAATATAAAGAATGTAAAAATAAAAAAATAAAATTAAGAAAGAAATAAAATTATTGATAAATAAATATAAAAAGATGGGAAAGACATCTCGAAGATTCGTTTCGATTGAAAAAATAATATGGTTTGCGAGGCTGAAAGAGAAGCTCAAAACAAGGACTCTTGAAAAGGTTTTTTTTTTTTGCATAAACTTTTTGTAACAATTCAAAAGATTTCACAGAAGTTATAGAGTGCTTTTTGTGAAAAAAGAAAAAAAAACTAGTGATACATGTACACAATTTGTAGTGGATTGTCGAAGGGCCAAGTAGGGCTTAGTTCTTTGTCGTAGAAAAAAAAATCTTTCACCAGACGTCGTTTTTTTTAATGACCTTATGGTTGGAGGAGCTTTTTTTTACACCTTTAACCATCTCTTGGGATTAACGGCTTAGAAGAAGGAGAAGAAGAAGAAAAATCCTGTCGAATATACTCGAAAAGTATATGTTTGAGGTCAAATGGTTGAGTTGAGGTCGATGTGAACCCCCATCCCGAAGCTTTATTCTCGTCGACAAACGTTCTAAGTTTCTTCCGTTTTACTTAGTCGTTTTCTCTTGGGCAGCAGGGTCCTCGTGCGCCTGTTTACGTGTTCCATCCAACGTTCCGGCAAACTTTAAAAGCCCTAGAGAACCCCTAGGATGATGGAGAAAAGCCTCCCCTTGAGTCCTTCACTCTACCTCTTCTAAACTCTCACTGCAACAGCAACTTTCTCAACCACCAATGACATTTTCATGGACGTTTCTGTGAATCCTTCAAAGACTTACTTTTCGTTCATATACTACAGTTTGTTATGGTCTGTACGATATACATAGATAAAGAGACGTTCCAGGTCCTAAGAAAATTCATCTTTGTACCGATTCGGAGCGTCATTCATCGCGAGGCTTTGTCAAGGCGCATGCATCAAGGGAAATTATGTTGAATGTAGTAAACATAGTTGTCCGAGTCCTTTCAAAGGGACAACCGTATACGTTACGCATGGGTGAACCCATTTCAAGTTGATAACAAACTGTTGTTGTTTGGATAGAACAAATGATCTTTTTTTAAACTTTTTTAAAAATTTTCAACATCGTTAAGACCCATGAATTATTTCCTAAAGGAATTTACTTTCTTCTCAGTAAATTTTACGTTTGTTTTTTTTTGTCTTTTTTTCTACAATTTTATACTCAAATTCTGACACTCTGGGTCAAATTGACCCGTACTTCTTCGGTTTGTCATTAGGAGCCCTTAGGTTTGTTTTTATTGGAAAAAATCGGAAGTACAGTGTAAACATTTCTTAACAACATTACTGAGAAATGTAAATGCTGCACAAAGTGAATTAAGTTTATTTTTTAAATAAAAAAAAAAGATCGTTGACGAAGACATTTATCGAGAATATTTCTGGGTCAGATATAAATGAAATCGATAAATTAGTTCGGGCGAGAGTTCGGGTCAATGTGACCCACTGTGGCAACGAAAACTATCACGATTTTTGAACCACACTATATATTTACTTATGCATATGTATTACTATGCATGTTTTTAAGTTGGAACTCGAGCCTTTTGAGCATATAGAGTTGCGTGGCACTAATCGCGCAAGCACAACGAGAATGTATACGGCCTAGAGCTAGAAGTGGTTGGCCATCGGGCTATACTGAATACACATCCACGTGTATATATGTACGTGTTCTTATAGTTACATACGAATGTAAAACGTGATCGTTGAGCTCTAGCAAACGATAGGGACGAAAGATAAATTGGCTCCGACGTTTGATATGACTATAGATACGGTGGCTGCAATGGTACTTTTATATCTATGGTTATACATACGTTTCTCTTTATGGGGCCTCAAAAACTCCCTCAGTCAATAATATTCGATCAATAATCTCAGTTTGGGTTCGAAAGCTGACGAAGCAAAAAAAATAAAAATACAAATAAAAATGAAAATGTAACTTTTCTTTCCCTTCTAGGTCGACGTTAATTTAAGCAGAAAGTATAATAGCTCTATTTCCTTAACCTGCAAAACTCAGATATTGACCCATTGCATAGCAAATATACTTGAAAGCATTGTATATTGTATATACACGAATATTCATTGCACAATGTTTGGACGACCATTAAAAACTCACTGTTCTTTTTATCGACCTTTTAAAACTTACTCTTATTCACGCTATTTTTATTTCACACATATTGTTATTGTATTGTAAGTACCAATGATTTTCATTGTACGCTAAAAAAACTTTTGCATATCGTTGGAATGCAACGAAATTCCATTATTTATTGGAGCAGAACTTAACATTTGAATACAGTGTTTTTTGTTCAGGAGAAATAGACAATACTTTTTTTTTTTTTTTAATATTTTCAGGAGTTCAGGAGAAATAGACAATACTTTTTTTTTTTTTTAATATTTAATGGGACAAAATCTATTGGGAAAATTGGGATGATTCGAAAGATTTTCAAAAATATGAATTAAACAGATGTTTCGTGCCATTCCAACGATATACAAACTTCAATTCCATGCTTTTTCACACCCTCTCGAAATATTTTAGTCACAGGGTATAATCTTGTTTTTACGTCTGTTTCACTCAAACAGAAACACATGAATACGTGTATTTTATTCATTTATATGCCAGTATACACTCTTACAGTTGATACCACATTGGCACATATATGGCTTGCTGACTCCATCTCTGTGCCCTATCGCAATCAACCCTTCAATACGTGTATACACTCGAAAAAAAAATTCACTAGCTATTCAGTATATCTCTCGTTTCATCCACGTTTTGGTAGATAAATTGTGTTTTTTTTTCTCTTTTAAACTAATACTACTTTCCATTTGCGATAATCTATTTTAAAAAATATGGGCTTAGGGTATTGATCCGATGTATGAATATTCATCATTCGTTGTGTCATTGCATTGTTAGCATAAATTGAAACTCTTTTTAAAATAATTTGGTAGGTTCTCAGATCTGTGGATCATAATTTCAAAAAATAATAATTCCTCATCAGGCTTGTGTTTTTGTATATTTAAACGAAATAAAGTGCAGAGTTTATCTTCAGTTCATTTTGACGAAATTTTTTTCGTGTTTCTAGAATTCCTGAGAATTTTTTTTTTTTAACAATTCTTAATTAGTTTGACGAGTTTTTTTTCGTTAAAATTTTCATGTATAACACGCAACGATACGAAAGTCCATTTCTCGTGATCCAGGAAAGGTTTTCCACTTTTTGAAATTTAATTAACATCAACTTTTATAGGCTGTAACTGACGGTTACTGTGAGTTGACTTTTCCTTTCGATTTCTTTCACAAGCTTTAATATTATCTGTGCAGTAAATTTTATATCGTTCTGTACTTTCCAGTGACTTTTTGTTGATTCAAACGAAAATTTCTTTCGCCAGAGCGAAACTTGTGATGAGCAAAAAACATTAATTTCCTTTGCGGAGATGAAAAGAACGAATTGCAACAAATAAGTTTATCCAAAAATTGTCCAACTCGTAGGGCGATTTTTAAAAAATCATTCTGTCGATTGTGATATTTCGTTGATAGTATAACGTTGAAAAAAAAAATAAAAAAAACGGATTTAATTAAATCGCATTTCGTTTAGTCCGTTTGATTCATTGTTCGAAAACACGTTGGGTAGAGAGACGCGGGCGGGAGAGAATGACGATCGAATGTTGGGCAGGAGTTTGATGCGTATCGCTCGAGCTTTAGTACGCGACCGGCAAAGCACCAGGGGGGCTGAAGAGAAGGACGTCGTTATAGCCCGTTGCCCTGAGATCTCCCGGTCGATCATGCCAGGAGAATGTACCAGGGCTTTCCTTCCACCCTGATAACATACATATATTGCCTATATACATATAAATATGAAGAGAATAAGCTCGTGGACGAGTGAGGAACGTCCAACGGAAGAGGACGAAGGGAAAGTGGGAGAGATAGAGATAGTAGAAAAAGAGAAAGAGAGAGAGAGAGAGCGAGAGAGAAAGCAGGAGCAGGCTGCCCCGGGCATCGATCGAAACGGACCACCACACGGGCCTGGGAAACCGGATTCATTTGCACCTCTGCCTTCAGGTTTCCCGCGTCAAATTCGTATACCGGTTCGAAACCAGAGAGTCTGACCAATCCTCACGCATCAATCTTTCCCTCTCTTACCTTTTGTTTGGTGCCGCGGGAAATTTCACACGCGAAACAAGAAAGTGATTTTAGGGGATTGACACACGCGAACGCGTCACTTCTTTATATATATATATTTTTTTTAATTGTTGTAAATGGACAAATTAAAAGACAAAGTAGAGGACGTTAGTTGGGAGAGTGATATACTCGTGAAATTAAAAAAAAAAAACTATTTCGCGCGGGTGGGTCATTGACTTTGTATAAATTAGACTTTTTTTTCCGAAATATTATTGTCGCTGCATAAAAGTATGTAAATTTATTAGACAAACAAATAATTCTTGAAATGCAGGTTTTATAAATCTACTGAATAAAAACCGACTGAATATTTGAAATATTCTCGGAGCAGGTGACAGCCCTGATCATAACTCTATGAAGAAAAATCTCGCATGCATGCCCCGGGATTTCGTATTCATAGACATAAATTCACAAGTCTTAAGTACACACGCGACATTCTCGTTTTCACGATGCTCCAAAAGCTCGAACATCAAATGTAACACTAGTCGTAGGGGTTTTTTTAAAAGACAATTCCTCGGAAGCCACAATCATAGATTTAAGAGACTTTAAGATAAGAGTCGTATGCGACACGATTTTACGAAACCCTGTGCGAGAAAGAATCGAACGAGGGATATAAGAAGCCGGTTAGTTGTTATTCCAGAAAGTGCGAAAGGAAAAAAAAACCTTGGGCAATCTTTCCATCTATTCGTGAACTTGAAGTTTGCATCGCTGAAATGCAACGAAATTTTTCGTTTGTCTACGATCATTGGACAATATTTTTTGCGTTCTGAAATATCAATGCATTAGAAAAATTAAGATGATGCCAAAAAAAAAAAACCAATTTTTTTTTCTAATAAAATTGACAAATCGAGGGTTTTACATCATCAGAGCATCATTCAGAATAATTGCAACGAGTCATTATTAATATCTCTTTTTATAATAAATATTGTCAAATTTTTTTTCCAATCGAATTGATTGATTCGTCATATTACATCTCCGAAATGAGGATTCGAATTAGTTGATTATAATTCTCCAGTGTATTTGAAAAGCACGTGGTAAAGATTCGCGATATTATGTAAAAGTTTTCAATGTTTTTTGTTTGTTCTTTTTTTTTTACATACGACGAACGTTGAAATATTCATGAAGGACTGAATACGTGATGGGAATTGTATACAGACATTTTCCAAAATATAAGACTTGGACCTCCTGAAGCCCTTTCAATCCTCCGGGCTTTACAATGAGACTTTAGGTTCGACACCCTACGATAGTTTTGTCCAAAACTGCCAGTTTTTAGGGTGGAAAATTATAGTCTGTGCTGGGTGAATGAATACCAAGGGACGTCTCGTTAGAAATGAGTGAAGTCTATGTTTTTTTTTTCATCCTTCCTGTTAACATGTCCTAAAGAAACATTGAATAAAATGCCTTCGATATGGTGGTAAAAATTTCATTTCCATACACAAATTGCTTACAAGGGAAAAAAATGCTTTTCCCCTCTCGCGTTAATAATTAACGAAAGCTGAAGAAGTAGTATTTGCTATTACGAAAATAAATGTGCCACCCGATGTTAGTTTATGCTGAAATGTAAAAGAAATCATTCTTTGAACGACGAAGGGTGCGTTGACGAGCCGGAGGCGTGAGAGAGAGAGAGACCGAGAGAGCGAGAGGGAAAGAGAGGAAAAAGGATGAGAGGGGATAGAGTAGAGGAGCATGATGAATGGGACGACAGGAAAAAAGTAACAGGAGGGTGGAAAATGCAGAACAGATGGGCGTAACCGTATAAGGACAAGGGCTGACGGGTGCACCCCCAAAAACCTAAATGTCCTATTCCTCCTTCTTCCCATTCGTGTATTTCACTCAATATTTTTTTTTTTTTGCGTTTTGTTTCCACGAAGGCGGAAACTGAAAACATAATATCTAGTAACCTTGAGGCGTATGGCAACGATAGATTAAGGGTAGGAAACCAAGTGATCATGGCTGGAGGCAAGTTTTTATCTTTGCTCTCATATTTTCCGGGAAGTCGCAATATTCTCGTTTTATGGTTACTCCATATTTTTTATTTTTCGATATTATCGTGAATACTCGTTCGTTTATTATACACTCCCAGAAACTATATTCCAGACTGGACAGCTTTTTTTATTATCTGTCTGAATAAAATCCTCCTCCTCCATTATATTACGCTACGAAAACCTTGAAGAATGAATTTTATTTTCGTGTCTTTAGGTTTTTTCCTTTTGTTTTTTCGAATCCTGAATAACAGACTATCTGAAGACCATAGAAATAATATTCTCGATGGTAGATGAAAAAAAAAAAAATTATAATAATGCCATCGAATCGTTTCCTTTTTATTCACACGTACACTATCAGGGTAGTTAGTAAATAATTACATATGGAACATTGCTCATTGTACTACGTACCTTTGTATGTCGTAACTATTAGCTGGTGAATCGAGGATCCAGAACTCTCGTTTAGTTGAATGTTTCGCATCCGTAAGTGTAGGTACGTGAATATCTATGAATAAATACGTGAAGCAGTATTACGATTCATAGAATACATATATATATATATTTTTATACTGCACGTAGTAAGGACTATATATCTGGTTATAGAGTCTGTGCTCGAGTGGTGCAAGTCCCACCTGTTGCAAGGGTTGCAGAGATACTTCTCTCTTCCCTCCGGCGCAACTTGCAACTATATATATACGACTATGATCACAAGAGAGCTCGCTAACTACCCCAGTCACATTCTCTTTTCTATTCCACCGCAATAATACTACAGAAACTATAAAATAACGATAAATCCTGAATTTATTTTTATTTTTCGTATGAATACAGATTTTTATAACAGAATAAATAACATGCCAATATATTTTTGTATATTGAATTATACAACGATCGTAAATGGTGAATTTTATGCTTGAAAATATTCTCAAAAATATTCTATCGCAATTGAATTGGTAATTGAAGGACGACGATAAAATATCGTGAACAGAAATAATAATAAGAAAGCACAATTAAATTCTCACCTGCTCTGCCCGCAGGTGTTACATCTCATGGAAATTAACGAACTGCGTCAGCACTTAAATCTTTATCGTAATTTTCTAATTGCATCAGTGAATTTGATTCATTTGTGTTATACTTCGAGCCTCGGATGCTAGAAATTAAAAAAAAATACTTAATGGAGTTTCATCGGTATTCAGGATGATTGAATTAATTTTTATAGGACACGTCCAATGAGCTGAAAAAGTTAATAGTCCATAAATGTCAATTGTAATTTTGATTGAAGATTTTTTTTATTTTCATCGTAACGAATTGTAATGAACGATGTGGCACGTTTTTTTTTTCTTTTAAGGATTATTGAAATGTTGTACGTAATTTGGGAAAGCTTCGTTGACGTCACTGTTACAAAATTACTGCACACATCTCTATCGTGCTTGAATGTGCGATCATTTGTCGGAAATAAAGCTCAACCAAGCGTGGAGCTAACGTAATATAGATATACATAGACAGATAATTCCAATAAATTATGAAGCCGCAACCTGTCACATACGTGTTAAGCGCAAACTGACGGTCATGCTAAATTCATCATATTGTGTCATAAACGTGAGGATTAATGACAAACGTAAATTAAATTATGCCAATCGTTCGATAAATGTAACGCAGAATTAATGGACTCGAGAAGTAAAAGAGGGTACGAAACATCGACGCAAAAACGTTAACGAGTATTTATTTCAGACTAAATCCATTCGTTGATTCTTAATTATCAGTAATTTTGGTTCGAGCAATGGTCTAATTTTACTTTGACACACAAAAACAGCGAATCAGAGAATTCTTCCTAGCTTAATAACATGATTTTTAATTTTTTTGGTGTTCATACCTTTTACGATTTTTACGAGCCTATCCCATCTTTTCAACCTCATTTCACTGTGAGAGCGTCCTCTCCAGGAACAGGTTTCTGTCCGGAGTGTTATTGACAGCCACTCTTTGCTGATGCACTACTGCATTGCATTTGATCGAGATTCAAGGGAAACTGTCGAAAACCTGGCTGATACAGGTAATTATATATTTTTCCTAAGTTTCAGTTTGTTAAAAACAGCAGGAATTTGGAAAAACTGCATTCTTTGCTCAGGAATCGATCCGTGAACTGGTGCATGAGTGATCACCCAAAATTAAATATGTTGATCACCAAAATCATGCACTGATCGCGTACCCAATGCTGTGGGTTTATCGCGATTTTACCTCTTTGTGGTTTGATTTCGTTTTTTAATATTTTTAAATAATTTTTGGTTGTGATTACGATTTTTCGTAATGAACTTGTTCATTTGGTATGAAATGTTATATATATTCATACAATTTGTCGGTATGACATGTATTGCATGGTTAATGAAGCATTATTATCGATGAAGGCACGTTGTTTAACAGGTCGATTAAACACGTTATATCCTTAATGTCATTATAATATTCATGAAAATTCTTCTTTTTCCCTAACTTAACTTCTCATCATAATTTTGGAACTCTATTTATCTCAGGGTCACAAGAGAATTTATTCTTATTCAAATTTATCTTTAAATATTTTAGTGTTAATTTGATTTGAAAAATTAGGCAGTGATTTATTACGCAAATTCTTAACGTAAACGAAGTTTAACGTGTGTTTCAAATTGGGGTAAAGTTTAATGCGAAGCAATTTATCAAAATTCTACGAAAACACAGACGGAAGGGTTGGAAAGTTTTAGCAGAGTTTTTCAAAAGTTTTGCTCCTTACTTTTCAGTTTCGAACTTGACATTTTCTCTATCCTTCAGGGTGATTTCCTGTCTTTTAAAATATATCTAGTTAGTTTCATACCTAACACGTGTTTATGGGTTTTTTTTTCTCAAATAAGATCCCCTATAGGACGAAATGTCCGATGGACATAATTTCAACGTGCAAGAGGCCAGAAAACCTCTTTGCTATCTTCCACTGGATATTCTGGAGGTTCTGAGACGGAAGCCCCTATAATTTGCAGTATAATAGTCGCAAAGAAAATGGGAAACTATAGTCCCGGGCTAAAGAAATAAGTGAGTCACTTTTTTTGTGCTGGTCAACGAAGGTAAAATCGTACCTTTCACGTCCGACACATTTGGCCACTCTTAGCTGTAATCGAAGACTAGAAGTAGCTGCTGATGAAAAAAAGACTGAAGGATATTGGATAATACACATCGACAGACGATTTATTGGAGATTCGGAGACATGGAGGGTGATACGATATGGGAAAAAAAAAACTAGGAGGAAAAAACTGTGGAAGAAACGGAATTGGAACAGCGAGAGCTTGTCAGCCAGAGAAAAACGACAGTGAACGCCCTTAACCATCAACACCAATGGAGAGAGTTCGTAAATATCGATTATGTCGCTTCCCAAACGATTTTGCCCTGTTCTTTGGACTCCCTCTTGCTCTGATTCTCAAAGACTTCTTTATTTCATAGGTTTTCTTATTCGATCTTGAAAAAGAAAAAAAAAAAAAAAAAAAAAAAAAAAAAAAAACATAATATTCTTTTATTCTCTATTGGATAGAAAAGCTCATCGGGCTTGAGGAAAAAAAAATGTATTATGTGTTTTACGTGAAAAGTAGACCCTTCAACGTAGAAATTCTCATCAGAATCCCAAAAAAAGTACTTAGACTTTCATCTTGATTCATTTTTTTTTCTTTTTTTTTTTTTTTTTTAATATTAGGGACAAAGTTCAGCTCAACACACAAAGGAAGCTGCAACTTCCGGTTCTTTTTCAAACGTTCATTCATATACCGAAATAGTAAAGTGCAGGGAAGAACAAAAATTGGTAGACTCAGAGAATGCAATTTTGATCACTTCTCCATTATTTATATTTCAGTTCAGAGGGCAATGAATGTGTGAGTGTAAAATTCTCGAGTGTAAATGAATAGTATTTCGGATATCAAACTCCAGGACTGTTGGGTATAGTGATTCCAGGATGGAAAGCTTTTCAATGACTGCCTGTCGTATCCGGCTCACACTGACTTAGTTAGGTACACGGAGAAACTGTGCTACGTGTTCCAGGTCATCTCCTTTCTGATGTATAAAGTGAATAGATCAATGAAAACTAATGGAAGAGCAAACAGCAAATTCGAGAGGCAATCCATTGGTAGGTAAAAAAAAAAATTTTATAATATTGGTCCTCTTCTTATTCAATGACAATGATACAGGAAATTGTTTGACGAAATCCTTCGATCGGAAATATATTCTAAACGAAGTAATTCATTGATTATTTTTGTCATGGATTTTATTTAGTTCTACAGTTTCTCAAGGATCACACGTTGGTTATATTCGTTCGTACATTTATACGATAACGAATTTATTTATATTCTTCCAATTAATGTTCAATGGCCCTTTATGTGGTGAAGTAAGTGAAGAATATTCTAAACTAATTATCATATCAATAGTGAGAGTATTTTGTAATGAGAAAATTCGGAGTGGCAATGGCTCTTCTTCTCCTGCTTCTTCCTTCTCTTTCCTCCCTCTCTCTCTCTCTCTCTTTCTTCTCTTTCTCTGTCTCTCACTTCCCACGAGATAACAATATACAGCCTTGAAGGGTAGTTCAGCAGTGTATCGAATTCCTCAAGTTGAGAAATGGTACGAGGAAGCTGTGAGTTGGTCCATTCTGCCTTTCACGATGATTAAATCAAGTGGCACGAGAGGTAGAGTTGTCTCGTGTCGTCGATTCGTAATACACTGGTATTTTCGTATGAGAACATTCGAGCAGGATGGTTTGGCAAAGCTTTACCGATAATTAAGTTACGAATGACCTCTGCCTCCTTTGGCCTCTTCAAGCCACATCTATAACACGGTTTTCATTACCCACAGAATTGTCATTTTGAAAAATGTTCAAAGTCCTCGACAAACTATGGGAAATTAATTGAGAACTCGACTGAATATTTTCGTCATTTCTACTGTTTCGTGCAGTTTTTTTCAATACTGTTTTGAACAAAAAATATTCTTCATTACATGAGTAATTACGGAGTAATTTTTTTTTTTTTTCCAATTGAAGCCTACTCTGTTAAGATCCTGGGAATTTAATACTGTAGTTCCGAAACATGGAAATCGTTAACGACCACAGTTGGGAATAAAATAATTAAGTTAGTAGTTACAAAGAGAAGTGGATGCAATTAGGCAGGTTACTGGACAAGAAAAAGGGACAATCCGATTATAAGGGATGGCTTTTTATCATTGAAATTTTCTATCCTTCATTTAATTGAAAAGAGTCTTATCGTCGCTATTACGACGATAGTTGCCTTGATGCGAGAGCGTTTACAAAGCTTCATGGACCGAGAAACAGGAATCTTGAATTCTATGAAGCGATCGGTGGATATGGCGTGGAAGAACGGGTGGAAAGACTAGAAGGGCAAAGGGAAGGATGAAGGACAGAAAGAAAAAGAAACTATGATAGGTTGACATATTGCTGTATTTTATTAATTTTTTATTCCTATATAGTTAATGAGCAGTTTTTTTTCGAAAACGTAAATAAATTAATGTCGAATTTTTCTGAAAAAATTGTTTTTTACTCTTTGAATATTAAATTAATTAATGAGAAATAACGAATTAAATGTTATTGGATTTAGCTGAACATGCGGAGTAAAAATTTTAGCTAAAATTTTTATGTAATCTCGTCGGTTTGTACAAATATATCTGTAGCTATTTTGGGATTCCACGTTTACACGTAAATGTCCATTTACTTGTGCTATATACGCCAGGTACGGGCCGAGCCAGCAACAAGTTTGTCCCAACTAGCGGTTCACAATCCTGTAACGACCTCCCTCGTGTCTCTTGTTCCACGATCACGTGGATTGAAATTACATGAGCACAAAATTAAGAACTTTGTGTGTGCATAAAATCATTCAAATTTGACATGATTAACAATGGTTTTACGAAATCATCAATTTTTCATCGTACTTTTGTCAGCCGATGAATGATTTTTCAAAAACTCAATAAATTGATTAGAAAATATTTGAATAAGGGATTTTCTTGAGAGAATTTCTTGTCTGCTTATATTGTGAACGTATTTTGTCATTTAGAATTCTATTTTCGGAATAAATGTTCGGTTTAAAAAAGTTTGAAATTTTGCGAATTTTTTTATTCAAAAGTTCGTACATATGAAAAGAAAAATAATTATCATCAACTACAGAAATAATTTCTCAAAAAAATTTAATTTTTCGCGACTACGTTATCTCCATAGCCAATTGGCCAATTGAGTTATAATTTAGTACACATTTAGCCATTTTTTCAGCAATGGTACCAGAATTAAGTAGAACGAATTGCTATGCTTTGCTCGATGGCTCGTAGAGAAAGAAAAATGAGAAATCAAAGTTTAGCATGTCGACATTTTGTGAAAAAATCATTTTTCTATCTGATCCTGGTATCATTATCCACAACACTTTTCTCCATTACGCACAACAATCTTTCTGCACAAAATTTTAGTAAATCGTACACAACTATGAAGCTCATTTTCTTTATTTTTATTTTATTTTTTTCAAAATTTTCAGCGTACGTTTGAACAGACAATCAGGTAAAAAATTTCGGAAAACAAAACCTTGAAAAATGTTCAACTCATTATATTCGGGAAATAAGTTTTGAGTACGGCGTTCTAGATAACAATACGACGTTAAGACAGTGAGAGAAGCTTTGGCAGTAAATGGTAAATCAATAGATTATTATCCTAGCAGCTTTGATATTGTGTTCGGTAAACAAGTTTGCGAGTCTCGACGTACTTGTCTCTTGGCTTCATCGAGACCTCTGTCTTTCATAGCTTCTCCGATAGCCTGTGCATAACGATTCAAAGGTATAAACGAGCAAGCGACGAGCTATATTTTCCATCTGTTTGTTTCAAGAAAAGCGGATTAACTGCATAGTCGTAAGAACGAAACAGAGAACATTCTGAGGGATTGCGAATATGTTATATTTCACTGCACCCTGTTGCATTGTTTACTCATCTTCTACAAACTCGGACTCTGAAGAAACTTACTGAACCACGTCCAAGTGATTTCAGTCCTTTAATCATTTATAATATTCCGTCTGGAATATTAGTCTGATAGCTCGTTTAAGTAGTTTGTTCCAAAGAATTATTTTAATAAAAGAAATGTAAAAATTTCTTGAAACAAAACAAAAATATTTAGACTTTTGAAATTTAATACTAACTTTGACGTCAATAAATTTTTCAACAAGTTACGTTTGTTCGTCCTTTCAATTGTGCCATTAGATGCAACTGAATTTTTAGTGGAAGAAACCGTAACTTTTTCCTTTTTATGTCACGTTGCCTTGGTTGACAAATGAATATTTTCCTTCGACACGATTGGAACGAAAAGATGTTTTTTAAAAATAGGCTCTCTGTGGATTTGTGTCTTTCGACTCCCCCTTTTTTCCTGAGGGAACCGAAAGTATAATATACGTGTTGATGCAACGTGTCGAGAAACGCCCAGGAGATTTGTTAGAGCTCACCCACGAATCGAGCCCGATAGGAGACCCATCGGAAGTTGCACTCTCGTTCCGGACGATCGATAATCCATCGAGAAACATTTATTCTACTTTAGAGAATGGAAACGGCTGAACCAAGAGCATTTGAATGCTTGATGGAAAGGTTTATAAACGATTTCTATTTCCCAGAACACCATTTCATAAGTTTTCATCCTTTTTTTTTTTTCATCATCATCCATTGTATACATGCATTTAGTTGGTGACGGTTTTTCACAACCGTAAAAAACTTATTTCATTATCAGGGAATACACGCAATAAGAAAAGAACGAGCTAAACGTTGGTATGAAAAATAAAATTTAATATTTTTAAGTAACTCGATGATTACGAAGTTTAAACTATTGTATGAATGAAGGACAATTAATTTATTTATTCATTATATTATCACACATGTATAGCAATGTACACGGATACTGATTTAATCACAAATTACTGCCATGGGCCTTAAAGCAAAAAGTTAACAATGTAATCCAGTTTCACGAACTACGAGGCTTTTCCATTAGGACGATAACCCATTTTGCCTCTCTCTGTACTGGACAAAATGCGGGAAGCCAACAGAAAATCCACAACGATATATGTATATAAATACGCAACCATATGTATACCTACACTGGCAGATACATAATACATTATGTGCTCGCACGTAACTAAGAGAGTTTTCAAGCAAAAGGTGCACAGGATTACTTTCCGCAACAAACTAACTCCGTTGCCATTGGTACTTGGATAGTCGGTCATTTTGATGACCACGTGAGCGACCTCCTACCTCATTAAGTACATAATTGTTGTAGTAATACCTCAGTAACAGAAGCTCGTGAGGAAATGATAGAAATTTACAGGAAAAGAATAATTATTATCATCAGTGATGCCCGCCCAATTATGGATTCTCTGGTGGTTGACCTATTAGGAATTTTAGGTTTGGTGACCGCTTGACTATCCAAGTTTTTTTTAAGTTTCTGGTGATGCTTATCAACTTAAACTGGTTCTCCACAGTTTCCTTTGCTCTCGTGCATTTTGTACCGTTGTCCATACGCAGGAACAATAAATAAAGAAAGAGAAATTCCAATGTTCGTAGAACTCATACATTTATTTAATACAACGCATATAATACCTTTTTGCTTATAATAAATTTCGTTGCAATTTATTCTTCTAAGCTTTAAGTTCCACGGGGAATCCTTTCGTCATTTTATCAGACCATGTTTTTTTTTTCTTATTCTCATGTTTTACCAGTACTTTATTCCATAAATACTACGTCCGTATATTTTCATTTACGTAAATGCGTTAGCATTACAAAACCTCCTGTAAAACGTACGACAATAAAGCCACTTCTAGGTGCTTTGAGACGAAACGAAAATGTACATGTTCGGTCTGCTGTACTCACGTCTGACCGGAGCCAAACCTGTTCTACTGTAGTCGTCGCAACGTTGAAACGACGTCGTCGCCATCCTCAGATTTAACAGCTTTGTGAACATATAAAACTCATGGAAATGCATTTACCAGTTATTCAAACAGTTAAAATAACTATCAATTTCTTTGTACCTCTGGAGTGGTCATTATTATTTTTAAACGCACGTCATTTCTGTTGAAAATTCTACTACACTGCCACATAAAGATTGGAGCGAAGTTGGCTTATCATTTACTGACAGATCGAAAATAAAAGTTCATTTTATTCTTATCATGTAATTGAGTTCTAGAGTTCCTCCTAGTTTTTAGTAATAATTCTACTGATTGCACTTGGAAAACAAAAAAATGATAATTATGCAGCTAACAATTATCGAAAAAAGACTCGAAACTTATAACTCCAACCTTTCCACGGTGTGGCTCGAGTATCGAAAAAGGTTTTTTTTTCAAAAAGCTTCTATTCCTTAAAATGCATTTACTTATTAAACCATATGGACAAAATGGAAAAAATGCTGCTTTCGCGAAAACTCCGAAAGAATTTTTTCTTTGCACGATATTAATTTTCAGAGTTATTTAGATTGTGCGCTGGAAATCAAACAGATGTCCTTCAGCAAAAAGTTTCTCACAACATACACATTTTGCTACTCGATCTCTAAGGCCCTTATCATTCGGACAGCCCATATCTTTTATTCCTGCTATGATTAATGATCTTGCTTGTTAGTAAGGCAAAAAATTATACTTTTCTACCAGCCATTAATCAGCTGGACCTCGATCTTTCCGAGGCTTGACACAATTCGTATTTTTTAAGGACACTCCCCCTATTACTCATACATATTTAAATTCCTTGTTTCCTCAATACCTGTACACTGATTTTTTTCGAATGGCAACATAGGTTAACGACTTTCGAACTCTCAACATAATTTATTCATACAGTAATGAAACTTTTTGCTATTTACTAATGATATCGAGGGATTTTCAATCTTCATAAAAAAATCAAGGTTTTGGAAGTCTGTTTCTAACAACAAGTAATAGAACAAGTAAAAGAAAAATCAATTATTCAACAATATTTTCGTTCTATAGTGTCATCCTTTATTTATTGTTTCTAGAAAATTTCCAGGATTCGATACCGTATTTCGGCTATGAAAAGGAAAAAAATTCTCGTCAATTTGACAGATGCTTCAATATCTAAATGCTTTTAACGAAAATAGTTTTTTGGAAAACGGTGCAGAAAATCTTTACACAAGTGTTGAGTTAAAAAAAAAAAAAAAAACTGAATTAAAAAAATATAATATCGACAAAGTCCCGTTTTTTGGCAACTTCAAGAAAAGAGTTTTGTTTTATTTTTAATTAAGGTGTACAGTCGGAATGGTGGTTACCACGAATAGCATTTCGCAACAAACTGTTTAACAATAACTACAACCCCATAGCATGCAATTTTTTTATTCCTGAAATTTCTCAGTTTCATTGACAACAATATTACTTTCAAAATGAACAAAAAGACGTTTCAACGGATTTACATTTTTTTATTTCACACATAAAAATTGAGTTTTTTTTGCTCCACAACATATAATAATTATTTATCTGTGTATAACGATATGGTGGGCAACACACACGCGGGCTATTCCGACGAGTTGAAGAGGCAGATAACGAGGCTCTCGCGAGTCTCCACACAAACACAGTATATAGAGTGTGTGTATGCACATTTATTAAAATATGTGTATCAAGTAAGCTTAGGAGTGCTTGTTGCTCGAATCCGTCATATCAGCCAGGGAAATATATACCTAAGCTAATGGTGGACGAGTGAAATATCCGTTTCTCTGTAACAGGAAAGAGGGAACTATGACGACAATGGCTGACAAGAATGCCTAACCACTGAACGAAAAAATATATATATATATAAGGATATAAAGAAAAATCAATATTTACGAGAGGCATTAAAGGCAACCTGCGATCCTTCCTGATACGTGTATTACACGGACGATCGATATTTCTCGTTGAAGTCACCCACATCAAGTCTGTCTAAAGCGTATTAATTCGATCATGTATACACGGTATTCACGTATTCATTTGCACACGTCAAAGAAAAGCAATTGCTAAATTATCGCCAAGATGATTGAGCAAGTACCATCGATTAAAACGTCCTCAGGTGTTATTATCATTTTTATTATTAGAATCAAACCAAAAAGATAGGTCCAGAGGCAAAAGGCTCGTAGCTTTTTAATTCCGTTTTATTTTTTTTACGATATTGCTTTTCGTACTTTAAACTGTTATTTTTTGTTACCACCATAATCGTTCAGATGAATTTCTGTAATGACAATAGAAATGTGACGTTTTGTTTATCTTTTGTTATCCAAATTGTTTATATTGTTGAAACGAATATAATATTCGTGTAAGCAATTCCAAAAGCAATCACTCTTCTTTTTCGTCTTTTTAATGCACTCCTATAATTATAATCATAATTGTACGCAGCAATTTGCGGCTGAAACTTCTTCACAAACTTTCCTCCTAGCACTTTTCTCTCTCCATCCCTTTTCGTCTCACAACTTTACGTTTCTTTTCGACCTCTCGCTTTTTCATTCTCTCTCTCTCTCTCTCTCTTTCTCTCTTTCTCACTAAACGAAGCTTTCCGTAATAAATCCGCGACGAGCATAACTGATGACCGTGATACTTCGTTGGCTGACGAGAAGAGGGGAAACTCGATTAACCTTTTCGAGCAAAAGTGAAGTGATGTTGCTATGGTATGGCGGATGCTGCTTTACTTATATATACTTAAGGGCGAAGCAGCAACTTCTGTGCTGAATCGTTGGGGATATGATAGCCCATCACCCTTACAACATTACCTCAACGTTCTACTTATGAACCAAGTTATATATATTTTCGTAAACTCACTTTGCCCTTTTCAACCTTCTCTTGTACGTCTTCGTGATCAGGCTTTGGTGCGAAATACATTAGGCGAACACGAATTATTCATGACATATTTATTCATATCGTGTGGAAATTTCGTCCCGACTTGTACGTGAAAATTTAACAACATCCTGTCTTACAAGTGCTATCTATTGATCCAAAGCTCCAATCGTCTTATAACACGTTTTTTCTCTCATTCGAAGAATCGCCAAGTTCTTTGCTATCGATAATTGTCATTGGCCAACTCATCGTTGACGTGAATTCATAGTATAACACTTTTTTGTTGCACGATTCGAGATTAAATGACAAGAATCGTTAAGGCGAAATTGAAAACGGTTTTCTTGGAAAATAGAAATTGTTATGAGTTCGTGTGATTGCTTGACAAAAAGCAACGTTTTCACACGCGGAGTATTTGCCGCAGGGACCGTAATACGATTTAACGTTATACATCGATGATGGCTTTCCGCCAATCTCCTTATCCCTTGTCGGTATACCTTATTTTCTCCGACATGCAAATGCAAACGGATAAAGCTCTCAATGTTGACGCCATGTCAATGCAACGGCAGAAAAAGAGATTATTCTATACATTCGTAACCGTAGTGCACTGCGTTTAATACGGTGGAATATTTTTCGTGGTGAGGATTCGATTTTCATGTCACTCAGACTCGGGTGGCAATTGTGACTCCGTCGCTGTGTCTACAAAATTGGATCTTTATGTAGTTTTTTTTTTTTTTTTTTTTTTCAAGTAAACGTCGAAATTCAAGAAACTAAATCAATTGATTAGTTGTATGTATTTTTTTTCTCTTTTTATTCCATCATTTTTCTCCCCCATTTTTGCACTGCTCGGTTTGTAATAATACGCCAATCAAAACTTTTGATTTGAAGTTAAATAAAAGTTGACGATGTTTTTGCTATAAAAATGATTATAATCAACAATATAAAATGCTGACACCATGACGCCCAAGTAATTTAAGAGAAATTTTTGCCTCGTGTAAGTAAAACGTAAATAACACATCACCCCGATTCGAAATACATTGAACAGAATAAGATCAAGATGCCTGTTGATCGATGAATATTCAACGTTGTTGTCGTTCCGTCGTAGTTGTCGCCGACGTCGTCGTTGACGGCGACGTTAACGACAACGTGAATGACAATACCGGAGATTTTGTGTAGACGATGGTATACTGCTACCCACACACTTGCAACGTCAGATAAAATTAAATTGGAACTCTTCACTGAGGGATATAGAAAATAAAGCTCACATGCATTGTATCATGAAAAAGTGCCTTACGAGAGTCTCGTGCATAGGAAATTATCCTCAGGAGTAAAAAGGAATAATAAAATACAACGGAAAGTTGAAGATTCAAAAAAATTTGTAGTCAATGAAAACAGAGATGATGAAAAATTCGTCCTCTCCATTTATGCTGCTCCACATGAAAATAGTTCGTGAAATCTCTACTGCATTTTAGCTTTCTCTATTGGCAGTTCACAAACTTCAATAAAACTCGATCTTATTTTCTGTTTATTTTTCTCTCACATACATATATATTTCAATATCTTTTAAGCAGAAAGTAAGATTGCATACTTCTCGCACAAGTAGAAGGTGAAGAGATCTTCGAGCACCCAATCTCGATGCTAAAACGTGAAAGCACTTTATCGTTTCTTTCCACAAAAAAGAGAGATAGAGAGAGAGAAAGAGGGATAGAGAAAGAGAGAGAGAGAGGAGCAAGAATAGAAAAAATATATGGACTATGTGCCTGTGTGAAATTGACAGGAACTAAGAAGTCTAAGAACTTGAGTTTTCCGGAGTTCACAATCTTTGCCTCGTTCACTTCGACATGGTTTCGTGTCTTCAAGACATTTTCGTGAACCTCTTGCCAATGGCTAATCTTTTCTTACCTCGACAGCCAGAATCTCGTTCTCACTTTATCCATGAGGTTAGGTCAAGGAGTAAAAAAAAAAAAAAAAGCTCTGTAAAGAAGTAAGAAAAAGGAGAAAAAGGAGCACGGGATAGGTAATCTTCGGAGTCTCGTTTGGCTCCAGCTTTTCGAAAACGTAATCGACATCCCGCGATATCTGTTCAATTATCTCGTCTCTTTTCGTTATATTATTAAATTTCCGTGTTTCAAATAATGCTTTAATTACCGCTATTGATCATTTTATAAACTTTTAAGTTTTTTTTCACGTTCGAACTTATTTTACTACTAATTTTTCTTCTAATAATATTACAACTATTATTTTTGTGATCTGGTTTCAAAGTCATTGTTGATAAATATTCAAGAACAAAAAATCATGGCTGATCGATATGCGAATACATTTTAAGAATAAAGAAATTATCAAAAATAATATTTTGTACAAATGCGGTCGTTAGTTCTCATCCCATATTTGTGGGTCCCCTGTGTCGTGGTTTTTGTGGTTATGGCACGGAAAAGCAACGTTTTACCACCGAGTAAAAGTTAATTTAACGAGGGCGCGGCTGGCGAGTTGACGGTAATTGCAACCCCTCGTTCTCTTCGTTGAAATGATTTTGTTATTCAGGCTTTGAAAGTTTATCTCCCGTTCAGACGCTTCTCCCACCGATACAGCTGTAGTGAACTTTCATAAATTTTATTAGTTTCAAATTGATAGTCATTTTGTCCGTTGATAATATTTACTACCGCTATTTGAGATACAACGCGTTGAGTTGGCGAGTTTTGATGCATATTTGTGCATGACGTAACATGTTAATAAACATGACCGCGTTCACTGGATATTTTAACAGTTTTTGTACTAGCAAAACTTGTTGAAGAAAAAATCTAGAAGGAAAAAAACAATAGAAACGAACAGACAATATGCGAAACATTAACGATTATCATTGGAGTCAATTAGAATAAAATTAAAATTGAAATTAAACATTTCTCGTTTGATGGATGAAAGTTTTTCCAGTAAAGAAAAAAGTGACCGGATGGGCTGGTAAAAACATCGTCACTATAAGAAAATTCGAGTTTCACAGAATATCGCGCTAAAAATACCATCCACTGAATTTTAATTCTTAGGTGTTTGTAACCTTTAAAAGATCACAATCACTAATAAACCAAAATTTTATGTTTGCTCTTACTTTTCAGTCTATCGCATCAAATTTTAACGTCAAAATAAATTCTGATTATCTGCGAGTAGCGAAAAGTCATTATCTATTTTCTTCTTCGAAATATTGCTTGCGAGATAATGAATAATTAATGTAGATTTATCGCAATAACAAGAACTGAGCGTAGCAAACTCGAAGCGCGATCGTCTCACTAATTGAAAGATCGAAATTAATGGTTCGTGGGAATAAAAATTGATACTTTTTTTTTTTTCAAATTGCATTTTCCGATCCATTTATTTTGAAAAGTAAAGATGTAACTTTTGATAAATCTTCTATATGGATGATTGTTGAATAGTATGAATATAGATATTCCGTCGGTAGATAGTGCGAGCATGGTGTGTATATTTAAACGACGTATGCTTGCAGATCGAAGTTTTCTGATAACACGAAATGTGAATAGTACCATCTGGAGCTTTTTGACCCCCGACGTTCGAACGCTGTATATTTCTCATCGTCGCATATCGTTGACGATCACTCGACAATATCGCCATCAAACTCTACATGAAGCGTGTAAAAAAGATGAAAAAAAAACCGGCTTCAACCTAAAACTCGTAAATTGCTACCTCGCGATACTCAACGCGATACTCAAAGCTGCTTCTATCTGAGAAACGTTTTCTATTTTTTTTCATATAACTTTTGTACTGTCAGAACGAAAAGGGCAATTGTTCATTTTTATTTGCCGTTTTTTATGGCACAGACAAATTTTTAATATTGAAGAGCTTCCCAATAACGCTTGTTAAAGGGCTTCCCTAATTTTCGAGTTGTCAATTATCACATTAACATTGATTATATTTTTTATACTGAAAATTTTGTTTACTCTAAAAGACATGTCTTCAATCGTCAATGGATTTAAGAAAATTGATTGAAAAAAATGTCGATGATCTGTGATTATAGTTTTAGTAGAACAGGTCTTTGCAAAATGTACTTGGGATGATCATGATTCCAGGTTAAAACACTTCAACCAAGAAATAAAATAAAATTTGCTCAAGTCAACTAAAAAACCAGTTTTTGTCGAGGGTGAATTGAAAAAAAAATGCACTTTACACATAATGGCAAACGATTAAATCGTCGTAAAGTAAAAAAAGAAAAATCGATCGACAAAAACTAGGAAATTTTGTGAAAATTCTCTGTACCAAATTTGATTCAAATCGTTCGTTCATTTTTTGGGATAGAATGGTTACCGTTCTCAAAAACACTATTTGAAATTTTTTAGGAATAATGTGTATCGAGGGTGACACTATCGAATAAAAATATTATTGAAATATCGAATTTTTGACCGTTTTAAATACATGCAAACCGTTAATATACTTTAACACCAATTACTTTTTCTTCATTATAAAGAACTTGGTCAATTTCATAAAGAACGTGAAATAATGACATTTAGTATGTTATTGAAGAATTCAAGTTATAAAAATCATTATTTTCGCACGGAACAGCAAACTCGAACATTTCAATATATCTTTTACAATCAAATTCGATACTGTACATTATACTATGAGATTCCTTGCGTTTCTTGTTGTTTTTATTTTTCGCTTGGTGACGTTAGGAGGCATGGAGTATGCTGACACCCTGGAAAAGAGAGGCAGGAGAAGGGTAGATTGATAGCTGAGCGTGAGGGGGGTTGGAAGATAGGATGGTGGGTTGCCAGTAGAGACCACGACGAGGAGAGAGATAGAGAGTACAAAGTGGGAGTTGGTGAAGCCGACTGGCGCTGAAACGGATAAGAGTCCCCGGGGTGCCTAGCAACAGGTTGCTATCCGAAAATTTCCAACGACCACATCTCTCTCATCCGTTCTCCCTCTGCTTCTCTTTCCTGTTCACCAACACAACATGTGTAGGAGGAACCTGTGTTTCACAAGCAAGTTGTCAGTTCATTTCTCGCTTCCTCCAGCCACCAATTTTGTCATCTGTCTTGCTTATCGTACCTCATGCCATTCTCCTTATTCTCTACTTGCCATAAACACTCCGACGTCGATCTGGAGCTCATTTCTCCTTCAATACGTGATTCCGATACGCGGAATACCTTCCGCTGAGAAGATACTTTGAAATTGTTACATTGATGGATCTGTTGATGGAATCTTTATGGTTCTTTGATCCGACCATTTATTTTCATTCTTTTTAATAAGACATGCTGATGACAAAAACCATGAGGAAACCTGGAGCATCGTCTTAAAGCTGTCTGTTCGATTAAAGTAACGATCTTCACTGAAGTCTCTACATCAATGAAAACATCAGTTCGTTTCGTATTTATTAGTTTTTGTACGAATTATTCTTCTTATGATTGATCCAAAGATATTAGTGTATATTTTTACTTCTACTAGTTGCTATAATGAAAATTGATTCCAGTGGAGACATGAGTCTATCCAGTAAATTGGGTTATAGGTTTCCAGAGTGGGAAAATACCAATGGAAAGAATAAAAAAGAATCTAGATTCTATGTAGGAGTAAATGTTATTGCTGATGGGTATTTTGACCTCTTTTTTTTCTAGTGCTCAGCAAAAAAAAAATTGCCTCGGTCATATCTGTCTTAAGTAATTGGTATGTGTTTTTCTATAGATAAACCAAAAATGAAGGAAAGAGAACTATTCCTTACTCAATTCGTTTTTTTTTTTAATATTCCTTAGAGTGAATTGTTTTTTTTTTTTTTTTAGATTTTCACAACAATTAACCCTGAATTGGATTTGATGATTTGTTGAAAGGAATCGTCAAACTATTCCATTCGATTTTATGTTTTCGCTACTTTTATTCAACATTAGTGACTGATTCCAACGACACAGAAGTGTGTCATTGTATGAAACTGAAATAATGGGATTAAATAAAAATTTATTCGACAACCGAGACGACATGTTTCGCTCTATTGTCAAATTTCTATTTCATTGCTTATACGGTTTTCCATCTTGCAGCAAAGAAATTCCAACTATACTAGAGTATGTGTGGATAGATAAATATATCATGGTGCCTGGCTGAATATCTCATCTATCCTTTGATCTTTTCAACGAAATATGTGGCTCAAAGTCTTTGGTGAAATACTACGTTTTGATATGCATATAAGCAGTGTTATTTGTATAACTATATATTTAGCTTCGTTTGACATAATATCGACTGCTATGTCAAACACAAGATCGTTATCGAAATAATCGAACAAATAAATCAATTCGCCCTCATCCCTTTTGATCTTCGATTATATATTTATTAAACTAAATCGTTGTTACCTATATTTATGCAAACGAAGAGATTCAACAATGTTATTGATTTTATTTTCGTTACTAATGAAAAATTGAAAAAAAAAAAAAAAAAAAAATATGGCAGTTTGTTACGAGCCCATTCCATCATTTAAATCTCATTTTACTGAAAACAGTGGAAAATTTTTGCTAAAATATAAGTGGCTATATTTCTACTGGGTTTTAGTTGGTTATAGAACCATCAGAAACTCAGGAAAAACTTAACTGAACTCAGAAACCCTCAGCGATTGATACCGAGAGCCAGTGCATGTTGAAGCGTTCCCCCAACCAAGTATTAACCTCGCCCGGGGCTGCTTAACTTTGGTGACCGCCGAGGCCTCGCACCGATCACACATCCATTGCTCTTAGTTCGTTATTGAAGAAAATAATATAATTAAAAATAATTTGATACACAAAATGCTATGAGCTTTGGCAAAAGTTTATACAAAAGTAGACAAATGCATGTGAGCGATCACATCCGGTTCCTCATTCAAAGTGATTTAATATTATTATAAAGACCACTGTGTGCAAACATATATATGTAGAAAATATGTTGTGCGGTATCGTGTCAGCTCAAACGTCAAAGGCATTGTTGCGTCTACCTTCATCGATGCTCTCCAGGCTAATTAGTCTCTCCTATAATATTGTTTCGGAGTCAGTACATTCGATAGAGCAATGTGCTTATTTGTGATTACGTGATCATTGTTTGACCATAATTTAACTAGTCGCGGGTCTATACATATTGCGTTATTGTTTTGAACGGTGATACCCATCGGAAATTGATAATATACCATCACAAAATCTGCAAAGTAATTCATGACGACGATGTTTTATCTCTTTATTGTATTTTATATGAAAAAAAGTCGCAATATTGAAGGTTATCATACAGCCGAGATGACAGAGACAAATACAAAAAAATTAAAACATTGAAATAATTCCAGCAAGACATATAAACCAGTTAAGGTTGAATTTAAATTCGGAAGAGTGTGAATATTATTTATCAAAAAATGTGAATGATATTGAATTTTGAAATATTAATATTAGGTGTCATGGTATTAACAAAAGAGATTTTTGTAATGTTTTTTTTGTTTTTTTTTTTTTTTTTTTTTTTTTGGTGGCCTCTGGTTATTCTGGAAGTTGGCGAATTTTTTATTTTTTATTTTACACTCTGACGAGATGACAGGCTTAGGTCTAAAGTGTCGTTGATCTGGTCGGTGGGTTTATTTTCTTGATGGTGAGTGTGTAGATGGAACGCGAAAGTTTCGATTGTTTGGAACAAAGGAACAAAGCCTCTTGGAAATATTAGCAAGTTCATCGTTGGTCAGTTCATATGTTTAGATTCTCCACAATTACGGGTGTGGAAGATGTGATTAATTAAATGCGGCAACAAAATTCTCTGTTGATTCTGTTGAACTATAGACTGAATTTCTAATGAGAGAGAAGAAGAGCACGAGAGAGAAGAGACGAGTTCTCCATCTCTGTCTTCTGGTCTCTTGAGAATGAGGGGTTCCTGAATTTAACGAGGTTTCGAACTTGCCACTCGACGATGTTCCCGTGCCCCTTACCTCCATATTCTTGACTCTACCCATAACTTCCATGACTTGCAATCTCCCCTTGAACTCCGTTGTGCCTGGCCTACTAGTATTTCCTTCCTGCTAGGCGTATAAACAGAGTTTCTTTGGAGTATCGAGGTAAATTTGAAACAAGCTAGCATCTCAAGTATGACCCCTGTGCCGATATTACACGTGACAAAAAAAAGCCTTCTAGTGAAACTTTATCTTCGAAGTGTTCACTCACTTTTGTCCCTTGACGGGGCAGGGCACCCTTGTTGATCAGATGAAAAAAAACTTTCTTCCACGAGAGAATCTCTCCCAAATTTCCAAATGTGTTTTCGCACTTACCTCGTGTCGTATAAAAAAGTCCATTTTTTTTTCGACACCGCATCAAAAGCTTGGAAACATTGTTTATTTTTATTTATTTTTATTTTTATTTATCAATTCCGTAACGATCGATCGGGGGCTTTTGATATTTTATAAAATTATCACGTTTCTATATTTTTTAAACAAACGTCTTGAAGATGTTTGTATGGCTCGAGAGTTTTGGAATGTACTTGCGAAGTTGCTACGAAATTACATGAAAGTCTTTATTAATACGTTGAAATACGATCCGATTAAACCCTTGAGGCAGAAAACAGAATTGAGAATAATGAATTTGCACGTTACTTCGAATTATTGTAAAATAGGTGCGTCGTGATGCCCTCGACTACGTTCTTGATTGCAAACTATATGCTATTTGCATATTCGAAAAGTTTTATCAGGTTAGATGTGAAAATTGAATCGCTCACACTTGCATATAGACAAGTTTTGGAAAAAGTATACGAAAGCCATGAGGCAGAAGCGTGCAAACATATCAATTTACATGGGTTGTGTAACTTCCGGGCTTTTCCCTGTCATAAATCTTTTTTCAGACTTTTTTTGTCTGTGCTTTCCCTTGGCATTTGATTGTGTAAATGATTCCTTGGACTCAAAGTTGTTGACTTTGTCTACTTATCATTCATCGGTATCGCATTTGTAGCAGGCGACACGGAAGCTTCGAAAAAAAAATAGGCCGATGAAGTAGAATTTCGCTTCTTGTAAAATTTCTTCACGAGTCACATTTGGCAGGAAGACGAAGGGTTCGAGAAAAAAAAAGTCAATAAACGTGATCTGGTTTACAGGCTTGAGCGGTCACCCATCCGAGCATTGGCCACGTTGATAGAACAACTACGAGCCTGCACTTCCCCTCTTCGATTTTCACATTCATTCATTTTTTTTTTTTTTTACCACTTCGAACGATAAGGTGATTGCATTTCATTTGTGTACACACTTGGGTCACGAATGATTAATCAACGATGTCGTAGCTTGACAACGGGAACGATAAAAATATATATATTGAAAAAAAAAAAAAAAAAAAAAAAAAAACATTTCATCACACTGTATCGCCAGGCACGAGGCTTTCAGCACTTTGTGTGAAAGAAAACAAAATACGTGAACAGAGTACGAGAACGAAAGGGTCGAAAAAAAGAGGAAAAATATCTCCCTTGAAACTCGGATTCAGGAATCGCCTGGTCGTAATAAAAGAATGGGCTCTCGCTTGCACGAGTAGGCACCTATTGAGTCAAGGGCGTAAACTCAGAGTGGAAAACACAACTTCCCTCGCGGGTGTTAAGGTACCTTGTAAATTATCATTATCGCGAGGGGTGATTTATGTAGGACAAGGGTTCGAAAAACTCGAAAATCTTGATTTTTTCATAATCTCCTTATCATTTCAGCTTTATTATTAAAACGAGGTATGGTTTTCGGAAATTAATTTAAAGTATCGAGTATTACGTCGAAAAAATAAATATAGAAATCCTGTGAAATATTCGAGTCAGATTGGTGCAGTTAAACAAAGGTAAGCTGTTTATAGTAAGGTCAATACTTGGTTGGGTGACCGTTTAGCTATATCTACGGGCTCTCGTGTTAATCGTTGGTCAGGAGTCAGTTTTACTGCGTTTTTGATTATAGTTACAAATTAAAACTTAGTAAACATATACCCACATGGGTTTTCCACAGTTTGCCGTGGCCCTCGTGAAAACGCGATACGGTTATGAATTAGAAAAAAATGGTTGTGAGCAACATTTTGAGAGGTCTCACGGGAATAGGAATAAAAACAATGCTGTCGGGCTGAAGTGTTGGTTAAGCTCGTAAAAAGCCGCAAGGGTGAAAAAAGACGAAAAAAAAATAATTCTGATATCCGTCAATTTTTTCTAGAACACCTGGCATTACCAGCCTGGAAATTATCGCCCCGTAACTTCTTTTCTCTCATCTATAAAAAAATCGTGAATAAGGGAAGGTGGTAGTCAGAGATAAAGGAGATAAAGTTGAGACAAACTACTTGGAAGGGTTGCGAGGTAGGAGGACTGCGTAAATGATTGATAAAAGAATTGATTGGAGAACATTGTGGCTTCCGGCAAAAAGGGATATTGAAGGATAAAGTGGTTGGTTATTTTTTTTTATTATTTATTCCGTCTTCTCGTACCTTCAACAGCTTTCTGTGTGAATTATTTCGACAAACATTTCCACAATTGTTTCTTTTACGAGATTGCTGTATATTTGAAAATGTTAAATCGAGACAAAATCATATTTTACAAGCATTTATTAGTCAACTCTTGTTTTTTGTTTTTTTTTTTTTTTTCCTTCAATTATACTCGGTGATGTGAATGTTCCGAAAATGACTTCATTAAAATTTACATTCATAACAATATGTGCAAAAATAATAACTGGAATCATCTCAAATTTCAACATATGTTGAACATAATTATCATAATGTTTTATTAGTTTTATATTCACATATATTTTTATATTATCATCATGTTTTATCAGTTTTATATTCACATATATTTTTATATGTGAATATAAAACTAATAAAACATGATGATAATTACCGGATAGAATGAAAAAGCAACAGGCACAAAGATTGATTCCACGTTCGTATTGTTTGTGAAATTCATTTGTTCGGGAGTTGCGTTTGAAATTCGACAGAATGAAAAGTGAATTGTTATTGCATCGAGACTCGGGATTAATTTGGACTACGATATGCCAGTGTCAGGTTGGATTTGTATCCATAAAATGAACAGAGGTAAAAATAAAGAAAAAAACGAGTGAAAAAAGTCGCTTGAAAAGAAAGAGGAAGATGAGAGTCGACGGTTCTATCACCTCTAATTTTTTCATTTCAAGTTCAATTGCTCCACGTCCATTAACCTTAATTAATTACCAGCTTAATCGTGACGTCGATTTACCCTCAAATGCGAGCTCAAATGTTATTCACAATTATATCTTCGTTGTCACATTCATTTAAGTGTTGGATAAAAACAAAGGAAGAACGAAAGCCACTGTGAGAACTGATCCCACGAAATTGTTTAGCAATAAAAAAAGGGTTTAAGCTGCTGGATCAAGCACATAATAGATCAGTTTGGTGACGTAAGAAAAATGTTCCCCTTTAAATTCATTGTTGAAAAAAAAAAAAATTGTATTAACCTTTATGTTTACATTTTTTTGTTTATATTTTCTTGCAATTCTCCGTCTATTTTCTTCATATTTTTATTATTCTTGTCATTATAACACTCCTATACCAAAGCTCTGGTTATAACTTTGGATCCAATTGTCACATAAAAAGAAGAGAATATATGAGCGGCAAGCCACTCTGGGGAAATTGAATGTCGGAGTGTACGTTGGGGTGTAAAGTTTAAATGTTAATATTTTATTTCTTTTTCATCTTTTTCACATCTTATTCCGTCACAATTTAATGTCCAACCTGTTTTTTTCCTAACTTTATGATAACGAAAGAAATTACTTGGTAATATATACGAAACAATGAAAAAAAAAAAAAAAATTCATTATAATGTTAATTGCATATAATTGCATTATTTCAGGCTCGCAGTGCCTCTGTACAAATTTCAGTAAAACATCAGAAATATACGTATTTACTTGCCATACGAGACGTCTGGTGATGGCTTAAGTGCACGCCTTTGATATACACATACACGTCGCGTGCCACTCGTACTAATGACTTTACGAGGGTTGCATTCGTCAAAGCTATTGCTCAACATAAACTTTCCCTCATTTTTTCTCGCTTACTATTTTTTTTTGTATGTTTTTTTTTTTTTTTTTTTTTTTTTTTTTTACTTTGTTTGCTTCGGCCTATCGCAAACGACACACTGTTATAAAACCCACTTTTCACACCTTTATGAATTGCACTAAGTCTCGAGCACAAAACTTATGCTTTTCACTCGAATTACTTTTCGAGTATTTTCGTCACAGAGATTGAGTAAACTAGCGCTTTGAATCAGAAAAGTTTTGAGCATCCGTGAGTGGCTTAGTGTCTTTTTTTTTTTTTTTTTGCGTTTTACTCTTCGATGTCGCGGTTTTACTTTTCATAATTCTGCCCAAAGATAGCAAAATATTTCGAGACAAACTGAATTGACGAAACTCTCGAATTAAATCGATTTTTTTTTTGATTTTTCGTAATCCTATTTTGTATCGCTTTTTTTAAATTCTTTAAGTTCTTTTAATTTTGTATTTAAAGATCGAATTGGAGCGAGGAATGAGTGTTGAAAAGTTCAGGATGAATGCAACACGCTGTGGCGAAAATGCTTGCCTTTTATTTGTCTAAAATATTCAGTGAAATCATGCGATGACTGTCAAATGACTGCTATCGTGAAATTTAATGTTACTTTGTAAATATCTTTAAGTTGCGTGCTGACATGTGCAAACTTTCATGAGAAGTGGTTCATGAGCTTGACCATAAAAACACGCGATAAATAAAAGTGAAGTAATTCGGACCTGGCGAAAGTAGAGTTTGGTATTTACTCCTAAAGGGCCCGGTGAATATTAAAAAATGGGCCTCATTTTCATGAAAATCTCAAAACAAGAATTTTGTGTTTTTTCATTTTAAAAAAATATATTAATTACTTATTACAATTAAAAAAAATATAGATTGAAGTAAATTTGTAAAAAGTTCTATCCATCATTTTTTTTTTTTCAATTTTTCTTACATCATATAATTGCATAGTGAGGGCATTGAGGTTTTATGCTTTATTTTCGTTTGTTTTTTATTGCATTTCCAATATAAAAAATTATATATGTAAATATTTTGATAAACTCGAAAAATTGTAACTTTGTGACAGTTGGACATGAATATTTTATAACACTTTCTGGTGTCTGTAAAGGATGATAAAAGTGTAGTACAAAGGCTGAAATGCTGGTCAGTTGAGCTTGATCAAGATCGTATACGTTGGTCGTTCGCATTTGATGGATGTTATTTTTTTTTTTCCTGTGCAATTTAAGACAATTTAATCGTTCAGCTTTTAACCCAGATTTTGTTTGCACATGAACCATCGAAGGAATTTCACAAAGTTTCCATTTATTCGATAACGAGGCTTGTTCGTTGCTCACATAATTTTTTCTTACTATGTACCTGCTTATACTCTAATCTAGAGATGGTGCATTATAACACATACTATTTTTCCCCTTAATGTTTGGACGAATGAGAAAGAAAAGAAACTTTGACGAACCGTTATGGAATATAAAAGAACGCAGGGGATCGTGTCGAAAAAATATGAGGGTCGGGAGGGAGGGGGTGGTTTTATACGTGAAGCTGAAGTCGCGTGACTGCACGAAGTGATCCTTCGCGATTAAGCCAGTCAACGTAACCCAATTAATCTACAAACTACTTTTTCTTTCATCCAACCACCAGCGGAGCATCGAAGAGATCGCTTATTCTCTCAATTCTGTTTTCAATCATTATTTTATTTTGTATCAAAGATATTAATTGAGAAACACACAAAAAAATACGAATTTCAATATTTGTTAGTGACAGCTCATTGCAGTTCGTAACGTTTTTGGATATTTTTGATTCTTCTTCAAATGACAAGTTTGATTTCTAAAAAATAAGGACGTTTCTCCACATTTTCAACTTCAAATAATAATTATGCATTTTTTATAATTTTAATAATGAATTAATGAATCATAATGAATGAATAATTTTTATAATGAAGTTGACATTTATCTCATTGTAATAAGACAAACTTTGACGAACCTATTTTTTGTTTCGTTTTGTTTTTCAGGATGCTGGGTGGCGTGGGAGGCCGGCACATGTCTACGCGTCGGCGTGGCAGTAGCCCGCTGGTGCGTGCAGGTGCGGGCCTCACTAACAATGGGGCCTCTGGAGGCCCAGGATTCCTGGGTGATAGCAACCTTCTGCCGTCCGATGCACCGAGATACACCAGACGGCGAAGAGCCGTCACGACTGGTGATCATAAGAGCTGTGCTCTCATCCAAACTCGGCTTAAACTTGGCGACATCATGTGAGTGAACATTAATTAAAAATGTTATTTCATATTTTGTATCCTCCAAAGTCTTCATCTCGAACTCAAACTCTAGATTGTGAAGCTCGAATCTTTGCAATATGACAAAGTTTTTTTTCCTCTGTATTTTTCAAACGTTTAATGTGAATATAAGCGACAAAAATGGACCAAATTTCTTGAAATCTTTCACGTGCAAAAAATTTTCAAAAATTTTTCATCGAATGCTTAAAGATATAAACTTGAAAGAAAAATCAATGTTTACAGAATTTCTATTATTATTTGAAGTATCAGAACAAGATTGAAAATCTTTATTCGGCTTCACGGTCAACGATTTTTGTGACTTCACGACGTTTCGTGTATTTTTACGACTGATATTTCTTCGATTTCTTACCTATTTTTAACTTTTTACTAAGGACGAGTGTTAAAACGATGATAATACACCCTTGAATGTAAGAATACTAACGAAAGGTCGTAAACACTTGCCATCTTCGTTATAAGTCACGCGATATCCTACTTTTTCTTGTTCTATTAAGGATCTAAAGATATGATAGACCGGGAGTTATAAATTTCACGTTTTTAACCGATTGAGAGGAATTCTATTTTCGACACAATTTCGTAGGAGCGTCATTAAGAAAATCTTATTCTTTCTATGACGATAAATAAATGTGTTAATTCGTTATCAAGATTTTAGATCACACGTAAAAATTGTCCATATTATTAAAATTCTTCAGAGTTCCACATAATGAAGGAATCATTCCTAAGAATGTGATAATCAAAAGATCGCAGATCATTTTTTAATCATCCCCAAATTTTGTCGAAAGACATTTCCACGAGTAAACTCGCGGTTCGGTCGGTAAATTTTCCTTTCGGTCGGTAACACCGAAAGGAATCACAGGTTTCGCCGTTAACGAAGTCCTTCCTGCATATCTGTAGAGTAAGTTATCCACAGATGCTGAAAGGTTTTGCTGAAGATAAAAAAGGATATTTTTTGTCCTCTGTCGATACATCAGAGAGTTCTTAATTCTATTATTACACTCCATTGATAAAAAAAGCTCATTGAAAAAGCTTCGGTCCATGTTGTTATCGACAGTCGAAATAATTGTCTGACCAAATGCGGAGTTTACCACTGCGGCTGAATGCGGACGGTAAAGCAATCAGTAGGAAAAGCATACGTGGCGTTTCCTCAGACTACTTCGGAGCAAATTTTTGGTCGCTAGTTGTAAATGTTTAGCCGGTCAAGTGTACCATATGCGGGACATAGACTGAGAGAGATGTTCTGATGTATCTTAAGGGCTGTATCGATTAGTCGTTCGATTGTTTGGCCATTGCCTATTAGAATTTATTTTTAGAACTACGCTCGAGGCGCAAAATGGTGGTTTGGCGGTGAAGTGAAGAAGAGAGGGAAGATCGTCAGGGGGTGTTTGCGAGATTGGGGCGGCCGCCGTTGGCCGATACCCGAAGCCTAATTGGAATTTCCCTTCGCGGATATGCCGCGATATACCACTGTGGGCGAGACGAGGCTTTGGTCGTCGGTGCACTTTTCCCTTTACTCTTTTTTTTTATTCACCTCTCTCTTGTGTTTTTTTTTCTTTTCATTCCATTATATAGGATGGTATATCTCTCGGGGGCCTGTCGAGACTGCAGAGAGACACCGGAGACCGATTGCTTTCTCTCGGCTCATTTTGATTTTTTCTATCGTTCTTTGGCCATCAAAGCCACCCTCCGGGCTTTCAATCTCTCTTTTTCTTTTTCTTCTGCCTCTTTTACGCGTTCTTATTTTCGATGGATCGCTGATATATTTTTTCTCTCTTGTTCTCATGTACATGCACAAATCTATGTATGTCTAAAGTGCTCCAATGGTCCATCCAAGTCGTTGGTCACTTCGTCATTTTAGCTTCGACCTAATAAACCAGCGAGTCCTTCCTTCTCAATCTTTTTTATTATCTTTTTCTCCCTCTCATCTCCTCCGACCTTTGATCTTCGCACGTTGTCCACTCGTTATATGCAGCTGATATTTCAGCGAGCTAATGGGCGATAAGGGACGAGAGAATGAAAAAAAAAAAAAAAAACTGGGTGAAAAAAAGGCAGATAACGTTGTCCTATCGCAAGTTCACTCACAAGTGGAAAATTAAGAATTTTTTTTATTCCCGATCGTCAGTAGAGCTGATAAATCAGAGTATCATTTGCATTCAATTTTCAAAATTTCATTCAATTGTATATTTAACAATAAGCTCTTTGAAATTTACCAACAATTTTCCGACAGTAGCGACTGAGAAGAATTCTTAAAAAAAAAAGAAAAGAAAATAAATACATGACTCAGTATGATTTTCTTCTACATTCTCCACCATTTAATGGAATAGTACATTTTTCTACAAAACCATCAGAGTGTGGGATGCTTCGAACGGTCATCGTTTTGACTTGCTGATATTATTTGTACAATCCACCCCGAAACAATTTGCTATTATTCGCAATACAGTTTACAAAAAATAAAAGTATTTCATGTTCCTCCCCCGCGTTTACGTTACGATAATTCATCGTCCGTTCTCCCTCTGTACCAATATGTTTGTCTCATTCTCTCAGTCTCTCATCTCTCTCGCTCTTTAAAGCGCATTTTGTCTTTTACTTCCCCCGCATTACTTGTCTTAGCGATAGCTCGATGGTGTGTGCGAGACATTCTCGTGGATGCAGGACGTTGCCTGGACCGAGCGGAACTGCCGGGGAATCTCCACTGCGCCAGCTAGTTCTGCCTTTAACAAGGTGTATTTGTGTATGTGTTCGAATGTGTGTGTGTGTGTGTAAGCAAGAGAGAGAGAGAGAGAGAGTGTGGGTGGCTGTATGTGTGGATGTGTGCAGTGCCCACAAGCATCAAGGCGGCAGCACAAATCGATCAAATTCGCAAAGACCATGTATATTACGACTATTCCATCTCACTTACTCGATTTCTCTCTGCTCCTAATGAATCCTCATCAATAATATATGAAAATCATTTTAAGAAAAACACAAAAAACATTTTCCTAACAGTGATAGAACTTTTGAAAAATTCAATAATTTACTAGCGATCGAATCAGTACGACAGGCAAATAATAATTGAGTCTCGAAAGGGTTCTAGACGACCTTTATGTCTCCATCCGTCAATACTTAATCTTCATTCTATAAAGGGACAGAATCGACATCGACTGCAAGACCTTCCTAAATATCGTGAGGGAAATAAAAAAATGTCAGCTACTTTTTTTTTTTTGTTATAAATTCAATAAAACTTGTTTGTTTCGATGATTTCCATTATATTCACTAAGCTTCCGGAATTAGTTTCTAGTTGTTGATGCGAAAGAATGTTTCAATTCGACAGGGACTTTTGAAACACGTGTAGTCTATAAACGATCGTTTTTATAGTCCGTTTACTGTGATTGGGTAGTGAAGAAAATTTGTGTAATACGTGAAATAAACGTCGTATTGGTTGAGGCTACGGGATAGGGACATTAAGTAATCGAAATTGTAAACAAGTTTTTATGAATCATTCATCAGTTTGAGACGTTAAGTTTCCTGTTGGTTTTACTTGGCTGAAACGTAAAAGTCTCTCGATGTGCACAAGAGAATTGAGCAAAGGACGATAAAGAAGAAGATAAAGAATAAGGAGAAAGGAAAGGGTTAGGAAACCTCGTGGCACACGAGAATATGTGTCTCTGTATATTTGTGTGTATGTGTGTGTGTGTTTGTGTGTATTACGGTGAAACGAGTCGATGGACTCGAGTCTCTCGAGTCTGGAGTCAAGTCGACTCGGGGGCGCCTGCCTGCTGCCGCCGTGAATCAATACCCGCATTGCGCGTGCCACCTCTCTTTCTCTCTTCCTCTCTCGCTCCCACCCTTCGTGCTTCCCTGTTCACCCCCTCCCTCCATAACTCTCCTCTTATCCCTCCAACCTTTCTCCACTCTTCTACCTTTGCCATATAGCTGTGTCTCGCACTCTCTTTCAGCTATTTTCTCTTCTTCCACCCTCCCACCCTCCTGCCACCCTATTTTTTCTCCCTCTTTTACCATCTCTTACGCCCTCGTTCCGTCACAGCGCTAGAGACAGCCGAGGAGAGAAAGTGATGAGTATGGAACGTGTATACGTGGATGGAGAGAAACACAACGCTGTATACCCGAACCGGGAACGCGAGGGATGAACGTGAAAAAGGGGTGTACACCGTGTTCTATTTCGGCCAACATCCCTTCTCTTTCGCTCTCTGTCTCTTGCCGTTCATCTTCTTCTTCTTTCGTCCCTTCTTCAAAAGCCTGCAATAATCCTTTCCTTTGACCAAGAAACTTAAACCATCGTCTAAATTAACTTTCATCTAAGAAACGATTTACTTATCTGAAAGTTTAAACGTTCGTTTCAAGCGATTTTTTTCTTTAGGGTGGGTCTTCTTTGATAATTATTTTATTTCAAATATACCAAAGGTGTTAAAACTTATAATTTATCAAATGTTTCATATTTTTAACCAAAGTACTCATACAGACTGTTGACTCTATCAAGAATCTTACGTCCTCTTTATATGTTTTCACACCGATCCCGAAGCGACAAAACTTCCTTCCGCTTTGTAGAAGATCTTGTCCAAAGCATATTCGTTCATAAAGGTTGGCATCATGAGCAGCTGCTCTTTGGGTTTGGCGAACGTTCTTAGCACCCTCTCTTCTTCTTCTTTCTTTCATCGTATAACATCTATTCTCCACCTTTTCCCTTCGGATGCGACGGATGTTCCCGAAAGCGCTGTAGCGCGAGAGCGAATCTATCGAGCCAGAGCAGAGAACAACGCGGGGGCTCAAGGGGTGAGAAATAGCAGGAGGGGAGAGGTACACACGCGGACACATATGCTCTCTAGGACCACCGGCGAAACCTTACTGTGTTCAATCCACGCTATTCCTCCTCCCCCCCCGATAAGGAGACATAAATCCCCTGTAGGCTCTTTCATTCTCCTTCTCTGCATCATTCTCTTTTTATCCTTCTCTCTTTCTCTCTCTCTTTATGTCTTCTTTACTAGATTACGCATATAAAACTCTCTGAAGCGTACGCTGACTCTTCTGCGCCTTGCCAACTCGATCTATTGAGACGAGAATTCAAATATAGATATATTTCAACAAATGGTAATCCAGAGATGAGCAAAATCCTGATAACGTCAATAATCTAGTGAAGAATTGAAAAATTTTAAACTAATCTCCAAGTCGTTGTTGTCATCGAAGAGTTTTGGCTGACAACAACGTACATGGATTTCAAAATATCCTAAACTTTCATTTTCAAAAATGTTACTCAGAATACTCGTCAATTAATTCCTATGATTCAACACAAGTTTTATTGAATTTATATAAATTTTTCATATTTTCAAAGAGCTCGGTACGAAAATCCGAAATTTTAGAAGTTTAATTCGCTTGGAACTCCTCTTAGGGATATTTATTGATATTTCATCATTTATGTACAGATAAATAGGACGTGTATCCGTTCTCCACGTGGCATGTTCATACATATACACCACGTGGAAGACCAATAGATGACGACACTAACGGGTTCAGATGACTTCACCTACGAAGCCCTATCTTGTCACTCAATTTTCTTCTCTCTCTCTCTCTCTCTCTCTTTTTCTCCTTCACTCTTTCTCCTCTCTTGATGCAATCCAACGGATCATTTAACTTAGACCCAAAGCTCTGCCACATTGTCGCAACTCGTCTCTTATCACCTTCAACCCACCGAGGGTTAATTATCCATTTTATTACATCACATCGTTATTATTTTCAAGCCTTTTTGCTCTTTGAAAAGCATAATAAAGTGTACGCAAATCCAATAATGGAACCCTCATTCAAAAAGGATTATTACAACATTTTGATCAAATAAAACCATCCCCAAAGGTCTTTCCTTACTTTTCTCGTCGTAGATAAAATCTCTTGTAAAATCATTTCTATTTTTTGTTTCCGTAAAGTCACATCGACTGGAACCAATATCGATTTATGGGAAACCCGGCCATGACTTTTACATTGGCTCATGGTTAAGCTTTGTTAAATGTAAATATAATTATAATTTTATTAAGCAACGTTTAACATATTTTAAGTAATATTCAAAATTCTCCTAAACCTCCTACAAAGTTTAAATCATTATTTCTATTTGTAAATTCGTTATTAAAAAACTTGTAATATTGTACAGAATTCATAATGTTTGTGAATAAAAAATAAAAAATAAAACTTGGCTTTATTTATTTATCGAGTATTTTTATAAAAACACCGACAGGCCATTGTCGTCATTCGAAGATCGCGAGATTTTTTATTTTATCATAAAAATATTTTCCGTCTATTATAAATCTTGCGCTCGTGAGACTCAAGCCAAATAATGTTGTGTTTATTATTTTATGCGCACGAAGTCTCCGATTATCTGAAAAGAGTTCTATAGGCTCAGTCGGTTCGAATATCGTCACAAACGTTTGATCCCACGTGACGTCACACATACACCGATGTCGCTCATACTTTGATCGATCAATCACATGATTCGATTATAATATCGATAGCTGCCAATATAAGGATAAAGTTCGGTTTCACCTTCATGCAGCACTCGTCGTATCATATTCTTCATCTTTTCTTAACTTAACAATAATGACGCTAAGTATAATCATTGTAATAATAATAATTATTATTATTGTATTGGTAATGTTGACCCTTCGGCTGCATTTTTTTTTCCCAGATAAAGCGTAAAGCCGGAATCGCAGTTTTTGCATTTTGCAAAAAACTGTGCAACCACAGTTCATATAATTTTTCTTTCTTACTGGAATTGTTGTCCAAAAAAATGCAAAATTGCTGATGAATTAAAACCAAATCGCAGTTTGTGTAAAAAAAAGAAAAGTTGGAAATTTGCTTACAAACGCCTGTTTTTTTTTTTAATGTTTCAATTATCGTTCGTTTATACTGATGAAATAGTTGATAATGAAATTTTTTTTTATTGTCATTCTTATCTACTTCCAATAAAGTTTTCTCATTCCTCAAAGAGTATTTATTTTTTGCTGTAGAAAGTATACCGCGTACCACGAGGGCCCACGTCGAACCGGTGGGGTTGGGGGGCAACGACGTCGTCGTCCTCGAAGCACGTTTCTATATATACGTCGACGTCGACGCCGCTTGTCGCGTCATCTAAATTTAGCGAACGTCGTTCACACAAGCATGATTTTTTCTCTGTCGTCACAAAGACTATGTTATTATTATTATTATTATTATTATTATTATTAATAATAATTTTTTTTATGAGTGAAGGAAAAACAGCGAAGACGAATTATGGAAGAGATTGAAAAATATTAATTTCGTAAACATCAATGAAAAGAGAATCGTGATGTTATTACACTATTATTTTTAGGGTTCAATACACAAGTCGCTTCATGAAATGTCATCGAATTAAAACTTTTATGGAGCAACAATCACCAATTTTTTAAATATCAACAAATAAAACAACAACTCAGTTTGCAAATACATCGAATGAGCCCAGGAAACAAAGATAAACACAAAAACCAATAAATTAATAATTCGTTCACGTTGCTCTCGATTTTTTATTAGGAAAATTAAAATACCTTTAAGACCTGGTTTTGTTTCGATCAGTAGTCAAAATCCTACTCAAACATTTTATTGAACATTTTTTGATCGTAGAGAAGGTCACCCGTTATGAGCTTTATGAATTCTGAAAAATTACTTCCTTTTCTTTCTTCGTAATTCATGGACGTTGAAACTTAAATTAATTTTCAAACTCGTAAACTTAAAATTCTTATGATTCAAGGATAATGATTATTTAATAAATTTATTGGAATTTTCGAGTTTCTGATGAAAATGAGGCTCATTTTATACACCAACACGAATTCGTAGAACTGAATGGAAAATTCTATTTTCTTGTCGTTCAACTCGCACTTTACCACTTTTTTTTTTTTATCAAGAATGAAATTGAAGCACTTATGATCGATCTTCGTAGTCGAGACTCTACATTTCTTTGTTATTTATACACGATCTATTTATCGAGGCTCTCAGTTTCAAATCACAAGTACGCAATTGACCGTTTAATTTTATTCTTTAAATATTTATCACCACCGGCTCCACTCGGCTTCACTCAAGTTTCATTAAAGAAATTATTCTATCCATTGCAAAATAAACTGCAATTTGAGTAAAAACCCATTTATCGACACGGAAAGAATTGATACCGAAAAAGTACTGGTACAGAATACAAAGGGGAGACAATCTTGAATTTTGGAAAATTTTCACGTAAATTTTCATCGAAAAATGAACGTTTTCTTTAACACAATAAATTTTATTTGAGTTCCATGAAAATTTCCATTCTGCATTTAAAAAAATTCAACGTTGTCACCCCCTTCATTTCATAGCAAAATTTATTAAGTTCTATAATTTTCTCTGTGTAAATAATTTTCAGAATAGCGATTTTTGTTTCATTCCCAGGAAGTTTGCTATTTGCGAAGAGTATATATTGATTTATCAAAAAGCAGATTCCATCAAACACGTTGATTTCTGTTCGCAAATAATTAATAGAAAGATGGAATCACGAGTGGTGAACGTACCGAAAGTTGCATGAAAGTGCGAAATACACGAGTAGAAATGTTTTAATAAACGAAAATCAGCCAGTATAGCGTAACTTCCAAAGATTCGAACTCCTTTAGGAGCCGGAGTGACTGCTAGGAAGCTGTGTTTCCTCTTTTCATTCTCCATTTTGTTATTGTTCGTAGGAAAAGAGATGTGTTTGGGCACATGAAAACCAAGCCAGAAACAGCAAAATAATTCTCGAAAAAGTCGTCGATCTTGTGGGGCCATCCTTTCAAGCCAAGCCAAGCCCAGCCAATCTTTCCCTCTTTCTCTCTTTTCCAGTTTCTCTGTGGACTCAACCCCTTCAAAACCGACGAATCAGCCTTAGGCCGCTGGCCCGAGGCGTTTTATTCTCCATTTTTTTTCCTTCACTTTTTACTTGTTCCTCGAGTATGTGCGCTCCAAGTCCTGTGGCTCTAAAAATGACTCTCTTTATCTCGCAGTGAACGAGGCTGTAGGCAACACAGGGATAAACTATAGTAAGGGAGAAACCTTGTGAACCAACGAAGGCGAATTGCTCTCTTTCTCTCTCTCTCTCTCTTCCCCCCCCCTCTCTCGTTCTTTCTCATCGTTCTCTTTCCCTTGTCATCGTTCAGCAATTTCTCTCCACTTCGCGCTTTCTCTATCAGAACCCGCTCGTGTCCGTTGAGGCAACGTGATCAAAACAAAGGTGTTCTATATAGACCACCTTTGTTTAACTATCTAGCTTTATAACTATATACCATTTTCCCTTCTTATTCTTCCTCTACATCTCCATAAACCTATACACATGCACATGCTTGCGTTCTCTTTAAAGTCATAAAGGCATAACGTACTTGTTTTCATTTGCAAAGTGCAATGACAGTTAAGTCCTTCTGATTGGTGGTAACGACTCGCGATATATTTGCAAGTATGTTTATGTTCATAAATATGCTTCCATATTACTATGTAATTGTATGTACCTGAACACCTCAATATAAATATAAATGTGTGTACATATTTTCTTTATGCTTAAACGCAAGTGTGTGGCAGAAAAAGTGCACGAGGAGATTCATGTAAAATTTAAATGGTCGTACGAAGATCGAGCTTTAAGACTTTCATTAAAGTTGGTCGTTGGCTTTTTAATAGCTGAGAATGATCCAGATATGGATTAACAGTTTTTCATTTGAAATTTCTTAAATGTGTATAGTCTGTCTTGTTATTTAAAAAAAAATGTAAAAATGCAAATCTGGATGGAGATGATTAGACGTGAAATAGTTCATGTGTAAACGCGTACGGTGTACGTGCATCGTATGCACTTTTTACATATAACGTCCTTCTCACTTTTCCTCTCTTTGCTTATCCGTTCGGCTTTCCCACTTGCTCGCGTGCTGACGTGAAATCAAGGCAACTCTTAACAGCCATGTAATCCGTGTAAAAAATCAAGAACTTTATGTTTTACAAAAATGTTTCAGCTGCAGTTTTCTTCCAAGTTCGCTGCAGTTGAAGAATTTAAGTTTATGTAGGTTTTTATCGGAGCTTGTTACACGTTGAAAACAACTTTTCGTCAGTGGATACAAAAGAAACAAAAATTGATCGAAAAAGATGTTATCGCCACTGGTTACTGTGAGGTTTGCTTAACTCTCGTTTTAACACTATTCGAGGTCATATGTTCGAGGAAAGTAATTTTTTTATTTCATTTTGCCAACACATGAGGATTTTTTTGAGATTTTCTACATCTTCTTATAGATCTTCGAAAATGTTGCCTACTCTTTCACTTTTTGCTAATGCCCTACTACAACGCATTTATACGAGGGCCAAAGGAAACTGTTAAAAACCCAGTCGATACCCATATTCAACTGAGTGAGTTCCAAATAGTTAGGTCCTCGCGATAGGTCCTCAATAGTTCCGAAGGCCTTACGAAATGATCTCTATTCATTGAAAATGGAAATTGAATTGAAAAGTTTCAAAAAATACCATTCAGTATAAGTATTTTAAGCAAATCGTGAGCTTGGAATTTGTGATCGAAGTATTATAGCAGTTTGTCCATGTGGATAAAGATAAAAGTATCGAAGACGATGACAATGATGTACATAAGAGGTCGACAATTTATCGTAGACCTAAATATATATGTGGGAGAGAAAAGAAGAAGGGAAGGAGAGCCAGGTTGATGCTGGCTGGCCATTTTCTGCACACAGAACCCTGTTCGTGGCTAGACTCGTCGCTGGGGTTGGTTCTCTTGGCGTATAGGCACAAGCATGCGGCGGTATGTACAATCCAGTCCTAGAGAGTTCGACGTCCCACATTTTCTCGACCCCCGCGATATACCGAGAGGGCTTTCCACCCCCCCGAACTCTCTTTCACCCTCGTTCTCATCCCTCTAAAGTTTTACCCTCTCTTTTACAAACTCAGCCACCACCCTCTCACTCTGTCGCTCTATCTTTCTCACGCTTTTCCAAGCTTTGCTTACCTTGTACACATGTATATATGTGTACACAGATATCCGCAAGTCCGCGCTGAGTAACGCTCTTCTTTGCTCGCTACATCCTCATCCACGGTTCCCCGATCCCATCAGGGAATGAAAGTCTCCCAGTTTTTCTTCCTCTCTTACACTTTTTCTTTTTCTCTTATCCTCTTTCTCTTTCACTCGTTTTTTTTTGCCTCCCCGTACATAGGAACTTCGACTTCCGTAGTTTCACATCAGATATATGTCCCCATATTTCAACTAGTTTTCAGTATAAAGAAATTAAATCGTCGAATTTTATCTCCACGTTGTTTTTTTTTCGGTATACCGCGTCGCTGAATCAAACAAAACTTATTGTTTATGGTTTTTTTTTTTAATTTAGGAAACTTTGCATTTCGATGATAAAAGGGAAAAAAATGTTTTTTAAATAAATCTTTTTTCTATTGGTTCCGTCACCATTTCGGGGTTTTACGAACCATCTATTACTTCGATCGTTATTTTTTTCCTACTTTGCTTTCCTACTTTGCACATTTGCACGAGGGACAAGGGAAACTGCAGTGGAAAACCCCTTCGATACGGATGACTATATTTTTACTGAGTTTCCGTTGGTTAATACTCGCAGGAACTCTGAAAAACTACGTCTTCCGCTCAGTGATGACTAAACGATCACCCAACTATGTATTGACCTCGCTCAAGGCTGCTTTAACTTTGGTTAATACCGAAGCCACACACTGATTTAGAAAGAGTAGAAAGGATCGAGTCCAGAGACGTAAAAATGAGCGTTGTTAGTACGTTTATAAATATATTTAGTACGATTTATTCTTACTTGTTTGAAATAATATAATCCTCGATAGATGCAGCACCGCTGCAAACACACAGTGCACCTCATTGCACTTATTGTCTTAACGCTACGTGGCCGCGATTTTTCTCGTCTGGCATAAATTCCAAGTACAAAAGAAAAGGGTAAAGGGAGCGCGAAAGCTCTCACCCTCTATCCTCTTTTATTTTCGCTCACTGGGGAGATGAAAAATGGGCCGATGACTTGTGAGAGAAAAACATTTTTGCTTCCTTTCTATAATGCGAATGTAGGTAAATCCTATATTTCTATATAAACAGCATTAAGATTTTCGAGATATCAAATTCGTGAAAAAATATTATGAAGGCATTTATTTATTAAGATAGTCCGATACCAAAAGCTCGCAATTTTTCGAAAAAAAAAAAAACAAAAAAAAAACAAAAATTACTAAATCAATTGATAGTGGAACTTCAAGGTAGGAATTCATCTGTGAATAAAAAACTGTCTCCACTGCAGATTACAAGTTTGAGCTCCGATTTTGAAATTCAAAATTCATTTGGTCTTCATTATTTTTTATTGAAAAACTACCGTACGGAAATTTTTCAATAAATTCTAAAAAATGCCTTTGAGTGTATGGAATTCGTGAAAAAATTCCCATTACTATATTCATAGTAGTTTAGTGGAAAACTATTTATTTCATGAAAATTGATGACTTTTGAACGTTTATTTGTACGTGGTACTTGTGCAATTAACAAATAATTACTGTTTATATATTTTTTATACATTCATTAATGTCCCAGAGACTATGTACATCCAAAAAATCTAGTATTCGTTGTTAAAACAGCAGTTGAATCATCGACAAACTAAAAAGTAGATGGAACAAGAAAAAATGCCTGAAAGTATAAAAACCATGATTTGTTTGTGCATTGATATCGATTTTTTAATTCATCGTGTTTCTACTTTTTTATGCGTACTTCATCTATGCTGCCACTTAATAACCAAGTGACTCATTGTGTTGTACAGCCTATTGTGGATTGTGAGCTTTCTCTCTGTTAAAGATTCATTGCGAACGGTCGAATGGTTCTCGAGTTACAAACGTTCAAACGTAAAGACGAACGACCATTTACTCGTTTATACATATCCATAGAAATGAACATTACAAGATTAAAAAATAATCTGAATTTGATGAAAAGTTGAGAATAGAGTATCGAATGATCAATTCTTTCTTAAATGATTTGAATTTTTCCACTACATTGATACACAGGATCAATTAGACACAAAACTTACTTCATTCGCCTGTCATTAGAAGCTCCTCGGTCGGTTTTTGTTGAAAAAAATCAGCGGTACACTTTAAACATTCCTTAATATGTGTTCACCATGAAAATTCGGAAAAAACGAAAACTTGTTTGTGTTAAATAATGATTGCCAACTTTGACTTTTACAAAAGTGAGCATTTTACAAAAAAAAATATAATTTCTTCCATTTTTTAACTCATTGGGGTTAATAACCGGGGCACACAACCGTCCTTACGAAAAAACTACTTTCCAAAAAAAATGAACTTGGTGTATTTTATAAATGAAAAAAAAAATCGTTAATTCTGACAAATAAAAGCTCTCGAAAATATTTCTGGGATAGAAATATAAATAATGCCGAAAAATAAGTCCGGGTCAAAATGACCCAGTATGTTAAGGAAGGCTTAAGAGGTGGACGATTTCAGGTGCAGATTTTAAGATCGCAAGGAAACCGTATAGAGCGGTATAGATAGAGAATGTATGCGCATAAAATTCACTGGGTCTGTATGTACGTAGCGTATAATAATATACGTATATTTAAAAATGCGACGAAGGAAAGGATCTGGAGACGGGGTGGTGGGTGCGGGTGATTAAGATAATTAGGGTAATAATTCGTAACCCCAAAGAGTCCAGACACGCGATGTTAATTCTAACAATAGAACCTCGAGGCGTCGTCGTTTCTCCGACAATTGGTTTGTTTTTTTTTCTTTCTTTCTTTTTTTCTTCTTCGACCAAAGTTTTTGCCCAAAAACTATATAATAAGTATGTAATAGTAAACATATTTATACATTTGCATAGTCATAATTCCAACATTATTTATCATTCATTAAATATGATTTAAATGTCAGCGGTTTGATTTTAAATATGCACATTAAAGTATGTCTCGCGTGTAATGCACTCTGCGATATAAAACGATGCATCTTTATTCTCATCAGATATATATCAAGCGTATAAAATTATAGTTTCGGCATGCTCAACCTCATCAACAACCTTTTTTACGTACGACTGAATTACTGTCGACTATACAATTTGTAAGTGTGAGTAGAATAACCCAAGTTTGGTCAGTCTCTGTAAAAAAAATTTTAATAATGAATTATACGAATCTGTGAAACTCTGATGATAGTATTGATGTCTGCATCGTTGGAATACAACAAAAAATATATTTATTATTCATTATGGTTTCAAATTTTCGAATTGTCACGTAGTTTTTGTCTTCAAATCCCAAAAAAGGTTTTTCCAATTATCATAACCAACCATTGCATCTAAAATTTTGAATACAGCTAAAAAGATATAAGAATTTCGATGCATTCTAATGATTGCAAACTTCAAAATCATCAATCCTTTCTTTTACTTCGATTTTTGGTTGCTTTTTGCACGTTTTTTATCATGAATCGAACTTTCCGTTCGTGCCTGTTCTCATGTGATATTCAGGAAGACTGCAACAAATATTGTTTTTTCTTCGCTATGAACGTATATTTTCACATTTATGTGTGTCTTTGAGCAGATGCAGCGTGTTTCGATTTTTTAGGATAAGAAACTGGCGCTTAGGTTAGGGCAGCCGGAAATCGTTGTCTGGCCACGGTGTTTTGATTATCTTGATAGAGAACAGCATCGGAGGGTGGGAAAAAGCTGTAAAATTTGTATAATAGAGAACCGTTTTAATAAATAAAATAAAATCCTAGTTTTAGAGACGTTTACGAAAGAATTGTTGAATATCACGAAACATTCATGAATTTGTAATGCATTTTCATTAAACATTATTGTCTATAAAAGAATTAAGTGTTTTATATATTTTGGTATATATTGAAGCTTTTGTAAAAAAATAATAAAAACAGAATGTAGAGTTGAAGAAGGGCGAAGACCCTTTGTATACTCGTGAAACTAACTGAAAAAGAAACGAGAAACTTATTTGAGTATTACATGCTCGCAGCGGTAGTCGAATGGCGTGGCAGAAACTGTTGCAGTAATAATACAGGCAGGAGCTCAGGTGTGTGGATATGTGTGTGTGTACAGAACCGACGAAATTTCTTGAATTATTGACCAACCTGGGCGAATAATTTGCAAATTCAGGGCAGAGAGCTAAGACTGTGGTAAATCCTGGAACGAAATTTTGAATAAGAAAAATGTGGAAACGACACAACCAGTAAAAAAAAAAGAAAAGAATTTGCACCCATGCTACAGTGATTCGAATAATTAGCCCATTAATTATCTCCAATTAGCCCACTATGTTCTGTAGTAGTTTTACGCTAAAGCAAAGTACTAAAATGATCGTTGTTACAATTTAAAATGCAAAGGTTTTTTTTTTACTGAATAGATTTTTTAGCAACTTTAATGACAACTTATTTTTAGCTCACTGATCAAAACTGAGAGCTCTTTCTAAAAATACACTAAGTGTTGAAGAAAAAGGTGTTGGTGCGTAAAGAAAAGTGTGAAATATTCAACAACTAGAAGGAGGAGACACAATTGTATAAATTTTTTATTTAATTTAATTAGCAAATTGTTTAATAATTATTCGAGTCTTTATCACTTAGAGTATTGAGTTTTTTATTTATTAAAACTGAGCTCAGATCGTATGTACGAAAATTCTTTACTAGAACACGATAGAAATTGAGCTCTGCATTGAAATGCAAATTACTGCAATGCTGTAGACATAAAAATTCACATTATTCTCATGGAGTTCTCTCACGGGATATCGCTATTTAATTACCTCATTTTTCGTGTCATAAAAGACTGGTCCAAGTGACAGTATCATTTTTAGTCGTGACATGATCATTCACTTTTACTCTATAAATGTATGTGTTTTTTCTCAGCACACCTCGAAGCATTATTCATTGTACACATTCGATGTTTGAATCAGTGAATATCCATAAACTACGTAAAAGCTTTTCCGGTCTAAATCATCGCGTCCATTCATTTATTAATAATGCAAATTTTTATGAAATGATTGTGTCCACAACAACGAGAAATTAATGGAGAAATTTGCCTATAGTAACGATTTAAGAAAAAAAAAAAAAAAATAGCTCTGAACAAAGCGAGAAAAATAATCGGATATTTTGTCGATAGTTAACTCACGCGATTGGCAGACTCAACCCTTCCTTGTCACATTTCAATTTGGCCACTACATTGACAAATTGAATCATCAGGAGCCGTTCGGTTGATTTTTATCGCAAAAAATCAAGAATTCATTTGGAACACTTCTGAATATGTGTTTATCAAAAAATGCGGGGAATATATCAAATTGAATTGTTAATAAAAAAATTTTAATGTTTGACCTTCGGAAAAGAGTGAGAATTTTACTAAAAATATCATAACTTTTTCTAATTTCAATATTATTGAGATCAACAACCGGGAATGTGTTAATAAAAAATGTTATTTTTTGAAAAAAAAATTTATAAATACCCACGAAATTCCCAATAAAACCTATTTATTAGAACGAGTGACCTCAGCTCAATTTTTAAATGAATAAATCGTTGATTCTGGTTCAGAAAAAAAGCGCTGATCTAAAAATTAGTCCGGGTTAAAACGACTCAGTGCAGTGCGGAAACAAGAGTTTCATTATAAAATCATTGAACTCCCATGCCGATTTTTCTGGAAACGTCCAACGTATGTTAAAGTTATATTAATGTGAGTGTGAATTTTCATCGAATAATGAAAAACGCGTGCAAATTTAACGTATAACCGAGATAGGGATACGTTGCGAACGCAGCGAGAGTTCCTAGTGAACCAGAATGGGAAGTTAGGAGGGGTGAAAACTGGGGTTGCTTGATCGAGCTCTCAGCCCTGCTACGCTACGATATGTACACGCATAAATATATGTATATATATATTTGTGTGTGTATATATCAATAGTATGGGGATTGGAGTGCGCAATGGGCTATGGGGGTTACTAGGCTTATGGGGGAACTAGATGTATATAAAGAGGGTTGGCTGATCGTAAGAGACAGCGAATCTACTAGGTCGACTCGTTGGGGTTGCTCACAGAAGCCATGAACACTTGTAAAGCGAGAAAGAGAGAGAGAAGAGAGAGAGAGAGAGAGAGAAATGTTCACAACAGCGGCAGAGAGGGGCTTCACAGGGGTAGGGCTGCAGATATCTGGGTCGCCCTGCACCGCGTGCGGGTTGAGAACTCGGTCAAGTTTTCTGCACCTGCAGGTCACATGCCGCTCTTATATTTTGGCTTGTTTTTTTCCTCCTGTTTTTCCAACCTGTAGCTATTTATGCGAAACTCAACAGAAAATAATTTGAAATCGTCATGTTTACGAGATTCTTCAAATAATAAGATTTTTTCTAACGATTTGATTGGCATAGTTTTTATTTTATTGGAATCATCACTCGTACGAGTTTTTATTGTTTGAAAATCTTGGACGTTGCAGAGAGAATTTTTATTTAACAAAAGAAAAAAAAAACAAATAATGTTATCCGAGAATATTTATGAATTTTACAGGCACGATATTCAACTATATTTCGATAAATTGATTTGGTTTTTTTTTTTTCAATTTGATGAAGTGAAGCGTGAAAGATAAACGCATTATATAGTTGATATAGTTTGAAAATGAAAGGCATGTAAATAAAGTCCTTGAAATGATGATTCTTTTTGGAAATTCGTGTGGTGTACACGCATTGGGCTCTCACTTAAAATAAAAATGTCACAGAACCTCGCGTGGTACCCTCGAGTCATAGTCATTAGCGTGCGTGACGTGATGGCCGCCAAAAGACCCGATGAGCTCGTGTAAAAGGAGGATGAGAGGCCATTACACACACAAACACACACACACTTTATACACAAATGCTCGCACGCAAACAGCAATATTTTCTGGGGCAGGTTCAAGCCAAAAATGCTAGTGAATTAATACGTCAAAACAAGTGGCCGTATGGAAAAAAATTTCATGCATTTGTACGCACGTTTAAACTTTATATGTCAACCAATTGTTTGTCTTCATTCAGGGGCTTAAAATCCAATGAAGCAGAAAAAATGAGACTTGGGTCAACAACAAAGCTGGAAATAAAACTTGGGTCTTTATCTTTCCAAATGAGAAACTTTGGTAATCGATTTTCGTGTGTTCTATTCACGACAAACGTCGTAGTACCCACGCACTTTTATCGTCCATAGTTTTTCGTACGATTCTAACTCAATAAAAATACAAATGATTACGGTTATTTATGTATTTTGGAAAATCGGTATTGTATCGGCTAATTGCATGAGCATCGTTTTTCAAACGATTGAATTGGCTGGAAGAATTCGGTTATTGGCAAACAAATTCTCCAACTAAATTATCGGATCCTCGAATATACATGTCCTAATATAATATAATCGACAAATTTAATCAACTATACTTATTGTTCACTCTGCAGCATTCTCTGTTTAATGAATATACATCGATTATGAAAATGGATTTTCACACTTTCAATATCGCTCGTTATCCTCATTACTGCTAATTAGAATCAAGTTTCATACGTTACTGTTAAATATTTTAATTGAGGCACGTTTTCAGTGGAACATTGGAAAAATATACTGTTATAAATATTTTGTTAAATTTGGGTCTCGAAACTCAAATTCATCGGGTAGCCTTCTTTATAAAAAAAAAGGATTCGATCCACTGCGAAAACCCCAGAAACTTTGAACACGCTTTTCTCGGAACTTCGCTTTACAAAACGGTCGTCCGTTTTAAACGAACAGTTTTCAAGCTTTTTTTCTCACATTTTGCCACATTATTTTGCAACACATCCTTCAGTAGACTTTTTTGTTTTTAATTGCAAAATGTTATATTTTTTCAACGAAAAACTGTTGAAAAAATTGCACAATTTTTTGACGATTTATTTCGAAGTGGTCAGCATTTTGTCAATTTTAGTTTAGAGTTTGTCATACCGATTGATAATACTTTCAGATTATTAATTTCATACAAATTTTAGAGGCGTAGGAGCGTCGACCGTCAATGAATGTTTAAAAAAAGATAACAAGTGTCAAACATGAGATAAAAATTCTTCATGCATAACGTGATATCTTTTCAAAAAAAAAAAAAAAAAATCGGAAAAATTATCGCATTTCATAAATTGAGATAATAAAATGTGTAAATGGTTAATTTCTATGCTCGTCATAATTCGAAAGTCCCTTGAATATCACATGATGAAACAGTCGAATGAATTTTCCAATCGTTTTACAACGCGACTTATGCTCATTCGCTGCATCGTTGCAAGTACTCTAGAAAGTTATTTTTTATTCTCCCATATTTGCCAACAAATTGAAAATATTCACAGTTATGAATCGCTTTCAGGTTGAATGGAGATTAAGAGAGTGCTTTTGGAAACAGGCTGTCCGCATGAATACAATTGTAAAAAAAAAAAAAAAAAAAAAAGGAAAAAAATTGTAGCCAATTGACAAAAAGTTTCTACCAGCCTGCGCTTGTCCTATCCAAACGCACGTATAAAGTGATAGGCCAATAGATAAAGAGATATGTAGATGGTGCAATTTGTATATATAAATAAATATATCTATATATTTATATTGGGGAGGGTAAGAGTGAGATAACGAAAGAGGGAGGGTAGGCCGCGGGGTTCACGGAGTGCGCTGACCTACTGTTCCACATTCGTCGTATTCCAGCAGCCTCTCCCGAAGTTCGATGTATATCTGTGTGTCTCTATGCGTGTATGCGTCCACCTATCTCTCTTTCTCTTTTTCCATTCGTGCATGTCCATGTGTTGTTGTGTGCACGTGTGCGCGCGCACGGATTGCCAGCCAGGCTGACTATCGTAGGGGTTGTTTCTGGACGAAAGAGCGGGTAAAAGAGAAGGGAGCAAGGGGATGGGTTTGGAGGCTTGCAACCGACGAGAAAGGAGTATAAGCGAACCCCAGAAACCCAGAGCACCCACCCTGCCCCACGTGCCTCTCTTTTGCTACTCCCATTGCCTATACCATCGTTGCTTGCCTGCCTGGCTGCCTGCTGCTGGCCACGCTGCTTTTAAAGGCGCGGGAGAGACCGATTCCGAATTCTTTTTTTTTCCCCTTCGATAACTATCGCACAATCATATCTTAACCGTGAAACGGAAGGAGACGATTGAATTGTACGATCTTTTTTTTTATATTTATATATATCATAACGTTCGATTGAAAATGAGAGCCTGAAGACGAAGAATAAAATAGTTGTGCTATTTATAGATTCTTTCTTAAATACGACAAAATCACTCTGTCACCAAATATATTTGATGCCTTTTTTCATTTTCAATATTGTTGTATATACAGTTGTCATTTATTGACACATTGTTTTTTTTTTCGATCCAAGTAATTGGTCTTATTTATAATCTGAATTTATTCTCGTACTGTTTAACTAATGGGTTTAAGAATAATTCAATTATGTTTATTTACTGTTGCCTTTAAAATGAAACAAAAACAGATGATTTATCAAACTCATTGTGAACCACGGAAATTGAATTTTTATGAGTAGCTACTTCGCTTCCAGACACGTGATCGATATCTTCGATCGAAACTTTTATTCATTTCTCATAGAAATATAGACCCATCACGTGAAATTAGGGATTAATTCAAAAATATTTGTAACCCGGAAAATAATTAGTATATGCTCTTTTTGTTTATTTTCTTATTTTTTATACCACCGAGGACTTGGTATCGTGACGAAAATTATGAGAAACATGTGCTGTACTTTAGGATCTTTTTCCTCAATTCGTTATCAACAGAAACAAACATTCAGAACAAAAATGAATAAGTAAAAAAAAGAAAAAAACAATAATCGGTTCTGAAGCAATTACATGGTCTTTCATTGCTCGGAAGGAATTGAGAGCAAAGGGGTAACGTCGTGAATTTTGGTAAGCAATTTAGAAGGAGAGTCGCGAGTCCGTATCATTGCGGGGGCTTTCAAATCCCTGGAGCGTTCATAAGAGTGGAGAGAGAATGTGTGTAATAAAATAATATCGCGTGTCGCAGCGATAGAGTCTAATGGCGGTGAGCTTCGCTTTGCCGTCGGTACTATTCGAACAATATGAATATATATCTATGTATATACTGCGAAGGAATGAGAGACGTTACCGGTGAACGGACTGTAGAGAGTGAGAGACGGAAGGAACGATAATAAAAATAATAATAATAAAAATAAAAAAAAAAGCTTCCCTCGTCACGATGCTCTATCTGGCCTCTGCTTGCTACAAATTTCAAACAACGGGCTCCTAATAAATGAAGATACGTTCCTGGCGCATTTCCTCGCAAAACGGGACACGCGCGTTCTTCTAAGCGCAACCGTCTCCTTCCCTTTGCGCAAGCTCCGTTAAATCCCCGCCGCTTCTCGCCGCAGTATCGGGTTTTTATATATACAGTAATAACAGCCCCAGAAACTCTTGTTCCTCTATCGCGTCACACTCACGTGGCCCGTTGAATTCACCTCTGCTCCTATTCACCAATACCAAAACTCATCTCTTTAACCACCGGTGACATCTCGCGAGTGGCACGATCAACCGAGCAACTATCTGGACGTGGACAATGTGAAAATGAGCGGGTCATTTTTGAATTTACATTGAGATAAATACCTTTTTTTCAATTGATTTTTCAATCGAAGGATTCGCAATGATCGAAGGGATCGATAGAACAGAAAACAATGAAATTCACTATTAGAAACAATCGAAGGAATGGAAGCTTAATAATTTTCCTTGTTTCGTCAAGAATATTTTTAATTTAATGAAAAATTGAAAAAGTCGAAATGACAATGATTCCGAACGTTGCAGCATTTTTCGGAGTTTGTCTTCAAATATTTCGATGTTTCGTTATCGAATGTTTGTTTATAAAAACGCAATTTTTTTATTTTTTATTTCATCCAAGGCACTGATTTTAAGGTCGTAATTATTGTCTATAATTTCTATAAATCGGGATGTTTTTCATGGCATTGGTTAAAGATATTTTCTCGCGATTTTTCAGGCCGTTGTTGTCGAAAACCGTCGAAGTACGGCCCTGAGCTTTCGGTAGGCTTCGAAGCGAGTGGGAGCGGGTACGATGCTGATAGAAATAGTTGGTGTGAGAAAGAAAATAAATCGAGGCCCGCGAGAACGGAAGGGAGAGAAAGCGGTGAAGAAGCACACGAGAGAGGGTGAAGTTCGAGGGGACAGTAGGGGGCGATGAGGGTTGATTCGCGAGCGAACAGAGAGTAGTGGGAGGGAAAAGCGAGGAGGGGAAATGAGGGGAATGGGAGCTGTATATGCGAGGAAAACGTAGTCGAGCGACCGTCCCGCTGTGGCCACGAGCTCGATGCTCGCGTAGGTAGTGAGTGACTTCTTGCGAGCGGACAAAAAAAAACGGGACTTTGCTTTTTTTTTTTTCATACGACACGATAAAGGAAAAACTAATTGAGAAATGTTTCTCTAGTTGCGCGGAATTTTATCGTTGCGCTAGAAACAAAAAAAAGTCTGATAGAGAGGGAGAGAGAGAAAGAGAGAGGGAGAAAAAGGGAGTTTGAGAAAGAGAGTGAGAGAGAGAGCAAAATCGGTGACTCGAGTCGTCAAATCGTTTTGGTTGGTCGTGAAAGACGAAAGTTTTTTTTCTTGGGTGGTCGTACAACAGGGGAACACGAGAGAATAGCGAGATCGAGAGAGAGAGAGAGTAAGTGGGACTGTGTTAGTGAGTGTATGTGTTGTAATCCGAGGGTGAAACGGGTCGAGAGTATTTAACGGGCTAAACAAGCGGCACGGTCGGTGTTATGCGTCGGTGGTACAGTGGTGGTTGACAGTGGTTGGTGAACGTGATAGTGACAGCGGGTACGACGAGGGCGACGATAACGACTACGACAACGACGACGACGACGACGACGACGACGACAACGACGGCGACGACGACGACGACGACGACGACGACGACGACGAAGACGACGACGAGGACGAAGGCGATAGGGTGGAAAGGTACGACGACGAAAACGCGGACGAAACCGAAGACAAGGCCGAGAACCCAGGAGGGTGAAAAGAACGACCACGACTGCGAGGACGATAAGGACGAGGAATTTTCATCATTAACAAATCGACGAATAACATTAACGAGAGAAACGATGTGAAAAAAAAAACGTCAAAGTTCTGCATTACCGAGAGAAGAGAAAAAAAACTACAGGGATGATCTGGCCGTATTGACGAGCCAGGAAAGAATAGAGATAGAGTGTAAGCGAAAAAGAGAGAGCGAGAGAGAGAGAGAGAGAGGGTGATAGTCGCAGAAAAGAAGCTGCAACGAGAAAGAGAGAGAGAGAGAAGAGAAAGGTGGCTCAGCCAAGGGTGTAGTAAGTAAAGTGATAGAAGCCGCAGGCTTGATATAAAGGCCAGTGCATGCATAGAAGAAAAAAAAGCAAGAAAGGTTGAAGCAGTGCAGCGCCAAAAGTGCGAAAAGCAAGACGTAACCAGAAGGCACTTATATATTTATATATATACATATATATATATATATGTAGAAAGAGAGGGGAAAGCAAGAGAGGAACGACACGACGAAGCCAGGAATAGTCGCGAGGGTGAACGAAGTGGAAGAGGCAGAGGACGAAGAAGAAGACACAGGATCCGCAGGATTTGTGCTTTGCTCAAGGAGGAATAAGGGAAGAAGTTCAGTTTTAAAAGGTGCACCCGAGGTGTTGACCGGGTTTGTGTGTTTAAGTGGTGCCGTGTATACGGGGGGTGTCACGGGAATCGCCAGCAGGGCAGAGGCTCGAACGCATGTAGGAACATGGCCGCATCCAGCCCCTGCCTCCCTCTAGAGGTGAGTGAGAGCCACCTGAGAATATAACCAACCTACCACCAACTCTGTTCCACACATATACACATATATATATCTATAAATATATTTATATATATGTATATAATACACAATTTTGCATCTATATGCAGAATTCTCTCGTAAAGTATTTTTTTTTTTTTTTTTTCATCGTAAATTTGGTACTTTACGTTTTTTAGCTCTTTATGATTTTAAAGGGTGGCAAAATCTTGGTGTACGAATGAATCCTTTGAAAAGTTCGTGGCAATGAAAATCAAGAATATTTGAATGAGTTTTTATTAAGTGGAGAGTTGAAAATTAAAGAACTCGAAATGAAAAACGAAATTTGAGTCAACGAGTTTCTGTTTCTTGTGGTATTTACCTCAAGTCTCTTCATCAAGGCAATGGTTAATTGCGTGAATTAAGGGCAGGATATAGTTAATTAAACATAACTAATCACAATTTATGGAACTAAAATGGTTTTTTTCATCTCGTCGAGTTAATCGAGAGCAGAAAATGGAAATTGAAAGGTCAAATGTATTTCTTCACTTTTTCGTATGAATCATATGAACTTATGAAAATATCTTTATTTATAATTTATAATTACACTCTGGTAGTGAAATTATTTAATTTAAAAAACAATGGTTATTTGTAAGTTTTTAGACTTCTATCGGCCTTGTTTTTCTCTCTGTTCTTATCTGTCACGTTTGGCAGATTTTTTTCGCTTTAGGATGACCCCTGATTGGTTAATTCTTGCCCACTTTTTCGTTCCTTGGCCGGACTACCATTATGTTGGCGGGATGTCGAGCTGTGCACGTCGGAATTGGATTACGGTGATAGGATGAAAATTAAAGAGATTCATGACTGTGAGGGGGACGTTTTATAGTCTTTCGTGAACTGTAATTCTTCGGACGTGACAATCGTAGTCATTTATACAGTGCGAAATTTGTTTATTGTATTTTAAATACTTGGATAAACTGGTTTTGGTAGCAACACTCCGGTCGTTGATTTTTTTATTTAGTTTTTACAGCCCGAAAAGTCACATCATCTGACGTTTAGGGGCTTGTTGCGATTTCATATAAAGTTTGCATTTCGACATAAATTTTTATGAAAGTCGTTTCAAATCTTCATGCATTTCCAAATCGAAATATGAATCAACAATTTTATGGGTTGCCAATTGATTCTAAAACAATCCTTATTCGTCAAGAGACTTGATACTTTGATCTTTTCTACTGACAAACTACAATTTTTTTTTTTTTTTTTTTTTACAAGAACATTTCTCATTGCTCTATGAACCAAACATTTTTCTTCCATTTCGAATCTTAGCTGAAGTAGCTCAACATTAGTAACTTTTTCGATATTGATTTGAACTTTTTTTAAAATAATTTAGAGCTCTTTTTCCCATTTTTATAATTATCCTCATTGATTTTTTATATAAAAGTATGACCGACGTGAGACTTGGTTTTTTTTTTGTTTTTTTTTTTTTTACAATACCAAGAATTCAACGAAAAATATCGCGTTGACGGAAGTTTTTAATTTGATACGTTGGCACGATTTCCCTGAAAATACATGAAAAGATATAAAACACGAAAGTGTAACGTTACAATACGCTTGCCACAATTTATTTGTGTACGAAAATCATCCAACTTTAATGGTCCGGCTGATCGATGAGTTTCATTAAACCACTTGAAAGTTTAGACCTTTTTTGTTGACTTTTGAATGCATAATTTACTCTCCAGATGTTACGAGTTATAATGTTCGTAGTTTTGGGGGGAAAAAAAATTCTCTGTGCAATTATCGTGAACTAGGGGAGGAAAAAATTGTCTGACTATTTACAGGTCTGTACTACTTAGACCCGTTGGCCGCATATCGCCGCATTGGCCGGCTGACCTCATACCAATGCTCAATTGCGTGAGCCTGCTAATATATATACTTTACGCAGAATTTTAATGATGTTGAAGTTTGCATTGTTGGAATGTAACGAAATTCCTTTATTTTTTATTGCAGAGAGGAAAATTTAAGTAAATCTACTAAAAAAATTATGAAATTTTTTGAAAATGACTCAAAACTGTTTTTTTATTGCATTCCAGCGATTAAAACGACATGCATTTACGTCCAAAACAAATAGATCACGATCTTTTTTTCAAATGTTCTAAAAACATTGACGAATCAGACTTTTTGAATGCAACAAGTCTCATTCGAAAACTGCAAAAAAATTTGCAACGAACTTACTATTTATTTCAAACTTGTGATACTTTTTAGTCTTTTCGAATCAGTCTTTTTGTTCTTTGGAGCATCGAATTTTTGAAGTAGTAGTAACTTTGTTGATGAGTTAAAAAAACGGCCACGTAGCACGATACGGCGGGCCTTTATTACAGGAAGCATCTTCCATTAAAACCGGTGGATCGTTAGAGTTCTTGTTTTGCTGTCAACGCCGTTGGAATAAGTCATTTCAAACAAATAAACTATTTCTAGGTTTGATTTAAAATGAATTGCAGTCTCTGAATCGTATTAAAAAATTGCCGGCATCAGTTTTTCATGCATTTAATTTTTACCCTGAGAGAAAACACCTTAAATTTAATTCGATCCGGTATAACGTAAATTTAGCAATGCCATGGAATAAAAACATCCCTGTGACTATTGACTGCACTCATATTATACACAAGTTAAACTAAAGCAGCGAAAACCTTCGAGTCTCTTGATATACACGTGTTCCAATAGTCATGACTCTCCTCGGCTACCTTCCCCTGCCTCTTCGCTCTTTCTCTCCTGTTCTTCAATTTGCAAAACACCAACTAGAAAGCGCGACATGCTTACGTTTCTTTGTTTCGTAATTTTACTCTCGGTGACCTAGATTGATTGTTGGACCGCGCAAATTATCGAGTTTTCCTTTCTCCTCAAGAAAGCTTTGAAACGGTGATTTTTTTGTTATCGAGCGAATTATCCAATGCTGGACAACTACAACACGCGGTGAAGAAAATACGATCAATTGTTTGTACTCCGATTCCATGATTACTTTTCTACTTATGGCAACTCGAATGATTTAAAATTTAGCGGATGAACAATATTAAAATTTAACAATTATATTTTCTTCGTGATATTCTCTGATGAAGAATCTCAATTTGACAATAAACTTGCGGCTCTTTTTAGAAAAAAATCATTTCTTCCATTTAAACTCGTCAAATTGACACCCTTTTCAGATTTCTAGTCAAACCTACGTGTTAGTTGAATATCAATGCTCTTTTTGATGAATCAAGAAATAGTGATCTTTGATGTTGAAGTGGTTTGTAAAAATGAAAAGCATTGAGTCTATCAAAATAAGTTGCACATTTTTGGAAAGTATTTTTAGCCTAAAAGCTTGCGATTGTTTGAAAAACGTTAGTTTTAAATACATTTTTTTAAAAGTCATCATATAACAATCAAAAAATTACTCTGCAAGTTACACTTGAAAATAAATTCTCTCTTGAAATGAAATTTGTTCGAAATTGCACTGAATATACTGGATGTTCAATTCTCTAAGATTTGTTATGATTGAATTCAGCTCATACGTTTCGAAGTGCAACGAGGCAAACAATGTTTATTTATAAACAATAATTGAGATGGTTAGGTCTTAAATTTCTGTAATAGTTTCTCAACCGATTTTTATTATTTTTCTATTTCTCATTCTTTCTACATAATTTAAACGAAAATTTAAGTTTTTATTTCCTATACCAAAGGTTTGGAAAGTTTTTAAGGAAGTTGGCAAGTCTGATTTTCATAGAGACACACATAAATGTGAGCAGTGTTGAAAGATTGTCGGTGGTAAAATGTCACGTGCGAGAAGAAAGATATAAGAAATTGGTTTTGAGTTGGCAGTCCTGAGGGATCTCGTCGTCGTCCACGGTGGATGGCGCTTCGTCGGCTATAGCTTCGATGTGTAACACTGTGAAGAAGAGAGAAAGATTCTTCTTGTTCGGGGTGGTGGTAGTTGGTTCGTGTCCTGAGGTCGGAGAGAGGCTGTGTAAGTTGCTTGCGACGATGCGAAAAGGCATGAGAGAAGGATGGGGAAGTTGCGCGTCTAAGGGGAGGTAGAGAGGGCAGCAGAGGGAGACGCAAGGGCGGCATGAATGAACGATCAATAGATATATAGTTACCCAACATCTGAGATACATCTTATGTAGATTTTTCCAAAAGTTTCAGCATCCGAAATCTAACAACGAGGCAATAACCCTCTCAGATCTTTTCACCTTGACAATTGTATGTTTTTCCTTGATCAAAAAGTTGCATTATAAAATTTAAACAAAATAGTTCTCTAGATCTATTGAGATTTTTAAGGGTTCATGGTATGGTGGGAACAAAAAAAATGAAATAAAGTGTCTCATCCATTTTATTTTTCTATGTGGACGATGATTTTTTTATTTACCAACTGATTACATGATTCATGAAGAATATTCAAATTCAGAATTATTTTCATTTTTTAGATAAGCCCAATTCGGGAAATCTCAGTCACCAGAACACCTGCATCTTTGTTATTCCAACACATTTTGTTCTGGAAAAATTATCGAATAATTGCCTAAGTACATTTTTCGAAATAACGGATCATTTGTTAAATACAAAACCATGGTCTTCAGGAGATCTTTTTTTTCCAAAGAACACCTAGAATCTATTTTGCCACTTTTTTAATTCAGAATTTTGTATTCTTTTTTTTCCTTGCAATACTTTTCAATGCTGAGTCTTCACAGCATAAACCTCTTTTTTTTCACCCAATGACGCATGAAAATTCGAGTTGCATCTGCAGAAAGCTGGCACGGTTCCAGAAGATATGGCATTTTTTTCAACGAATATGGGGGTAGCAGCAGTAACAGTGATGTATATGTACCGCGAAAAACACTGAGTTTAGAGAGCTGTAAAGATGACTTCATTCGAGGCAAAATGTCTGAGACCATAGTAAACGAGTTCACCGTATCCTTGAATGGCGTCATGTGTCCTTGAAGATCCAACGATTTACTAGCGCATGACTAAATCTCGTTTGAGACAAGAATTTCTAGGATTATCCACTTACGCATTTATGCATACACAGTAGAACACTTCCTGGAACTTCTTAACATTAAGAAAATCCTCGTCACCACCATAATTTCCTTTTTTTTCATTTCCATTAATAAACTAAAAAAAAATGCATATGTCAACTTCAAAATTTATAATCGAACGATGATTATACAATATTTTTAACGCAGATTATGCGAACAAACAAATTGGTGATGAAAATCTTTCAGAGATGTTAAAATTTTCATCAAAACAGCCAATATTCTAGAGTAATATTATATTTTTCTTTATTCAATCATTTTCCTTTTTATTTTTATATCGTTGTTGAGGTTCAACAAAACTGACAAATATTCAATAAAAAAATAGTTAAACAACAATTTTTCATCTCGCTAAATGGCATTTTGTTCTATAAACAATTTTTTTCCATCCAGAAGTAAATAAGAATCAAACAAATGTGCGGAGGTCGAAAAGATATGTGAAAAAAAAAATGGTGTTGAATAAAAAGAAAGACTATCTGTTTCGCGACGTCGTGTATAAAGCGTTTTGTCGATAGGTCGTCTGAAGGAGGTCTTAAGTCCGCCTTGTAGGGTTAACGAGAGCGAGCAAGAGAACGGGGAGAAGAAAACGCAGGAACGACATTGCTCGTTTTAGTTTCCGCTTAACGGCTGGCGTGTCTGACACGTACGGGACGTTACCACTTGCAGCCTGCAACGTCTCTCAGTTATGCTCGTGGTTGCAGTATCCTGCAACATTTATCGCGTCTCATTTCAGTTATAGAAATTTGAAAATTACCTTTTATTCACGAGATCCAGTTCACAATGACGACACATTGCGATACTCTGGCAATAGAATCGAAATCAGTTTTTTCTTTAATTTTAACGTGGCCTCGTTAATTTTTCAAGATACGTTTGGAAATTCACACTTTATTTTTACACTGGATGAATTGTTAATTTAATTATATCCTTAAATTAGTTGGAGAATGGAAACAAATGTTGAAATTGCGTTTATTATTATAAATAAGAATTCTTTTTTTTTTTTTTACTTAAAAGGACGTAAGGTCTAGAATGCCGTTTCCAAAGATGATATTCTGAAAAAAAAAAAAACACCGTTTTTAAATATTCATTCAAGCGTCGGTAGAAAATTCATCTAGTATTTCTATAATTATAAATAAATGACCTAGTCAACATTTTTTGTTTTTTAAACTTCTATTTCAAACATCTTCTTAGGCATCAATGTGTTAGCAGTAAATTTCAAAATACTTCTAATCCGAAAAAAAACAGTTCAATTTAATTTTCGTTCGAAATCTCATTGAATTGAATAATTATCACACAATTTTCATATCAGGAATTCCTCTATCGTGATATTTATCGTAATTTATCAAATATTTCTGAGAGTTCTGTTAGTGTCGTTACAAATAAACCTGAAGATGTACCCGAAATACAATGAGAAACTTGAAAACGTTATTCCATTTACTTTAAGCTTTTTATTTATTTATAAACAGTCAAATATTTTAGTTAACCAGTAAATTTGATTTGAACCAACATAATTCAATGCAGTTACTCAGAGTTTATTTTTAGTGAAATATTTTGAAACGTTGGTAAAATATGATTTATTTATTGATTTGTTACTTAGAAAGCAAGTGGTAAATTTAATTTTGGATTTTTTTGAGTTATGAGTTTGAGAGGACAGAAAAATGTTGAGAGGTCACGGCGAGGTCGATTTGTCGCGAAACGCCCGAGATATAGAAATACATAAGGTATGGTACGAGTATTGGGTAGGTCCGTTCGTATATTCTCACCCTCTTTGGTTCTCGTGGCTTCCACCTTCGTTGTTTCGGGGCGGGGGCTTATCGATCCGAATTCCGAAATTCCAACATTAGCGTCGAGTATACTCTCATCTCGCTCTTTCCATCGAGCTTCTCTCTGAGCTGAGCAAGCGTCAGTGAATGACGTCATCCTGTATGGGATGAGACTGCTACTTCTGCGAACTCTTTTCGACAGCTACTACTTTAGAAAGCTCTACAGTCTCGCAATGCACGTACTTCCTATTTCTATATCCATTACCCTTACTCAACGTGAAAATCCAATGTTCATCATCGCTCTCGACAAAAATGTACTTCTCATTTTCATTAACCTTCCGATGAGAAATTTTCGATGCAACTTTCGCATTAATTAATCATCTTCAAAATGACTTATAAACCGGCGATAATTGAAGGAGCCATTTTTACCACGTACGAAAGACCCTTACCTCACACTCTTGCAAGGAGATATAAAACGACCCCAATTTTTTTAGTTAAAAACTTCATTTTTATATTTTTCCAAACTTTTTGTTTTCGTTTATTACAGTTTTTACCATCAAATATTTATCAAATACAACTTTGTCGTATACCGTTCTTTTCGTTGTTAAAAAACGAAGAAGATGGTGTGCTATCGAATTCCATTATCACATACGAGCAACATTTTATGCTGAAGCAAATACTGGGGACGTTTTCGACCCTATTGGGGGGGTTTACGTTCGGAAAAATTGATCGTAAGGGCCTAGGGTTAAAACTGTAGATGGCGTTTTTCCTACTAACTCATCAGCAAAATACGAGAGTCAATAGAATTATGAAAATTTTCAACAGTTTTTGCCAATTTTTATTTTTCCTAAGACTCTCCAACATTTTGAATTATATCCCGAGTCTTCGTATCACGAGAAATTGAAACATCTTGCAAACCATGCGATTTTCTGAAGGTGACATATTTGCGACTGACAATATCGTCGAATCATCATTCCTAAGACTGTTTTTTTTTTTATCTTTTCTGGAACGTCTTTCAAATATGAACCTTATGTATACGCTGATGAAGCATCGGTGCTGTACTTTATATGGAACGCCGGCCGGCTACGTCCTCGATCACGGAGTATGCGTACACCCACCGAGAGTGTTGGGGGGAACGTTTGCAAGCTCATGCGGTAACCAGAAAACAGCGGTAGCGCACCCAGCAAGTACGTTGGTTGGAGGTCGAATGAGGGTGGATGGAGAGAAGGAGCGAACGAAGGGATGGGTGGGGTTAAGGGTTCGAGAAAGGAACGCACGGGGTAGCCACACGTTGACGTCGACGAGAATGTAACGTAACCTCACGCTTTCTCAACGCAAATATAGACCCAAAGGCAATTTTGCATGAATATGTAGGTGGTTATTAGGGCATACTCGAATATATAGGCCTGACCGAGGCGAAATGAAAATTCAGGGTAACATATGATCGCGAGTTACCTCGGGATTTCCAAAGTTAAATTTTCCCGTGTTCTGAAAAAAAGTTCTGTTCACTATTGTTCAAGGATTACCTTATCAGGTCATCTAAAAATAAATCGGGCCAAAATTCATTTGGAAAAACCTACAGAAATGCAAAATTAAACACATTGAACGAAAAAAAAAGATTGAAAATATCAAAAGCCAACGTAACTGTACGCTGGAGCGAATGTGCACTGAAAATTTTCCCTTTTTCGGGATTTTCTGTAAAATACAATTTTAGGTCCACTCTTTAATGATTAACAACCACTGGGAAACATTTTGAACTTTGATAATTGCCTGTGATTCATTTCAATTGGATGATTCATGCTCCGAAATTATTGCAGAACTGCTGAGAATTTCTAATTGGTAAGAATTTTTTAATCAGAGAATCAGGGACTTGAATATTATTTTGGGAACGTAGTGAATTAACAGATTCTTTCCCAATCAGGCAATACGAAAAAAAAAAATTAATACTTAATAAATTGAGTTTATAAAATCTCTGAGCATTTTGCAGTGTGCTCTAAAGTTTTCATTTTGTGGTCGAAAGATCTGTTATTGTGAGTTTGATGAAAATTTTCCTATCGTGAAGAACAGAAGGAAGATTATATTAATTTGATGACCTCTTTCAAGAGCTTTATTCCTTTCAATTCATTATAGTCGATCACCAGGCTTGATCGTTACGTAGAATCTCCAGAGAAATTTCTTCACGCTAAACTGCAGGTATCGAATAGGGTTGTAACAATGAAAACTCCGAGGGAACAATGCGAGCCGAGCTCTCCTTGCCTCAGGTATTCTCGGAATATGTCAGCTTATTCTTTGTCTCTCTCTCTCTCTCTCTCATTCCTTCTCTATTTCTCTTCCTCTCGTTGCTTTTGGAAGGCATCATATACACCGGTGGCCGGGTTGACCGACAATGGTTCGATCAATCGGCACACTCCAATGACGATTGGATCGTGCTGCCACATTCACGCGAGTCTCAAGTTCGCTAAATCTTTATTACATCATCACAATTCGTATTATTAATTATCTAGACCTGTCAACAACGGTAGCCTTGGATAAGTTTTCAATTGTACTCTATGACGAGTAATGGAAATTTCTAATTCAATTGGCACCCCTCGTTAAATCAAGTCCACGTAACAGAATTATTCAAATAATATTTACTATTAAACTTACATTAATATTATTGAAAATCATAAACAGCTGTGGGAGCGCGATCGGTGGGTGGTTTCGGCGATTACAAAAGTAAAGCAGCCCCCAGCGAGGTCGATACTTGGTTGGGTGACTGCTTAGCCTTGGCTAGGGCATGAATCTGACGATGCAAACGAACTAACCGACCGAGTCTTCCACAGTTTCCTTTGGCCCTCGTGATAATTTCATATTTTGATACAGTAAGAAAGAGTTCCGCAAGGAAACCACAGGAACAATATAAAAATAAATAAAAATAAAAAACACTATTATTGAAAATTCCTGTATAAGCAGATCATCGATGACTATTCAAACTCCTACGTACGAATTTCTTGATCGACTCAATATCGACATAACATCATGTCAAGTTTTGCGTTGTCAAACATTAAATTTTTAATTATATCGTCTTCTGAAAAAAAAAAAATCTAAAACAGATATATGAAGGCCTTTCAGATGTATTTCTATTTTCAAGGTAATTTGTCGGATATCGAGCTCTTTCATCCTCCGGTATGTGTCGCTGTCAAAAGGACCAACAATTGAAGCTCACAGTAGCGAGGTTACACGTCATCGTATATCCACTTGAAGCTCTTTGTTTCCATTATATATATATATATTACACATATTGTATACCTATATATATATAGAATATATTCGTTTACATAGATTTACGGATACACATATACACGTGCGCGTCGGGAGTGCAAGGTGAAAGCGGCGACAACCGCGTCGTGTGGTGGCTCAGAGCTTTACGCAGAGAGAACCACGTCGTGGGTTGTGTCGGCCGCGTCGCCGGTGCTTGCTGACGTCACCTGACAAAATGGCGCTCACGTGACGTCACATGACATCCTCTTTCCCTCCTCCTTCCCACGAAACGACGTTGCGAAGGCTTGCGCGTGTCAGAGTGACCGAGAGAGAGAAAGAGGAAGCGATTGAAAGAGAGGGAGAGGGCTGGCAAGGGGCGAAGGAGAAATGGAAGGCAAAGAGGGTGCAGCGGTACTGTGAGATAGTTACGGTGGACTAACGGGTGCAACCCTATCGCATCAGCCATCTACATTTCACTATCTTGTTTATTCTTTTTCTCTTTCCCTCTTTTTTCCTCTCAGCAGGTTTCAATCGTATGTATTAAAGTTTAAATCAATCCTGATATCTCCCAAATATTTCGTTCCAACGTGTTACATCTCAGGGCCTCTATCCTGATGCTCATCAATCTTTACTTTTATGACTTTTGCTGTCCAGATTTGTTAAGGAAAACAAAACAAAAAACACTCATTGAAAAAACTTTTGGTTATAACTATGTGACACCGAACAAACTATCTCAACCTTCTGGGTGGAAAAAAAAACCTTTTCGCAAGCAGTTTTCGCATCCCTTTGAGACTGCCAGGTCACATGTCAATTAAAACTTTTTTTTTCGAGGTTTCCGGAGAAACCAATATTCGGAATTTTTCTGGTTACGGTTTTTATATATCGCTTAAATACACTAATGAGATGAAATGAATTTATTGTTCAAAATTGTGGGTAAATTTCGCATTTAAAGAAAGAATATTCATTTTACCATTGGAGATGGCCCTTCACGCTTCAATGTGGTACGATCGTTTCATCTTTTATGTTTTATGGGACTATTTTAACCCTTTGTTGACATACTGGCTCATTTTGATCTGGACTAATTTTTTTTTTTTATTTCGACAATAAAGTTGGATAAAAATAAATACCTTATTTGGAAATCGCGACATAGCACTATTTTTTTTTTTCGAAAAAAAGCATTTTTCACGAGTGTATCCCCGCTTGATGATCTCAAAAGTATTACAAATTTAAAAAATTACGATTTAAAAAAAAAATCCTCATTTCTGCAAAATTCTAAGTTTTCAATAATTTTTTTTAAACAACAATTTACGCACATATTACGAAATATTAAAAGTGTGCTCCTGACTTTTTTCATTGAAAACTTTTTGAGAAGATCTGCTAATGACAAGCGGACGAAGTACGATACGGGTCAAATTGACCCAGAGTGCAAATGCAGTGGAAAAAATAAAGTGCGTTAACGAAAGGTTAATTGGAGCGACTACCGTCATTTTTCCAGGACAAGCTGGTGATCAAATGAACAGGAGGAATGATGAAGTTTTTTTTTTAAATGTCAACGAACAGTCTCATCGATATCATCGTTGATGACACCGCGAACTTTGTCGAGTCTAGAATTCTAGGTAGGGCTAAACCCTCGGGGCAGGGAGAATAATCGACTCTTCATTGTTGGCTAATGAACCGGGCGTCCGGGTTCACTCGAGAGCCACAACGTGTCGTAGAATCGATATTCTACCGAGTGAAGCTAGAAGCTCTCTCTGTCTTCCTCATCTCCTGGTGTCTCGCTCTTTCAACCCTGCCTTAGCCCGTAGAGCTTACCTTCAAAGTTTTGTTGATTATGATGTGGACCCGATGAAGAATCTTCCATGGCCACAGAATCCACAACAAAACGACACCCGTTCGCCAACGTTAACCATTTACCACCCACTTCCGGAGTTCATTTAGCTTAATCTGGTTTTGTTAAAGCCCCAGATTTACCGATTGCAGGTGATCCGAGCTGGTATGTTCATTATTTGAGGTAATGAGAAATCTCAACGATTTTAATCACTTCCTCATCACCTGTCAGGAACATTTTCTCATACGAAATTTAGTTTCTCTTACGATGTTTGTCCTACTGAAATCATTTCATCTTTGAAATCTGAAAACTTTTCGTGTACTACCTCATCAAGTCCATTCCGCCAACTCAACAAGACTTGCCATTATTTTTAGCCTAAATGGCATCACTCATAACCGTGCAGTGAAGAAAACAATCGTAAAAACGTTGGTCTAGCCAAATGTCGAGAAGCTATACGATGACACGGACATTTGGCAACGAGCTCTGCGCTCTTTCGACGTTATATCCATATTCAACAATCCTGAATCAACAAAAACGATCTTTGGCTCTTCCGGCAGTCCTTGTTACATAAATTCCAATACATTTATCCATATGCCATCTCCGTTTGAGATGGACAAAAAATTTATGTTTTTTTTTAACTGTACTACAACTACCAGTGACTAGAATTTTGAATAACAAAGATCTATCATTGAATTGAATGTTCGATCGTTAATTTTATCGCTAAAGCTGCCAGATATACTGCTCTTCCTGAAGCGTATCATCCATTGAGTAATTTCTGAATCCCACACCAATCATCAAGCTAAACGCCGATTTTACAAAGGTATGACACAATGCTGATGGAGGAAATTAGATTGTAGTAGATTATCGGTAACTTGCGGTTAGTCATATGTGGACACGCTTGCCATATCTTGTTGGACCTTGACCGATACCGAGGGCGCGTACGCGCGTCCGCTCCTCGCTCTCTCTCTCTCTCTCTCTCTCTCCCTGCTCTCGCGACGATGAATTAATTACAGCAGCAGGACACGGAGTAGTTGGCGGCAGCGGTGATGGCAACGGGCCGGCTATTAATTACGCAAACGCGTATTCGAATATTCGTCATTGGGTTACCAACAGAGACACTATTCCCGAGAATTTCTAGCTGACCTGAGCTATTTACAATCAAGGAGCTGGTCATCATTGTATTTCAGCCAATCAGCATTTGTCGATTGTCATTTTAACGTACTGCCACTCCTCTATCCCTTGACACACAACCGTCTGTGACTCACTTGATTCTAATCAAGATTCAATTCTTAGAATCAACGTAGTTTTTCATTCAACTCTTATTATTACTGTCAGTTCATGCTTAACATTTAGCTACCAGCCCTACAAATCAAAAAGTCATTAGTCTATGATTTCCTATTCATTATTTTTCTTCTTACGTTCATTTATTCTTACACTTTTCTTAGATTCGTCTTTACTTATCGTCAGAATCCCCAAGTGAAGTATTTTCACGAAAAATTCAATAGGAATAAAATAAATTACAAAGTTTCGAAGCTCCTGTCAAGTTATGGAGTTGATGCAAATTATAGGCTGCAATCACTCGTTTGTGCACTGATTTTTATCCTCCATAAAATGCAGTCATCCAATCATATTGACATTTTTATATCACAGACTCCAGTTGAAATATATCTGGGAATTACAGACCTTGGTCCTTGTCTTGAACTTCATCAATGGCTAATATTAGACTTTGTACAATCGATCTAACGACGTCGTCGTCTCTCTTCGAAGCAAAACAGCTGAAAAATTGGGTAGGGAAAATTAGTCGTTGCTTTCACTGCAAAATTTGACCATTTTTTTTCTCTATTGAAATGACAGAAATGTTAATCATCACTCAGGACAACCAGCAATCGGAGATATTTTTAATTTTTGAATCGTTTCTATAAGAAACATTTCTAAGACTTTTCCTATCGGTTTTACCGCTTATGAAAAGTATCCTCGATCTTTTGGTCAGCGAAAAACACTGCGAAGAGTCAGGCATCCGAAAATTCAGTTGCCTATTAAATCTCGCAAAGTTATACATCCGGTAATCCGTATAACTATATTCGCGCGTTAGTTACACCGGCTTTCCGTTGAACCGAGTCTCGGGGGAGGAAAGAAGAAAAGAAGGGGGTGAGAAAATGGGTTGGGGGAGGGTAGAGGTTGAAAACTCGTGAGAACGTGTCTGCCCTCGCGTCTCGTCGACGGGGTCGAGGAGCAAATTAGCTTCTCGTATAACGTGTAGCCGTGTCGTATTTATACGGGAATGCGAGAAAGGTCCGAGGCTGCTGAGGGAGAAGAAGATGCAAGGGGTTTGTGAAAAAACGGAAAAGAAAGTAGTTGAGCCCAGTTCGTGGGGGGGGGGGGGGGGGGAGGGCTAGAGGATGTAAAAAAACAAAAGTTTGGGCCGCAAGAACATGGAACATAATTATATCATTTGAGAATTACGTCGCTACGTGGACTGGGCTCTGGGAATGTGTTTGAAACGCGTGACGTCATTATTCTCATCCTCTCAAGCGATATAAGTGTTGAATAAAAGTATTGCTTGAATTATAACTCGAATTATTACGAAAATAGTCGATGGTTGGAATGAAAAAGTTTTCCATATTGACACAGAACCATTGGAAGAAATACGAACATAAATTTTTCATCCCTTTTGGAATATCCAACGAAAAATCGCTTTACGATTATTGCTTCTGGACGAATCTTTCACTTGTTTTCACTGTGGATCCATGAATTTCAATATATAAAATTTACTTGCACATATTCATATGATATTCTACATATACTAAGACGAGAGAATGAGATAAAGACGACGCCAGACTGACGCGGGCATTCCGCCACGAAATTAGACTACCCCTAACGTTGAAAGAACGTATAGAGAGCTCTTCGTTCCAGAAAAGTAGACATCGTTGAAATTATACTCGTACATAGCTATATACATGCGTTCACGTATCATATATGTGATCTTCGTAGTACTTTGAGAATGACCACGTCGGAGGGTTTTGGCATTCAGAACGAGACACGGAAAACCACCGGAATATTTTCTCTCCGCGTTCTAAAACTGGGTCTCCTGCACTTACACACATACACAAATAACACACACTACGAAAAACGAACGTACACTATTGTACACTGGATCACTATACCGAAAGGATAAATCAGCTCGGTGAGCTTCGAAAAGTGAGAGCTTTGTGAGACTCCGGAGAAGCTGGATATCCTGGTGACTATAACACACCGAATCCACCCTTACAATATCGACGATTTTCGCTTCACCAATTTTGCTTCTCTACTTTTCTTTCTCTCTTTTTCGCTTTTTCATGCATTACAATTTACAACGTAGATTTATCTTCCATTTATAATCATTCGGACACTGGTATTGTTGATATGAACGAAATTATATTGATTGATAAATTAATTACTCCAAATTTTGACAATAATTTGCAAGAAATCGTTGGCAAACGTTTCAGTACAAAAGATAAATTCTTAAATAAAGAGACTAAGTTCTCACCTTAGTCTCAGATAATTATTATTACTTGTAAATGTTTGGGACATGTATTAAAAATGCTACCAGGTTGGTAAAATCTCTACAAATTATTTATTGTATAATTGTCTCGGGGTAAGTGAAAAAAATTTCAAGAGGTTACCCTGAGCTGTTTAAAAGTTATAAGAATTCTAACCATAACAGATTTACACGTAATCAAATAGAAAAAGTATTTAAAACTATCTGATAAACTATAACATGGAAAACACGTTTGAAAAAATGCTATACATTTTTTGAAAAATTGCAAATTCTTTGATTAGATGGAGGGAAATCGATTCACGATCGAATTTTTCTTTTGCACGATAAAAATTATAGGTATTTTTAAAGAATGAATGAATAAGTGTAAAAAATTTCAGCAAAAAATCTCGTACAGTTTCAAATTTATTCTATCTTGAAAACGTTTTCCAAAAACAAAATTTTTCATTTTGTTTATTCCAAGTCTTGAATTTTAAATATACACTACTAAACTCTACAACTTCGTCCTTAAATGCTTACCAAAAGTTTATCAGATTATGAAAAGGTCCTGAAGCCACTGAATGAGGTTAAACTTAACTAAAATTTGGATGAATCATAACCAAACTCTTGAGTCACTTTGCCGGGTTTTTTGAAAGCACTCCGGACATTGGTAGACTTGAATGCAACACTTAAAGGTATTTTGTACACTCTTGTTGTTTAATTCAAGTGAGTTGAAGGGAAAACTGTAGCGAGACTAGTACAGAGCTCTCGAAGGTCCTTGAAAGAGCTCAGTTTTCCGCGGGTTACGGAAAGTTTAATTGGATTTACCCCAGCATCACTCTACAAGTGATGCTGGGGTAACATTTTAACGATGGACTGACCACACGGATCCACGAGGTCAGAAATCGGAAAATTAAGTGAGAGAGAACAAAGCGCGACTAGAACGCGTGGCATTTATATACATACAAGTTGACAAGACTGTGTGGCTTTTATAGACACACATACGCACACTAAAATAAATGTATAGAAAAGTTTGATATAGGCTACGTGAAGTCGAGTTTCCCGTCACTCTGGGAACGAGAACAAATTTTCACAAAACTAACAGCTGGTCCCCATTGCTGCACACAGTTACAAATAAAACATGCACACACACACACACGCACACACAAAATTGCATCGAAATTTCAATTCGTAGAGGGTGTCGAGTGAAAACGCACACGAGTGTAGGCAACGTTGCCAATTACGCGATTCTAACTCGAACGCCAAAGTATCTGCTGTCGTGCACGAATTTTCACCGAAAATATAGTTGAATTTTCTCGTACGTATAGAACGATGCGTGGGGGTGTTCTAATAATTGGGGGTTAAAAAAATCCACCGGAGACCGAAATTGGTTGAAATTTGTGAAAGTTTTGACAAAATTTTGGTGCGATCGCGTCGGAAACATAGACACGAGAAGATCCGCAGTAGAACGAGTCAATGTTTGGTCAGACGTGCATTTGCTGATTCTACGGATCAATCAAAGCCCTTGGTTTTTTCTCCCTTTTCATATATCACTTTTTTGGGCATATTTTGGTTGATCACTCCAACGAAAATGAGTGTTATGTGGTCATTAAAAATGCAGAGCTTGACTGGAAATAAAAAGATCGAGAATTTGTTGCTTGAGAAAAAGTCGTAAGAGACATTTCTAAGGCCACGTGCTTCCTCTGGTCGATATAAATAAAAAGGTCGTCGCATTTGATGCACTCAATTAGGGCGCACTGATGCTTCTTAAGAACAAAGGAATCGAGCTCGTCGACGCGCATGGCAATTACCAACCATTCTACTTGCTTTGGTAAACGATTTACGCCTGTCGTACATCCGCGACTACGTCATCGATCAACCGACCTTTGACAACATTCTTTTTTCCTCCTTTTCTGAGATCGCTTGCCATAAATATGACACAAAGTATTTTTTTTTTTTTTTTCCATCACAAAAAAAATCTTTCTGGTCCTGAGGTGATCCTTTTTAAATCAATGGAAATCCTTCGGAAAAATAGAATACAAGATCTTTGGTGAAAAGGGTTTTCATGTCACTCATCGAGATCGACGAGGTTATCACTGTTACGAAGCCTGTCAAGTATTTTGACCGAGATCCATCTTTTTAACAAAAAAAATCACGCAAAAGATCGCAACCATCCTCCCACCCTCTCGATTTTCCCATCCACAAAGATCCAACCGTTTCTCAGGGAGCTACTCGAATATTTATATCTTCTTTCCTCTCTCTCCCTCGCCTCCTCCTTCTCCTCCCTTACAACTTCGTCTGTCACACTACTTCTATCCTCCACCCTTTAAACGTCTTCTCGAGACTCTCATCGAGTTCGCTGCATCACTGCAAAATTTGTAATTCACAAAGGACTCCATCAGTTCTATGCAATGAAGGCTTCCAACAGATTGGCCTTTGACAGAAACAATTGAGGCTGGAATGTTTTTACGATTATTAATATACCTGCTGTTGTGCCCTTCGAGAGAAGAAAAACAAACTTGAGCAAATTCATACTTCTGGTATTAATGATAAAAGTAATATTTATGAGTGTTAATTATATATCTCTCTTTTTTCGAATCACTGTTGAACAGTTTAATAATAAAGAAAAATAAAAACACGTCAATTTTTTTTTTTTTCCATGCAATCGATGGTTTTATATTTAACAAATGATTACGTATATTTTATGGAATATACGTAGACGAGGTTTCTATCATTTTTTCAAAACACAATTATTGATATTTTTACAGAAGTCCTCACAAAAAAAAATGCCCTTGTTGAACTGACCACGATTTTTTACATTAAAAAGAGAAAATCAAAATATATTTGGGTAATGAATCAACAGAAGCAGTCAATGAATGATTATTCATTTTTTGCATACGTTTCATTGACGAAAAACGAATATCTTTTCCATTAAAAATTGCTGTTTTTAGTTGAAACGATCGCATTCGTTGTTGATAAATCGTATAAATTTTGTTCGATTTGTTCGTTCAGAATGAGCCAAATTCGAAAAATCCCATTTTTTTTTAGTTTCATATCCCGACCAGAATGGTTTTAACGAGGTTATAACGCTGTTATTTCAACAGATATGTCATTACGAAAAAATGATGTAATACTCTTCATAGCTGGTAAATGTAAAACCATCATTTCCATGAAAAAAAATGAAGAGGCACAGTTTTTTTTCTTTCAAATTTCAATTCGAATGTATATTAATGAAAAAACTATCCATAAACGTAGAATAATCGTTTTATTTCTGTTTGTCCTTCAGGTTGGCAGCAGCGCAAGAGGCGGCACAAAAGGACTCTGGATACGCGAGTCAGTACGGGAGAAGGCAGAGGTTGGCCGGACTGAGTGGTCTCGGTGACTGGGCTAGCTTTGGAGGGGAGGTAAAATTGAATGTTGTTGTCTCAATACAGTATGCATGCCCTTGTCAACGACTGTTTTTCAAATTTATTAAAAATCTTCATTTTTTGAATCCAATATGAAATAATTTACACTTTGAAAGCACGAAGAAAACAAATATTAGTTTTGAAGAATATGTTTTAAATCTTCTGTATAGAAAATACAAAATGTGTACAGAAAGTTTGACGATTTAATTTAAAGAGCATTTATCTATACTTTAGATGAAATGGCTGTTTTCGTGTTCTCGAACCTGTAATTTATCCTCGGTGTCAAAACCCATGCGAATAAAGTTTTTCAAAATGTCTCCAAATACATATATAAATATATGTATATGTACGTGTGTTATTGCGGATGTAACAGTCATGATGTATACTCGTATTCGTAATGTAATCCGAAACTCTGATTTATCCACATCCGGTACCGCAACGAGCCGCGTGTCAACCGAAACTTCTCTCTCTCTCTCTCTCTCTCTTTCTGTGCGCTTCGAAAGTTCTTAACACTAACCCATACACTTTATCCCGCAGAGACACGCACCAACCCTTTCACTGTAGCGTCCCTTCGTGCAACGAATAACGACCTCTTTTCTCGTGGGAAACTTTCCAACCGCGCCAATTCCAGACGAAAACTTTTTATTCTTCCTGTTCTCTTCCTCTCTTTCTTCTCCTTTTCTTCAACTTCTTTTTCGTCCGAGAATTTATTCTCAGGAGCAAAGTCCTGCAAATATAAAAAGGACGAAACGTTATAATTTTCTTACTACTTTTCATCCAGTTTTGCAAGCATGATATTTTGTGGTGATGAAGTAATTCTGTCTATGAAAATTTCTATTTGAACGAGGAACAAACCAACCGTTGGAAAGGTTTCATTTCATCCTTATTTACAAATGAATTAACTCATTTAATTCAATGAAACATTGTGAATCGAACTATTTTTTTTATTAGACGAATCGTTTAGTTTATTCAACAACAAAAAATCATTGGATTCGCCATTTATCGTCCAACCAAACGGAATTTTGGTCGACAAACAACATTTTTTTAAATCAACTTCTTTGGATTATAAACCACTATTTTTTTTGCTTTTTCCCAGCTATGAGTGTTTTTATATATATAGTTATGATTTTTTTAAAATTATTACTGCGAGTACGTTTTTCTGCCAGTTTCTGTGTGACCCCTCATAGTGTTGCCCACAGCAACTTTTCCTGATGCATTACGTTATCGCCTTTGAACGAGGGCCAAAGGAAACTGTGCACGGACAAGCGAATTTATTGGATCAGCAAATATTTAGTCAGAACCGTTCACCAAATTTCTTTGCGGGTATTAATCGAATTTTCTTGATCTCTACAGTATATTTTATTGTTTTACCAAAACATCCTGTTCAGATGACGAAAAATTACTTTAAAAACCTTGTAAAAAGTACCTCTCACTCAGCGATTGGATACGCGAGCTGGAGTATGACTTAGCGGTCTCCCAACCAAGTACGGACCTCACTCGAGGCTGCTTAACTTTACAGATCGCCGAAGCGATACACCGACCGCGAACCCATTCCTATATTGAGTTTATATTTTTTAACTATTTATTTAATGAACCTTATTTGTGAAAAAAAAACTAATAATATCTTGAAATGTTTATAAAAAACGGTTTTTTTTTTAATATTCAGGGACCTGGTCTGCTGGTAATGCCGCCAGGCCGGGATCAGGGTGGGGCGGGTGGGGGCGGGGGCAGCAAGGGCCCCTCGTCCCTGTTTATCCTTAGCCACGATAACTGCATACGTAAACACACCCGCTTCATAATCGAGTGGCCGCCCTTCGAGTACGCCGTCCTAATTACCATCATCGCAAATTGCGTTGTACTCGCCCTCGAGGAGCATCTGCCAAAGCACGACAAGACCATTCTAGCCCAAAAGCTCGAGGCAACCGAAATATACTTTCTCGGTATATTCTGCGTCGAGGCGAGCCTCAAGATCCTTGCCCTCGGCTTCGTTTTCCATCGTGGCTCTTACCTTCGCAACATCTGGAACATCATGGATTTTTTCGTCGTGGTGACTGGGTGAGTCATTCCAAACCAATATAAATAAAACATTTTTCTTCTATTCACTTATATTTTATCACTAATTTTAACATCTGACAAATTAAATAATCATTATTTACAGAACAACTGAACCAATTCTGACCATTATTTTTAACAAAAATTACCAAAGATCACAAATTTTCTCGTAATCATTTTCTCAATTATTCAAAGACTCGACAATATTTTACAAATTATTCAATATTTTAATATTTATTCATTTTTCTTAACATACCGAACAATTTTGACACGGTAAACATTTTTTTTTAAAATAACTCCGTCTGGTTCAGTTGTAACGATATAAATATATCGATTCTCCAACTCGATCCTTCATTTCCCTTGACCTCCTGCTACAACGTCCACGATATAATATTTCGAATGTTTATTCCACGTGTTGTGTGGAACGATTAAGTTTAAATACAGTCATGTAATTCGAGAAAAATTATTAATGTCCCAAGTACAAATACGTTTATGGGACAAAATTGAAATTGAGTGATTTTCATCAATAGACCAACGGGCTACAGATGAAATTTAGTTCATTGATCGTTTTTGACACTTCTCTATGTCACGGTTTCAAAAAATCTTCTTTTTTTACAAATGTGATTAAAAAACAAACAGAAAGAACACCGATGGAGAAAATTTTCATGGGGAACAAAATGAAATTTTGTCTGTATCCAAAAATTATATTTACATAATCATTTCGATATATTGTAGGAAATAATATAAATAAATAAAGTGGCAGGTGTAAATTGATCGAAGCACGTTTTAGGCGCGATATAAAAAATTTAACACCTTGGCCAACACCACGCTACTATCCGCTCTAGTTTTTAAGTAGGAATTAAGACCGTGAACCCCGAGAGCCGAAAGAGCTCGCGGTCAGCCACACGCTCGCTTCGTGCTTTCTGTATGTGGTATATATATATGCGACGTTCCATGCTAAATCGATGAACCCACTATTGTAGATTTTCTTTAAATCATCACCTCCATTTCTTCGAAAAACATTCATAAATAGTTGAAATAATAACAAAATGAAGAAAAAAATGAACAAAATTTATTGAAATTCTACTTTAAAAACTCATCATTCGTTTAAATGATGAGAAAAGAAAAAAAGGAACGAAATCACGATGTAAACTTTATTTTTTATTTTTTTTTCACGTCTTGTAGCGATTTGAAAAAAAAAAATCATAATATTTTCGCTGTATTTTTTACAATATTAAATATCTCATAGGAAAACTATATGAAATATCAGAAGCTTTTGAAAAAAAAACGTAATATGGAAAATTTGATAAATTTTTTAATACCGAAAACGGTTGGAAAAGTGGAAATGATACCGTGGGATGAGTTGGCATGGAATAAAGCATATGATAAATACGCGGGTTACCACTTAAGTATATCTAGACTTTAGGATTAAGGGTTTTGCGCTGCGAATAGTATTTCGTGGGCACATAGATTCTAGAGTGATCCTTGGATTAGGTCGATGACCGTGTTCGCTGAAACAAATGTGGACGTCGACCTTCGTATGCTACGTTCCTTCAGGGTCCTCAGACCGCTAAAGCTGGTTTCGAAAATTCCAAGTGAGTCAAGTCGCAGTTACAAAAGAGCAGAGACTATATATTAGCTCGAGATTAACAACGAGATACATAGAAATAATAAACAAGAATATCAGATTAACTTTAGGATCGTCTAGTTTGTTCGTCATAACTTATTTGTCTGATTATTATTTATACTTAAATAAATTTCACTGAAATACATGAAAAATTTAGTTGATTAGTTGAATTGTTTTATTTTTACGTGAGTGGTGCTTGGAATTATATTTTTTTATTTTCTTTATATTTTTCGTTGTAATCGAAGTACAAAATGTGGTGCTAGAAAAATCATATTTTTTCTACATTTTAACATTACGATTAATTAAATAATTTGTGTTTTTAATTTTTTATTTCGTTTGTTTTATTATCTTGATTTTATTTCTTTAGATTATGAAATCGTTGATTATATAAAACGGAGATATCATTAGGGATCGTTATCGATGTCTTAGACAAGTTGTTTCTATTTTTTTTACTTTAATATTACAATTAATTAAATGATTGATGTTTTTAGTTATTTATTCATTTATTATTTTCATTTTTATTTCTTTAGATCATTAACGTGTTCATTAAATAAAATGAAGATATCACCATTAGGGGTCGTTATCGATGTCTTAGACAAGTTGACAAGAATTTAGATTGAATATCATAATATTCAATATTTTCGATATTACGTATTATATTAATAAATTGTCAGAAATGTTGTATTATGTTTACAATACAAATATATAGATACAAGGTAAAATAACGTACAGTGTCTGTCTCTCTTAGAGAAATTGAAAGCTAGCTTAGCTCTATACTGTTATTATTAATTAGAAGAGTGGTGGGTTTATGGAGTGCCCTGAATATAACAAGCCACTGTGATTCGTAATATTCATTAGGAGCTATGGAGGACGTTTGCAAATATACGTAACAATACCTGTGCCTTTAGAACTCACAGGAGTATAAATTAACCATTTTATTTATTTACCAAATACTTTTATATAAATATATATCTATACATACATATTTACCATAGGTATTTCGCTAGAAAGTTATTACTCGAAAATATATATTTATATTAACACGTAAATACCAGGTTTCAACCAATTTTCACTTTCAACCAAGTTTCCTCGTACCAAATGAAATTCATTTGTCAAATTGTTTGTGCTGCAACATATAGAGTTCGAAGCTTATTGAGTCACCAAAATTTTACTACAAAAATGTCTTTATTTTTCATTTTTCATTATTATAAATCCTTCATCATATTTGAATTCTCAGCAAAATAAAAAATTGAAAAAAAAAAAAAAACACCAGGACAGGATTTTTTTCACATTCACAATGAAAACTTTCTTCCTTTTCTTTTCTTTTGATGAAAATTGGTCGAATCAATCGTATGGCATAAATAAATAAAAACAAAAATCAGAAAACACACATCGACGAAATAACTTACACGAGCAATGAGCCTGAGGGAATCTCCTCTGTTCGAACTATATACATAGCAGTCTCTATATTTAGATACAACATTGAATAATAGATTTTACTATAAATTGGTAAATACGTGTTTCTAGAGCTTTACAACACATATAACTATGTGCCCGTGTTTGCTAGAAATCGTACTTGGGCATCTAAAACCAACCCTTCGCTTCTCCAAGCCACGGAGAACTTCAACCCCTTTATCCCTGTGTTTTTTATTCTCAACGTTCGTCTACTTCCTTTTCCTCTCTCTCTCTCTTTCTTTCATTCCTTCTCCCTTCTAGAGAGCTCGTGAAAGTTGGAGCTCATCTAACAACCTTCGATCTCGAAGCTAACCAAGTCCCTTGTAACCCGTTTGTTTGATAGGCATTTTTCTATCCGGTAGAAATACAATATAGTTTCGAACATAGTGAACAGCCCGAGCAAAAAATCCGAATTATTAGCCCTTTGAGCCATATATTTTTCTTACTTGCAATGAACAAAACTTTAAAATCCAATATAGAATTTTGTTTAATTTTGAATAAATTTCATTCAATTATTTAGAGTGTATTGAGCTTCGAAAAAAATCTACATTCCAAATTTCATAATAGTTTGGTGGATAATGAATTTTTTCATGAAAAAAAAAATACGAAATTTCTACAATTTATAATTTAGTAATTAAAAAAAAATGGCAAAAAAAATTAATGGGACAATGCACGTCCCACTAGGACTCAAAGGGTTAAATGTCAGTGTGCCAATGTGTGTGTTTAGAGTGTTTATCGTTGATAATGAATTTTGTGATGATTTGAAACGATACTGAAATATAAAAGGTAAATATTTGATCGAAATATACGCCCTTAATTGTGAGAGTTCAGTGACTCGAAATGGGCCTTAATTCGAGGCACTGATTCTTCGAGGAGAGCGAAAAAGTTCTCTCCGAACGTTAACTTAACGAGCCCTTGGAGCTGCTTAATTAGAGCCAAGACTGTTGCATATTCATCTTGTCAATGAATCCAAGAGCTTCGTATCTATATACGTGGATCTTGATTTTCATCTTCAATGTGAAGATAAAAAAAAAAAAAAAAACGAGTAATTAAAGAGGTCCACGAAAAAGCCTGGAAGAATTGCTCACGAGAGTAAAAACAGCTGTTTCATAATCGAATTACTCTAAGTCGTTTATTCGAACGGTAACAATCTTCAGATTCAAATAATAATACACGACGATCGACGATTCAATTGAGTAAATTCAAGTAGAACTAAAAATTGGAGAATGCTTTTAAATTCGACAAACAATTAAATATCCCTATAATTACACTTAATAATTAGCCCAATAGAGGTATTTTAGTTAACCCTTCGTTGACACACATAAATTTGACGACTGCATTGAAACACTGGGTCAAATTCACCCGGAACGTACTTCATTCACTCATCAAGAGTAGCTTTACGGTTTATTTTTATTTCTAAAAATGAGCAACACACTTGTAACATTTCTTTATATGTATATATTGAAAAATCGAAAAATATTTAATTTAAATGTTTAAAAAAAGAATTGAAAACTTCAATTTTGGTAAAAGTTATTATTTTAATGAAAAAAAATCATAATTTTTTCAATTCTCCATATTTTCGAGATTAACAACCGAGGATGTACTCATAAAAAGTGTGATTTTCCAAAACAAAAAAAAAAAATTAGTTGCATGACGAGATTTCTAAAAAAGGTATTTATTTGAAAAAGCGAACTTGCCTCTTTTTCGAAATAATAAACTCGTTGATGCTGCAAGGCTTTCAGTGCCTTAGAATAATTTTAAGATAAGAATAACCATCGCCGAAAAATGAGTCTGTGTCAAAATGACCCAGTGTGTCAACGAAGGGATGAATACACATATTAATGTGGACAAAAAACATAGACTAGTCGACGGATCCAAAAAATCCTACGAAAAATCCAGATTCTCAATTTTTTTTAAGTCTTTCATTGAAAAATTTAATGTTAAGGGATAAAGAGACTTTTGTTAAATTATAAATAAATCGAATTACGATTTTCTCTCTCTCTCTCTCTCTCTCTTTCTCTCTTTCTTCACCAATTACCTTTTCTTCTTGTTTCTCTTAACCCAACAACCTACAGAAAAATTTTTGTTTGTCTTTTTTTTAATTCTAGACGTAGATCCTTACTGACCGTTTAATTTTTTATTAGCCTAACTAATCTAGTGGCTAGTATGTAGTTTAAGTAATTTAATTAGAAAATTAGCGTAATAGAGTAGTAGGTAGTAAAGTGTGGCGGGTGTGTGTGTGTGTTTGGGGCAGGTTCATCACGGCGTTCCCGCAAGGCTTAAAACTGGATATGGATCTGCGCACGTTGCGTGCGATACGCGTGTTGCGACCGCTCAAACTAGTCTCCGGCATACCGAGTGAGTAGCGTTTCCAATTATTGGCAGAAACGTCCGCAAACAAATTGAAAGGCGGTGGTGATGTTAAAAAAAAAAAAAAAAAAAAAAAAAGAAATTATAAAAAAAGCGAAGGAAGGAGATAAAAACGAAAATCTGGGAGGGGGGGAGGGGAGATCTAAGGAAGCGTGAACGTATAAGAGCCAAATGAAACATTTTCTCAGTATTGAACCTCGAAAAAATTGAAATTTTGACCAAGTGGAAGATTTATAAAGAGAAAATAAAAATCTACCTTTTAATTTGACAGTAAACGTAACTAAATTGCTCAAAATGTCTCGCTTCCTCTCCCCGACGAGCACACTAAATCTCACCTAATTCACTTGGATGTTGTTTTTGTTATTGTCTTATAAACAGGTCTACAGGTGGTGCTAAAGTCAATCATTAAGGCGATGGCACCTTTACTGCAGATCGGATTGTTGGTACTTTTCGCCATCGTGATATTCGCTATTATTGGTCTCGAGTTTTATTCGGGAACCTTGCACAAAACGTGCTACAGTATAGAAGATGTCAGTGAGTATAAATTCCAGTTTAAATTACTTGTTAAATCCTTGAAAAATGAAGAAGTTAACTAAAGACGTTTGTATACGAAAGCAAACGTATTACAAGTCCCAATAAATCGAATGTACAAATGTTTTTATTTTATTTTTACATTCGAAAAGATGAAATTTTTTTTACATAAAATATGAGAATTAGATAAGAAGAGAAAACTAGAGAAAAATGTGCATTGGAAAGAGCGGAATTTTGCGTGATCGGTGATGATAAAAGTTCCAATGTAATATCAATTTTCAACAGTGTTTTATAACTCGGCATTGAAGATAGAAGCAAAAATCGTGCTACGAATCCCTCGTCGACTTTGTCCTATTTACACTGCGTATATAACAGTCTCATTATTATAATTATTGTAATACGTCAGTATATATATGGCAATGTGTACAGCCGTGAAACGAGCCAACAAAGAGCACTTTCACTCCCGTTAATTTTCTCTTTGTTTGCTCATTTGTACCCTGCGAAAAGCTCGACGAGGGCGAGTCTCGAGATCTCACTGCGATTCGATATAATCGATACTGTATACTCTCTTACACACAAACTACCGTATAACCCCACGAGCCCACTGCACTTTTACTCTGCAGTATGCACTTCTATAATCGTCTTATCGATCCGAGACTACGAAAACTTCGTAATTGAGATGTTGCCAATGCAAACTTTGTCCGAGAAAAATGAAGGGGTTCTACGTCTTCGATGCATGATATTCTTAACACCTTTTTTCGCTTCTATTTTTCTCTTATTTTCATTCAGGATTTTTTGTTCGATAAACAAAACCATCGATATGATTCATGTTCAATTTGATACTTCAATGAGTACAATAAGATTATTACAACTGAATAAATATCGGTTACAGAATAAAAACAAGGCATAACCATGAATTTTGACATATTCTTATCGAGCAGAATCTTAATTTTAGTAATAATCAAATTACGTTTATTTTATATGTACCAAACTTTATTCTCTTTTAATAAAAATTTATATCTTTCATGATAATTAAGAATGTTCACCGTTTATATGCTGTAACGATATTTTTGTTGTCGTTGTCATTTTCTTCGTCCAGACTCTCTCTTTAGCCATTTCCTCAGTTGCAGCAATATCTTTACAGTGATAGGAATTTTGTTGTTTTAATCACTGTCCCAAATTTGAGAAGTTTAAGAGAAAAAAATATATAAATAACAAAAATGATGCATTGACGACTGTTATACACTTTGTTTTTTTATTTATTTATTTTTTTTCATTTTTATTATAGGTAAAATAGTAATGGATGGGGAAGCGGCAAGCCCGTGCTACACAGATTACCAGCCTGAAGCACCGCCGGGTGCCCACGTATGCAATCCCAACGTCTCGGTATGCATGGATCAGTGGGAGGGACCAAACAGCGGTATCACCAGCTTCGACAACATCGGCTTCGCCATGCTCACCGTCTTCCAGTGTATCACTATGGAGGGCTGGACTGCCATATTGTACTGGGTAACGCGACAGAGATATGTTCCTCAGTGTTGCGAAATTCGTAATCCTCTTCTTTCTCTCATCTTTCAGTTTGTGCCTCATTTTAATCTTTACGTGCTCGTCCACAATTTTTCCTATTTTTTTCATTCTTTCCCATATTTTGTACAGTTTTTTCTCTAATTTCTGTTCTTTATTTTCTTGATCCCCAGTTTTTTTTTCAGTCAATTACCTTCATGAGAAAAAAGTCGTGGAGCGTTGATTTAAAAAATCGTAAAAAGGCTCAAATGAAAACAAATTTTATATCAAATTTAATTCGTCCAAAATAATATCTTTGTGACATTTTCTTTTTTTCATACAATTTTTCTTTGACATAGTTGTATTTTTCTTAATATTTTGTACATTTTTATCAATTGTTTCTCTACTTTGTCCTTTTTATTTCGTTTTTTAATCAATTTCAAAAGCTGGAATAGAAAGAAATTTGATGTCAATTTTTTTTTTTCTTTTGAAAGAAGCATTTCATCTCATTTTTAAAATCTATTTTTTTCATGAGGGTTCGAGACTATGTATTACCTTTATGATGAACGTATTTTTTACAAATTTCCTTTCCTAACATTTGTTCTCAACGTTATTTCCAATCGCTTGATCGCCAAACTTGCTTTTTTCATCTTCGTTATTAATTTAATCGATGTTTGTTCGTTTTCACTATCAATTTTTCGTCAATCGAGTTCTGGAAATAAAAAAATAAAACTTTGACTTTGTGTTGTACACTTTGTTCGTGTGTATTAATGTCGTGCCATATTTTCTTTCTTATTTCTTCTTTTATTTGTAATCGTGTTTTTATGCTTGTAAGTTTTTGCCTATCATTAACGGTAATGATATTGAAAAAAAATATATATATATGTTAATAATTCAATTTACAATTCAATAATCATACAAAATTTTGTATGTTTTTTTTCCATTTTTTCCCCCTCTCATTACCTGGTCCGTAGATTCAGTCTGCATTTTATCATCGACAAGTTCGATTGAACGGGTCTTCTATGCTCGTTCAAATTTAAGAAATGCAGATTTTTTAATTCCTGGTAAATGAAAAAAAAAGCTAACACTGATGTATATATTGACTTTGCTCAGTATGACACTGTCAGTTTCAACCCTTTCAATATAAACGAATATATTCTTTGTCAGTCTCTACAACTTCAACATCTCAATGTTACACATTTTTTTCTCAACGAACATTCACATTCTTATTTATATTTCACATGAAAAACCGAATGGAACAAAAAATAACACTTAAAAATTGCAACGATATTATCACGTCTCTCGAGATCTCTTGAGACTTTCGATTGGCAGAGTTCCAAATTTTCATGAAATTTCAAATGTTCAAATGTCTCATTAACATTCAACATTTGCCAATCGAATCTCAAGAGAATTGGAAACGTAAGTATGACGGAGCTTTTCTCGTGATTTAAACGTATGTTGACTCTTCAATTTATGGAATTTTATACACTAATTAAAAATGAAACTTTTGTATTTACAATTGCAATTCCATCGATCTAATTTTTCACAATTTAAGGGGTTAAAGCTACTGTGAAAATTTTGAAGAAAATAATTTTGTTTTAAATGCTGAAAAATATACTTTGAAACTTTGACATTTATTTTCCAATTGTCAGTTTGTATATCGTCCTTTAAATCAATGAATAATTGCTCGATTAATTAATTGTTAAATTATTGTAGAATCGATGAAATTTGTTTTTTGTAAATACTCAAGGGATTTATATTTTCTTTACAGTTTAGCACACACACACACACACAAATACGAACACAAGAACATTTGTTTAGTGTGTAATCAGTGTCACATGTTGACGCAAGTGTGCACAAAAATTGACGATATTTTTGATAAACCTTTGCAGACGAACGACGCTCTTGGCAGCTATTTCAACTGGATATACTTTATACCATTGATCGTCCTCGGCTCTTTCTTCATGCTGAATCTAGTTCTCGGTGTGTTAAGCGGGTGAGTGCCATTGTCCGATAATCCCATTTCCTATTTTTTCCTCATTCTCCTGATCCTCGTGATGAAAAGATTTTAAAATTAGTTGATTCGTCCGTTAATCGATTCATTAAATCGTCCAACATAAAAATGTAATAATCAGAAAAAAAAATAAGCCTCGAGCTCTTAACAACCGTTCGAGAAGATTTTTTTTAGAGATATATATATTTTATTTTACTCAAGTTCATCTCGGTGTTGTTATCCTCGGGAGAATTCAACCCTAATTCTTTTCTGCCGTCAGGGAATTTTCTAATGAAAGAACTCGAGTCGAAAGGCGAGCCGAATATCAAAAAGCAAAGAGAAAACATCTATTCACCACTGCATTCAGTTCCTACTTAAAGTGGATCACTCAAGCAGGTTCATAATTAAAGAATGATTTTTCGAAGCCCCCCCAACCAAGCCTTTCACTATTTTTTTCTATAACTGCTAGGAACGTATTTATTCCCATCAGCCATCGCATTAGTTTGATAATACTTTTGTATATACTTCAATATCTAAATTATCCAATATACGAATTATAGTTTTGACGAAAAAATGAAAATTTGATGACATACAATACAAAAATAATACCCTTGTACAATTTGCCAAATGCGAGAACAAATTTTTCTACGATTTAAAAAACGCTAGAAATAAAATTGTAGGCGAAAAAAAGCTCCTCGGTATGAAACCCTTTTAGACACAAATCGACATATGATGGCAACTTGAAATTCGATAATTTTCCAATGCTTCCTGAAGGGTTCACAGTACATTGCGAACCCTTAACTTAAAACCCAAGCTTCTAAATATAGATTCGTGAATCTTTTTTGAACCATAAATTTTCTTCCTTCTCCTTACTCCTTTGGAGCCTCGTTACGTAACGCTATTTGCTATGTTTTTTTTGTTTGTTTTTTTATTACTCTGACGTAACGCTTGTAGAGAATTTGCGAAGGAGAGAGAAAAAGTGGAGAACCGACAGTCCTTCCTGAAGATGCGAAGGCATCAGCAACTGGAGAGAGAACTCAACGGATACGTCGAGTGGATATGCAAAGCAGGTTAGCGATGAAGAACGAGAAGGAGAAATACGAAAATAATAATAACTCAATGTCACATTGTCTCGAATAACTTTAATTGACGTTACACACAAGTTACTCTTCGATACTTCGTAACATTATTTCATAAGTAACTTCAATTTGTGTAGATTTATACGAAAGCTAGACTTCAAGTAGTTTCGAAAAAGCTCCCTTACAGCATTACTTATCAATTATTATTCATTCAGACATCTATGATCACAGGTTTAAACTTTTCATTTCAGAGGAAGTTATACTCGCCGAGGAGAGGACAACGGAGGAAGAGAAGATGCACATAATTGAAGGTAATACTTAAACTCAAGAATTTATATATAAAAATATCATTTGAATGATTAAAAATTGATACAATTGGTTCCTCAGGGTCAAGAGAGAGCTTAAATAAATAAATAAAAACCCCTCAGCCATTCTAATTTATGTCAAATATTCACATTTTAGTAATTATGCAGTTTGGTTACTTTTCCGAAAAATAGAGGAATTTTTTTTTCTCTTAATAACTCACAACTCATTAAGTTTATGGGAAATATCAGCCTCTTCCCATGGAATATCGCTTATTATATTACAATGAATAACTTCACGGAGAAAAAAAAAAACAAATTTCCCAACGTTTTTCAGAAAAATAAACAAACTGCATAATTACCCACATTTTTCATTGTCATTATTTCTAATGTGACAAAACCGTGGTGGTAAGGTGACAATAAATAAATAATTTAACAATAAAGATGAACGATTCTTAATCAAATTTCAACCGTAAATTTTCGATTTATCAAAATCTACTTGACGTCAACAATTAATTATTAGTATCTAATAAAATGTTCTTAAAAACCAGAAGGAGCTAAAAACAAGAATGGAGAGCAAAATAATGTTACTTTCAATAACAACAACTGCTGTGAAGATTTTGATGGTTTATGTTTCAATTTTTCTTCCTATCGTTTATTTCTGTTGGATAAACTTAAAAAAATTGATAAAATATGTTATTATTTGGGATGATTACAGCGAGGAGAAGAGCGATAAAAGCACAAAAGAAGAAATTGAAGAATCTCGGCAAGAGCAAGAGTACAGACACGGAGGAGGAAGAGGGTGAAGACGAGCAGGGTGATGGTGAGTTGTATATTGCCCGTCCTTTTATACGACCTCTCAATGAACTTTTATTTATTTCGTAAAATTATTCTACTCTTGTTAATTAATTTGTCTTATTCTCATTGGATATTCGAAGAAAATCAGTTTTCGATCAAATTCGTTCGCACACATACACACTCTCATAATAACGATAATAATAATACTAATAATAATAATAATAATTACGTCCTCAGAATAGAAATATAGTAGAGATGATATAAAGCAGATAATGATTTTGATAATCGTGTATCGTGCCAATTGATATTTTGAAGAAAATTAATTTTGAAAATAAAACAATGAAAATGATTGTCGTATTACGAAAATATTCACTCGGCACGATTAACGTTATTACCAAAGTTTTTTTTTCTTCCTTTTTTTATTTCATTTTATGTTTCGTTCGTTGATATACAAATTTTGGCATGTAAAAACAATGAAGAATAAGATTTTTGGGGATCTCTCGCATACTTGTTTTTTCATATTTCGGGCCGAGACCGGAGGGATTTTATTGAAAGCAAACAAAAATAATATAAATATACTTTTTACATATAAAACCAACAAATATAGCCCTCGTATCTTTGTCAATGAACATTCTAAACACACGCTATCAGATGCTCCTCTTGTTTCAGTGCCTAAGAAAAAACTGAAAGGTAACTACAATCAGGAATGCCACATTATTAATACTGTAAAGCGTAACGAAAGAAGGCTACATTATATTTTGTCTAACTGGTTGTATATTTTTTCATTTTTATTACGTTTTTTTTTGTCTTATATTCATATTTATTTTGGAATACTATTATGTTCCTTTTGATTGGAAAGGTCTTGTGTATCGAGTATGAATATTCGATTACTACAGAATTCATTGGAGAATGAAACAAAGAATTAAAAAATTCATTGTTATATCATTTTAGCTCGAAATTCATAAACGAGCATATTGTAAAATTTGATTTTTTCAGTGACTTCTGTACGTATCGATAAGTTTACACCGTAAAACGTATTGACAACACATTAATGCGTAATTCGTAAAAAGCAAATAAAATATAAACCCGATACAATGAAACAGAGACAAAATTAACAATGAAAAAATACATGCGAGTCGTTCTCATCGACTCTGCCTGTTTTCACTAGCTAGAGAACAAACATTATATATATATATATTTATTTATTTATATATATATATATATTTGCATACACACATACATTCATACGTACACTTGATTATTGTATATTAATTGCCAAATAAAAAATACGCAGCAGGCTAGTCGACGGAGAGCACAAGGGTGGTCAATCCTCGAGTCAATCTCTCGTTTATGGTCGTGCCATGGATACCGGAACGAACAAAACAAAAGAATAAGAAAAATCATATTAATCGAAATAACAAAGTTAAAAAAAAAAAATTACAAAAAAAAACGAACAAACAGAAAGAAAAGTGAAAAGGGGGCGAGAAGACGAAAAAAATATCTCGAGGTGCTCTTCAGATCCATAGGCTTTGTTGCTGCTGTTTCATTTGTTGACTGATACGTAATATTTTTTGGTTTTCTTGTTTTTGTGAACGATATATTAATAATTATGGCGAGATGTACGAGCATAAATTACCACAAATACCTATGTGTTTTTTTTTTTTTATTTTCTTAATTTTTCAAAGTTTTATTTACCATTTTTCCTAGGTATTGCTTCTGTTGGCTGATAGGAACTTTAATATTTGTTTTTTTTTTCATGACTTTGATTTTTGTTCTATTTTTGGGTGACCGGGAAAAACGAAACAAGCGAGCTTGACAGGCCTAATGACACGCGATTCTCTTCACACTTTTTAATACTGTGACAAAAACACAGCATGGATATACTCTGCATATTATTTATTTTTCATGTACTTTTCAGGTGTCGTGCCAAAAGCCTCTTTACGCAAACAAATCTATTCATTTTTTTTTTCTTTCATTCACTCAATTCATCATATAGGTTCACACATTCCATATATATTTATATGTGTATGATCACAGGGTGGACGACAATTTTCAAATCGACAGGTTCATCAGCACATTCATTAAATATCCCAAAAAAATGAAAACCATATTTTCCAAAATTTCTTATAGACTCTCTTCTGCACGTGGTAAATATCTCACTTTTCAGTACTTTTGAACGTTATATTTTTCAAAAATCTTTCGTAGACTAAACACAAATTGTGTTAAACATGGAAATACAGATTTTTATACTTTTTTTATTTGTATTTTTCTTAGTATTATCGAAAAATGGCATCTGAATAGAAATTTTAATAGAAATTTTGTACAAGTTCACAAATTAATTGTGTAAAATTAAATGAATAACCGGTTTTTTGTTTTTATTTTATGATTTATTTGAAACTATTTTGAACATTTGAATCTGTCGATTTAGCCTAAAATGCTCCTTACCTATACATATAAATATATATATTTAGATAAATATTTCAGGAGACGATGGAGCGATGGTTAATGTTTTATTTTTTTTCTTCACATATACATTTTTTATGATTTTTTAATTTATTTATTAATGCTGATAATCCGCTGTTTTAGCAAGCGATGCTAGTTTCTCGACTGTAGTGAATTCATAGCATTGTCGAGCGATTGATACCATATATTTATGTAGCAAGTTAATAAACAACAACAAAAGTCATATTCATAAAAAATATATATATGTACAGTGACGTACAAAAAAAAAGTGAAGAACGATGATTTTTTTCAACTGCTCCAAAAACCTTGACCGATCAAATATTTTTAATACAACGAGTATCATTCGAAAGATAATTCAATTTGGTACAACTTACTTTTTTAATTTTTTAAAAATCGATCAAATTTTACGGAGCAGTCGAAAATTATAATTTTTTTTCTTCCACTTGTTTTGTAAGTCACTTTATATTTATATACGTCTTCCCCCTCTTGATTTGATCGTAGATAAATATTCGTTAATATTCTGTTACTATGTGTCAATTCAGAGAGTATCAAATATTTCAAGTAAAACAGTAAAAACTTAGAATATTGTTGACTTGGTACTTTCGAGTATTGCTACTTATAATTAAATAAATAGAAAGTAAACCATAGTTGATTCCTGCTTAGTAGTAGGTCCTGTGACCATAGTTGATAGAAATAGAATTTTATTATCTCGTATTGAATAACTTTTGACAACGATTAGTCAACGGATACAATTATCGTCGAAGTTTTTGTAAGAATTATCGTTTTCGTTTCTCCTCACGAATAATAATAGCATTCGAGTTAATTTTCATAACTTCTTTACATTAATAACAAACTACGAGATTTAGTTGCAAGAATCAAAGTTACTTCTTAAATTCATTTTTTCTTTTAGTGCGATACGCCAAGTGTTTCAATGAATCAAAAACTTTTCATCATCCTCTGATTCATCTGTCATTAAATCGAATCATAAACTCTTTTCTTTTAATTAAAAGTGTGCCCCTAAAATGAACGAGACTATGGAAAAATACAGGCACTTAAGAAACTGTGCTTTAAACATTTTTAACTAACGTTTGTATGAGGTCTCTTTGCACATCTGGCAAAAAGTTTTCACCTGACTATTTTTAATTGCAATCAAATATTATTATATTATATTCCCATCAGACCAAATATCGATCTATTTCTTTTGCTCTAATTTTATTTATTTCTTTTTTTATGAGCTAAGAGACGAAAAAAAAATGTGTTCATCTACAAAGATTCATAAAACGCTGTTTCTGCTTTACAATCAAATATCAGAAAAATCCATTTTTTCTTGAAGAAATGAAAATTTTTTAAACTCAAACTCTGTCAATTGGTTGTCAATTTTTTTTCTAAATTGCACAATATGGTAATCGCGATTTTTCAAGTAAAAACTGTGATTTTCAAATAATTTAGTGACGATAAAAATAGTGCAGGTGAATTAAAAAGAACCTCGTACGTTCCTCGTATTTTTCTTACGAATAATAAAAATAATAATAATAGAACTAAAAAATATGAAGTAAATTTTGTTAAAAAAACGAAAAACAAGTTTAATTTTTGATTACTTCGGCTACCGATCGCCCAAGAGAAACACACACGCATATCGTTTGTCGCCAAAGAAAAAAAGCCCATACCGAAAGCAGCCATCAGTCATCAAAAACGTGAATAATTGTGTAATCGCTTTAATAACTGAAGACGAGACTCTGTACTTTTGTAGGATTCTCGAGAGCTTCCTACCTCAAGTCGAGAGTCAGGAATCAGGGTGCCTGTCTGCAATTCTGGCGTGCAGAGAAGAGATTTAGGTTTTGGATACGACACGCTGTTAAAACCCAGTCGTTCTACTGGTTTGTCATCGTTCTCGTGTTCTTCAACACCGTTTGCGTAGCCGTCGAACATTATCATCAACCACAATGGCTCAGTGATTTTCTCTGTAAGAAAAGCGAATTTAATTATTATTATTTTTTTTTTCAAATTGAATTATTTGTTAATCATTCAAATGAGTGGCGTTAATTTTTGTAATTTAATTTTTTTGTTTTGTAGTTTACACCGAGTTCGTGTTCCTCGGTCTCTTCATGTGCGAGATGTTCATTAAGATGTACGCTCTGGGTCCTCGGATCTACTTCGAATCGAGCTTCAATCGTTTCGACTGCGTCGTTATATTGGGATCGATATTCGAGGTCATATGGTCGGCGGTGAAGTCCGGCTCTTTCGGCCTCTCCGTCCTTCGTGCCCTGCGATTATTAAGGATATTCAAGGTCACGAAATACTGGGCAAGCTTGAGAAATCTTGTGATATCTCTGCTTAATTCGATGCGCAGTATTATATCCCTCCTCTTCCTGCTCTTCCTCTTCATTCTCATATTTGCCCTTCTCGGGATGCAACTTTTCGGCGGACAGTTCAACTTTCCGACGGGCACACCACCAACAAACTTTAACACTTTTCCCATCGCGTTGCTAACTGTCTTCCAAGTGAGTACTTTTCTCTTTTAACCTCCGCACCTCAAATAAACACTCGTTACAACGATAATTAATCTGTGAAAAAAAAAAAAGAACAAATACATATATTTATGGAAAATATTGACTATAAAAATTATTTGAATTATACCAAATATCTATTTCAAAAGTTTTCGTAAAATAACCATCAAAAAATCATTCGAAATTATGACAAAAATGAAAAATAATAATTTTTTTTTTTAATAACCGCGATATAAAAGTTCCACTTTTCCTACGGATCCATTTTTATAAACTCTGACAGAAGATTGTTGCAATCAAAAGATTCTTTTTTCATTTTGTATTTTTGTCTCTGATTATTTGACGGAGGATCCATAGAACGATAAAGGAAAATTGTTGTTGGTATAAAGTTCTGTCAAGTGCAGTATAATTTTTCGAAGAAATATATTAAGGATTTTTTTTTCCTGTGTTCGTTATAAAGATCCTAACTGGCGAGGACTGGAACGAGGTCATGTATCAAGGCATCGAATCTCAGGGTGGTCACAAGAAAGGGGGCATGATATACTCTCTATACTTCATCATCCTCGTGCTCTTTGGCAACTACACCCTGCTGAACGTCTTCTTGGCTATCGCCGTCGACAATCTGGCCAATGCCCAGGAGTTGACTGCAGCTGAAGAGGGCCAAGAGGAGGAGGACAAAGAGAAGCAAATGCAGGAGCTCGAGAAAGAGATGGAAGCATTGCAGAAACCGGTTGACGGAAGTGCTCCCAAAGTGGAAATAAGTCCGCCAAGTCCGACGCAAAACTTGTGAGTATAAATATTCGTAAATCTCTAATATTTTCTCATTTCTCATTTTTATATTTTTGCCAAATTATCTAAAATATTCCAAAATGCGTGTGTTCGCGATAATTTTCTTCAACGTGGCAAACAATAAGACATTAATAAATCATTGGAATCCAGTCGGAGGAGGAGGAGAGCTTCACTATCGATTAAGCATTTACTTCGATTTTTGGCAAATTTTCAAAAATGGTTATGGAATGTAAAAAAATAAATAAAACACTATTCTTCGATAATAAATGTAAATTTTAATGAAAAGAAAGAGAAACTTTTAAAGATACGAAATAAATGTTTATTTGGACATTTTAGCAAAAGTGGGAAAGGCGGAAAACAGGCGTCCGAAGAGAAGAAACAGGATGACGAAGACGACACGGGACCAAAACCAATACTGCCATACTCCTCCATGTTTATACTATCTCCGACGAACCCGTAAGTAATGACGAGAAGTAAAAAAGAGAACGAGAGAGAGAGAGAGAGAGAGAGAGAAGGGAAAGAAAGAAAAAAAGTAGTAAAAGAAGAAATTGATTGAAAAATATTAAAAAAATGTGTTGGTATCGTTCTGTTAAAGTGTAAGAAGAGGCGCCCACTGGGTCGTGAATCTAAGATACTTTGACTTCTTCATAATGGTGGTAATATCATTGTCGAGTATCGCTCTGGCAACGGAGGATCCTGTTGACGACGATTCGCCGAGAAATCGAATATTAAATTATTTCGATTTCGCCTTTACGGGTGTTTTCACGATAGAGATGATTCTCAAGGTCATTGATTTGGGAATCATTCTCCATCCTGGCTCGTACCTACGAGAGTTTTGGAACATTATGGACGCGGTTGTCGTTATTTGCGCGGCTGTATCTATGGGCTTCGATATCGTTGGTGGCGAAGGCTCATCAGCAGGACAAAATCTCTCGACAATCAAGTCGTTGAGGGTGTTGCGAGTGCTGAGACCATTGAAAACTATTAAAAGAGTGCCCAAGCTCAAAGCTGTATTTGATTGCGTCGTTAACAGCTTGAAGAACGTCATTAACATTCTCATTGTGTATATATTGTTCCAATTCATTTTCGCTGTGATCGCGGTTCAGCTGTTCAACGGCAAGTTCTTCTACTGCAATGACGAGAGCAAGTTCACGTTTGAGGATTGTCAGTGAGTAACAACGAGGCCTTTTAATCCTCATCTACGATCATCGGCATTGGTATCAAAAACCGATTTATTCCCATCAAATTAAACATTTCTCTGTAGCAATGCTTTGCCTGTGAAAAAAAAAACAAACAAAACAAATCAAAAGAAAATCATCATTCATTCAATGATATTTTTAAATATTTTTTTTAGTATTTGAATTTACTTGATTTTTTTTTGGCCTCTTAACTTACCGTTTATTTTTAGGGGGGAGTTTTTCAGCTACGAGGATGACTCGTTACTGCCAATACCGAAGAAACGTAAATGGCAACCGCAGTGCTTTCACTACGACAACGTGATGGCTGCGATGCTTACGTTATTCGCTGTACAGACGGGCGAGGGTTGGCCACAAATTCTTCAACACTCGATGGATGCGACCCACGAGGACAGGGGTCCTATACACAATTTTAGAATAGAAATGTCCATATTCTACATCGTATATTTCATCGTATTTCCATTCTTCTTCGTAAACATATTCGTCGCTTTGATCATCATCACGTTTCAAGAACAAGGCGAGGCGGAACTTCAGGACGGTGAAATCGACAAAAATCAGGTTTTGTATCGCACTCGTTTCTTATTTTATATCATTTTTTAACTTTTTTCAACAATTAAGCGAGAAAACAAATGTTTTTAAAATACCTAGGAATTAATAAACAAAACGAAAAACAAAAAATTATTTTTTTTTCCTGATTTTCAAACATTTTTTCAAAAAAAAAATCAATTTTCCGCTTCGATATTAAATATTTGACTTAAACACATTCATAATTTTCGATAAAATACAGTTTAAAACGTTAACATTTTAGTTGAGAAAACAAAAAATTACTTAATCAGTTTTACCATGTCACGTTGAATCTTTTTTTCTATATCACTGAACATTTATTCAAATTATTATCTCGGTTATAATATAATCGATAAAAAAAACATTGCACACAACCGATTAATGAAATGATTTAATTTTGTCAAACTTGTAGAAATCATGCATAGACTTCACGTTAGGAGCAAGGCCCCTCGAGAGGTACATGCCCAATAAACGAAACAGCGTAAAGTACAAAATTTGGAGGATAGTAGTATCAACGCCATTTGAGTACTTCATCATGATACTCATCGTTCTCAACACACTTCTACTCATGATGAAAGTAAGCAATCTCTCACATATATTAATTTACTCATTTTTCAATACCCCAAAATTAATAATTTACTAACCATTCTTTTTTTTTATATTAAAACCCTTGGGAATAATTATTGTCTCTGAGGTGAAAAGAAAGATGGAGAAGAAAAGTTAAAAATTTCGTTGTAAAGAAAGATTCAGAAAAAATTGGCAATTCTAAAAATGAACTTGAAGTTTTACTTTTGTTATTTCTTTCGAAAAAAAACCCGAATATGCATAATTGGATTTTCATAGGTTTTTTAAATCTCCATCTCTCTATTTCCTTCTGCAAAACCAGCAAGCCTAAATGTTGCTACCCCACCACTCTCTTGAATCCGAGACATTAATTTGAAATGGTATTGAAGTTTCCATCGTCGAAATACAACGAAAAATATTTTTTTTAATTCGTAATTTATAAGATTTTGAAATAGTCCCAATTTTTCTTGTAAATTTAGTTTCCAAATCGCGAAAAAGAATCGTACAATTATCGTAGACCTATACTGCATGAAAATTTTCGGTTGTGCTATGAAAATAAAGAATTTTCGTTGCATTCAAACGATCCAAACTTCAACATCATCGTTTGAAAGCCCTTTGTAAAACTTGTTTATTTATTTTTTGGCAATTTTAACCAATCGAAAAACAGTTTTAGCTCTCTTCGTACCAGCTTAAGGATCAATACGATCAATTATCTTCCAATATACATATGAAAAAATAATTCGCGTTCTGAAATATTGAATATTATCATCGAATAATAATTATTATTATAAAATTAATGACAAGGGAAAAAAGAAACAGTCCATTCGTTGTAACTCTATGAAATGACAGATATGTTTGTACGAGAGATTCGTTGTTACTTTGCCTGCATATTCACTTGTTCTCTGTTACAATATTATATATATAATACTCTATTGTCATCCCAAATTTAACCTTTGTCCGGAACACACACAAATAACCAAAAAAAAAAAAAAAATATCGAGTTTTTTCAAAGAACAGACAATTTTGATCATTTATTCAGATTTTATTTTCCAATTATTGTCTCCACAGGCCACACGATTTCCTTATGAAAAATTGATCGAATTCTTAGCGAGCATCGCGACTAGAAAAACTACATTCTCGTACATTAAATTCGAGGTTTCATATGTTGAGAAAAAACTTGATCGATCATTTTTTTCGTGTTAAAACACTTTTTCAAGTATATTTACCAATCGAGCTCCTCCATTATTTATTTTACTAGATAATTCCCTTGAAACGAGAAACAGGAGAAACGAAAATAAATTTTATCGTTAAATAGAAATATCAGAAAAGATCAATTCATCTTGCGGGAAGAAGTTAACGTGCGAACATGTTTTTGAAAGCTTATCTCACTTTTCGATAGTCGTACTAGATGATTATCGAGTTTTTAGATGCTCACCCATGTTCCTTCTATACACAGTAGTGCGAACATGTAAAAATATTAAAACACACATTTATATATAAAAATTCATATTCTTATGTAAGTACTATGAAGCTGGTGATAAAAAATTTTTTAAACTATTTTCTAACTTTTTTTCCATCAAATTGGTCGTTTTGTTTTATCACAAAATAATTCCTCTGACTTCAAATTTTTTTTATACGTATTCGTCAGATTTTGGTATCAGTAATGATTCCTGTTATTTTCCAAAATATTTCCTATTTACGATAAACTGTAAGCATTAAAACTTTTTAAAACCAAATTCCGTTATTCAAATGATGATTCGAGAAATTTACGAAAGACGTCATTAAAATTTGCGATTTTCATGTCAATTCCTCCACCATAGCAGCATTTTTTCAATCGCTTCACAACAACATATAATTTAAATGTGTGAGAAAGGTCGTTTTTTTTTTTGAACACCAACAGTACGTACACACATAAGAATATTTTTTTCACTTTCCCTCCTTCCGAAGTACTTGGCCTATAACTTTCTATTTATCATCCAATTGCATGGCTAGCATCGTGTCCTTGTTCCGTTTGTAGCTCACTAACCACGAACATACAAACATAGCAAGAGCAATCCACAAAAAGAGAAAATAAAGCAAAGAAAAGTCTACACAAATCTCACTGAACGTTAGTTTTTGCACTTTTTCAAAATACAAAACAAATCAATCCCACGAATTAACTGAGTGGGACCTTTGCACAATGTTTACAAGAGTATCTCCAGTTCTCTTATTTTTCTAGTAGTCGCGCGATGAAATTTTTTGTTTTTTCTTTTGTTTCGTTTTCTAAGAAACACGCACCAATTTCGAGAACAGAGTTTAACGATTCTTTATTTTCGTTCCGAAATGTACGCACTCGGTGTCACACACGCAAGCATTGAATATATAAGACTGTCGTATTCTAATGCTTCGAGGTCTAGGCTTCCATTTGACTTCACACGTAAACACGCATATATATGTGTTTTGAATAGAATACACATACACTTATATTTCATATATATATACATATACGAAACACACACCTCGCTACGATTTAACTTTGAGTTTGACAATGGAGATACTTCGTGAGGCTGCCTTAATCGGATTGACAATGGCTATATATAATTATCTATCTATATTTGCTTGCAATAACGAACACACGGTAACAACAAACTTGCACACAAAAGTTCTACGTTATATTGTCAAAGACACATATGCACTCGCACCGCACAAGTTCATGAGCACAAAAGCATGTGCGGTTTTCTGCACAAACACTCTCTAATCGAATTTCGTGTCATCATCAGTGCGAGAAAAAAAAATAAAAACAAAAACAATCATGTTGCCTATATATACGTGTACGCTTGACACGCCCAAAGCGAAGGAATGATAATTGAAAAGCTTCCTGTTCACGGAGTTTAACGGTATTTCGATTTTTTTGTCGCCGTTGCAAGTTCGTTGAATTTTCTAACCTATAAAAATTTTTCGATGATGAAAAAAGCCGTTGAATGTCCATTTTTTTAAGGGTGCCGAATTCTTCGATCCAAAATCACCCGAGGTATTTAAATTTCAACAAAAATAATAACGTCATTGTCGAATTACTTCATTGAATTGTCACATTTTTGCTTCGCAGTGCTGTCTTTTTTTTCTTGGTTAAAGAAAAATATTTAACCAGTAGAATCGTCAATTTCGTTCGCCATTTTTGGTTTTTCCAACTTTATTTTTAACGACTCAGCTCCAATATCGGTTTCAAATAAGACGAATGATGACACGAAAAGAAAGAACATACACAAAAACAACAAAGTCATTGAATGTTGACATCGTATGTTTTGCACGGGGCGTTCGCACGATATACGAAAATACAAAAACTTCCTGAAGACGATCTTCCAGTGTACGAGACTACAGAACCTCGTGTTTCATGGTATACAAACTCCTAATTAGTTTTCCCTCCACCCGAGAGTTTTCACTCACGTTTACATGAAACTTCGACGTTTTTTCTTTTCAAACCGGTGTCATGTATTTCCGTCGAACCGTAAAGCTCGTTTTTCTTTATTTTCGTTTTATTAATTTTTTTAATCACAATTGATTGCATCGAGAGATGGGAAGCAGCGAAATGGTTAATAATTTTATTTCATTTACTGATTTTACACGATCGTCAATTATTTGGATAACATTTTTTTCTCCCGTACATAAATTTGAATAATAATCATTTTTTTTATTCCAACTCACGTTCCTCTCTCGGTGCAATAATCTTTTCGTAAAAACTGTCGTTCATGTCATCAATATTTTTAGCAGCAAATGCTATTTTGTTTAATACCCAAACACAACATTTACTCAACTTCCCAGTAATATATCTTTACTCTCTCTCTCTCTCTCTTTCTCTTTCTCTCTTCGTATTAAATAATGAAAAAAAACAGAAAGACTGTGAGAGAAAATTCCGAGCGAATCGAGATAAAAAATTTGTCCAAACAACGAAAGCACAATAACTCGATTCGTGAAGAAGAAAAATATTAGTGTTCACTATTTTCTATAAACATAGCTTTTCACGACACTTGTGAAACACAATTCGGCATAAAACAGAATAGAAAAATCACACTGTCTCTTTAGTATCCGATTAAAATCGTCGTCCAAATAGTCAAACGGACTAAAATATTTTCCTGACAAAGTAACTAGAAGGACGACGATGTCGAAATCGTAGATTTCACACTCGATATGTCGAGTACCACATAACCTTAAAATATCATTCCCATTGCAGTATACGTTGTGCTCTATTTGGTATTAAATAAAATATAAAAATTAAACAGTTCCTATTGTATTGTTGAAATAATATTTAGATCGATATATAAACTACACATACGTACACATACATAGCCGCACGTAAAACACACATCCCTCGTACGATAGACAGTTTTCCATCGGAGTTGAACAATATTCGTTCGAATGACAAATGTCCAAATAAAAAGATTCATATTTCACTGAATTTTAGTCTTTCGGTTGGACACTTGTGAAAATCTGCACAGGCAATTTGACATTTTTGTGTATTTCGATATACAATCATTTGGGAATATTTTAAAGTTTGAAAATCTGTAGTTACAAATTTTAATTTCACGATTAAAAGCCGAAGAAACAAGAGTTTGAAAAACTGCGTCGAAAATACGTGTGTAGCCAAAAGGTTAATGTAATTGCATTTGGTTATTGAATATCGACGAAAAGGAACAAATTCTTTGTCAGAAAATTGATCGAATTATTTTCACAGATTCGTAAAAGTAATGTAAATATTACAAATACGGTAAAGCAATAAAAAATGTTCATCGGTTAAGCAATGATCGAGATATATTTTTCAGTTAAAAAGTTTTCGATTCACGTAATCAAAATCATTCACATTTTCGACGTACTGTTCAATTGATTCTGATAATATGACTCTGTTATTCGAACAATAGTTCAACTCTGCGTATTGTACAATGAAAATTCGTTGTTTAAATAAAATCGAAAGGCAATTAGGATAGAAAGATGAAAAAAAAAAACGAGAAAGCATTCAAAAAATTGCGATGTCATATTAACGTTTTTATTAATGATTTTAAATCGAATTGAAACCGTGGCATAAAAGATTGAATGAACAAAAAAAATAAAGAAAATAATTATTATCCTGTTATCGTCGTTGTCGTCGTCGTCGTCGACACGTAGGCTTGTATGTCCGTATGTATGTCTGTCTGTCGGCCGTGTGTTTGTCAGTGTGTGCATTGCAGTACCACCAGCAGAGCGAGGTGTACAAGAAAACACTGAAGTACTGTAACTGGTGCTTCACCGGGATGTTCTCCATCGAGTGCGTTCTCAAGATCGCCGCATTCGGCCCGAAGGTACGCTCTACAAACCCCCCGAAACAATTAAACATCAATATAAACAAACGAACAAAAAACCAACCAAAAAAACGCAAATCCTTATGTTCCCAGTTAAGCTCGAATTGACGAGCTTAGCTTATTTCCTAACCCTCGTGAGTACGGTCTAAATGTCGTATTTTCCTCATTCATTATTTGCATAAAATCAAAAATCCAATTTTATTTAAATAAATATTGTATTTTTTCGTTCAAATTATAATAATGAAATAATGAAGTAGAAAATGCGACAAACCGTTACTCAAAAAGGCTGGTAAGTCTTGCTTTTTAGAAAACACATAGAGCGTTCGTCCAATTGAAAAAACAAACCGCTGCTACATATACATACATGTTCTTCAATTACATTAAAACACATTTATATATACAGTGAAATAAAAAACGAGGGAAACACGACCATTTTCGTTGACAGCTCTAAAAATTAGACCGATCAGCCATTGTGAATGCAACAAGTCTCATTCAAAAGCTGCGACCAACTACTTTTTTTCGTCTTTCTCGAATCAATCTATTTTTTGGAGCAACGAACTTTCAAAATGGTCTAAAATCATTATTTTATTTCACTCGTTTTTTTACGTCATTGTATTTCGATATAAAAATTATATTTAAAAATACGCGACATATATTATGGACATATATAGATAGAACAATGTTTATAAGACGATACACATTCGTTTAAAAGGAGAAAATATTACACCCATACTACACATACCCACTTGGACCAAATACTATATAACCTTTTTTTTTAATGCAGAATTATAAAAAATATGCTAAATAAAACTTGTGCTTAACCCTTTGAGCCAAAGTGGGACTTACGTTGTCTCATCTATTTTCTTTTTTGCATTTTTTTAATCATTCAACTACCATTTCAACAGAAAATACTCGTTTATTGCACAAATATCACAAATAAATGAATAGTCGAATTTCTTACTTTATCATGAAAAAAAAAAAAAAAATATTTTCTACTAAACTACTATGAATATCAGAATGTGAATTTTTTCACAAACTCAATACACTCCAAACAATTTTACAGAATTTTTTCAAAATTTTCCATCGGCAAGTTACCATTTAAAAAATTATAGAAACAAATAATATCGAAGTCGCGAATTTTGAAGCTACATTCGTAATTAACGTTCCCAAAAACTCCTGATATTTCCAGTAAATTGCACGTAAGTAAAAATATATGGCTCAAAGGATTAAACAGCGGTCGAGTTCCGGCTTTAAAAATCTTTTCACGATTGTTATCACGGCTGAGACTCTCGTATCGTCGATTTTAATTATTATGCTGCCACTCAATCGCTTCTTCTTGATTGTCATATTTAAGCAAATATGACACTACAATATCTATGATTATTGATTTTTTATTGACACTAAATATCCGCTCATAACACGATTCATTCGACGAATCGAATCGAATTCATACTTCATAACAAAGCGATTTAATTTTTATTTATTTTATTTTTTTGTCGCCCTTATTCTTTTAATGTTTCTCGCCTCGAAAAAAGTGTGCACTGTGAAAAATGGCTTTCACTTAATCGGGCGAAAGGCTCAAGCGTTATCTATTTATACCAAATTCAACGACGTTTATTATTGTGATTTTTTCTTAATCAAATTTCAACGAATTCAAACCGTAATCACTCGAATGAAGCTTTGCTCAGCTCAATTTCGTTTGCGACGAACGAAAATTCAATTTTTTTCGATGTGCACATCTACCACACTTTTCTTTTGCAACTTAATTCGCTCTTTATAATCTCATTAAACTTCTCTCTATATTTATATCTTACTATCTCTGTCACTAAACTCCTGCTGTTTTATTTTCCATTTTGTCCTTGTTTTAACAACCACGTGTTGTTTTTTTTCTTCCTTTTTTCTTTTTCTTTTTTTTTTCCACCAATAATAATTTCTTCGGTACGCGTGAAAATAGGAAATGCAAATAAAAGAAATATAAATTTAACAAATTATAATAGTTGGAAGATAATGAGGACGAAGGAAGAAGTGTGACACCACACAATTTCCACCGAGCCCCTTGCATGCCAATATCCGCCTCTTTGCATCCGCACGCATTCACTGCACGTGACATGTTTTTATGAATCCTCGCATGCAAATATATATATATACGAAAAAATATATATATATATCACCGATGACTGCGTATATGGGCTGATGAGTGATGACAATGATTATATTTATACGTGATTATTAATTATAAGAGAAAGTAATATAAACAAACAAGAAAGTTTGAAATAAATTGATCGTAACGAGAATCGATTTGAGGTTATTCCCTTATATTTTATTTTGCATGTTATTATCGTCTCGAAAGTGCATCGTCGAATGAACTCAGACACTTTTGACCCCCTTGCGATGACCGGTTTCCTATTTTGTTTTCTCTCTCAATCTCTTTAGTTTAACGTCAAAGAGTAATTGACGATTGTTTGTAAATTCTGTAAGAGATTGGTTAGACTTGCTAGGTTCGCTATTATAGATCGGTAAGAATTAACGAAGAAACAAATACGCAGGAGATTTCCGATCGGAACTACGATTTACCCAGTGATATAAAAATTTGTATGGTAAATATTATGATTCGCAATGTTTTCGTCGTTCGTCCGATACACTCTTTGTTTACCGGGTAAATCGTCGTATCGTCGGACGAAATTGGGTGAGTAAAATAAACAAGAGGCTGGAAATGACGAGAAAAAAAGTTCGTTGCTGTCGATGGGGTTATAAAAAGAGTTCAAGCAAAAAGACACAAACCATTGATTTTTGTTCGAAGATTAAAGAGACACTGAAATTCAATTCCTCAAATTAAAATAATATTTTTTCAACTTTTTGGCTATGAAATAAAATAATGAATACTTGCGAAAATATATATAAAACTTGCACAGATAACTCGAGTTTTCAAGGCCATTCAAGGGCATTCACGATGTAAATAATGAAAAAAATTTGATAAATAAATACGAGGAACTAGAACCAAGGACAAAAAAGTAACGAAAGAAACACAAATCTGTGGGCAATGTGCTACGTGGTTGGGTATATTTTGTAGTATCACGAGGCGCCGCCAGTTCTAGTGGACAGCTTGACCATCGTGAACATGGTCGTCACCCTACTTTTCTTCGTTGAGTGCATCCTTAAAGTCATCGCCTTCGGATGCAAGGTACAAAAAAGCCTTTAATCACTAAATCCACTCTATTCACACGATTTTATAAGTAAATAAAGAATAATAAATAAATGAAAGTCAAACAAAACCGTCACTTTTGGACCAAGTTCAACGGGGACATTTGCCGTTGTGTGCCATAACCCAACACAACGACCAGAAGAGTCGAAACTTTCAAAGAGGAAGAACGAACTGTCATCGTTGTCTTCAAATTACTTTTTTATTCAGGCATATTTTTTATTTTTCAGTATTTTTAAAATACACGATATACGATCTTCATTTTTTATAATTATATCGATTGAAAGGTCGAGGAAGGATTTTGTTTCAAAAGATCGAACGTCGTTCTACTTTTCGTGCGAAATATTTTCATCGACGAAACTTTCCAAGCCCAGTCGATTTTTTTTTGCTTAACTCCTACTTTTCTCCAGCTGCTATTTATCTAGCAAACAATTCGACTTTTCATTAAACTCATACAAGAAATAAAAGTAGATATCACTCAAACTATCTCTTTCTCTCTCCCTCTCTGTCTCTCTCTCTTTCTTTGTCTATCCATCACTCTCTTTCTCTACAATTGTGCCTTTTTATCTCTCGCTCTATATCTTCTTCTGACATTTATTTACCATTACATATATTTACATGTAATATATGTTTATAATAATAAAAAACAAGATCAATAACAAAAGTGGAGTTCCTGATCGAAAAAAAATCGTGTCACGGGTTAAACTCTATATTTCTCTCTATCTATCTAACTAGCTGCTTGCTATACGACCGGCATGTTCCCGTAGATCATCTGTAGAGTGATTCCCATCACTGAACATACTATATACCTATACATGATGTCAAACATCGAATTTTTGAATCAAACATCAACAATTTAATTGTGTATCGTCAAAATGATAATCATAATTATAACACTAACAACTAATCTTAATTACGACGGAAATCATTATAATTGAGTACACGTATGAGGCATTAACGTCATGTTCCCTTACTTCCGTCAGCCTCTCTCGTTAATTCTTCGCCATTTTAACATTTTTCTAATGCAACAAAACGTTGAAAAAGTCTCACAATACGAGAACATAGTAACTCGTCAAGAAAATCGACAAAATTGATTAACAGTTTAATTTCATTCTAAAAAATTATCGGAAAGTATGTTGATGCAAAAATACTCAATGACGTTGATTTGATTTGAAGGATTTTTTAAACTTTTTCGATCGTTTTTTCTCGATTCGAGATACGATGGTGAGTCGGTGAAAAAACCTCAGAGGACGATAAATGTAAGAGAATCTGTCGTGCAATGCCTCATATCTGTATAACAGAATCAACGAATAGAATGATACAAAAAAAAAGTAATAATAATGTACACTCACGACGACAAATATTTACAATTTAATTTAATGAAGTAAATGTTAAAAAAATTATGTCCATACTATTTGCTACGTTTTACTGCTGCATAAAAAAATAAAACGCTACATTTACACACACATTCGATACACTTGATACATGCACACATAAAAGCACACGCACGGATCGGCATGGATTCGATACGACGAACTTGCCGATCGCGTTTTCGATTTGCAGAATATGTATATATATAAATTTGATTGTTTTTTTTTTTCGAATTTATAAGTAGAGCTTTTTGTACTTGTACAATTTGGTGCCATCCGGAAGGTCAAATAATTTTCAAAAGCTGTCAAAGTTCAGTTTTATATAAAGACAGTTTTTAATTATTTCTAAACATTTGAATAAATAAAATGAGAAAAAAATACACGTCCGGATAGCTCCAAACACAAACATGAAATCGACGTTTTTTTTTACTAATTCTTATTTTTACGCCCGGGCAGAATTTCTTCAAGGATCCTTGGAATACTTTCGACTTCATCACGGTCATCGGTAGCATCGTGGACGCTTTAGTTGTCGAATTCGGGGTACGTGAAAAACAAAATAATTATTAAGTAAATTGTTTATCGAACAGTGTCGTAAATATTAACAGTAGTTTTATTAACATTTAGTTGTAGATTGAATTTAAAAAAATATCCATCTCTTCATATAAACAAATGTGAGAGGTGTTTTCGTTACAATTTTTAAATTATCGATCGAATTATATTCATCTCTGTCATGTAAACGAAAGAAAAATCAAATTTTTGTAAAATTTTTTTCGTCTATTTGTTTCTTGAGGACAAATGTATGAAAAAGCGTTTGAAAAAAACTTGATTTTTCCTTTTGGTTTCGTTGACAGAAACGAATAAACCAAAAACACTCCTTAGCATATGCAAAGACTCAAACACAAACATTTATAAAGAAATTTTTGTCTATGTGAATATTTTGTTAAACACACAAATGTATACACACACACGCACACACTGAGGGGATAATATTCGGCGGTTTGTTACATGGTTAATACATTTTCACTGGAATTGCCTTATTTTTCTTTTGCTATTATTAGTATTTTTAATTAAATAATAAACGAGACGAGGGCACGGCTCGTTTTTACAAAATACTTCATTTATTTTTCTTTTCTTTCCAATTTTTCTTAATAAAAAATTTATTTAGTTGCGCGCATTATCGTAGAACTTTATAGCTTCGTTCATGTATCGTGTCGATTATGCGTTCGCAAAATTAGCATTGAAAGAAAAAATAATAATAATTAAAAATAACAATCACGATTAATCTGCTTGTAATTTGCGAAAGGAAAGTTTTTCGAATCGTAAAATTGCCTGGATACAAGATCGAAGCTCGATATCGATAAACTCGATGAAATTACGACTTTGTTTGTTGAAGTGTAATTTTCTTTGTCCCCTACAGGAGAACTTCATCAACGTTGGCTTCCTAAGGCTCTTTCGTGCCGCCAGACTGATCAAACTTCTCAGGCAGGGCTATACTATACGAATTCTACTATGGACATTCGTGCAGTCCTTCAAGGCAAGAAATTTTCATCAATATCATTTTTTTTTTGCAAACATTGACCATTTTTTCTTTAATTTTCTTAATAAAAATTTGTTTGCTCTGATAACCGATGCTCTTTCTTACTTTTTCAGGCGCTGCCTTACGTCTGTCTACTCATAGCAATGCTGTTTTTCATCTACGCCATTATCGGCATGCAGGTACACGATTTCGTTTCATTTCTACTTCATTTTCGGAAAATTGGGTTTTCCATTCGTCTGATAGTAACTTTTTTTTCGTAAAAAGTAACTTTATTTATAATTTTCTCGAATAAATCAAATATGCATGAATTGAACAGAAAAATATGGAATCGTTGCAATTGCCAGGTTTTCGGGAATATAGGAAACGATCCGGGTACAGCGATCGAACGTCACAACAACTTTCAATCCTTCATTGCCTCTCTTATGTTACTTTTTCGGTGAGAAATTAATGAGCGCGTTAAAATGAGTTGTTACTTATTGAGGTAGACAACAGTTGCAAACCTTCATGGAAAAAATGAAATTCTATTGAAATTTTCAATCTAAACGAAACCATTAATTAATGGGATTTTAAAAAAAATGTATTTTAACTTGACTTTTTATGCAGTAAAGAGTTTTATCTTATCAGAAATAATTGAAGAAACATTGACAATTAAAATAATATCCAAATTTGTATGAATTTTAGGCTCCGTTGAAGTTTAAAGAAATTTAGTCTCATGTACTTTTTTTTCACGAAGGTGTAAAAGCCAGAATTGTTTAATGGTAAGCTATAGAGAAAGCTCAACTAATACACCATCCCGTAGAAGTACCGTATCCGCGTTAAATTCTCTCCGGATTTATTTTCCACGCGATCTATCAAAAGCATTGATTTTCCATGTAAACAACATTTTATCTCCCATTGCTAATTGAAACTAACGCTATTGGCTTTCTGGCTTGTATTTAATTCGAAACAGGTATTTGGTAACATCGCACTTGATCCGGATACATCGATCTACGAACACAACAATTTTCAGAGTTTCATTCAAGCTCTGATGTTACTATTTCGGTAAGTGTGTAGTAAATAGTCTTAATTCCAAATTTAACTTCATTTTTTTCTCACTTCAAGCTGCTCTAATTTCCATAGTGTAAAGCTTCAAAGATATGTAGAAATTAAAGATTGTTTTATTGCTAAATCGTAAGAAATTGTATAACCAAATAAAAGTCCGAAAAAACATTTTTTCTCAAATAAATTCACGTTTCAAACTCGTACGAAGAATAAAATCATTGAAAAAATGTTTAATTTTTAATGATATTGAGCAAATGCTTCAATTTGTTGAACTGAAATTTTATCCAGATATGCTTGACGTTTGAGGAAAAAATATATTTGCAAACGTCAAAAAAACTTCTCATTCTCTCGTACAATTATTGAATCGATTTCATATCAGATTTTGGTATTTGCTTTTTGTTAGCAAATGAATTGGAGGGTGGAAATGAAAAAAAAACGTTCAATGAATAATGTTTCAATAATTTACAGATGTGCGACGGGGGAATCATGGCCAAATATAATGCTTTCTTGCATAAAAGGCAGACAATGTGACGCGAGAGTACGAAAAGAAGAGCCCGAGGGATGCGGCTCGAATCTCGCCTATGCTTATTTCGTATCGTTCATCTTTTTCTGCTCGTTTCTTATGCTGAATCTTTTCGTCGCTGTAATCATGGATAATTTTGACTACCTCACTCGCGACTCATCGATCCTCGGTGCTCATCATCTCGACGAATTCGTTAGAATATGGGCCGAGTACGATCCAAATGCAACGGGGAAAATACACTTTACTGAGATGTATGATATGCTTAAAAATATGGATCCACCGTTGGGCTTTGGTAACAAATGCCCTAATCGTCTCGCCTATAAAAAGCTCATTAGAATGAACATGCCAGTCGACGACGATGGCAAAGTCAACTTTACAACGACACTATTTGCCTTGATTAGGGAAAATCTTAGCATCAAAATGAGAGTCGGTGAGTTTCCATCTGTTCGATTATCAAATAAAAATAATATTGAGGGAACATTTATAAACTACTTGAGGTGACGGTTGTTTGCAAAGTTCAACAAAATAATTGAATGAATTGGTGGTTGATTCGTATTACAGAACGTTTCATTATCCTAAAAAAATATTTATAATGACAGATTTACAGAATCATCAACCGACGAATGCAAAATTCCATGATGTCATATTTTCTTTGAAATATTTGGAAGAATAATCTGTATTTTTTTAGTGATTTCAAAACCCTTGCGTTTATTTTGTTCCCCAAACAATTTTCTACGAATTCTTTTTCTACAAAAATAAATATTTCATTTGAAAAATTGCTTTTAACTGAAAAAATCGACCCGGTGAATATCATGAAGATCGAAACTAAGCGAATGTGCATAAAAATCGCTCCAAAAATACCGATTATTCATCGGAAAATAATAAACAAATATATAAACGATACGAAACACTTGGTAAAAATAATTGAATGATTTTTCAGCCGAGGAGATGGATCGAGCGGACGATGAACTACGGGAAACGATAAGAAATATTTGGCCTCTGCAAGCGAAAAAGATGCTGGACCTTTTGATACCTAGGAAAGAAGGTAAAAAATTAAAGTTTGCAGAAAAAAAATGATAATCAAAATAGAATACTAAATTGAAGGTTAAATTGAATGAAAAATATAATATTGAATGAAAATCTGAGAAAATGCCATTAAATAAATGAATGATTGTTTTATTTTCACAGAATTAGGCAAAGACAAGCTCAGTGTTGGTAAGATATACGCCTGTTTGCTGATCCTCGAGAATTGGAAAGCGCCGAAATTCGGACAATCCCAGGCCGGCACTCAGGTGAGTTATTTTCGTCATTTTCTACGCAAATAATAATTGTTTATATTTTTCGTAATATACGAAAAATCGTAGTATCGTGTATTGTTCCTATGCTCGATACAATAACGCGCGATCCGTGTAATGAGGAATTGAAAAAAAACAAAGAAAAAACCATAGCAGACCATAAACTATCACGAATTTGACTTCGTTGACGCGACTGTCCTGTTTATATAAAATATCCATAAATCAGTATCACGCGGGCCTATTTTAGAAACATCGATCCACAATTGTTTGTTAACTCACATCAATTCGTCACTTGATTAAAAAATCATTTTTGCAATCGATGCTTCGATGAATAGGCTGTTGCGTCAATTTCCAAAAAAAAAAAAAAAACAACAACAAATCAACTGAGTACGAATGAATGTTTGTCGTTCGCTTATTCGTGGTAGGAATTAACGGCCGATGTGAGGACCAAAACCTTGAAATTTGGGATTCTTAATAACCAGAAAATAATCCCAGTAGTGCGTTAGTTACCTCATAACAAGTTGAATTCTTTTCGAACAAATAAATGATCGAACTGAAAAGTAAACAAAAAATATTTCATCGAAAAAAAAAAGCATTGGTTCGAAACGAAATCATCACTTGTTTTCCTATCCCGAAACCTCAGTTGTCAATAATTCCACGTGCTCAAGTAGTTCCGACGTTCAAATAAAAAGAAAAAAACTGACAACTCTGTTACGACAGCAGATTCCGAATAACTAAATGTGAATCCCTTGTATCCCGAACGCAAAATTTAAAAACTTGAGATTATGATCGTGCAACCAAATCGATGTAGCTTGAAGTCCTTGAACAATAGCATTTTTTGAAAGATAGAAAAAAAGTAATAATCGCTCAAGCCCAGTTGGACCAAACAATGAACGACAAATATTTTTCAAGCAAAGAGAAAAAGTATTGAAATAAAATGTACAGCAACTGGGAGCGAGTGGTGTTCAAATTTATCCACAAATTTTCACATGTGTCATTTGCCAGTAATTGGGAAAACACTAATCACTCGAAATACTAAAAAATTTTTGTTTTTGTCGGAACCACATAAATAAAGAATTATTCGAAGTTTTTTTTTTTTAATAATACAATATTTTAGTAGATAGGTAGGAATATGTGAGTTCTGAATGATTATTTTGAAAAACAATATTAGGATATCACTAAGTAGAAATGAATTGAGTGTTGGGTGTTGCCCCTCTATTAGAATTATCATTACGATAAATTGAAATAGTCAAAATTAAAGACAACGAGAAGTGTTGTTTCATATATTTTTTTTTTTTTTTAATAAAAAATTTAGATAATAATGCAGTTATAGAACATAGGATCGAATCTAGGTTTTAGACTAATTCACTTTACTGTTCCTGGTGAAAAAAATAAAATAAAAATCATTCACAAACATTAATACATTTAGTATTGAAAAAAAAAGAAAACAACGAGAGGATCTCTACTTCAATCACCATAATCATCTCTTTATATATTTTTTCTTTATTTTCCAGAACGATAACGAACTTATCGATAACGATAATGCCGGGCAAAGTCCTGCAGCCCAGGCGGTAGTACTTACTTTTTTCATCTCTTTCTCCCAATAAAAAAGAATAATCCTTTTAAACCTTTTCTTTTCATTTTTATTTATACTTATAATATTTCTAATGTGCTTTTTATTTTTTTAATACACTTTCTAAACACTCTTTCTGCGCACCTTTTATGTAAAAATTTGCTATTTTCACTTTAACCACTAAATCTTTATTTACTTTTTCTTCAACACCTTTTTTTCATCTTATTTATCTTCAATTTTCATTTAATTCATCTCGAGGGAATAATTCAATGCGTTACGGTTGTCGTTTGGTCGAATAAGTATTTATATTCTTCAATATACAATGAATCTTGCACGATAAATTGAATTCGTTCGCGATGACTGCACGTTCTTGATAATAACAGTCATCCATGGCGAGATGACAACAACGCAGCCTCTCACACTCCATCATTACACATCTCACTACATATACATAAATATTGTTTTATTTCGTTGAAGCCTCAGGCATTTGTAAATTAATGTCATTTTAGCGATTCACTCAACAAACAAATTATGCCAGGTTTAAATTAGACAAATAGACACTTAATTTTAGTTTAGTGAGAGAACTGACAACACCGAGTTTCTTTTTTTTCAAACTGCCAATGAAAAATCTTTGATTAAAGGAATAACAAACATTTCCATTGGCAAGAGAAGTTTTGGCAGCTTGTCGAAAACTCAGTGTCGCCGTTCTCGGTACAGAAACCCTATCCAAAATAGCACTCCCAGGAATCTAATAGCGAAAAAAAAAACCGAAAAAGATGGATGACGAAATTTCGTGAAAATTTTACATAATACGATTCTGTTTATCTCTTTATCGTTTTATGTGAAATTTCGAAATATCGATATTTGACATCTGGTACTCGATGCAACGTGAGAGAATTTGTTTTTTTTTGTTTTTTTTTGTACGAGTGCGTAAAATAGTACGCTCTTTCGGCTCATTTGCGTCGACGCTCTATAGATCGTGTAAGTAACGTAGTCAGAGTCTCACTCTGTAGATCTCCTACGAGACGATATAAACGTAAAAAAAAAATCTCACATTTATTAATCCCGTCAATAGATCTCGAATAGTTCGCCTTTTGCCTCGAGAATTTCCAAAAATTATTCTTGTTCTCTTTAGATGCGTAGATTTTTCAACCTTTCGTTCAAAAATTTATAATCCTAGAGCCAATTAAGGGAGTGGTGCAACTTTGATAAGCTGTTTATGAACATTTTCATATTTTTTCCCCTTCGATCGAGAATCGAAAAAAAATGTTTGTTTTTCAAATGAATCAATCTTTAGACTGGAAAAATTTTACCAGTACAAATCAAATGTTGTTATGTATATATAAATATATATTTACAATTTTTTGAGAGGCTCCTAGAAGAATTTAAAAAAAAAATAACTTTTGCTAATAATTGGTCAAAAATAAATGAAAAAAAAGAACTTATTTTAGCGTATGAAAAAGTTTGCAACTCCCTTGAAATAGAACGATGTTAGATCGATGCAAAACTATGAATATAATTTTCCTTCAAACTTTCAATGTGGAACGAGCATTTTTACAATTTATTTCATTAATAAATTTTCATTTAAACAATAGAGCTATTAACTAGAAAGAATATATATTGTCATTAAAAAAAAATCTTAGATTTTATAGATTCTTTAAGATCGAAAATGGTAGATCTCTTTTTTATTCTATATAAAAAGTAGAACAGAATTTTTCTTTCGTCCTAGACATTAAATACGATATAATTGCTGTAGACACTAAAGCTTGAAATCTTTATTCCAATATTTCTAATCCTATTGATTTTCAAAACCAACACATCTTACAATTTTCCTAAATCTACACTGAGTTTATCTCAACAATCATAATATACGAACCACCGAAAAAATAATATATTTCTTGATTCACTCACAAAAATGAAACTACATATGGTTTATCGAATCAATTTGTTTTGCGATAAGGGCTTCGAGTGCAAATAATTCAAGAAAACCATTTGACTTCTAAATTAAAAAACAATGGCGAGCTTTCAAAAATTATAATACTCAAAAAAAAAAAAACAAATCGAAAAGAATAAACTGTAATGAACTTGCTAGACAAATATTTGTTTATCTAGTGTAAAAAAAACACTTGAAACCTTTTTATCCATACAGTTTCCTATCCATGTGTAAAAACCAATGAAAAATTATATGGAAAGTAAACTTAACAACGAAATTGATTGATAAACATAAAAATACTAACTAACATTTATCGAAATATTCGATTACCACCGATATACGAATTCACCAAACAATTCACCAAAACCTTAGGCATGTCAAAACTTAGAACTAATGACAAAAAAAAAAAAAAAAAAACAAACAAACAAACAAACAATAATTCCCTGTATGTATCTGTAACCAGGTAGGATTGTGTTACGTAATGCGCAGCTCGTTTGTCGACTGCTGTAAGAATTTTTTCATATCGGCTTGTATGTGAAAACCCGTCTGTTTGTTTATTGTGCTGAAGCCTAGACTTTTGGGTCTTGTCTCGTAATTCATAAAACAGCATTCACCTATAAATATATGTATATAAAAAAAAAATTTTAATAGAAAATACACATATTTATACCTGTACGTAAATAATTGAATTGAACAACAATCAACTTGCGTTCTAAGGGCAAAAATGTTGCACGGCTAAATAGAAAAGAACATTAATAGCGTGGATGGAAAATAAAACTCAATAAGAAAGTTGATTATTGTCTGGTTCATGCATGCTTTATTAACGATTGCATTTGTATGCAGATTTATTGTTCTAATCACAAATATACACGTATAAATTCAATTTATACATTATTATGTATATTTGGAGCTCGTTTCTTTTTCAAATTATCACAATTAATGCCACGAGATATGAACTTACCACGTAATCTATTAAAAAAACAATTCATAAAATTGGTAAAAATTTAAACAAACATATACAGGCTTCAGATTACAAATACAAACAATTCGTTCGATTGAAGTGCACAAATTTGTGACTGAATAAGTATTCACCATTTTTTATTCTATTATTGCAACAAAATATTATAATATTTACACGTTGCACTTCAATATTTCACGAAAGTATTACGTTTTATTTCATTTTCTAAGCACGTTTGAGCAACAATAAAATTCACTAAAGTACTTGAGCGTTTCGTAAATTCGTCTTCTTCTCAAACTCCTTTTTTTTCTTCATAATTAATGATAATTATTGAAGAGGAATAATATAAAAATAATCGTATAGCGTGAGGATGAGGAAGAGATTGAACGATCGAAAACAATGGGAAAACCAGTCGATCGTGAACATGGAAAAAAGCCTGTATGTGCGTGTACATATAAACGTTGAAAATGCTAAAATGAATAAAGTATTAAAACCAAAAAGATATTTGAAAATATCATAATAAAACGTAAAACGCCAGAGCTCAAAAAGTAATAAAAAAAAAAAAAAAAAGAAAAAAAAGAAATATAGTGAGAGAGCAAAAAAACAAACGATATCATCAAGTCTGACAAGGGTTTCACACGTTCGAACAGCGTTCGACCTTGTTCAACTGCCTGATGGACATGGCCGGTGCGAATCATACTGGGAATAATCATCACGGGACCGGAAGCAGGGCAAACAGCCTCGAACCTCCAATCGTTCACGACGGAAAGTCTGATCTTCATCACAGAGGTTCGAGGGACGAGGATGAGGGCACGATCGGGGCCCTTGCCGCGGCCGAGCGAAGACGTCAGCGTAGCATCAGGTCTGTTTACAAAAAAAAAAAAAAACAATACCAACAATAATATTTTGATCGCTGAACTTAACGAAAAATCAATAATCTGATCGATTAGTAATTGATAAATTTACTGATAAAACGATAATTGAGTATCTATACGTTTCGAAAATCAACCGAGATTAGAATTTTCGTTTCTAAAAATTGTTTATAACTTTGAAAAATTAGTTTTTGATGATTAATAATTCCAAATACTGTAACAAAAAGATTGAAAGCAAAATTGATCTCCTTCATCCTAATTGATCATTAACTCACACAAAAATGTTTTCTTTTTTGACAATGATGTTTCAGAAACAAAAAGGTGAACTGGAAGATGTCCCACCAGTACGATAAACTAGGGAGCAGCGGAGAGAGTAGCCAGGGAGGGGGTGGGTCTGGGGTTGTAGTTAACGGCGTGGAACGCGCCCCTGAGCTAGAGCCATTGCTGGCTGAGTCCTCCCAGGACCACCACCACCATCATCACCAATACTACGATTACGAAAATGATCAATACCATCACCACCACCACCACCATCATCTTCACCGACCACCCTCGTACTATCGACACCAGAACACCTACGCACCTCGCTCCTCAATCCGTTACCTCAAGGTGTCGACTCGGTCCAAAAAAAAAAAAAAAAAAACAATTTACAAAATCACTCTTTGGTCTCTCCTCCAGGGTCCAAAATTTCTTCATATCTTTTATTCACTTTTTCTTTGAGATTTAACGCGATGTCTATCAATGCCAAACTAAATATCGCCATTTCGCGAACCTCCAGTTTCGTACACGAAGCGTGTTTACCGAGAAAACAAAAGTATATCAAAACGCAGAAAAGAAAAAAATATATCTAGCAATTATGCCGGAGATGGCCATCATTCGGTTTAAACAGTCAAAAGAATGCAATTTTTACTTTTTTTTTAACGAAATTTCTCACAAAACTACTTAAATATATTATTTTTAATAGTTCTTCAATCATGGCCATCTTCGGACTCACACGTATATTCATACCACCTTAATATATGTGTGTAACTTAGAATCTCAAGTCAATTTTAGATCGTTGTATATTTTTGATTTTGTTTTTTTTTTTTTTTTTCTTACAAATTTTGATTATTTTTCTCGTTGTCGATAGAAATATCCCTTAGGTATCTTCTCTTTCGGTCAAAATCCAATTCCACACTATTAGCGAATCCAACCTGGGGTAGTATTTCATAGATTTTGTCGAAAATCGTATTCAAGTGTTACTTTATTTAAGGGGATTAAAAAAGCCTTCCTCATAATTCAGTACACAACGTAGACAACACTTTACACTAACCGAAAAATACGATCATAGAATTTGGGAGTTATTTTCTTGACAATAAGTCCAAAGACATTGATGCACAACACTGATTAGTCAAGGTCGATTTATTATTAGAGAAACGACCCTTCCCTAGCTGCTACCTCCATAAACAACTTTTTAGAGTACTGGCGTTATTCGCCGAGTCGTTGTTTATATATTTGAGAGAAAAAAACAAACAAACATATTTTATATATGATGTTTATATACGATACGAACGTACATCGAAATATTACCAAAACACGATTCTAATGTTCGTATCGTCTGTACGTTTGGTAAGTACAGGAAAAAAAAGGAGATATTTGCATGTCCTTTGAATTTTCGAGAAGGAAAATTTGAAAGGACGTGACAACAATCAAGATCCACTACATGTGGTCATCGTCACGAAATATCACAGCGAACTAAGCATGCGCATGCAACTTATTTCTTTACTTGCATGACCTCAATTATTCTGCTCCATTATTCACAATATTAATTATTACTATAGTGACATACACATATGTATACTAAATACATATTTGATAGATATTTCGTTCTGTTCGTTATTATAATCTTTATTGATCTCTCTTTAACTCCGAACTACTTTTTTTTTTTTTTGAGTAAAGAAATAACACACGCTGCGTGGACTATTCGCGTGTTTCGAATGAATAATCCATTGATATTTGAAAATAATATTATTAAAGATAAAATAGAGAATATATTTATTTGAAATGGGAAGATAAAATATTCGAGACACGCGATCGTTTCGTATAAACGGAGGCAAAAGGCGCCCTTGATAAGAACGCGAAAAACTTTATAGTTTGTGTATATAAATTTTGTTTTATTTGAAAAACTCTCGAAAGGTTCATTTATTCTTAATGAGCAAATAAATTTATATGCAAATAAATATTGAGAAGAGACGCAAAATGGCCAAGAGTCCTCATACGGATGCATCGATATGCCAGGTTTACCAAAGTCATCCCAAGTCGTTGACAAGATCTATAGAACCTTTTGCTAAATGTATTTCCTTGTTTAGATGGACCTACAGGAGGTCGTAGTTAGTGATTCGCGAGCCGGAAGCTTCGAAAGCCTCACGCAATCCGGTGAGAGGCTTCATCCACATCATCCTAATGCTCAGCCTCCCAGGACTCGTTCTCGTTCACCCAGTCTTAGGTAATGTTATTCAAAATTCTTTTGAACCATTTTTTCTCCAAGAAAAGTTTCAAACAAGTTTCTTTCTAAAGTTCGAAGCTACTGCGGAAAAAGCTAAGGATACAAATTATAGTTAATTGCAAAATACTTTTCTGTTAGATAAAAAAAATTGTTATGTGTTTTTGACGTGGGCTACATTTTGTTCCCTTTTTTTTTTTTTTTTTGAAAAACAGGCGCTCACCCGTCACGCACAGATCACCATCGCCAACGAGAAGGCAGAGATTCGATCATCATTCACAACATTACATGGACGGGCCAGGATTCAGCGACACAGTGAGCAACGTTGTGGAAATCCAGAGGCACACTCATCATCCGCATTCGTCACAGTACAATCATCGACACAAAATACTAGGTAGCAATCTTTCATAAAATAAGATGGAAAAAAAAAAATACTCGATTTATACACGAAACCACTTCGTCCAGCCTGAGTTGCAAAACGTATTTGGCTGAATAATTACGTTTAGAAAAAATCACTCACAAACTGCACATAGAAAAGTTGACGCACTCAATGAAACAAAAGTTGTGATAAAAAATTAAATTTCAACGATTCGCAGCTCGGGCACACCCAGTGAATGTTGCTACAAAATGTCTTTTTTTTCGTAAAAAGGCAACAATAAATGTTGAAGAAAAAGAAATTCATAAATACGCTCCATGTCACTCGATGTAATACGTTTCTTCATTTTGTTGTGTTATGCGCTACACAGACTATTACGACCACTGCGACTATTACGACGATGGTAATTCTTTCACGAAAACTTTTCGATACCCTTTTTATCCAGAGCAGATTACAATATCTATATTATAATACCGTTTGGCTTTAACTTTATCTTCTATATTTCCTGTATGAATACACTTGTCCATTAAAAAGAAAAAAACTAAATTACACTTTGTCCCTGTACATAAACTCCAAATTTAGAGCCAAAGCAGATTTTCCATAGAGAAACGGAAAGAAACTGACACAGCTCGATTAAACTTTTGAATAGTGAAATATTTTTTCTTTTTTTTTTTAACTTGTTTCAAATTTCGGAAACTCGGTGCAGACAAATAAAAAAACAATTTGAATTGCTTCAACAATTTTATACTAATTTGTTATGCACTCGACGGGAAGCATGAGCTTTGTCAGTCGTACACTACCACCAAACTTGAGTACATTTTTTTCGCACTCAGAGCTAAAGAAATTTTGATAAAATTTAAGGAAATCCAGTTTTCGAATTTGACAGTAAACATTTGTAAAAATAATGATTTCGACCGGTCAAATAATTTTATTTCGTTCATTTTGAGATCGATTCTACATGAATTTTATCAACGGGAATATATTTTTTATTTTACACGTCATTATTTTTACAAATTAGTCGAAAAGTCGTAGTCGCTATTGGCGAGGCATGCGATGGATTGTGAAGGCTTATTAGCGCTCATTTTTTGTCTCGCCCTAACCTACAGCATGATCGCTTTTATTCATTAGTTTTTTAAGAAAATATAATATTCAACGAAAAAAATACAAAAGAGACACGTAATTAAGCATCGCCAGAATCAAAAAATACCGCACAAAAAAACTTTTACCGTAGAAGTTTATTTAGCTGCATAGTGTCGAGCACGGTTTTACACGTCGATTTTGAAACAACGTGCAGTTCGAAAAATGAAATTTCAAAATGAACAAAAATAATTGAAACGCTCTAACGATTTTTTTCTCAACAATAACAACGTAATAGCAGACACAAATTATTTTCATCCATAAATCTTGAAAGAAACTAAACTTTTTTTCAACATTTAAAAATCCAGCATCTTATACTTTTTTAATAATTTTATAAATTGTAAATTGAAAATTAATTCCCAAGTTGTTTCAACATCTTCGTATAAAACTGCTTCGTATAAAACTAATAATTTTTGGCAGAAATTAACTACTAAATGTATTGATAGTAAAATCGTCATTAATGATTACTACAGTCGTCAAGTAAAGTGTCAATATTAAGTAAATAAAGTTTACTCATTACTTTAAACTCAACCGTTATGATGGCATTAAAATCCTATGGAATTGATGTGCGAATTCTTGATTGATTTGGAAGAAGAATAAGTCGCACGATGTTTTTTCGTAAAGAATTAGCTGGCATGAGCTATATTAACCCTAGAACGCCACAACAGGCTAATCAGTGAATCAACGAAAATATCAAATTTTCTTGATCTTAATATATTTTTTTGCTCATACTTGTCATTTTTTTTAGTTTTTATAATCAAATTTTCACGAAAATTCATTGTGGAATTCTAGGGTTAACGTTGACAAATTAATGACAAAGATACCTAGACAATAGAACGTCAAAGTTCGATGGAATCGATGTCATAAATTTTGGGTATTTTTGTATAGCTATTCACTACTTGAACACAGATTCTTAAATAATATAATAATAGCGTGAAATCATATCAAAAGAGAAATACACACGATTTCCTAGAATTCGATGTGACTCCCAAATGTATAAAAAGAGGATAATCAGAAGTTTAAAGAAGTTAGAAATTTGATGAGATTAGAGTGAATAAAACCATTAGAATTTCTTCCTTCTGTTGTCTTGTAGAAAGTATATTTAGTTTGTCAAGTGGAGAAATCGAAATTCCAGGCTTTCGAATGTAAATTGAAGCGATCGATGAAGCCGGAATTATAAATGGAATTGTAATAATGAGTGAATAAAAATAATTCGACAGGTCCATGGAGCGCATCAGCGAGTCCAGCAAGATCGCCAAGTCCGGTACACAGGATGGAGCACGGTCGGCATTACGGTACAACGAGTTTGGAGCAACGTTCGCGTAGTCCAAGCCCGATTGCGGGACGTCAATCGTCGCATCCTGATCATCATCAATATCCACATCAGCACAGTTATCCGGTGTTGTTAACGCGTCGTGGTCAGAGACGTAAATTGCCACAAATACCGAATAAGCCATCGACGTTACAACTTAAGCCGTCGAACATAAACTTTCCAAAGTTGAACGCGTCACCGACGCACGGTGCCCATATTGTGCAGCATGTGGTTGTACCAACGGGTGGTGTAGGAGGTACAATGGGATCGGTAATCGGGCACGGAACGACAACGACGGCGGGGACGACGACGACGGGCCACGTGCCGACAATGTCGGCTGGCCACTGTCCGCTCAGTTTCGAGCAGGCAGTGGCGATGGGTCGAGGTGGTCGTTTACTGCCAAGTCCGGTGCCGAATGGTTACAAGCCTCAGCCGTCGTCTCAGCAAACGAGTAAACAAAGGACGCCAAGGTCGAGACACTCGGACAGCGACGAGGACGACTGGTGCTAGCCAAAGTGGGACCCTGGACGGTGGTCCGGTCAAGTGGACGCTTCGAGGGGCCTCTCGGCTTGTGCGTAATCTCCAAACAAAAAGAGATTTAACAAAAATAACTCATGTATGAGAATCTACGTAAACGCAAATCAAGAGAGAGTGAGAATGAGAGCGAAAAAGAGTTAAACGAAATAAACAAACGAGTATCGGTAAAGTTTGTTGACTAGAAGACTATGTGTCCAGAAAATCGAAATGAAAACTCGATTTACTACATAGAATCTTCGAGAGAATAGCCGGGGATAGAAAAAGAGAAAGAGAGTGCGAAAGAGAGAAGAGACGGAGCGAGTGTCGAGGTCCTAAAAGTATTGTTGAACCGAAAGCACTCGTTGAGCACAAATACGGCCCGTCGAATACGCGCGACGACCGGAAGGGGTCACGCGAAACACTCCCTTAATTGTCTCATACCACCGGAAATATAAGGGAAAACAAAAAGATAAACAATCGAGCGATAATCCCGCTAATAATTATACAACAATGAACTAAAAGAAAAAATATCACGTTATCACAACGGAGATAATTGAATAACGAGAGCGGAGGTTTACGTAGTGCGATTAATATTTGAGCACGATTTCTCATTAATGCTCATCGATCCACGCTCGAGAGAATTTTCACCATTACGCTCGGCGGCAGCGTCCTATATTGCCTCGATCACGTATTACTACCGGAAAGTAGTGTACACGTGAAGATTCACTTTTTATACGATTTTCTCGCGCGATAACCGCTTAAATATTGGACTACGAAACACGATCAGCCAAAGAAATGGTGAAAATTCTCTCCGCCAGAACGACTTAATCTCCACGTCTTGACACGAATAAACACTCGGAAAACCAAAAAAGTTACGCGATGACGCTTAACGTACTGACACCACCTTTTTTCCTCCCTCGGATTTCTTTTTGTCACAGCGTACTAAACCAAACCCTGAGATTCGTGTTTAATCTGCGAGAAAACAAAAACATAGGAATACGTTGGAGAAGAGAAGCGTTTGCGGCACTTCGGATCGAGGCGCCTCACGAAAAAGGCGTCCTGAAACGAATAACCGAATAAATCACACACATACACACACACACACACACAGACACCGAACATATTGCTAAAGCCGCGAAAGTGCTTGAAACGAAATTTGAAGAAAAAAGAAATAATAATAAAAATAAATAAATATAACGAAAAAGAAAAAGAAAAAAACGTAAAACGACGAAGAGATAGAACAAAATATAGGACGGGAAAATGAGGAAACAAAATAAAAACGTTGAAAGACTCTAATAAAATTTTCCATAGGTTTACGTATTATTCTCCCGTCTCAAAGCTCGGGCTTGCGCGAGCCCCGTAAATAGCTAAAGTTTTATCGTATTCCATAATAAATATGTATATGTATATAAAACCATAAATACACATAACTATATATATATATACATATTTATCAACAACAACAAAAAAAAACAAACAACCGAAATCTATGTATATATACGTATATATTGGGACTGAGAAGAGACGGGGTTAGTGACAAAAAAAGCTCGTTGTCAGGAATCCCAGGCAATCTCACGGGGGTAATAAAAAGATACAACAACAAATAATCATGAAAAAAAAGTCCGGCTCACGTCGCTCGAAGCGGCGTTTGCCGTGTCTTCCCGTGACGGTTCCCCAAAAAAAAAAAGATGGAATAAAAAAATTAAAAAAAACCCCCGTAGATATCACTCTCGTGTTTTCACTACACTTTAATTACATTACATAGAAAAATCCGTAGTGTATAAATTATTGGATGAAAAAATTTAAAAAGAAATGTGAGATAAACTTTGGTGCACGATTCAGAGAACGAGAGAGAGAGTGAAAGCGAGAGAGAGAGAGAGAGAGAGAGAGGAAGCGAGTGCGTATTGATAAACGTGTAACGAGTGCACGATTCGAGCGAGAGGTGCTGCACGAGTGTTCGAATGAAAGAAGAAACAAGGGAAGAAAGGGTGTTGGAAAGAATGAAGGAAACAGTTACAATCGAAGCCAACCGAGCTGACGCATTCATTTTACAATGAAATAAAAATGAAAAAACAAAAACGTGAAGGAAGCTTGAAAATACAGCGTAATAGAAAATGAAAATAATAATTACTAGATAAACAGGGTCTTGGGTTTTTCGTGAGTTTTATTAAACTGCGCCAAGTCGCGATCGACCTGATAGTAATAACGTATGAAATATTCAGAATGATGACGAGGTGAAGACAGAGAGAAGAGTGTCACGATACTCCACAGAGATTGCTCCAGCTCATATGCCAAAAAATTCGATCTTAAAGATCCATTAAAGAACAAAAAGAAAATATATATTAAATATCGAAGAGATGAAAGTACGTGAGGCTCGCAATGATGGATTTAGATAAATCAAGTACTATAGTTAACGAAATAACGAACAAATCGAAATTAGCTACGATTCAAAAGTGTACAACCGAATTGGTTGATTCAAGATGACCGAAAAAGTATTCTAAATCGTTTTAAATCCGAGATATATTTCAGAAACACAACCGAAATTCAAAACTTATTACACTACTCGAAACACGATCAATCGACTTCTTTTTCGAGGTGGAAACGTATAGCACCGTTGAAATTCTCTTAGTGCACACAACTCATGCCTAACGAACCAAAAAGAGATTTTTCATTGACATTCTCGTTGTAATTACTTGCGCGGAATATTATTGTTTCTCTGCTGATCACTTTTTGAAACTGTCTTAATTTTAAAAGAATCGTTGTGTGGTGTTGACAAAAAATTATTCAATCTTTCGGAAGTCAATAGATTTCTTTCGACACAAAATCAATTTAGAGAACTCAGAATTGCCCACAATATTACAGAAACATTGCATAAATTAGCTCAAATTTATTTACTTTTATTGAAAGCATTTTTTTTAAATGATCATTTTGACAGATATCTCAGCAACATGCAATAAGTTGCAAAATTTAATATCTTTAGAAAATTAGCCTAAACTATTGAATGCTCTTTATTTAACTAACAAAACACAAAAGTATAGAAAAAAAAGGTTTTGAAAAAAATCTATGCGGTAAAAATGGTGAATAAAACCTCTAAGTATTAGCACACAGTAATTTCCACGATGTTATACGTTTCATACAGAAAAAATTCTCAAAACGAACGCTAAGATTATTTTGAAATAAAATCAGAACATGAGTCCAAAAATGCCGGTCGAATCGCGACGATGCCTCGCTTACGGTGCCAAGTGTTGATAATGCATATAAATGAAAAAAAATATTAATCAACACGGAATATACTTAGAAGATTGCACGGTGTCAGGTTTTAGTTAGATTCGACCCGAGCATAAAAAAAACATTGTTTAAAAATGCGTTTTATCAAATTATCAGGAAAGGAAACAAAAAACATTAAAGGCTTCTTGTTCCACCTCCAGGTAAATTTTAGCTCACGGTAAAAAAGCAGTGGCTGGGCCACGGATAAAATTTATCAGAAATTGGAAGAACGGGTCCTAAGGGTTTGAACGCGATTATCGGGGGCTTGGGAATTGGAGGAATGACACTGCAATCGCAATGTGTCATATCTTTAGGCCATAAAATATTAATTGATTGATTCTTCTGTTCTGTCACAATTTTCCCCTCAACGTTCTTTCTGACCTTGACTCAAAACAAAGAAATTCACAAATGTAAATTTTTCGTTTCTGGAACGAACCAATGAATAAAAAAAAAAACAACTTAAAAGCGACAGTCGTAGCAAAACGTTAAATGCAACGAAAATGTTGCAAAATTTCACCCTTGGATGTTACCATTCCTCGACTTTCGATACGTTTAATAGAAAACAAAAAGAAAACAAATCAACCGCGCGCTCATTAACTCATACGCTACAATTTTTCAACACTTGTAAAAAAACAGAAAATTGCATGTAAAAAAAAAATGAAAAATTACTACTACCACTGCTAAAAATACCGTTACATAAATTATAACTTTAAAGAATATTTATCACAAAAAGTTGATCGACTTACCGATCGCTGAACGATTATTGTTCTCTTATTATTGCTGTTATTATGATTACAATTATTATTATTGTTGTTATTGTTACCACACTAATTCAACTTATCTCTTATGGCTAAAAACCAAAAATACTTGTATTCAAACTACTACCGTTACTACTATCAACTAATTATTCTACCAAACCGTCTTAAAACTGCGCGTGAAACAAAAAAAAACAACCATATAACAAAAAACAAAGAATAATAAAATTGAATAAAAACAATAAACTGAAATTACGTCGACTGCGAAAAGTTGGCCAGGACGCGTGAAACCCGCAATGTATAACGAGCCGAAAAACAAAAGGATAAAAAAACGCGTTAACATACTGCCAATCGTACGGGGCGTTAAAAGTGAAAAATAAATAAAAACGATTTAAAAACAAACCGCGAGGTTATATGAGAAGAAAGAAACAAGATTATAGATTTTAATATTTTGTGCTTGCTGACGAAAAATGCGAAAATATTCGTAATTATCGAGGCGTACGAATGATTGAAATCGATGAAATCACGAATCAGGATTAATCGACTAAAATTAAATTAAGTAGCTAAAAATTGAAGAAAAACTAACAACATTCCACGTGGCAATTACGAGAAATTCCGAGTCCTTTTCAATCCTACGAATTCGAAGAGCAATATTGCTCGCAGAATTTCCTCGATTGGACTTAAAAACGTGGCTCAACTCTAAAACAACTCGAAAAATTTCGCTATCTCTTATCTTAAAAGAAAAAAAAACGGAAAAACCCCGAGCCTCCCAAGTAAAAAAAACGTTTACAGATATTCTCGTGACGTTTAATCAGAATCGCCCGATATCTGCCCTTAAGTGCTTTAAAAAAAAAAAAAGACAACAACAAACAAGGATAAGAAAAATATAAAACTCAATCACATTTCGTATCGTTCCATATTAAAACTTCGCATTGTGGTATAATTGTAAATTAACAAAAAAAAAGTTACGAAAAAAGAGACGAAACAAAAACATACCAGACGTCAAATAATGTTATAGATATATTCCTCGTTCATATTCCTTTGATATATAGGATGTATAGGGCGAAATAAAGAAAGAATGCTTAGTCAATGGGGATGCAAACCTTATAATAGTAAAAAAGAAAGAAATTGATATTTCGTTTGAAATTGAACTAATGAAATGATGAATCTGGTCGCGCATTAATCTCATCGTAATTCGTGATTAGACAAAACCCGTGGTAATATAATAATAATAATAGTAATAATAGTAATAATATTATTAATAATAACAATAATGATAATAATAATGAAAATAATAATAATATTAATAATGATAAATAATAAAAGTATTCAGGGGACGGGTCACGGTTTCGTACTTACAGAGGATCGTGTAAAATTTCATTTGAAAAAAATGTTTTTCTGTGATAAATCTAAACAAATCTTAGGCAACCCTTCGTCGTTACTAATTCGCGACAATTCGTATGAATCGACATATATGTAATATAAATATATATACAAACTGAGCAATCCCCCCGATGTGTTTGTATGACGATTACCAAAGTAATAAATAAATGAAGGGAGGAATGATTGGTGAATTGAAAAAAATAACCAAATTCGAACGAGAGCTTGCACATAAGTTTTAGTGATCGGTGCGAATGTCCAATTAGACTGTGAGACATCAGCATAGTTGAAAAACCAGAAGAAAAAAGCGAGAAAGACAGCGAGAGAAAAATTTAGTGACAGTATGAACGATTAAGAAAATTGAAAAAGAAAAAAAAGAAAAAACCAAATAGAAAATCGACAAACCCCGAAATTAATCTTATTACCTTAGACGTAATGCGAGAAGCAGACGACCAAGAAAATTAACGATGAATTATCGTATAATGAGACGAAAGATCGTACGCAACGTAAGAGAGAAAAATAAATAAAACGATAATTGATGCAAGAAAAAAAGTGGCTCCGATCGAATAGTTTAGTATCGAAACGTTGCGAGTAATAGAGAAATGTGTATGTGTGTGTGGGAGCATTATTACTCCGTAAAATAAAAACGTAATTCGTACTTGTACATATTTCAAAAAATATCGTTGAATAACGAAATCGCAAAAAAATAAATAAATAATAAAAACAAATTTATAGAGCGTACAATTTTCCGGTCAAAGAGGAAGCCAGAGTAGCCATTTCTATACCGTAATTGTAACGAATTATAGATCGCCGTCTTTTCCTATTCAACACTTGAACAAAAAAAAAAAATATATATATATATATAAAGAAAAAAAAAGAACAAAAAGGTGCGTGTACAGTCTCACTCTCAGGTTCGAATGCCGAGTGTCAAGATTTCGAGAAATTCACGATGTTACGTTTCTCATTGCTGACCATCCCAAATCGATGCTGAGTCAAATTCATCGATTAATTAAATACGAAACAAATTTCACTGATTTAAAATAACAATTCCTGCATTCGTGCCCGAGAGTTGCACCATTTATTATACAAATGAAAAATTGCATAGAGTTACAAAAATGGAAAAAGCGTTAATAAATCGAAGAGAGAAAAAAACGAATTAATGAGACGAATAATAAAATTGCTCCCGCGCATCATTTTCGCGTTGCTATACTGTTGTTTATCGTCTTTCGTAATACAAGATTTCTCAAGTTTCACTGCACGCTGATTGAAGTAAACCGCGAATAAATAAATTGACCATAATATACACATATGTAAATAATTTATTAATTACAAAAATATCTACAAATGTGTATATTACAAATATGTAACGAGGAGCAAAAACGAAAAAAAAAAAAACATACACAGAAACCTTTAACGTTATCCAAACGTCGCCACGTTGTATACGCCGATGAGAATAATATTGTAAGAGAGAAAAAAAAACAAAGAAACTATTACCAAAACCACAAGCATCTTGGAACGAATAAACATTTTTTTAAATCTATCCCCACCTTCATAAAAATAATAAAAATATTCATCACTATGAAACGTTGAATAATCAATATTGCAAATGCGAATTCACGGTGTATTTAAATAGTACATTGAGCGAGAGAACGTAATAAATAAAGAAACTACGATTCAAATAAAACTAAAACAATCGTTCTTCCGGTTTGTGAATATTAGGTCGATCGCAATTATCGAAATTCAGGAAAACAAAGAAACAGTACGAAACAAAAAGATCGGTCGAGAGTTTTTCGGGAATCACTCACGGGTTGGCAATTTTTTTTACTCTTCATTGGACAAGACAGTGGAAGTATTGACCGGCGGGGGGGGGGGGGGGGGGGAAGAATAATAAAGCCAGAGAAGAGCGAATGAGAGAGGCTGTTCACGAATGAGTTGTGTATGAGTGTGTCCGTGTGTGTTTGTTGTGTACGTGAAAGTGTGAATCTGTGCGCGTGATTGTGTGTCCATCGATTAGTGAGACTCAAATCATTGGTAAACCGATTAAACTTAAACGTACGATTTCATTACTTGCATTTAATTAATAAAAACAAAAAAAAAAAAGAAGACACGTAAAAAAAAATACTAAAAATTAAGGGTTTTTCTACTTATCTATATATATATAAACATAAATATATATATATATAAATAATATACATATTATAAATACACGTACATAATACACATACATATTATTATTAATAATATGATTATTAAAATTATGACTATTATAATTTATTGTTCGTTATTTATTACAATTATTTTAACAATATTATTATTATTGTTATATATACGGTATAAATGAAAAAGAATATGAAGAGTGTAACACTACCACTAATTGAATAACCCTGTCGATAATAATCACACTTCGTCACTAGACTCGGGCTATTATGAGAGCTCGATAGAATTTCATACTTTTGCAAATAATCGGATTCGTTGACACACTTTGATCTCTAAATAACCGAATCGATTGAAAAGTTGTTCGTTCATATATATATACATTTATATACGTCTTTCTTGAATATATATGTGTATATATATCCTAATATATATATATGTATATATTCAGAAAATACACACGTATACATGTATATATGAACATGTATATATTTTGTTTTTATAACATATTTGTCTTGTCTCGTTTGTCGTATGAGTCTGACGTTTCTTGAAACAAAACGAAAAAAAAAAAAAGAAAAAGAAATGACAATTTGATGTACACCTGGCAATCAATAAGTACACGGCTCGAACGATAAAAGTAGATTACAAGCTGTGTGATGCGTCAAGTGAACATGGATGCGAACGAGATTTCAATGTTTATAGGTTATACACTGTTTTCATCAATTTTTTTTGTTCGCGAGATTGAAAGGCTCTGGCCTGTGGTGATTATGACGTTTATATAGACAAAAAATACTTTCCTTGTGCCGCTCCGAACGAATAAATATGTAGCAGCATTCGCGTTCTCAGTTGGGAATCACTCGAAAGAGAAATATAAAAGATTATCCTCGTTATTGACTCGATGGCAATTAAGGCTTGGGTGAAAAATAAAGAGAAAAGATACAAGGGTCGAACGGATACGAAGGATTATCAATGTATCGGAAAAAACTACGACGAATCATTAAATTTTTAAGAAGAGTTGCCTTAATAACTAAAAATTCGTTAGACAAACAAAAAAAACGTGATTCTCGGCTTATTAAGAGCGTGGTTAACAACCAAATGCCGCGCGGTACGTTCACCAAATATTCTTATAAATTCACATGTATCTGTTGGATTGAATCTCGATGAGACTTCGGTCGTTTGAAAAATCATTCAACAATTTTAGTGCAAATCTCGATTCATGGGACGGAGAGATGAAAAAATGTCTTCTTCCGTCAAAAAAAATGTTCGAGTTTATATCAACGGTAAACTATTCATTCCAATTGATTTTTCATCCGAGCCTTCGGGTCCATTTGGCATCCAACGCATGTATGTAAATCTATTTGAAAACGAGTGAAAGAATTATAATAAACAATGGATAAAAAAAACACAGATTGGGTGACTCACGCGATCGTTGTAGAATTAAAAAATTTATAGGAACGTGAGTTATGTGAATTTTACATTGAAATTATACGAATCGATAACTCTCGTGCGAGTGAAAGCCCAACTGTCGTTTCGACAAGGAAAAAATTACTTCAAGCCTCTGTTTTGTTTATTCAAATTTTAATATTCACTCTTTTTTCGGACGCGTTGACGCTTATAAAGTGGGCGAGTTTAAAACTACGAATATTGACGAGATCGTGGATCGGTGTTCAGAGAGGGGAGAGAGGTTGCTGCGGGTAAAAAAAATCAAAACGCGAATATACAAGACGTCAGGGAATGATGAGAGGAAGAAAAGAAACAAAAACAGAGGTAGAAGGGTCGTTTAAAGGTTGTTAAAAGAAAAAGTGGAAGAGAGGGAGGGGGGAGTCGAAGGTTACGCCAAGGTCAATGGAAGCTCGACGACTCTGTGTCCTGTGTGCCCGAGAGTGACCGGTACGATTGTGTGGGCATATGCGACGAGTGTGTTTGAATGTCTGTCCTGTGGCCGCAACCGCTCGATATATTGCGCCCGTTGTTATAAAATTATATAAATGACGAAAAAAAAAAAAAAAACCATTGAAAGCTTTAACTTTGAATAAACTAACTTTAAACGGTATAGAGTTTAACATGACAAAAATAAATAAATGAAAAAACGAGAGAGCGGAAAGAAAAAATGGAAAAATTTAAGAAAACGAGAACGAAAGATGAAAACGGTGAATTTACGATTGAAATGATATAAACGAATAGAGCGGAAGGGTGAAGAAAGCTCGGTGCGATGGTCGTACGAGAAGAAACAGCTGGAAAAAAAATCCTTGTGAATTTTTTCCCGTTTTTTGTTTTTCCGCGATAAAAGTCAAGACCACAGTTCCGACGTTCCGAAGAAAAAAGATTTTTTTCCCCTCTAAACCGTTGAATTCAAATTTTTAATGATTCCATAGTTCCATAACTGTCAAGGTCGCCACGAAAAGACTCTGTGCTGCGTTTTTTCGTACAACCGTCTGCTCGAACTTTTCGATTTATTGTAAACTTGTTGTATATTACTTATGAAAATACCAACAAAAACAACAACAAAAGACGAAAAAAAAAACACTTGTTTCTCGAGGAAAGATTGTACCTTTATATTATATATAAATAATGTATAGAGCGTGCGCGTCACGAGCGAGCGTTTCGAACGATGAACCAGAGACGAAGATAACATTCATTCCTATATCGTTACTAACATTCCCTTTAAACGAATAAATACTTTCACTGCATTTTTCTTAGAACTCGAAAGGTCCATATTGTCTCGTGTCGAAAAAATTCAATATTAAATCGCGAGAAGTCGATAATCTCTCGCAAATATATATAAATATATATATACATGCCCGAGAAGGAGCGTTGGTCGTTATTTCATCTTATTTAGGAACATTTCGAAATTTTCTTTTTCCTCGTCAAGCATATCGCCCTCGATCACAAAAGATGCACTGTTATTATTACGGGGCATGTATCAGTCAACGAGATCGAGATGCACGAAAAAAAAAAAGATAAAAAATTATTATCGCGATCTTGTTGCTGTGACGCGCACGTGCCATCGATTATTATAAATATTAAACAAACAAAAAATAATCATATTGAAAAAAAAGAACAAAAGAAAAAAAATACGAATGACAACAAAATGGTAAACAAACCTGATGAGTATTCTGTGAGAACGCGCATCTGCCATATTAGTGCGAAGGAGCGATACTCGAGGAATTAGGAGTGATTTAAGATTTGAAGATAAAAAGAAGAAAAAAAACGACAACAAAAACAACTTGTATGCAAGAGAAACTTTGATTCTTAGAGCCACAAATGCGACTCGAGCGTGATTGATGAAACGAGAGTTTATTGATATTTATGAAAGAGACGTAAAAATGCGTTATTAAACTATGTATTACGCAGTATCGGAGTACCTACATTATATATAAATATTATGCATATATAAATAGTTAGTTCAATTTGCAACTTAGTGTGTATCGTCGCTTCGAAAATGCCCAGTCATTACTCGCCAGAATCCAAACAAAAAAAACCCAAAACAATTTCAAGTTCATTCTTTTTTTAAGGAAAAAAAAAACGAAACAAAAAATAAAAAGAAAAACGACAAAAAAAACAATAAATAATGTATTAAAATATTAAAATGGCCTACGTCGTTTTTTTTTATTCTATCCTGTGGTGGTAAATAAAAAACAAATCATTCAAGTGCACAGCCCTTCCTATGATCCCATAATTATTGTTGTGTTTACAATCATTTCGTCCAAAATTGATTTTTTGGAGAATTAGAACTTGGGCTCTCATGTTTATAGTGTTTCGTTGAAGAAAACATGAACCCAAATAAAATTCACTCGCTTGTACGTCCAACTGTCTGTCAGCCGAATTTCTCAACCCTTTCGGTCGGTATATGATGCGATTGTAATACTTAGACTTATTATTTTCTTCGTATTTCCCATTATTTTTATCGTTTAAAAATTTTTTCCATATTTTATAATTTACTGAAGCTTCGTAACTTATTAATTAGTCGAGATTTGGAAAGCCTCGACTAAAAAAAAGGTGGGCGTGGACTCGAGCTCCGAGGATCTCTGGACAAACCCCCCAATCAGCGCGGATATTTCTCTCTCTTTCTCTTTGAGCGTGATCTGGACATGCTTTTGGATGTGTGACGGCTTATCGACGCTACCGTCGCCATCTAAATACATCTAAATGCTTATATATATGCACACAATATGTCTAAATACATGCTACTGGCCACCATATAGGCGGATCTTTTCGAGACTCGCCCCAAGAGGGCTCGTACAGTGTTAGTATGCCACATATCACATCCCTCGTTTGACTTGCGTCGGTACATGTCTCAGCTCCCTCATCTGCGTGAGGACTTAGAGACGTGTTACGAGGTATAGTTGAGTTATTACCATTGGGGAATGAGTTGCCAACACTGGGTCGACGTCCATTCCAGATGTGACAGTTTTGGTCAACTAGCTGATCGGCACACGTCCAGCAATGCGATGTAAATGTGTCCAGTGGAATTGAGAGAGAAAATCTGTGCTGAAAGGGGATTTGATCCTGGGATCCTCGGAGCTCGAGTCGAAGCGCTAACCACTGCGCTACGACCACCTGTACTTAGAGGAACACTTTCTATACATTTGGTTCATTACCGTTAAGTCGTTGAATTTTTAAAAAATATTATTTATATTTATTATTTATTTATTTACATTTATTTATATTTATTTATATTTATTTATATTTATTTATATTTATATTTATTTATATTTATTTATATTTATTTATATTTATTTATATTTATTATTTATTTATTTAGTTTAGTTATTTCTATATTTTCTTCGTATTTATTTGGCATTTTTCTTTTTTATAATTTATGTTCATATTTTTGTTGTCTATGATCTCCATATGCTGCGATAGTGACGTATGAATAAGGAAACTGATAAAAATTTGACACATGAAAAGAAAAAATCTTGGAATGCTGTCATGTTGATTAATTAGACGCTCTGATAAATCTGTACAATATCGCTTGTCACGTTCTCACGTGTTATGTATTATTTTCATCCATATAAAATAGTGTTAAGGTGATCTGTCGGTCTCGCGGTCGGTAAAAATCCTACTGCACGTTTTTCTCAGCGAGGTTTGCTTTTTCAAATGAAAGAAGAGTTTCACGTTGTTCCCTTTTCGTCAGAGAACAATGTGTAACTTTTATTTTTCTCTAAATATCAAGGATGCCTGAGGAAAATGTGTATCTGTTTTGCAGCTATCTCTCTCGCACTCGTACAACTAATAGATCACCTTAAGGTGATTTGTCGGTCTCGCGGTCGGTAACAAAGTAGATACACGTTTATCTCTGACACGCTTGATATTTAAAGGAAAAGAAGAGCTACACGTTATCCTGTCGTTAAAGGAGAACAACGTGCAACTCTTCTTTTTCTATAAGTATCAAGAGTGTCCGAGAACAACGTGTATCTACTTTTCAGTTATCGACCCCCCACTCCTGCAATTGCTAAATCGCTTTAATGTTTATATGTGAATATTTAGTATAGATGTTTGTATATTTATATTCAAACCTAAGAGAGTCCCAACATCCGACCACCCTCGGCGTTTCGAGCAAACCTGAAAACTACTCCTCACCGTTTCTTCAGATTTTTGTATCTTTGTTTATTTGTTTTTTGACGTCATTAGATTTCGTTTCGTATTAAAACAAATCGAAAAGTACTAAACAACGTACTCATAATAATTCAATATTTCGAAAAATATTGTAAGTCACCAAAAATCCCACCAGGGTTATTCTCGTATGGTCAAATGGAATCAGTGTACCAAATTTCATAGTGAAATTTATTTTGGGCTTGCGGACATATTACGTCCCATGAAAAAAAAACAACAACAGAAAGAAGAACGAATGAGAGTAAAATGGTAAACAAAACTAATTGATATTCTGTGAGCACAGGCATCTGCCCCACTGATGTGAGGAAGCGATACTCGAGAAATGAGGATTGAATTATTTGAGATTTGAAGGTTGAAAAAAATGCCAACAAAAACACCTTGTGCTTTTCTTTTTTGATTCTATCCTGTGATTCTAAATAAAGACAGATTATTTGGACACACGGTCGTTCCTGTTATTCAATTAATTATTATCGGCTTTACCATCGTTTCATCCTGAATTAATTTAAAAAAATTTTGAATCGACAAAGATCCTTTGGCAAAATTTGTGATACTAGGACTCCGGCCTCTTGTTTATTATAGTGACCTGTCGAAGAAAAAAAAAATGAACCCTAATAAAATTCACTCGTTCGTATGTCCAAATGTTCATCAGCCGAATTCCTCCGGACGTTTATTTTAAATGTACGGTATATTCGCTTGATACAAAGAGCATGATCGACCACGATAAAAAAAAAGGTAGACCGTGGACTTGGGCTCCGAGGAATCCGAGCTCGATGCCGGAAACCCACCAGCCGGGATTTTTCTCTCTACTGAACGCTCAACCTTTGGATACACGACTTCCCATCGACACCACCGTTGCCATCGAAATATATCTAAATAGTTCTATACAGTATGTACATAGTATATCTCTACGTTATATATTATTTAGCCACTTTGTGGGTCTTATTCTAGACGTGCCCCTAAGCAGGCACGTGCTCCTTAATGTGCCACGACTCCCCACGTGGACTTACGTCCTTGAAGTGCCTCATCGACTCGTCATCTTGATGTGACGAAGTCTTCGACATAGTACGGTTAGTCTCAAGTGTACGGGGAAACGTATTGCCATCACCGGGCAAAATCCGTCCCAGATGTGAACGGCATGGCCAATTAGTCGATCGGTATACCTCCAGGAGCGAGATGTCAATGAGTTCAGTTATGATGAGAGAAAAATCCATGCTGGGAAGGTTCGATCCCGGAATCCTCAGAGCCCAAGTCAGAGCGCTAACCACTGCGCTACGGCCACCTATGCTCAAAGTTACATTTATATATACATTTGGTTTACCAATTTATTTGATTTATTTTGAGGAAATCATTGATTTCCATGTAGTTACTTCTACATCTTTTTAAAAATATTCATGAGTTTTAAATAAATTTTTGTTGTATTATCAATTTTTGGAGTATTTCAAATCGGTGGAGTACCAGTACTGAAATTTGTAGAATTAGGACTTGGGCTCTCGTTTTTATAGTGTCAAGTCGATGAAAAAATGAACCGAAATAAAAAAATTCATAATATCTATTGTTTTGATTTTTATCAAACTTTTTTTCCATATTATATAAGTTTTCACGACTGTGTCAACTCATGTTTGTGACAGCCAAGCTTCGTTGATAGAGAGGATAAAAAATGATGAGAAAAAAGGTGAACCGTGGACTCGAGCTTCGAGGACCCCCGGACCGAACCCACCAGCGCGGATATTTCTCTCTCTTTGATTGTGTACTGAACCTTCCTTTGGACACGTGACTTACCATTGACACTACCGTCGTTATCTAAATATTTCTAATACTTATATCATACTTACATAATATTTAAAATAAATCTAAATATTCTAGTGCGTGCCCCTAAAGTACGCTCACGCTCCTTAACGTGCCACTACTCCCCATGTGGACTTACGTCATTAGGTGCCCCATCGCCCTCGTACGTGTGAGAGGACTTCGACACAAAAGCTATGATATTAGAGTGATAGGGAAAACGTGTTATGAAATAACATCGTCCCAGATGTGACGGCACGGCCAAGTAGTTGTTCGGTGCACCTCCGGAAGGGCGATGTAAATTTGTTCAGTGACGATGAGAGAAAAATCCATGCTGAGAGGGTTCGATCTCGGGATCCTCGGAGCCCGAGTCGAAGCGCTAACCACTGCGCTACGGTCACCTGTGATCATAGTCACATCTTTATAAGCTTTTTTTCTATTCCTATCAATTTGATCAATTAAAAAAGAAGATTTATATTCGTTAAGTTACGTAAACATTTCGAAAAATATTTATTATCTAGGTGATCGGTGAAAAATTTTGAATGTTATTCTCTTGAAATCACGCTATGCACACGCAAACCCTGATGTATACAAACATACACGCATACAATGACATCGTTTGCCGCGCAGCGGTCAACGACGCCGGACGCAGTCACAGTGAGCAAACGACAGTGCGTGTGTCGTGTCGCTTTGCGGAATGTCTCTATTGTTGTTCTCAGTAGAGAGAAACCATCAAAAATCTACGATCTTCGTAAAATCTTCGTACAATAGTACGAAGTGAAAATGGTTAAAAATAAAATATAATAGAATAGTTAACTTCATCGCGATCTCGAGTGGAGTGAAATAAAAAAAAAAGCCTGTTGTAATAACGAACGAGGTTGGTACGGTTGAAAAATAATAAGCATTTGATAATAACCAACCGAGAGCCGACGTATTATTCAACTAACGATCGATCTCAAAGTGCTGGATAAAAATTGTTAAGTGCTGCGAATGGCTATAAATAATTTCGTTGAAATATTTAAAAGAAAACAAAACATTTAGGCCTCAAATCAATTGTGACGGTGACACGTGAAAGTAGTTGTGTGTTTGCTTGACTCGAGTTCGAACCGAAAACGCCGTAAGCGACAATCAAAACACTGCGACAGTGGTGCCGCATGGTATTCCAAGAACCCGGAGAATACAAATTGTTTTCAAAACATTCCTTGTCGTTGTATCTCCAAATGAAAGTGACTTTATCTACATTTGACAACAAAAGGAAAGGATAGAAAAACGTTTTGATAAGACAGCGAATTAACCTAGACGTTTTAAATAAATTTTTTTACATTTTGTCGAAATTTCTTTACGTTATAAATCATATATATCATAAAAAACGAAGAGAATGTTTTATGATTAAACCTTATTATCGCAGATGGACAACATTTGAAGCTAAAAGAGTGGATTGTCGTCGTTTTTTACCGTCGTAGAGTTTACGTTCGGAAAAATCGGTTGCAGTTATGTCCAGGGTCTTGTAGGGGTCGAGCGTTGATAGTATTGTTGTGGATAATAAATTGGGGCTGAAATAAAGAGATTCGAAGAAAGAAATATAATTTTATAGCCTTTTATTGAGTTTATCATAATGTTTCCAATCGTTACAATGATATCCTGTGGTATACTTCCGTATCTCGGATTGCGACGTGGGCTCTCTCTCTTTTTCCCTAATGATCTTTTTTATTAATAAATTTCGATCCTTCCAACATCGATAACGCTGTCGATCTATCGTTTCAATTCCGAGACACGAGAGTTCCTTACGAAAAAAAAAAGAAAAAGAAAACTTAAAAAATTTATGAAAAAAATTCCCGTGTGCAAAAATTCATCGAGCAAAGAGCGTTTTTTTTTTGTATTTCGACGTTGGACGAAAAAGAGCTCTCACATCGTGGCACCGCTTACAAATTCATAATCGAGGAACGAAGATAACGAAAAAAAAGATGAAATTGTCGAGGGAGTTTTTAGTTTTTTTTTTTAATTCATTTGCGAAGAAAGTGAATAGTATCTCTTGGGATCTTTATGAGAGAAATATTTTCGGTGGTTTAGGAGGAAAGAGATATCGGAGAAATAGTGGGGAACAAGAAAATATGAATATTTCTTTCTTTCTTTCGTCCTTAAACACACACATGCACACAGTGAAACCACAAATGTTAAACGTTCAGCAATTTTAAGTTTTCTTCACTTTAATCGCCTCAGGATCACCACCCTGCACATTTTTCTTTTTTTTTTCTTTCTCTTAATTTCATCTTTTTTTAATTTTTTTTAAATCCAGCATTTATTTAAACGTTAGATAGTGCCTAAGGGACACACCAAGGAGAGATATCGCTTATAGCGAAATATTCGCCTGGCGCACTTTGTCTTCGTATACTAGCTGTGCCAAATGCACTTGTACTGGTCGCCATGGGTGGACAACTCGGTCAATGAAAACTATCGTCGAGTCTCGTTTTCATTTAAACTCGTTCTTCCGCCTTTTTACTACATATTTTTTTCCATTGATCTCACAGACTCGTGTGGGATCGTTGGCCAAGAATTCCACCTGCGACGTGTTTTTTAAATTTTATTTTATTATTTCGTTTTTTTTTTTTCATTTCCTTTCGTTATTTTGTTTCTCATTATTTTATATTATTAACAACAGTGTTAACCGCCTTATCTGTCGTAGGATAATCTCCACACCTTAGTTTCGCATTCGTTCGTATTTTTGTTTGTTTTTTTTTTTTTTTTTATTTATACAATAAAATGGTTATCCTTCTCCTACTAGCTAGTTATATATCGTCGTTTGTCGATCGGCGCAATAGTTGTTATTTTTTTCCCTCTGTTTCGTATGTGAGTGTATCCTTTTTTATTTTTATTTTTATTATTTTTTTCAACTTTATCGTCACAATTATCAATTTCGTCGTGATCATCGATCTTTCAAGTCGATCATTAATGTTTCCTTACGCTGGTTCACACTCGTGCAACGAATTCGTACAATTGTGGGATGATTTTGATAAAATGAAGAAAAAAAACAAATAAATGAAATAATTTGAAGAATAAAAAAAAAAGGATATTTAAAAATAGGCCCGAGGTTTCATTTCGTTATGCTCTTTTCTTCACCATATCACGACGCATTTATAGCAATTACGATAATAATACAATTGTAAAAATTTAATAATCACGTTAATAATAATGGCAATAATAGTAAATATAATCAATAGTTGATAATAGCAACGCCGTTTATAGTGATGTCTTTAGCCATTACATCTGCCTAAAGTCTTTAAATATATATAATATATATATATAATGTATATATATATGTGGGTGTATATATATATATACCTTCTATATGTATAGCTACAATATATATTTTCATGTTGAAAAATCGTATACATCAGTGTTGTGTCGCAGGACCATTGCTTCGTTTCCCTCTTTCTTATTATATTTTTCTCTATCGCTTTTACGCACTTTATCTTTTCTTTTGTTAAAAATTTTTTTTTACTCATTTCTCTTTCTTCCACGCTCTCCTATCGCCATCTCAAATTATTCCATGTGCTTTTTTAATCCTCTGGTTCTCGAACTATGATTTTTTTCTTCGCATACGCTTTGATTTTTGAGAAAGGGAATTTTTAGTTTGGGGGACAAAGGCGGTATAGACACAAAGAGCGTCTCGGAAAGGTCTCCAGAGCTGTTGTTCTTCATATTATTCTTTCTTAAACTACGGTCGGTAAGGAAGAGCACGACGAAGCAAAATTTTCTTCGCATTTTCGTAAAAATGATGAAAAAAATGGCTTGTGAATTGTTGCAACTAAATGAAATGTTGACGGATTTGTTTTCAACTATTTCAGTGAATTTCGTGTTTTTTTTTTTTTCAGAATTGTTGGGAATAATGATTTTTTTACTTGTGATATTACCGATCGCAGATCATTCGATTCGCCGATAATTCAGGCATTTCTTTCGTACAATTATTTTACATACACAACTCTGTATTTTTTTTCTTTTATTGCTTTACGAGGCGCTCCTTGTCCTGTGCAAAATACGTACGACTTATTAACTTTAATATCGATCTTAGTTCGTATAACTCGTCCGTGCTCGGGGCGAGCCTTCAGATCACAGATTGTAATGGTGATCGATAGAGATTGCGCGAGAAATTAGCAATTATTCATGGATCCGTAATTTAGTTTCATCATCTTCTTGTCTGTTTTTCGTTTTTTTTTTCTTTCTTTTTTGTTTTCTTTAATTTTTTATAATTTGAAAAAAATTTTGCTCATTTCATTGTATTTTTTTTTTCTCATTTCGTGTATGTGCTTTCCGGTATCTTCTAACGATTTCAAGGCGACAGCTCCTGAAAAAAATAGTAATGGCCGCATTGTTTTTGATAAGTTTTCTCTTGACTATGAAAAAAATTTGGAATTCATTAACAATAGATTTTTTGATCAAATCACGTGTGTGTAAACGAAAACACGCCCATACACTTTTTTTTTGTACGTTCCAACATTTATATACACACACGTGCGAACACATACACGTATGTAATAAAAACTATGTGAAGGAATGTGAACATAATTTGAAAAAAAGTTTTTAAAATATTGTTTCAACGCTACTCGCCAATGAAACTGATGACATTACTCGCAAATGAGAAATAATTTGGGGATGCAATATATCGAGGGTGGATCGATAAAGAAAAATAGCGAAACAAAGATTTTAAATAAATAGAAAAAAAAAAAAAAAACAAGAAACAATAACAATAAAGAGATAAACGAAGGTAAACGAAGTTTAATGTAATTTCGTGCTTATCGTCGACTGCTCGACAACGAAAATGATAAGGATGATATTGTGATCCGGATGCAAGCAGCATTCCGGAAATTACGAGTCATGCATATACATATATGTCTGCTGTATATATATATGTACATATATATATATACATAAATATATACGTACAACTTTTCAACATAAATTGGATTGTCACAGAACGACTAAAAAGAACGTTTCGTCGTTGCGATTCGCTGATAAATGAAAATTGTATAACGTCATTATATAAAGGTGTATTCGTCGTTAATAAACGACTGAGTAAGTGAAAAAAAAGGAAGATAAAAACAAATAATCAAATACGAAGGTGAAAATTTGACGATATTTAAACTCTTGGAACATAAACCATACGGAAAGCTCGAATAAAAAAATAATTTGGATGCATATTCTTGTGGATTAAGAGTCAATACGAAAATTTGAGTTTTACTGAATTTTTCGTCAGAGTCTAATATTTTAATAGTTTGTTTCTATTAAAATAATTTGAAAGCACCAAATAATTTGAATATTCGATAATAACGGATCGAAAAATCGATCTAAGCATTCGCTATAGCATACACAATAAGAAACTGGCTGAATATTGGAAATTTGTTTTGTTTGTTCATCCGTGTGTGCGTCGAAATAGCATTTTCTCTTTCTCTTCCTTTCTTTTCACTCTCTCCCTCTCTCGCTCTTTCTTTCTTTCTCTCACTCTTTCTCATTACTGTTCTCCTATATCTTTCTCTCACACACAATTTGTGTTTTTATTTTTGTTTTTTTTTTTCATTTTCGCTGTTCATACGCTCACACGAGTGTTTAAATGCTCATTCATGCAAAGAATAACATTAGGATCGAGTGTAAAACAAGTCTCTAGATTCGCGAACTTTTCTCGTTAGTTTCTCGGTCGGAATCGGAATCGGCTGAATCGTGGAGCGGTGGAAATTCGGGAACAGCCTCACGTTGCTGCATCCATCCTGGCCCCCCAGCCAATGCCTTGCCCTGCGTCAATTTTGATTTCATGTCAAATAATTTGGCCCAAATAATTCTCTTTTCATAAAATTAAATAATTTTTTCGTTTCTTTTTTTTTTTTTCTTTTTCCTAATGAATATTTCTCGCGCCAAAAATAACGCAGCGCGAACGACACTAAAGTCCATTTTTTTATCTCGATGCAACCAAGTGAAAAATATTCAAATCGATCAGAGATCATGATTTTTTTCTCATCATCCATTCGCTCATTTCCAACCCCAATTGCCTTTTACATTCATTGTGAAAAGACATGATAATAATAACGCACACACGTAGACTAACGCCTTTACACCAGAGATAAATATGCTTGATTTTACATGCAGCCACACATGCGAGATACACGGAGATTTCCCAAAACTTTCGAAATTCTATATCCTTAAAAATTAACATTTATTATATATCTATGCTTTTTGCATACGTCAGATACGCCTCTATTTTTGCATTTGCATTCTTTCCCAAAAAAAAAAAAAAATAATAATATTATCGCAACTTTACGATGTTAAATTTATTATTCAACTAACGATATGCGATCAGGATTTTTCGTTGCTTTGAAAAATCCAATTTTATTGCATAATAAAATAGCTTTCATATTCCAATTATATGAAGTCACTCGATCGAGCTCGCATCATCATTATTTACAGTTCTTCATTGACTCCGATAAAAGTAAAAATATTTAAAACTCAAATAACACAATGAGCAAACAATAATTAATAAATTATTTAGAATTTTGTCTAAACGCTCGAGTCTAATTATAATTATTAAATAATCCGAGATTTTCTAATTAATTTTTTTACTTTCGTGACTTTCTCTAGCAGGCAATTTAAAAAAAAGGGAATATCGTAACATGTTTCTTTCTCAAAAATCAACTTAAACGAACGCGTTTCGAATAAAATGTAACGAATCGACTCGTGAAGGGAAAAATATCGAGTTTTTCTCGTGAATTTTTTTAAGACTAATAGGAGGAGTCATAGCGAGATTGCGCTCGATAGTACTAGGAACGACATGTGACTCGTGAATGAGAAAACATATTTTTATTTGAAAAGTGATAGACCAAATTCACGATTCAAAAACGTGAGAGCAGCAATTCCGCTATGAGCTATTTTTGTATTCGTTTTTGTTTTTTCATCCACAAAAAAGTGTAAGTTGATGAAAAACGAGTATGAATAATGAAAATAAAGAACGTGGTGGGAGGACGAGAGGTTTTCTTATTTCTTTTCATTTGAAAGCGACGAATAGCACGAAAAACAAACAAAATTATATGAATATTTATATAGATATATATATTATATAAATATATAATATATATATTTATATTATGTGTAAAATACATAAATGAGACGCGATATATTATTGCACTAACGACTCCGGGATAACCGAAGATATTGCAACGAGGAAACTATCTTTTTTCTTTTTTTTTTTTCGTATGATCGATTTAATTGGATTGTGCTTGTTGGATTTTGTCCAAATTCTTGATTAGAGGAGATATCCATGCACAATCGCAGCTCGGGTCACCCCTTGTGTTGTGTGTGTTAACGACGATATGGAAGTCGCTTGTCACGTCACTGTAAAACAATATATAGACACGAGACCGATTTATCAGTCGATTTTCATTTGATATGCTTTTTTTTTTGCATTTACTTGGCTTTCTTTTAGACACAATTTAACGAAACCTGACACACCACAAGGCTCCCGATTCGTCGATTCGTCACGTCATAAAAAAATAATGTCAAAACGACAAAATTCAGTGACATTGACAGAAAAAAAAAGTGACATTTTTATGCGTTGAAGCGAGATCGGTTGAGAGTGCTAAGATTTTTTTTATAAAATAGTGATCGAGTCAAGGTTTCGTCGGTTCAGAAATATATTTTTCTCTGTTATATGGATATTTTTTTTTTTTGCAAAAATGTAAAAAACGATATGAGAAATAAATCGTATAATAAAATTATCCGAAAATGGTATTTCAGCTGATGAAGAAAATGACTTTAAAGATGACGTTAAATCGTTTTCGTTTTATACTTATTTGAAAGTTCGAAAAATCTGTTGGCAGGAACTATTGTTTCGGTTTATTTTGTACAAAAATGAATTAAAACGAACAAAGTTTACTGATCCAATTGATTCGATCACCATAAGTCATTGTACCCTGATCTCGATATCGTAAGAACAAAAAAATATAAAATGTAATACAGAAGACGATGATAATGACGATATACCGATGATACAGGTGCCATAGGTGTGCTCGAAATGTGCGATCGATTAATTCAAGCGTAGAGTTACGGCAGAATAAGAAGATAATAAACCAAAACACAAAAGTTAGTAAAGATCTTAAACTTGAAGTACATAAAACCATAAGTTTATATCGCTGGTTATTTGTCACCAATTTGGAAGGAAAATCGTTTGAAAAAACTGTAAAATGTGTGAAAGTAATTTAACATTAGAAACAAAAAAAAAGAAGAAGAAAACTCTTCGTTTTGTTATTTCCCATAGAAACAAAAAAATCAATTGATTGATTAAAAAAAAACTGGTATTAAAATACCAAAAAAGCCTGAAACTCGATCCCAAAATATTTCTAAAGCTTCGAATTATCAGAAGACCAAAAATACGATTTAAAATCGAAGAATTTAAATAAAAAAACCACATAAAATACATGTGAGGATATCGAGTTATTTGGATAATACTGCGGGGTGTTGGAAAGTCAGGGGAAAGAAGAACGAAACACGAGTGACTTTGCAACTTCAATGCATACTAAGCAACCTGAGGTTGGAAAGGTTGGGTAGTAACGTTGCAGAGAGAGAGAGAGAGAGCAAGAGAGAAAGTAAAGGCAGAAGTGAAGCTCGTCGAGCCCCATAGTAATTTCAGGGTTTCCAGGTTTCCTCAGGATTCTGGTGCGATCCGCCACCTTTTCGTCCTTTGGCTCGTTCCCGGGGTAAGCCCATCTTTACGAGCCGAATGGGGCAACAACACAGCCAGTATATTCACGCAAAACACCCCGAAACAGTGGATAACGCACGAGCACATACCCATTCGCGCAAACACAATTTATACACACACACAACACACACATTCTTGCAGGTATACACACACGCACTCAGCACCCATACGTTGCAAAAGTACACAAATCGAGCGATCCAGACACATACACTCTTAATCCGTTCCCCTAACTCGCAACCGGTTAGATCCCAGGCCACAGAGATGCTAGTAGTGGTGGATGGTTGTACAGTTTGCCAGTAAAGTACGCAACACAGGAAGCAACACAACACCCTTCGTACGCGATGGCAATGGTTGGCCAAAGAAAAAAAAAACGAAAAAAAAAAACAAAGCGAGCACATGCGCAACGAAGCTTTGGCTCGAAGGAATTTTTGTTAAAAAAGAAAATAAAATAACGACGAGCCAAGTGAATGTTCCAGTAATTGTAAGTGTATGGCCCGTCCTGGTATCGATTTGATGATGGTTATGAGCTAGCTTTACCGGTGCTCTGAAAAAAAAAGTCACTGCTTCATTCGTGAATATCGTTATTGCACACTTGCACCGACCAAAAGAGAATTGAGAAAACTCTTTTCGCACTTTTAGCTTTGTATATTTTTTACTCTATTCAATTTGGAGTAAAGACTTCTTCGTGCACGTGAATTTACTTGGAAAAAAATTAACTTTTTGTCGTCGATCAAACGAGCCAGAGTTCATCACGATCGAAATAATTCGATGAAATGATTTTTATTATCTTGGAAAATACGTTTATAGCAGTATTATTTATATCTCGAATGGAAACTTTGAGTTTAAAATTTTTTATGATATTTCTAAGCAAATATTAGACTTGGAAATTGGTCAATGGAATTTTCGAATGAAATAATCGATTAAACATTTTTGGCTGATTTTTGAAATGACTTTTTCAAGTCTTCTTGCAATTTTTTTCTTTACTCTTCACATTTTTATTCGTAGCTTGCAATTCCTGGTACATTCACTTGTTCCCTTAAACGTTTCAAAATTTTCCTGCAACAGAAACGACTTGGTGGACGCTATCAATCGCCAAACCGCATTGATAAAGCTGTCCAATTAGTTTTATGTTTTATTTTTTTAATCCGTCGAGCCAATAAACTCCGGTGTTAATGAAGCGTGGTAAAAAAAAAGCTTCAAATTATGATGCTGAAGTTTGCTTCGTTCGACCGCAACGAGAGTTTTTTTTAAACTATTTGACAATTTATGAAATTCCTCAATTTTCAGTCTTTTTGTTTTTCTTTTTTTTTCTCATAATTAGTCATTCTGATTATTGGAAATTTTTTACGTCATATTTTGAATGAGAAATTTCATTGCATCCCAAAGATGTAAACTTCAAAATCATAAATAAAATAGAATTTGTTGTTCGATCACCAACTCGTGGAGGTCAAGAAGTTTAGCTAACCTGGTGCATAGGATCGTAGCCCATTGAGCCGTCGTTATAAGGTTGGGAACCATAATCACTTCCGTTTATTCCCATTCCGTAACCAGCCATATCTTGAGGTCCACCAGGAGGCGCGGGGGACATCATCGGCGTGGGTGTTCCCTGGCTAGCTCCGCCCATACTGTACGGTGACGCACCTGCAAAAGCTGCTGTAGAAACGATCGCGGTGCATACAAAGATCGAGGGATACAATATTGGGACTTTTTAAACCCCCGATTTTCTAAACCGCATGTAAGAAGGAAAAATAAAACTGAAGGGAAGAAAAAAGGCTAGTAAACGTTCCTCGGACACGAACCGGAGCTCATTATTACCGAACAAAATTCATCGACTTTGACGTTTAAAAAAAAAAGATTTAATACAAAACGTGGCTCAAACACGTCAAGGCAAAATATTGTTCATTTTATGGAAAAAAAAATCAAAAGAAACTGCGAAACTGAGATTTATTTGTTAGAGGGAACGATATAATGGCGTGGCAAACCGAGCCTTACGGCAACGAAACCCAACGCTTTACAAACGAGCACTAAAGTCACTCGCAAAAATGATTTACTGTAATGAGAATCAGCGTCGCAACGTAATTTCCAAGTTTCTTTTTCTTTCTTACTCCTTTTTTTTTAAACCAACTATACCGAGTCTATGTAAAGCGAGATTTCTCGAATTAAATCAACGATTAGAGATTTGTATTTGAAAAAAGTGATTTTTCGAACTTTGTTTTTTATTTTTCCAAATTCTTGATGTTTGAGCCATTTTTCCGTCAAATTGTTATCGTCGTATCGAGATTTTCAAGTTTTTAGAATTCAATGGGAATTTTTAATTAAATCGCGTTATAGATAAAAGTTTATTTTCTTGAAAGTGCATTGAAAAACCCCATGAAACTTAATGAATGAACAAAAAAAAGATCGTTATTTTGATCTTTGGTCGATTTTGATCGACTAAACTTACCAGCTGCCTTCTTAGCGGCGTACAAATTTGCTTCTTCCTGTGCTTTTCCGATATTTTTCTTGTACCGTATCCTTTTGTTGCCAAACCAATTGGAAACCTGATTTAAATAACAAATAATATTAAGCAAATTTCGGATTTAATTCATTAACTTATTTATTTTAATATTAAATATTTACAAGTGGGTCGAAATTATTCTCTTTTTTTTTTTTTAATTTGGAGTGGCGTTAATGGATAAGTGAAAAATTGAATTACCTGACTGACTGTGATACCGCACTTTCGTGCAAGTTCTTCTTTCGCTTCTTCACTTGGATAAGGATTGCTGAGGTGTGAGTAAAAATACTCGTTCAAAATCTCTGAGGCCTGTTTGCTAAAGTTCCGTCTTTTGCGTCTGTACAAAAAATAAATATTAATATTTAAAAAAAATGAAGAATTCATATAAAAAATCAGTCAACTGATGAGAAAAATTGAATTAACCAAATTGACAGAAGTTCACGTTAGAAATAATCAAACAGGAAAATAAAGGAATAAATAAATTTCAACTGAAAGAAAAACAAATATAAAATAAAGATGTGAACGAAGAAATATCGTTTTACAAACCTTGCATCAAGGAATCGACTTCTGAGGATCATGACAGCTTCACAGGTGGATTGTTTCAGCTGCATCTGGATGCTGGAAAACTTTTTGTGAATGATCTGTACCATCCTTTCGATTTCTTTGGGCGTGATAGGCCTCGTGCGACTCTGTTCCCTCAGGAGGTTCATGACATGGGTGGTGAATTCGTTGCAAGCCTGTGAATGAAAAAGCAATAACAAAAAAATGAATACAGGATAAAAAGGAGATTGATTTTTCAAAGAATAAGAAGATAATCAAAATCTCGAAGTGCATTTGATTCAAATCTTTTATCGTAAATATGTCGGGATCGATGAATGAACCATCACGTGTCTCTGAGAAGTATCCTCGGTATAATAACACGTAGAATTTCAAACTTACAAGTCGAAAAAGGGAGTGAGCCGGAGAGAAGGAGTGAGGAAAACTGGATTTGCGAAAAGCCAGAATTCAAACCGATCACGAGAGAAAGAAAACGTCGAAGGGTGGAAAAAAAGAAGAAGAAGAAGAAGAAAAGAAGGAAAAGTGTGTACGTGTGCAGAAAAGTGAGAAAGGGAGAAAGAGAGAGAGAGAGAGAGAGAGAGAGAGAAAAGAGGGTGAGATGAAAATTCGAGACGTTGGAAAGGGAAATAATGCATTATTCGTACAGTGGCGTTGGCGGTTTGAGTGTAACAGAGAAAAAAGAAAGACTAGAGAAAGAAAGAGAGAAAACGTACAAGTCCGCTTTTCTCATTGCTTCGTCCCGATATCAGTATTCGAGACGTGAGGCGAGCATGCCGCTATCGGGTGAAAGGAGAGGAAAAGACAGGGGGAAGGGGCCCACTTTTCCTGAGGGAAGTCGAGGAGGAGAATAGCATATAGCAACGAGACGACACTGTCTGGATAGCTAAGGGGAGAAGTGACGTAGGGGATGGTTTGCAATTTCGGAATGGATTCCACTCTCCCAGCACCCCATATATATATGTATATATACACAGACATTATATACGTGTATATATTATGTATATATCGTTTTTCTGGCATTTTCATCGTGCGAGGAATTCTGCACGGAATGGCATCTTTTTTGTTTCTACCTTTCAAATTTAATGAAACGGATGGACGAATTGTAATGAATTGGATTCATTGATTTATTAGGTTCTTTTTTTTTTCTTATCAATCGTGCAAAGATCTTCTTTAATTATACGAAATATTTAAAAATAATAGCTCGTTAGGAACATTTTTGACAGGATTTTTTTTTCCTGTAAAAACGAAGGTATGAGAAATTTCTTACGCTGAAGGATTGTCAAAATGCTGTAGTGCAAATTGTCTAGATTTAGAGATTAATATTTTAGGCTGTATTTTTCTTCTCTGGTGGTTTTTTGATTATGCTTTTACTTGCTCATTGGACGTTTGAATACAACTATTGCAGAGGTTAAAGCTTTTAGGAGGAGTGTGTGTGTGTCTGTGTGTTTACCTGCAAACTAAATATAGAGGATCGGGACGACGAGGTTTAGAGTCGAGGAGAAAGAGAGAGAGAGAGAGAGACACAGAGAGCTCGATCAACCAGAAACGCCGGAACAGAGCTCTTATAGAAACGCTAGTGAGGGTGGATTCTGAATCTCTCGTTTTCTTTCCTTTTTCTTCACGTCTGTTCTGCCATGCTATACACTCTAAGAAAATGGCATTCCGGTACGAATGGAGGGTGAAAATGACGAGAGAGGGTGGATTGGATAGAAAATCCACGAAAGATGTCCACCCTCCCACGACTCTCTTCCATTTCCTTTCTACATCGACGTTCCTTTTTCTTTTTCTCTTTCTTTCACTTTCCGTTTCCGCTTTTCGACTTTCTTCTGTGTGTCCTCTTTTTCAGTTTTCTTTTTATCTCTTTCTTTAGTCCACAGTTTTCCATTTCCTTTTTCTCCGTCTCTTCCGGTTCTCCATTTCCTTTTTATTTCCTTCGTACCCTCTCTTTCTCTCTCTCTCTCTTTTTCCACTTTATCTGTTTCCTTCTTTCTATTCTGTTTCCTATCTTTCTCTCACTTCCTCTCTTTTTTTCGTTTTTTAACACTTGTTCGTTCCTCTCTTACACTCTGTAAATCTTTTCTATTCTCTACTTCCTGTTTTTCTTCCTTAAATTTATTCTATGTTTACTGTTTGCTACATTTGCTCTCTCTCTCTCTCTCTCTCTGTCTTTCTGATTTTTCGTACTTTTCTAATAAATTTTTCGCATCCCTTCCGGCTTTTGAATTATTTCTTTTTTCTCTTTTCTTTTCTAACTAGCTAATCAATGTTTTTACGATTTTGAACTTAGAGAAAATATGTTCCTGGACGATACTCGCCACGTTTCCCGTTCGTCCACTTTGGAAGTTGCTTTCACGTTGCAGCTTCGAAACGTACAAGAACGCCACAGAACTTCTAAAAATAATCAACATTTTCTGTACCCAAGAATCCGACTGCTTTCGTCTCGTTCATAAGTAACCGATCCAGATGTTCTCTTATTCGTGCTCTTGACGGTTAGTCGATAATTTTACTCGCTATTCAAACGTCTTCGAGATAGTTTCAAGTTTCAATGAAATTATTTTGTTTCAAAAATACACCGAACTCAATAAAGTTAATTTTTTCGATTTTTTATATTGAGCAAATTTTTTTTAGATTATCACTTAAAAAGAAAAACAACGAATCTTCAAATTCGTTTGAATTTCAACCCAGGTAAATACAAAATTGTTTGAATTTCGATTTCAACAAATTCGATTGAAAAAAAATCCAGAAAATATGCCTCGATCCAATTTCAATTAAAACGTGACATGAAATTGATTTATTTTCCAGAATAAACGTCAAACTTAATAAATAAAAGCACATTTTTTGGTCGCTTATGTAATAATCATATTTCCTTGAATTTTGCGATTCGATTTGAATTCAACTTCGTTTGAATGTCAGTACAGAAAATTTTATTCAAATTCCAATTTAAAGTTTCTTGATCTCCACTCCGGACAAATCTGATTCGAAAAAAATGCAAAAAAAAAAAAAATGCTTCGATACAATATCGATGCAAACAAGTAAGATCTATTTTTTGTCACATTAGCATCAACAGTGAATTACATTTTTTACATGAACTTCGAACTTAATAAAGGGAAAGATATTTATTCGATTTTTAGTTAAAAAAAAATGTAACAACGAAAATCCGTGAAAGAGGTTTAAGGAATTCAGAATTGTGGAGAATTCATATTGTATTTATAGAAGAGACTGAAGATATTTCATGTACGAGTATAGTAAACTTTGTGGGTATGATCGGGAAGCTTATATTTGAGGGAACACACCCGTTACGTGACTGTACAAACGTATCTGCAGTGCAGCTCTTTCCCACATTTATAAATCTTCGCGAACGAAATATATAGACAATGATGTATATAAATATATATATATACAATATAGAATATATCATGGTGTATTTATAGATATGTTTTTCTACGTGTGTAAGGAAACAACGTCACGCGATCAGGTTGAAGAGACACGGTGCAAAGACGTGCCTCTCTCGAAAAAGCGTCTCTATCTCAGTTCTCTATTATTTTGAATTTTCGCACCAATACGTTGCAAAAGTGTTCTATTCATCGAGAAAAATTCCTATGAATATATTTATTGGGAAAAAAAAAAATGGAAAAAAAAATCATAAAATGCTGTAAACAAATGGATTTAGGCTACAAATGATGTATTTTGTTATAATGATGATTATTCAGTGATAATTAAGCTCTTGAAACGTATACAAAAATTGGAAAAATTCTGATTTTTCAGATTCTATGGGGGAAAAAATGCCATGTGGACTTTATTTTTGTTTCTATGGTGAAAAAGAGATGAAAAAAATGATATTTTTACCTGTTCGTATTTCTCAAGCTCTTGATGATAAATCTGCCTGATTTGAGCGAGTTTTGCCCGATAATCTGAGTGCTCGATAGCGTTGTCAGGCTGACCAGGAGGGCCTCCGGCTGCCGAAGCTGCCGATGCGGATGCAGCTGCACCAGCGCCACCCCCTTTCTCAGGACCCGCGACACCCTCAGCAATCAACATATTGTCCAATCTCATCAATTGTGGATCGGGCGGCTCTTCTTCTTGAGTATTGCGAAGCGACAGTACTGTAATCAGCCAAAACAAACAAACGAATGTCGTCAGAAGTGCGAAAAAAAATTCTCAGTTATTCGTCTGAACGAGCGTTTATCATTATTTTGACATATTCATTTTTATCGAATAATTTCATTCATTTTTTGTTAACTGGGTCAATTTGACCCGGAGAGTACTTCATCTGTCACCAGCAGCCCGTCGGTTTGTATTTATTGACAAAAATCCACTTCGGATATTCCTCAATATCTGTGCGTCATAAAAAGATGATTAAGAACTTCAAGTTTTTCCACAAATGATTATATTTCTTTTAAAAATTTCAATTTTTTCGATATTTAAGATTTTTGAAGAAAATAACCGAGGTCGTAATCATAAATAATGCTATTTGTTGAAAAAAAAAAAAAAAACGTAAAAAACGATATTTATATGAACTCAGCTTATTTTTTTAAATAAAAAGATCATTCATTTTGGTGAAAAAGCGCTGGCAGTCTTCAAAAATATTTTTGAAGTAGGAATAATTAATGGAAAAAAATGAATCAGGTTCAAAATGACCCAGTGTGTCAACAAAGTGTTAATAATTCCGCATAGAAATAGAATGTATTTAAAATATATTTAAAAAATACATTTTTCGTGTACCATACGAACTTTGAGTTGTAAAGAGTCACAGGAAACTGAATGAAATGACAAAATAATGAAATATTAATAAGAAATATTTGTGTTCAAATAATCGATGATTTTTATAGATCGTTTGTAAGTTTGTTTGGTCGCTCTAAAGAGAACTAGAATAAGAGAAAAACCCAGTGGTTTAGGGATTGAATGACTTTTGCTCTGCCTCACTTTCCCTCCATTCTAACGTTGCGTATAAAAACGTGAATATCGTCCTTTTCTCATCTATTTTCATCTCTTTTTTTTCGTTGGTGGGTGAAAGAGCTGTTTTTATTGTACTTTTACGGGGCGTGATGGAACTGGATGACCCATAAAACCCTGGAGGGTTTGTGTCCTCGGGCGTCTCTCGTTTTCGACTTCTACACCCGATATATGGCCGATAGAACTACGATTCGCACTCCCTCTGCTGGCTGTTTTGGAGCCTCGAGCTTTTACCACGTATTTGACGATCCTCTAAGCGTTTATATGCACTTCCGAGCTTCAAAACTGTCGAAACTTTAGATCGTGTAAACTTTCGTTACGATTTAAACACTGACAGTCCTTTGCAGTATTTTTTTAACACAACCACGAGGACAAAAAAAACAAATTTTCTAAATCAATCATTTCTTTATATTCATGGATACTCTCGTAAGTGAAAAATTACATGTTTCACAAGAGTGTCAAACGTATGCAAGTCACTGATGCATTTATACAAAGTGCGAAAATTAGCGAGAAAGGGTAAGAGCCCGAGAGGAGGGTAAATGAAAAGGAAAGTAGTGGCAAGGGGTTGAAAGTTGGAATACTGCACCCCCGGGAACGTCAAAGTGAAAGGGTGCGAGGTACGAGGAAAAAAATGCTGAAAGTCAGAGAAGAAAGTTAAAAAGAGAAAAAGTTCATAGGACAGGAGAAGGGGGGCGGGAGGGGGGGGGCGTAAGAGAGCGGAAAAAATATTCTTTGACTACGTACTCGAACTTTCATGGTCCATTACATCTCAATTCAAAATTACGTCGCGTCAGATGTTTTCATTAGCGACAAATTGAATATTTCTCCGTAACAGGAAGATTTGTGATTATAATTTGGCTAAGAATCGAATAATAAATTTCATTTATTTCTCGTTCTTGTACTGTTTCTTCGTTTATTTTTTGTTTTTGTGTTTGCATAGTTGCTTTTGTTTTCCACCTCGTGCGAGAATGGACGAGAGAACGATGAGAGTCCACAGGGAAAACTACAGGCTCCGGACGTTGTAAAAGTTAATTCTTTGTCCTCCATTTTTCAGATGAATAAAAATGGCCAGGATAACAATATGAATAGATATATACACATCTGCATAAATTAGTTTACATACGGTGCTCTTAAATACATGAATATAAAGACCGAGTCACGAGCACTCTCGAGAAAAAAACTTTTCAAAAACTCTCCCACTTTTGCTGTATGGATTCTTTTAATTAAAAATGAAAAATAAATCAAAATTAACGTCAGGGAAACACTGCAATAATCCCGATGGTCTCACACCTTACTATTTCTTATTTTATACCCAGGAAAAATATGTAATTGAGTTAACTGATATCAGGTTTAATCAAATAAATTATTTTTCCATATCTCGGGCTCCAATATGAAGTTTTATTCAACTTTAACAAATTATGTTCTTCGTTCTCAATATTGTCAATATTTTGATCAATGGAGTACTTCTTTTTTTAGTTCAAAACAAAGAAAAAGTAACAACACATTTGAGGAGCACGAAATTTCATCAAAAATTTATTTTTAATTTTAGCTTTTTAACTTTATTTTTTATATTTATTTTATTTTCATTTTTTTTTGTCTCTTGAACTATAAACTTCACATTACACATTTTTTCCGAAAATTTATACATTTTTACATTTCTATAAAATGTAACGACAAATATTATTAATATTAATCCGCAATTTATATCCAAGCTTTCAAAAAAATTAGAAGAATTTAGTTTTGATGGGTTTTCAACGTAGTGGTAGGAGCTAGTGACGGAGTCATCAGCTTTTTGGTTGAAGTTAAAATAAAAATTGTGTTCATTCAAATAAAAAGACCGACTAAACGATTCTAGCGAATGAAAATCGTTTTTTGAAAGCAATTTTCCCAAGAATACGAATTTTTACTCTGCCATTGTTTTTCCGTTCACAACAAAAAGCAATGAATATAAAACTTGAAAGAATAGGGCGATAACGAAGGGAGAGGCCTAAAGATATGGAATTTATGTTGAAATAATCTTTGAATCAATGATTCGTGGTGCACAGTTCATTTTGAGGGTACAGTTTGCGTTTGGAGAATGCTCAACACCCAATAATCCAGTCATTAGATCTTAAGGGCGTTTCATTTTAAGCGACGGGAGAGGAGGGGAAGAGAAGGGAAAATAGGGAGTACGAGTGTGTGTCCTAAAATAGAGGAGGGTGCTCATTCGTTGTTTTCGAGGGTAGGGAAGGGCTGGAATGAGATCGCGTGGAAAACGACAGAAGCCGAAGAAGCAAGCAAAAGGAGAAAGAGAGAAAGCGATGTAAGTAAATGAGGGAAAAAGCGAGTGAGGAAATGAAAGAGGAGGCAAAAGGTATGGAGGAGTGTGTACACTGGCGTGCACACAGCCTCTCGGGGGGTCCTTACAAGCGCGTAAACTCAGTTTTACTAGCATTTAACATTTTACGACTGAGACGGTCTGCCGTCGACTATATACGACCACGAATCCACGTCCGTGTGCTAAACTCTCTATACTCCAACTCGCGAACACCCTAAACACAGGTTTATCGATCCCCTACCAAACGAAACGTCGTAACTCACTCCCAACTTGCACTATTTCGTCGGAATCCCTGCGCCATTTAGTTTATCAGCAAATAGACGTTTCAACCGTTGAGACATGTGGCCTCAAGTGTGACAGGCTCATTTACCATTTTATCGACGAATTTCTAGCTCGTACTAGTTATATTACGAGAATTAACAATTGTCCAAAGATCCTGTACAACATTTATTTAATCATTCTCATCAATTGAGCTGTCATAGGACACAAGTACGAGAATTAATCAAATTCTGAATATTATATGATATTTATGGTATTGAAATCGCAAACAAAATGTTTTCGTTACGTTTTCGACAATCAATACTGCATGAAAGATTACAAATTTTGCGAGAGAACAAAATAAATAATGTTGAACATTAAAAAATGAGTTTTATTTTTATTTTTTGTTTTATAAGACAATTAAGATAATTTAATAAAAAATTAAACAGAAAAGTAGTTTAATATAAAGAAACAAGAAAATGAGATTTATTTTGAGACAACACGTCGTTGAATCGTGCATGAATTTTATTTATCCTCCATTAGGAGTTTGACTAAGCCGCGCCGTCTCGTTCAGCCCTCTGGCACGTTTAATGATTTCGAAATATTCACCCCTGTCTCACTCAGATGCTGTATTCCGTAGCACGCTCGCAAGGAATAATTTGAATGGTAGAGAAAGAGAAAAAGAGAAAGAGATAGAGAAAGGTAGATTTGGAATCGAGTCGGATATTCTCGTAGCTAGAAAGTGGTGGTAGTGGTGGTGAGAGAAGAGAGAAGAGGAAGAAGGGGTGCATGAGATACAGAGAGGAAAGCCGGTGGATGGTCGGTTCTCGTATTGATCTAAACGGGGAGAGCCGTGAGAGCAATTAAGATAAAGGACAGTAACAAAGGGTTGTCGGGCCTGTCGAGAATTTTCAGTGTTGGAAAACAGAATGTGTAGAAGAGAAAGAGTAAGATAAAGAGAACAAGAGAGAAAGAGAATCGAGAAATAACGAAAACAGAGGGAGGGTGAGCTGCTCGAAGCAGTACGCGGCAAAGGCTAAATTTAAAGGAACGGAAGGGAGAGATAACACGATAAAATGAGAGAAGAGGATAAAACGTATGGCTCGACATCCTACACATTTAAGTATCTGTACACCTTCCATGTGTGCATACTACTGGCTGATTCAACACTAAAAAGAATAAAAAAGAAAAGAAAAAGTCAAATGAAACGATAATCTCCAGGTAACGATTGACGTCAGGTATTTTTTGATAAATTATTCTGCCTCCTTTTGTTTTCAAGTTTCATTATTGTCAGCATTGATCATTCAAATGCAGCAACTTTAGAATCATTGTTTAACCGATAATTAGTCATAAACAAAAGACTGTCATGAGATAAGTTACAATTAAACTGACAGATGTTTTTCAAACGAGAAAACAATTAGACGTTCTAGAAAAATCGATTTTTTTATTTTTCTAGATCATTCTCTTTTGGTTTTTGGACAGATTTTGAAATATCCTGTATCAATGTACGTGTACAGACATTATGGCACGAGTAAAAAGAGGCTAAAAGTCAGAAGCAGAAAATTCCGAGGCATTAATCACACGAGGAGCTGAGTACTTGGTCGTGGTAAATTGGAAAGTTTAGCCAACTTAACTTTTGCATTATTAACAATGCCAAGGGGCTTCTACGCAGCGGGAGATATAGAACCTCGAAGCTTAAAGCTTCCGCATCCCCTGCGGTGTCTCTGCCTACACTCGCAACCCTTTTTATCTTCAATCCACAGCTTTCACGTACATGCACAAACGATGAGAAGAGTTGGATCGAACTTTATTCTGCTCTACGAAACGGAAATAAATCTGTCTTCATAACACCAAATATGTCTTGCTGTTATTTTTTTTCTGCAATGATACAGGGAACAGAGAGAGGATGTTGGGGAAAATGGAAATAAAAATTAATAAGGCGCTCTTTATCAAAATAAGTTTCGTTCGTTATTTCGGAGCGCGACTCTGTCTAGATAATCAGGCAGTAAACTTTTTTTTACGGAGTTTTTATGACCAGATACGATTATTTCCTGTTGTCTGCCTTCTGAGTAATTATATGGAAAGAATTGTGAAATTAGTTTTACCTAAAATATCCAAAGGAGTATTCAATTTTTATCGTGACAGGTGTAATGGTCGGAGAGAAATTTTAACAATGTATTCTGGTAAATATTAAACGTGGGGCTCGGCAAAAATAAAAATCCATATTGAAATTAGATAATGGGGATGAGGAAAAAAGTGTATAAATTAAAAAAAATATGTGACACGTAGATTTTACTTGTAAAGTTCGGAATATTTAACCTTCGAATTTACCAGACAGCCTATAAAAATTTTTCATTTTAGAGAAAATAAAGTTTATTTCTATTTCCGTCACAATTAAAAGTTAATTCGTTGACAGGATATCGATTTCAATCATTTTTTCATACCGATAAAATTTTTACGTTGAAACAATTGTCTGTTCATTAAAAAAAAAACTGTGATGTTTGGAAGAAAAATCACTAACGAATAAAAATTTAAAAAAATAAAATAGATATTTTTTTGTCTCTCCGTCCTAAGATTTTTACGATGACTTCACAATAATAATAAGCTGTGCTTATAATCGCGATTATAATTTTTTTCAGCTTTATTTGCATAATGCAAAAAAGCATTGCGTCACGATTCTATAATAAAATTTAATATTACTTTTGTTTTGTTTGGAAAATAATCTCTTGTTTTTTCGACGTTGTTTTTTTTTTTTATCGTGGCAAATCGTATATACGGGGGTTGCGTGCCTAGAGAGATCCAACGGTGAAAGCAAACGAGGGATAAGAAGGTTTTTCATCAAAAGCACACGCAACGCGGAAATCTCGTTGGTTTTTCGAGGGTTTGTGAGAGAGTCGTGTAAGGGCCAAGAAAGGTAAATCCTCGTGGACTATAAAAAATCCGGGATTCGAAGGTTTCCCCAGGGGTAAAAGGCGGTGATGAGGGGTGAGGAAAAAGGGGGATCTAAGGATATCGACACCCTGGCCAATAATAATATTGGAGGCAGGAGAAGAAAGAACATTGTGGGTGACGTACACGTGGAAAAGAGAAATAGAACCTCTTTCCTGATTTACGATCTTGAGATATGCGGTGTTCGATAACGTAACGCTTTCATACACACCCTCAACTGAATATAGTCGACGTTGCCCGTTTGAAATTACATTTTTGTGGATCTTTAAAAACTCCTTACGCGATTCCCACACAAACTTTTGAAAAGAGAGTAAAACAAAAAACAAACAAACAAAAGAAACTGCAAGAAAAAGAGATTGCAGAACGTACGAAGGGAAAAGATTTTATTTACAGCCGAAAAAAAATGCATTGTTTTAAACAAGTTCTTGTAAAATAACTGTGTAATGTTAATTTATTATTTTTTAAATAAGTACATCCCATAACTCATGAGTTTCAAGAGAGAGAGCGAGAGAGAGAAAACCAAACCAAAATGGTCTTTTTGTGAAGATAGGAGGTAATCAGTCACAGAGTTAATCCGTGTTATGTGCAATCACCCCTCGAGGACTATTCCGGACGATTGGTATCGCGTAAATATTCTTGAGGGTTGATAGGAGTATGCCCTGAATTTTTCCATAAGAAAAGGAAGCAGAGGGGGGGGGGGGAGTGAAGAACGAACGAGAAACAAGGCTCGGAACCAGCTCAAGATATTGTTGTGAAAGATTCGAAGCATCGTCGTCTCCCCTCTCCTGATAAAAGACAGAAGAACGAAAAAGCTTTGGGGTGCCTTTCGAAAACGCATGTGCGGGGCAGTACGCGGGGGAAGAACGGCTGTTGCTGCCAGGGAATAAAATTTTACGGCCGCGAAATCGTCCAATAATTGTTACGGCTCGCTTTGATCGCGTAAAACACGTCGTAAATGTCAAACCGCCCTTTCTCTAGTCAATCTACTCTTCCTGCCTTTCTCTTCTTTCTCTTTCTCACTCACAATATGTTTCTACATAAATATATTGTCTACTTGCTGGCCAACCGAAAGGGCGTTTTCGATCAGTTACGCAATTATTTACGTATTTATTTCATATATATATATATATGGGGTTTATTCTGTAAGTGTCACCTTCGTGAACCCTATAACTACTTCGCATTATCACAGCGGGTGCGTGGCCCAATATATTTTCTTTACTTTGAGGTAGAAAAGCCGCTCCGCACTAATAAAATGAGTTTAAATTTCCATAATTAGTCATAAACAACTGTTTAATACAAAAATTAAATAATTTTAAAAAATTGGCTCGATTACAGAAAAAAAACATCGTAGAAATGATGGTCAGAAATATATTCAACGATGCAAACTTCAGCACCATCCGAAAAATCGTATCGAAATATGTTTTTCATAAAATTTTGATTTTTTTGCAAGAAATATTAATATTTTAAGAAGTATATAATTTTTCGTTACGAAATATTCGTTGATTAAATTCAATAATACTCACAAAGTGATTTTATAGAGTCTACTCAACGAAATAAATTTTTTTTCCAAATGAACTTGAATAAAAAGCAGACGTGATCGAAATGATTTTATTTGGTTTTTATTGAAACCGTGCACATCGATGTGTATGATCAGATAGCGTGAGAAGAATAATTTCAGAAAAGTCCATCAATTTATTTTCATCGAGTTGAATCACCACACAAAATAATTCAAAGTTTCAATGAATTCAATGAATTTATTTAAATAAAATAAATATTAATTAACGTTGACATCATTTTCATAATTTATAGTTAACACAGTTTCAAAGAAAAACAATAAAGTCGTTCGATTTAATGAAAATGAAGAAAATAAATAAATAATATCGTGGGTCCATTGCAGCATTCGAGGACCACCAGCAAAACAGGACATTTAAATAAATACGTGAACTCACGTGGATAAGGAATGAGTTCTCTTGAAAGATATGTTTTTCGAGCGAAAAAGCGAGTGCAAAATGCAGTATAGACTAAAAAAGAGGGAAAGAGAGAATTCGTAGCGTCATATATATACGTATATAGACATATATATGTCTCACGAAAAGCTGAGAAACTACGGAGATCGTGGATGGGGGCTCTTTTAATGAAACGCGAATGTTAGAATGACAGGTATGCTGCAAAATGGTCCAGGCGTGTTCTTAGATATTTCCTCGTAATGTTACGATGCATATAGCATATATATTTATTTTATATTCTCTTCAAGTATGTACATTTAGTCTCCACAAACATTGCCAGGATGATAGAATGCCTCAGCAAAAAACGATCATCAACAAGATGTGAATTAGTGAAAAGATCATTTCGTTACGAATCTTAAATTGATCTGATGAAGATACTAACATTATTTTTCACTACAGTATCAATTTTTTATTGTTTTAAAGTTTACATCGTTGTAATGTAACGAAAAAATCTTTGTTATTTATAATATTTTTAAACTGTTCTAATCGCCGTGACATTAAATCAGTAAATCAAATCGTAAATAAATATTTACATCATAGACGAACAATAAATGTTGAGCTAAGCTTCAAAAAAAAAAAACAAAATAATTTCATGGCATTAATTCAAAAGATGCAAACGTGAGCATCATATTTTTATGATATCGAAAAGTAAATCGTTGGAACGTATCAAAAAACATCTTTGTGATTTATCATTTATTTTATGTTCTTAATCGTCTAGATATTTGAAAAAAGTGGTAAATTGTTGTCACTAAAGATTGCGTGTAAACATTGGACTCTGCTATAAATAATAATATAATTTCGTTTTGCATTCGAACGCGATGCAAAAACTCTGACATCATGATTTCATTATCATCCACTTCCAAATCATCAACGATTCTAAGATTTTATTTGACGAAAAAGTGATCAAGGTTCGCAATTATTTGCAATTCAGCATCACAGACGTTGATTATTTAGAAAAAAAAATGTTTGTAATGATATTTGAGATGAGAATAATACACATCTTTGGAAATGAGGGTTATTTCGAGCATGGGAAATCGAGATGAGACCGAAAGGTGTATAAGGGATGGATATATATATGGAATCGAGGGGTTTTGCTGGACCCAACTCTTCATAGATCCCCCTAAATATATATATATATATATATATTATAGAGAAGAGAAAAAGGGAGTTGGGGGAGTATTAATAAAACGTTCCGGGCTCGAGGACGAGGGAAAAATAAATTCTTATTGCCTGGCGAGAGTCCGGTATTTCCGCAATATACGGCGCAGGTGTACCAAATGTTATACCCACGACTCCCGCATCTCTCGTACAAACCTATATATAAATATATATGTATATAACACACATACATACATATATATATCCATATTCTCATATATAACGTTGGTAGTTCAACTTACACAAACGCACATGATATAAAGCTGCTCTGTGATGTCGCAGTATTCGTTTGGCCACAGTGTAGAAACCACCCTGATCCACCCTCTCTTATTGCTTCCTTTTCTCTCTCTCTCTCTCTCTCTATCTCTCTCGTTTACACATTCCCATCAGGAACGTACATCAACGCACTCTCGCCTTGTTACTGTCTAATACCGTATAATTCAAAGGCTATAAATAAAATAAATGTTGAGATGAAATATGACTGAAGTATAAAAAAAAATTAGTAAAGTAGTGCAAAGTTTTGAAAAACCAAAACAAAAAAAACAAAACTTCTAATCAATATTTGAAAAAGAAGAATAATTTTTATTCCGAGCGGCTCATGAATGAACTTAAAGCATTTGACAGGAGGTTGATCAATTGGTCGAAGTTATTAAATCCTTGGAAAATGGCAGTCCGACCAGATGCCAATAGGTGGCGACGAGCAGAACAGTTTTGCGTAAGGAAAACGTTGACTATCAGCGACACAGCTCGAAAAATAAATTCATATATGAAAAATCTGTCGACATTTATGAACGTGGAAAATCCATATGCGCCGTCAGGCCAATGGGAAGTTTAGATTTTTTTCACACTAAATTGTTCTCGTACATACGAAACTGTCGTTGTGCAAAACTTCATAAAATTGGGCATGTGTTTGCCTGAAATAAAGAGGGAAAGAGGATTGCTTTGGTTATGAGAGAAACGCGCGCGAGAGAAGATAAAAGAAAAAAAAAGATTGAAACGAATCAAGCGACGAGGAGGAGAGTAGAGTCAATTTTTTTCTCTTTCGCAACAGAGGATCAACGAGCAATCGGGGAAGATATTGCAACTTACAAATACACGTATAAATGTTTTTTATACGTAAAAACGTATATGTATAACGATATATACATATATATGTGTGTGTCCGGTATGTATATAGCGTTAGATCGTTTGGCGCGTTGCCCTTTACCTTCTCCTCCAACGTCGACGTCGTCCACGTCGATTCGATACGTCTGGCGGAAAAGTTGTCTCTCTTTTTCGCTCTTTCTCTTTCTCTTCAGTTCTCGCTCTTCTACATTCGAGTCTTTATATATAGGACACCCTCCCGAGGGTTCCTTGCGGGGGTGGTCGCCACGTTTTGTGCGCGCGGAGCGAACATCGAACGCCACTGGAGAACGAAGAGAGACGAGGACGAGAAGGAGGGGAGCGAGGATGAAAGGGGGCCGCCGGCTGGCTCTGCTGCTATGTTCTGCCGGATACTGGCTCTACTTTATCCTCCCCGAACTCCCCCGCAACTACCCAGCCGACATCCACTCCCGTCGGGGCTCGGGGTGGATCGCGGTGCAGGAGGCAACGTGGCGTATTGATCGAGTGGCTCCCGCCTTGGGTACGAGCATCGAGAATATATATATCTATATATAAATATATTTGAACCTGTGTTTCTATATGTATGTTCAGCAGGATATATAAAGAGACTCGAGTCTCGTGCGATAAATGTATATGTATACGCGAGCCCTATACCCTCCAGAGCTGAGAGACCACGTTTCGCATTATTCCCGCCCTTCGTGTTTGTGTTTGCATTTTTCGCGTTTCTCTACCAAGCTTTTTCCTCTGAAACGTTTCCTTTTTTTCTTCTTTTTTTTTCATGTAAAAAATGTAATTGACGGCGTTGTTTTTTTCTATTTCATAATGAACCAAAGGGTAATTAGAGACTTGAAAAAACTGCGTGGTTTCAGTTATCGATGCTCGCATGTGGTTTTTTCATAATGTTTCTACCCTTGATGAAGAATCGCACAGTTAAAGGTGCCATCGATTGCTCTCAATCCGAAGCCATTTTTTTAACAGTATTATGGGCTCGAGATTAATAATGACAGTTTTTTTTTTATCAATGCAATAAAGTACTTTTAATTTGATAGCAATTTATATATTTTTTTTTAACACACAGCGGACTCCACTTGTGACTGAGTTGATGAATTATTCTTTTTCGACCAGATTTCAGGGAAAATTGGTCTAATACACAAGTTGCGGTACTGTCTGATCCGCATCATTGCCAGAAATGAGAGCGCGGCATGATAAGACTCTGTATTTTTTACGCGGGTCGCATTTTTTTTTTTTTTTTTTCGATATAGATGGAGAATGATAGAGATAAACAGAGAAAGATATACGTCAGCATAAAGCTCTTTCACCAGCAAGCCATGATCTCTCCTACTCTCACTCGTTTCGTATCTTTTTTTCTTTATTTTTTCGGTTTTTGTATAGCCCTCACGACACCCAAGGGCCTCGTGTAAATGCATCCAACTATCTTTCTCTCTTTCCCTTCGTCGTGTCCTTGCGACAGAGGGACATTGGCACAACGTGGATATTGAAGCGAGCGAGGGCGGCAATGAAAGACGAAAAAAGAAAGAAGAAGAAGAAACGGGGAGTTGTCTATTTTTTTTGCTTTTTTTTTCTTCCCAGTCGAAGTCTTCCTTCACTCGCGTCTAATGAGACGTATATAAAGTCTCCCGAGTGCGTCATAGTTTCGATCGAGATAGAAAATCGCCAGAAAGAAAAACTTGAGACGAAAAAGTAATGGATTTTTTTTTTTCTTTAACGAAAATGTATTTCTGTTTCTATGGCATTCGTTAAGATATTAAGAATATTATTTGACGTTTTGAGAAACGTCGTTTTTCAGTTTTTTTTAAATTATTTTTATCGGATTATTCTGGATTTACGAAGACAATTTTTTTTGTCAATTTCTAATTAATTAAAAAATCTGTTAAAAAATCTTTAAAAAATAAACTAAAATTATTGCGAAACTTTGTTATAGAAGACGATTAGATTTGACTAAAATTGAAAGGTCTATTCAAAGAGCATCGGTGAATTTGACGAAACACACGCGATGAATGTAACAAACGTATAAAGTGGAGCCAAAAGTGCCTTTTCTTTTCTCTTTCTTTGGACGGTCTCGCGGCACTTCAGAACGTTTTTATCCGCAGGCTCTCTCGTCGAAGCATGCATAATACATAAGTGCCTCAGGAGGCAAGGGAGAAGCCAGTCTCGAATGGAGAAAAAGGCGTAAATAAGCAAAAGGTGAAGGCGAAGAAAAAAGGGCAAAAACAAAATAAAGTAGAAATAAAAAGACAACTCTGCGGGAAGTGTGCAACGAGAATTCGAAATCTTTGTTGCATATGTGTACGAAATACGTGAAAAGCACGACGGGAGATGAGAAAAGTAATAATCACACGGTACCAAAGACAAAATAATACAAAAATCTGGATGTATTTTCCTTTTGCCATTTTTCAATCCTTTTAAAGAAGGATCAACGATTCGTTTGTATCAATATATTTTCTTAGTCGTTCAAATTTTTCGTTAAAATAGCAAGACCTAGAAATATCATTTGGAATCTTTCTGGTCGACTAAACACGTGCTTCGATCGTCTATAAATCTTAAGACGATGGATCAGTCACCTCGAATTTTCGAAATAAAAATTCTTCGATGTCGTTGGACTAATCGAAAAAAGGCTCTGTCAGCGTACGCAGGACGATGGCAAAAATCGGCTGACAGGGACTTTTATTTATTGATGAAACCGTGTCGGAAATATTCAATTTCGAAAATTGCAGCTATCTCTCTCGCACTCACATTGCGAGAAAGCGACTGCTCCATCACCTTAAGGCAAAAGATTACTATGAACAAAGCAACGAGAGAAAAGGAAAGAAAGATATTGAATATAATATTCGAACTGGTTGCTATCAGCGATATCGTTATGCGGTGTAGGTTTCCCCGTTGCTCGAACCTCCCCCTCCTCACCATGACACCAAACCTTGTGCCACATCGGAAAAGTGAGACAGAACTAACTTGGAGACCAAGAGAGGAAGCAGCAGCCTAGCCCAGACACACACGGGACCTGTTGCTGTCGAGTTTACGGTGTTTTTACGAGCGAACGTTACAGCCACCCCTGTGAGTACGGGGCTCAACTTTCTCTCTCTCTCTCTCTCTCACTCACTCGTTTCACCCACTCACTCAAAACGTTCTCTATGAAACCACAAACTATAATATACATATATATTTCTCTCTTCGTTTAGTTTTACTGTGTCTGTGTTAAGTGCAACCACGAATAAGTGAAAGACCAAGAGAGACAGTCAAGAGTAAAGGGTGAAAGATGAACGAAAGAGAGAAAGAGAGAGAGAGAGAGAGTGAGGGAATGTACAACAAGGTACAGAGAGATGAATCAAGGCGAACAGGAATCTCTCGTTCTCTCTCTTTCTCTCGTACACTCGATCAATCTCCCACCCTGTATAATGACCCTAATCATTCGTGAACGAGCTAACCGAATCCACGTGGTTTTCTACGAGCACGTGCTACCACTTGGCTTTCTATCTCTATAGACACAGTTATAACCACCTTTATACATTTTTATTCTTCGAGAATAAATCCTGGGAGTCGTAATTTCAACGATATCGTTAACTTTTATAGTTCGAACATATACAACAACGCTTTTCTTCTAGTGCGGCAATTTCTTTTTTTTTTCTCTGCAGATTTAATTAAAGAAAATTAGTCGCACTTTTTTTTTAACTGCGTGAGAAAGCTACGTATAGAAACACTTTTACGAATAAATTGTAGAAATTGTAGAACAAAATAATAATTAGTAGAACGTATTTATAACAAAATAATCGATCTTTTGCACCAAAATTAGGTTTTTTCAGATTTTCAGTGTATTATTTTTCCATTTGCTTGGATTTTGTGTAAAAAATTATTTCTAATTTACTTTTTCACGATGAACAATGATTTGGAAAGATTTTTTTAAGCTGGAGAAACAAACGTTTTAAAAGTCGCAATGAAAATAAGTGCCGGAGAGTTAAACGAAAGAATTTTCGTCATGTCTGAAAAAGTTTGACATCAGACTCAATTGGCTGCTCAATTATTTGTTGAAAACTGGTCACACGTTATTTCAAAATGAAAATCCGTCCAGTTTCGTCCGATTTTTGTCGTCTGTATTCGTAAGGAAACCTAAAAATTTGGTTCAATGAAGTCCGTTGATCGTATCGGAAAAAAAACTCCGCTTCTTCGATCACAGATTCGCGAGGCTATGATAAAGTTTAATTCGTCGAATGCAAATAGAAGTCGGAAGCCTGGTGGCGATTCAGATCGTAAAGTTTGGAAGTAGAAATTTAGGTGAGCCACAGAATAGACGATTTTCGTTTCCGCAACGTAATCTCCGCAGTGAGGAGTAGAAACTCGATCGACGTAAAGGCTCGGAGAGAGCTTCTGGGAGATTAATAAAAGTTTCAAGTTTATGGTGTAGAGGCAGTAAGAAAGAGGTACGCGAATCACAAAGTACGTGAGTTTTCACAAAATTTACAAACCCACACGTACACACTACAACAAGAAAAGTTGTGGAGGAAATTTCTGGTTGGGATGGTAACAAAGGCAGAAAATCTCTCACATCTTTCCATTCCTCTCCCTCCCCATTCTTCGTCTTTATCCATATGAATATATATGTATATTTATAGTAAAGTATAAGACGAGGAGTCTGGCGCGGGTAAAACTTGATAAACTCTGTTCAAGGGATGTAGGAAAGGGCAAAGTTTACTTGGCTGCCTCCACACCCAAGAAGACCAACTTTTGTCTGTCGCAATTAAAACTTTCACGCCCGCGTATTATTCATAATACTTCTTAGCTTCGTGGCAAAGCTCTCTCGGAAGCTTTCTTGCCCTCTCTGTGGGCGAAATAAGCAAGGAAATCCCACTGGCAATGTGCTTGCAACTAAAAAAAAAAGAAAAAATCGAAAAAAAAAACACTTCTAAAAAAGTAACTTGAACGTAAGAAGCCAGTTAACTTTATTTACGTCCAATTCTATTCTATCGTTAGTTCATTTGGTAAACGAAAGTGAATTCGGGTCGAGAAGCCCCAAAAACACTTTGTATCGATATAAAAATTAATATTTCGAAATATACAAAAGATCGAATGAAGAGACGCAGTCGAACGTTAAATTAAAAAAAAAAAAGAAAAGAAAAAACATAAGGAAAAAGGACAATGAAAGTGTACACTTTTCTTTCGAAAAAATGAGAATTGCAGACATAAAGACTGACTCAAAATTTGGTGAGAAAGCACAGCAAGCAATTTAGAAAATACGATGGCTGTGAGTCGATCGGCTAAAGGGTTGAAAAGGTGAGAAGGTCAAGCGGTGCTTCAAACAAGACGAGACTGCGGGCCACTGTTACGATATATAGATATTCAGTAGTGACTACGTTAGACGAGGCGGTACGATAAAGAGAAAAGACGACAAGAGCACACGTACCGAGCATCCCAAAAATAATTTACAACATTTACAACATGAGCAGATCGTTAAATTCGACAGAAAAAAATTTTTACTCTTCTCTAACTTTGGAAGATCGTTGATAAGATATTGCTTATTTATTATTAAATTAATCCTCTGCTTCTTGTAGAAAAATACTTCAACTTTTCCCTAAATATGGAAAAACAGACTAACGTTTATTACAAACTTTCAAAGTTATTTTGTAAATAGAAACATAAATAAACGACGTAAATAAACATTCCAGTAATCAATTTTTTCTCCCTTCCATCAGTTCACTGGTGAATTTACTTTTACCCAAACTTCATCAAGTTTTTCGAATTTGCCAAAAAATCGAAAAAAATCAGGCTCACTCATCACTTTGTTTAGGAAAATGTCTAATAGATTATCTATTAATTAAAATGAAAAAGCACGAGCTCCAATCTTCTTTATTTGACTCGATATGACAAATAAAAAATGTGTTGACCGTGCCATTGTTCATAAATAATTAAAAACCTCTAAAAATCATTTTGACAGCATTTCGATAAAACTGACATGAGCAAATAATCGAACGAAAGGCAATTTGATGGTCTGTTAAAAGGATCGATCGTCGATCGTTTCCCATGGAATAATATTCTTAGGAATATGTCGTTAATTTTGAAGCAGCCTGTTAGTCCCATCCCTTCAACGAGTTGGCCACTTGAATTCACATCCCTCTTTGTCCCTGTCTTTCTCGTGTTTCTCATCGTCTCCTTGTCTCTCAGTTCGAAGGGTCTAATGACCCGCGAAACGGGCTGCCCTACTCGCTTCATGCAATCTCCATAGAATTACCATACCATTAAGAAGATACTCCATTTCGGGCTAGCCCCGAGTCTATGATGCTCGTTCAACATAATGTCGTGTATCAACGTAAACGCGAAGACGGATAAAACGATTTTGAAGCATAAAGCTTCGGACAGAGAACGTACAAAAAGGACGAGACACTCAAGATGTTCAATTAACTTTAAACACTTTCTTTTCAACCAACTTCCACAAGTTAATCAACTCATTTTTCTAAAATATGAGTTGAAAAAATAAATAATAGCCCATTTTTTTAATTCTCAAGACCTTTATAATTGCTCAAGACAATAAAAAAGATTTGATCATCAAAACGTAACCAATTTTTTCATACTCGATTTTTTAATATCATGTGGAAAAACACTTATTTATAAACCTGACAACTTTCCAGAAATATTGATCTTTTAGTTATTATGTTTTAACAAAATTAAGTCGATTAACTCGAGGGTCATCTTCTGACAAAAGTCAACCGGACGTTCAAGGATCATTTTACTGAAAAATGTCAATTTGGTTGATTAGACAATAGATGCTGAGAAAATGGAACGAATTGTAAAACTTACGAAGGAATATAAAGAGAAGGATTCAAGGGGATACAAAACATGGAAAGTACACGCGATTTGAAGTTACTTTACCAAAACGTGGTATCGTCAAATGTATACATAAATAGTTGACATATACATTTATATGCATATACAAAAGTGTATACGTCGGTTATGTACGCGCCTTCAACCATCCAGCTTTACGAGCTTATTTTACGAGATTTTTATGATATAACACACCAGCGAGTGCGGGGGCTCACCTAGCCGACCAAAGTTTACAGCCACCGTGTGAGAGATTTTATCACGACATAACGTATGGTTTGTTAAATCGCCTGCTCTCTCTTTCTCTTTCTTTCTCTCGCCCTCATTGCTCTCTCCACCTATAATGCGAATGTACAATCCTCTCTATTTATCTGCTCTGCTTTACTCGATCCCATAATCTTTTATTATTTTTTTTATTCCACACACTTTATTTGTTAGCCTCACTTTCGTTGGCGAATTGCATTCAACTGAGCGAATCAATCTTATGGCCACTGTATCTCATATTGAAATTCTTGTTATTATTTTTTTTCTTTTTACGATTTTCAATTGAGAGAACCGTTTTTTTTGTCGAAAAATTAATGCAGGAGTTTTGATTGTTTATCCCCGAAATTGACGTTTTTTTGGAAATGCAACGGAGTTCCTTGTTTTTTTTTTTTTTTTTTTTTGCATTTACCAGAGTTCGAAATTTTTATGCAGTGTTCGTTTACGATAATTGGACGATATTTTTTTGAAATTTGGAAACTTGATCTACTAGAAAAATTGGTACAATTCTTAAAATGAAATTAGTGAAGAATCAAATGAATATTTTATGTTGCATTCCAACGATGCAACATTCAATACCCCATCGTTTTTTCGATGCAAGGTTTTACGAATTGAAAACAATTGATGAATTTATGGAATAAAGTTTAAATTGCAATTTAAAGGATGTTGCCGTGTTGGAAGAACGATCCAATGGCCGTAACAACCACTTCCGGCTGACTAAAGATTCCAAGCGCGTTTTCTTACGATGTATAATTAACGTATATATACTTAAGTACTTACGTATTATACCAGGCGTTGTCATTAACGGTATACGCAAATATACTTTTCATTGTATTCCAAACTGTTTCACATTCTATCTGCTTATCTCGCGTTCTTACAACGAACTCGGTTATTATAGACTAACAAGTACAAATTCATTATTGTAATGTTACATTATTTTTACGAGCAAAAACAAATTTTTATTTCGAAATGACTAACAGCATCGAGGAGAAAAAAAATCTTCTTACAAATGAATAATGTAAATTGTGTCTTTTTTTTTTCTAAAATCCAAAAGAACGGCGTCGAATAATGGAAAAAAATTAATTCTCATTAATGAAAAGTATTAAAAAACGAGAACAAATGAATTTTAAATTAAATCATGATTTTAGTCAACTTTTTACATCACTTAGGCCTTTACAATGGTTAGTATTTTAAATGTTTCACTCAAGGGAATGCTACGAAGCTTTGGATGTAGAAATTGCATGTTCATGTTCGACCGGTTTATCCCTCTCTCGTCTTGCAAGCAAATGAAGCTTCACTCGTTATTTCAGATTAGAAATGTCCTTCTCACGTTGCAAAATCTTCAAAGTATTTGCCCGTCAATAAATCGAAGAAAATTTGAATGGAACTTTGTTTAAAATTATTGATATTTTCGATAATTCAAAATCTTGTAAAATAAAACCCGATAATAAATCGTGTAATAAAAATAAGCTTGAATTTATATTTGTGTCTCCTTTTCCATTGTGATAAATTTTTGACGTAAACTTGAAGAGAAAATGAAGAAAAAATATCGCTGAACTTTACTAAAACGAAGCTCGATCCTTGGCTTCGATTTGAGTGAGTGCAAAAGCTGAAGATTGAAAGGGTTCGAATGGAATACACGAGACAAGGATGTTGCTTTGTCGTGAGATATCAAGGTGAGCATCATCGGTTCGTTGTTGTTGTTTTTTTTGTAACTTTTGGTCATTGGAACGATTCATATGTGGGAGGATGAAAACGTGAGAGAGTTTTAAGTTATGTTTAAGAGATTTGGAGCCATACGAAAGAAAGATATAGCTGATTATTTGGAGAGAGGTTGAAATCGTGTTGTGTTTGTATGTGTGAAGGCAGGAGGGTTCGTTAGTCGTCGGCAAGAGGTTCTTTGGTCGTGGAAACGAGAGCTCTGGATACAAGAAATTCGTTGGCGAATCGACTGGAAGAAAAAGGGGAAAAAAACAAAAACGGACAAGGAAGGTAGAAAGAAAGAGTGAAAGATGGAAGATTGGCTGAAGAGATGAGAGCGAGAAAGCGAGTATGAGATGAAAGGACGACGAGTCCAGTTCACCTTGAATGTTGCTTTTGCTTCGTGTGTTCACTCTCAGTGTCTGGTTATATATACGATGTGCTTCGTCTGGTGGATTTGCCAGTGCTGTTCGATGCTCTCTAGCAAACGAATTCTTCCCATCTGCATGGATGCTGCATAGGTCTCGAGGTCCAGTCTTTACATGTGTGCATTTCAAAGGGGACGAAGAATACGAGAACTTGAATCAGGGAGAAAGAGACATAGTGAGTTGGAGAAAAAGGGAAGCAGAGAGATAGAGAGAGAGGAGAGAGAGAGAGAAAGAGAGCACGAGGTGGTAAGGATGTTTTACACATTCACATTGGATGAAAAACCACATTCCATTGAGTGGAAGAAAGACAGAAGATTGGAGGTGTCCTTTTCTCCTTCCACACTGTGCTTCGAACCTCGTAATAATATGCCACAATTATAATAACAACACTGACGATAATAATAGCGATGATGATGACGATAACGAGGAAGAAATGGCGATAAGAGAGTGGGACGTTTAATAAAAGACATCCCTAAGTTTCTTTTATTATTTTTTGTTTCTTTTTAATTATACACATTGAAACTTTGATACGATCACAAAGTGTAAATAAATCAAGATCGGAATGACGATTTGTTTTTAAACTTCGTAGTTTAATCTTTTATTTTATTTCTCATTGTCTCTCTTCTCTTTTTCTCTTTCTCTCTTATATACACTCACAACTCGTCATTTATTCGTGCTGAATGGAGAACGCCCTATTAGATCAGAGCGAGTGCGAACCGTATAATAAACAACACGCCCTTAACGATCCAATAAAAAACCTGATTGCGATCGCACGCGCACTGTGCAATTGCTCGCTCGCGCGATACTTTTGCCCACCATCTTTCTTTCTTCTGTCTCGAGAGCACACTATAAACATGTACTTGGTGTCTGCACACGTATTTGCTAAATATACACGAGAAGTATAAACTACGAGAGCAAAGAATTCGAACAGCAAGTCTTTGAAGCTCGTTAGGAAAAAAACAAACAAACAAAAAACATTAAAACATGTAATTCTTAATCAAATTAAGGCTCAAAATTACTTGCGTGGACAACGGATCAAAAAAATCGATACGTTTCTTTCAAGAAATCATCTCAAGCCTTTTCACAGTTGAAATACAATAAAAATATCGCGTCAGTAATAAAACTACGATTTTTTTTTCGATTTTCAATAGTTCGTGTTAGTGAAAGTGAATTTTTTTTTTTTTTTTTTAACCCGACGTTTTCTTTCGCACGCAGTTTCGTAAGTAAGCGATGAATAAAAATGTACATTAAAAAAACTAGAAAACTCGAGTCTAATGACCGATACAGATTTTATTCGAAACACAAGTCGTTAAATGCTGTATGGATTATTCTATATAACTGTCTGAACGAGCCGAGCAAATTATTATACGCGATGTAATATATATGTGGAGACAAACACATACGTGTAACTTAAAATCTATATGTGTACGTTTACAAAGAAAAGAAAAAAAGGAAGAACTCGATTAAATCAGCAAGACTACTTGGAGTGCAGCAAAGTGCAGCGTTGCACATACGAGGAGGGTCCTTTCACTCGCCACATACGCTAGGGGCGAGGTGCTTCTCTGGACTGACATGTACAGGGTGTCCTTAAGGTGATCTATCGATCGTACAGTCGATAAGAATCCTGCTGCACATTTTTTTAGACAGGATTCATATTTCGAGAAAAATATAAATTCCGCATTGTTCTATTTGAACCGTACATTTTCCTTCACGTGTAACCGACTTGAAATTTTGTACTTTACGGTTTTAGGATCCGCTGATTATGAGCCCGGATTCGAAATTGCGAAAAATTCAAAATTGCCATTACGATATTCGTTGTCGTGTTAGTAGGACATGAGTTTTTTCATGGAAAAATATAAAATTTGACTATTTATTGATACGTGGTGTTTTTGCAATTAACAAATAATAACTGTTCATGTTTCTTTCACATTTATCAATGTCCCAAGGACACCAGGCAGAGCCAAAAAACCCGGTACTTGTTGTTGAAATAGTAGTTTAACAATAAAAAGAAAGAAACGAAAAAAAATACGTGGGGCAACACGAGTCGCACTACTATGGCTCGAAGCTGAAGAATTATAGGGTGAGAGTATAACAGATGATAAAAAAAAGGGATAATAACTGAAGAAATGAAGAACTGGAAGAAAAGTCTTCAGTCCTATTTTTTTCTCTGCAGAACGATTGGTTAAATATTTATTATTAATTAGTGATAACGAATCACGTGCAAAAGTGAAGTAAGTGAACTGTTTGGCTTCTTGGCTGATTGTCCGAGTGGATTGGATCGAGTGCATTCGAGTATCAAGAGTAAATTATATAATTAACGATGCACTGGAAAGAAAAACTGACAAAGGACGTTTTATTATTCATTTTTTGTATTTATTTAAATAGAATTTTTTCAACCGAACTGTTTTCAACTGCTCGACTAAAGACTAATTGGACACCCTGCACGAATACAGTACAATCGTGAGAATATGTAATACAATAATAACAATAATAATACACACACAAATATTCTCATAAGCGATATACACAAGCTGTAAATTAAATACTGACAGGTTTATCACGTTCATTAATTGCCGGATAATTAATTTGCTATCGCGACGAAGCAATCAGCGAATAAATAAAAATAAATGTACAAGCGAAAAAAAAGAAGTCTCGAGACACTATATGACGTTTGAAACTCGACGCAGGCACCGAGTACAATGTATAGAAATATTTATGCGTCGCTTGTACATTTATAAAAGTCTACATAGAAGAATTTTCGTCGCGCTTCGTAGACCGGAACTTTGATGTGCATATATTTATATGCTTTTATATACTTCTTTATATATTTTTTACTTCAATCTTTTTCACGACTTTGTATAACGATGTGAAATAGTCATATAAAAATCGACACGTGCATAGATGGAAAAGAAATTCTCTGTACGTTTGAATTTATTTCACTCTGTACATCAGAGCTCGGATTTTGCTTTTTTATTTTACTCTCTTTTTCTATCTCTCGCAACGATTCTTTTTCACTTTACGAATATAGATATACGTGCGTTTTAGTTTAGATCCGTTTGCCGTTCTCTTGCTCGACGCAAAACTCGTTGACTACGCATGAGAGACGCGGAACAACAGCATCCACCCTGTCGCTCTCAGACTTCCGAAGAAAACGCGAAAAGATCGAGCAAGTAACGGTTAAAGCAAAACATAAAAAATAAAAAACCACGTCGCAAAGACTGAACCGGAAAAAAGGAACGAACGGGAATGGAGCGCCTGGAAAAGTTGCAAAACTTTCGCTCTATCAACGTAGAAAATTTTCTATTTTCATTATTTACGTTATGCTGTTGAAATTTCTTACTCGGTCAACGAGCGTGAAATTTTTCTGGAGCTTGTTGAAAAGTTTATATTTTGATTTTGTTCAAATATTTCATTCTCTTGAAACTCTCGTAAGGAACTCCCGAAAAACACGTTTTAAATATTTTTCGTATCTCATTGTCGTGATCGGTTAGGAAATCGAAAATTTCAATAAATTTTCTTGTTTTCAAAACTGATCAGGAAATTGTGAGAAAGGGTTTTTGTTGTTGTTTTTTTTTTTTTTTGCTTAATTTGACAGGCAACAATTTTTCAAATGAGAAAACATTGCAGTCGGAATTTTTCCCGATAGAATTTTCAAAAACGCTTATATTTCGAAAATTATTTTTTTATACACTTCGATATTAAAATGTTTTTTTTTTTTTTTTTTTTTTTTCATTATTAAAATAATTTTGCAATGGAGCTCGTGGCAAAGCCAAGGTTTGGAATAGCTCCATAAATGTAAAAAGGAAAAAATTCGACATCGAACATGAGAAAAACAAAAAGGGCTGTCCAAATCTCGAAGATGGCGAGAGAAATGAAAAAGGCTCACGGTTTCGATTACGAGAGAAAAATAGAACTGCAGAAAACGAAACAGCGGGAATCCTCGGAGTTTTCGAGGCTAACGCCTGGCGAGTTTTTCTCGGCTGGCTCGATCCCTCGGGATACAAAGGCGAGAAAGAAAGTCCATTCTCTCCTTGTTTCATTTTTTTCCTCTCTTTTTTCCCCTCTTCTTATATTTCCCCATGCGTCTCGGGGTTGTCCAAAGTGAATTCTAGAGTAATTCCTACTTTCGTTCTTCGTTCGTTTATTCATCGTTTAATTTAAAGACTAAATATTTATCAAGTCAAAATTCAACTTTCAAGACACGAGAAATTTAATCTTCGTCAATTTTAACGAATTTCTTAAAACTTGAGTCAATTTTTATTAAGGGACCAATGAAACGTGAAAAATTCAGACTCTCATAAACAACCTGTCAAATTTTCGTCGCGATTCTAATAATTCTGGGGAGACCCTTAAAACTTGAAACCCATTTTTCTCAAAACATCGCTTTCCAAAACAGTTTTTGTCATCGTTTTCAAAATTTCATATTGTTTCAAACAAAAAAAAAACTGTTTAAAAAGGCACGATTTGACATTTGATTTGTAAATAGACGTCATTTTGTTGATTGTCATCAAAAAGGCTTTATTTTTTCAAGGACCAATTTCTAAGGCGCCAAAAATGCAATAGAAAAAATCAAAATAAAACATTTCAAAATTTTCATTTGAATAAGCAGAAAAAAGTTGGACTGATTATCGGATTTTATTTAAGTGAGAAAAAAAATCCTAAAAATCGCAATATTTATGCCTCAGCTGCACTGAGAAAGTCCTTCAAGAATTTTTGATGCTCCAATGTAATTCGTCATGAGCATCTGAGACTACGTCGTGACTTTGAAAAAAAAAAATTTATAGAAAATAAAAATAGGGAACAACCCACACGGAAAATTAATCAACACGTCTTTCCAATCCTCTTCTATTCATTATTATATTCATTTTTCTTAATAAATATTAAAAAAAAAAAACGGGAAAAAAGATCGAGAGGTGTCCTCAGCAAGAAGTTATCTCAAGGCGCTATATAAACTGAGAAGAACTCGCTGATTATATTAAATGGCTGGTAAAACGATCTGCTTAACATAGCGTTTATCTGCTCTTCCTTGGTTTTACTACTTTTTCACTGCCTCGTCAGCCATTGCCCATAAAGTCTCGAGCTGCCGTGCGGCGCGCCCTCGCCTGCGGACTCCTTTTCTCTATCTCTCTTTTTCTCATTCAACATCTCCATCTGTCTCACGAAAACCACACAATTTCTCGATACACCTCTTTTCTCAGGACTCTGCATCCTCTCAGTTTTCTTTTTACGCTTTCCTTTCGCCTTCTCTATTTCTTTACGTTATACTTTTCCGCTCTTCCACATCCCTATTTCATTCTTTCTTTATTTTTTCTCACTTTCGACCCAAATATACATCCGTTATTCATTTCACTATAAAACTTTCCAGCCAGCACGATTTTTTGTCCCTACGAAAAGCTCTTTTTGACCTAATTCGTGTCGTGTTACAAAAGTCACATGACCAATAAATTATTCACCGAAATACGATCTCATTTCAGAGACTGATTTTAACAAGAACATTTCAAACGATTTAATTAAAGAGTTTACTAAAATCGTCAAAAAAAGGATCGATTTCGATCTTATTTTTACACTGAAAAAAATGCTTTTAGTAAAAAAGACTTTTTGTTTATTTCATAAGACACACTGTTGTCAATAAGACTGAAAAATTTCATTAAACAAAAAAGATCAGCCAGTATTGTACAGTTTTTTTGAAAAGTGCTATTTTTGCAGTAATAACTACGATTTCGTCTGGACGTTTTCCACCATAAATAAAACAATTTTTTTTTCTTCGAGGTCACAAGAAAAAAACAAGTTTTTGTCGCGGCAGAATTTTTTTGGAAGCGTTTATCACAAAATGGAAGAGATTTGAATCGTTAAGTCCAGACTTTGGTAGTTTTTTCCTCTTTTACTCGTAAGAAGAAAATTATGTTTAAAACAAAAATTAAAAGTCCGTTTTGTGTGAACAAATAATTTGTCGTTAAGAAAAGTAATCCTTCCAAACACAGGAAAGTAATTTGTAATGATTTTTGGTAACCGCAATGCTAAATGTTTACGATTTAATTTGTACTTTTATTGATTCTCATGCAAGTTAAATGTGAAAATAAGGTGAAAAATGATTCGTTTGGTAAGTTGGATAAGAAGAAGTATTTCATTCTAAAAGGAAAACTGATCGGTCAAATATGAACGTATACATATAAATATATATGAATAAATGTGTACACAAAGAAAGTCGATGCTAAAAGATCGAGAATCCCAGCGGCGTCGTCATCGTCGTCGGGGTCGTTCCCCCTCGGATTGTTCGTGAAGAAATATACATACTCGAGCATATATGCGTGCACGAAGATCGTCGCGCGAGAGGCAATAGCCCGAAGAGTTTTCTCGAGTCTGTGATGAAGAGAATAAAAAAAAAGAAAAGAAAAAAAAAAGCAAGGAAAAAGAAGATACTTCGAGGGCTACGAGATTCTCGAACTCTTGTGCGTGTGTGTGTGTCAAGTTAGTGAGAAGAAGGAGAGAGAGAGAGAAAGAGGCAGAGAAGGAATCGAGTCAGCAGCTTCTCTCGAACGGAATGCTCGCAAGAGATATGTTCGAAGAAGTAAAAGAGTCGAAAAAAAACGTCTCTTTGTAAAACGTACTTCTAAACACGTTTCGCTGGATCACCGATTTTCAAACGGTGCGAAGATTTTCTCTCCTGTCAAATCCCTACAAGAATTTTTCCTTTTTTCTTTCTCTTTCCTCTCCAACTAATCGCGATGTTGGTTCTTATAATTTTTTGCTTACTTCATTCATTTTAGTTACCAGTTTTGACTGTTGTTTCTGACGTCTATTATATTTTATTTTGTGTTTTTTTTTTCTCGTATTTACATTCGACGCTTTATCGTGAGCTTTTTACATCGTATTTCACTGTTACGTCACGTTTTTTCACCAATAAATAATCTTCTCTGTTCTTTATTATTTTTAGCCAGAGAGACATTCATAAATGTAAAAAAAATAAGAGCAGTTATTATTTGTTGATTGTACAATTACCAGAAATAAATTAAAAACCGAATTTTAGATTTTTCATGAAAAAATTAATTTTCTTATTCAACCAATGAAAACATAGGATTGCCAATTTTTTCACAAACTCAATACTCTCCAAAGAATGTGAGAGAATTTTTTCAGAATTTTTCGATCGGTAGTTTTTGTTCTAAAAAATAAGACGTACGACATTTCAAATTTTGGGTTCAAAATCATAATTAGCGAGTTCAAAAAACAATCGGATAATTGAAGCTGAAGATAAGGAGGCTGATGAATTATATCTGAAGACAAATTTTTCTTCATTTCGATTTATTAACAGATCGAAGCTTTTTGTAGAAAGAAAAATAAAGAAAACGACTAAACGATGGACTTGATGTCGTTTCTGGTGCAGCGAAGATCGAGAAAAAGGGAAGAAGGGAAAGGGGACGATGCTCTGGCCGTAGGCGTGGAGAAAAAATACCCTAAAAGCCAAAACCCCTCGTAGACAAACGTTCGTAGAGACGACGAACCTTTTTCTCATTCCCCTTCGTACATAAGCATGGAAAAGAGAGAGAGAGAGAGAGAGAAATATATATACGAACGTATCAGTTCCCCTACTGTCGCCAAGGCGAAATAATTGCGCGTTTCGTGGTCTCGTGATCCTTGCATTAAAAGTCATTCAAACACGACATAAAAATAATGTTTACGAGTTTCAAATGAGAAATACAGATGGCTAAGGAGGCGAGTACCCTCAATGAAAATTGAGGGATTTGATGAAAACCCTACGACATTATCAAGAATAATCCTTAACGCAGTTAAATTTCGATAAATAATTATTTTCAAATATGCCTTTTTCTTTTTTTTCAGACATCAATAAATTATACGTGGATATCGTATTTTCGGTCCATTTGACCAAATTATTCCAGTTCAAAACTCACTCTTTCGGAACAATAATAATAATTCATTTATTCCTGAATAATTCTAACGCAGTAAAATTTTCATAAATCATTATTGAAATGCTCACATTCGAACACGTCATTTTTACTTCATTCAGATATTAATGAATCACGTGCAGATTTTTTTTTTTTTAATTAACAAAATTAGTCCATTTTATAAATTATTTTGTCAGTCATCTACTTGGATTTTTCTTTTTACTTCAACGTTTTTTTATTCGCGTGTTAAAACCATTATTTATTTATGCATAAAACAAATGAATTCGTTTTTGTTCAAATTCCTAAAAATAAAAAATATGCAAATATTTATAAACGAGTGAATATAAACACAAGAAAAGTTTTTTTTTTTTATCAACTGCTTAGTAACACGATCCTAAAAAAGTGAATTTTATTTAATCTCCTAAATCCACTTTCACTGCGAGCCAACTTTTTTCATCTTCGTAACAATAAATCACAACAGAAATACTCGATACGAACGCCGCGTTCTAGTTTCGATTCCGAGAAACCTTTTTCGACAACGATAAAAAAAAAGTGGGCGTCACGTATGTATAGCGAAAAAAAATACTTAAAAGAAAAAGTAAGATCGTAATGTAAACAATTACAGCAATAGAGGACTCACCGGTTTTTTCCTTTATCTCGCAGAGCACGGAGAACAGCGCCCCCTTCATTCTGTGGCAGTTCAGGGTGTGTTTTCTGTTGACAAACAGACACGACGCTCGATTTATACGTACATACATTTTTTTTACACCTGTACAATCGAACTAATGTCAAACGTTCATAAATAGAGCACACTCACTAAACTTTTCATGTTTTACAATTCATGAGCATTGACTATTGTAAAAAAGGAGAGAAAAAAAAGTACAACACCAAGTGTCTGAGATCCGAGTAAACACAGGTGGAAAAATAGAATATTTATCACGTTTGTGTCATCCTGTTATCACGTATTTTTGTGGATTCCACGATTTACATTTATTAGAATGGATTACGAAACTATGCTTTTCGAGTTTCAATACATTTATTCGCGGTAAATGTATTTTCTATTTAAAGAAAGAAAAAAAAAACGATAACGATCGAGACACAACGTGACTTTAAAATTTCGAAAATCAAATTTTAGTTTTATTTCAATATTGCTCGACATTTTTCTAATAAAACCTAATTTTCGTTTTTCTTTTATTTTATTATTCTCAGTTTTTCGCTTTTCTCGAATTATTGTTGTCACTAATTTGCACGTGTCTCAAGATCGTCTCAAGATCTCAAGATCCTTGACACAGACTTATGTCAAAAACGTCATTTAGGATATTTGTCACTTCTGTTTGCTCGATTTTAAAATAAAGAAAAAATATTTTCTATTTATTTTATTAATTTGGAAATCTTTACGAGCCTGTAAATCAGGTAATAAAATGATGACAATTTCAGACTTTGTGGATTTTAATACCGTACTAAAATTTTAATTCAAGAATTTGCAAAAAAAAGATAAATCCTAGCACCGAAGATGACAATCCTTGGATTCGGAAAATTCATCAACTTTTTCAAGATTTTACCATCGGTCTAATTCTCTGTTTATCAATTCCCAAATCACTATTTTTAATTTTCATCATTATCAAAGTATTTCAAGTTTCGAGAGAATTTTGAAACGAATATTTTTCGAGTTATCGATGTGCGATGGAACGCCCCATATATTTGTATGTTTTTCTATTGACAATGAAGAATGAAAATTCTGAAAGTTATTTTTCGATCTCACAAATGACTAAATTACTTGCAATTTTGTTTAATTATTTTGTCTATAAGAAAATAAAAGAGAGTCAAATAAAGTTGCCACGCAAATGGTGCAAACTGCATCATTGAATGAAAAAGAGAACACCATTGGATTGCAAATATCTGTTATTACGTTTATTTTGTAGCTTCTAAATTTCTTGAATTTCCAACGATTTTTTGAAAAATCAGGTGTTTTCGTGGTATCAAGAATAAAAACAAACGTTCCAACAGTCTTCTCTCATTCGCGGTACAAAAATGTATCGTAAAATACAATAACAAAAATATAAAGAAATTCTATTGCACTCGAACGCGCTGCAAAGTTGAGATCATAAAGAGATTTTCATAGTTATTCACCTCGCTTGTGCTTCGTCCAAGCTCTGATCTGTGATATTCATAATCTGCTGTAGAATTTCACCGATGTCCTGTTTTCTTGCTTCGACGCTTTGATCGGGACCTTGGGTCGCCGAACCGTCGGCGGGGCCCATGCTCCCGTAACCGCCGGTATTCTGGGCTCCCTGACCCTGCTGTCCACCCATTAGACTAACGCTTGAACCACCGTGTTGCAGCATCCTACTAGTATCATCCATCAACCGTTTAAACTATTCCACCGAGATCCTCGCACAATTAAAAATGAATTCCCTTTTATTTCGGAATCGTTCTTTAAATTTCGTAAACACGCTCGTATCACTTGTTCGATAAAATCAATCGCACTTGATATTTCACCCTTTTTCAACACTCCATACTTTCAAAACAATCGTCACCGAACTATTACTCGAAATATTATTATTATCCTCGCACGTGTCTCAAAATGAATAATCCACGGACACACAGACGCACACCAAGTCCAGCGCACGTCAAATCGTCGTATTAATATCTTCAATTTCTCCTTGAAGGAGCATACTTAGCAAAAATATGAACGTATATATATATATATATTTATATATGACTATATAGATATATGTATATATATAGTCACTATGTTTTTTTCAGGAGTCGTGCAGCCACAAACTGTATTCTCTGTACCGCCCGTGTGATATCTAGTTTCGTATTTTCTTTGAGGTTATGTGACGCCAACTTTTTTTGTGGTCGCCGTCGTAGCACTTCTCAATATACTCAAAAATTCCTCGCGCACTAATTCACCAAGGAATCTGTATACATATATATATTTCGAGAATGACGCTTCTCTCCACCCAATCTCCTCAGCCTCACTCACTCAACGATCTCTCTTTTGCGTTTTGTTGCTTGATATTCGCGCGATTCTCGACTATGTCTGTTCAAATAAAAAACGCACCGAGGATGTTCGAATTAATCTCGTTTTTTGTTTCGAAATTCTGCAATAAACATCAAACACCTCGGAAGTATACGATGCAGTTTAGTATACGTTAGTTTCCTCTTTCTTTTTAGTCTTTTTTCGTAGTATATTTTTCTTACCGCGATGGAAAAGCACCACCGGGCATATAAAATGGCGTCTATTTGACGGATTGTCGAATATTTCTTTATATATTTATTTCTTGTTTATCTTAATAGTATTTACTTCGCTATAGTTATTATTATTATTTAGTTTTCTTTAAATTACGTATACACGTTTTCAAGGTCGCTCTGTGTGCGGCGATACCCCTCCCGGCCGAGGGGTCACTGTCTACTACTGCCTCTCGTCACCACGGTGATCCTCAAAACCTTACTCTCCTCCACTTCGCCGCCGTTTCTCGTATTAGTTTTCCTCTCTTTCGCTCTCGTTTCAATCCACAAACAGCCCAGCGCTCTCTCTCACTCACTCACTCGCGCCATCTACTGGCGTCAACTCTTTCGTTCGCCGAACGTTTCGACTAAAGCGACGCTACTCCGAACCCGTCCCATCAAAAACATACACAATTCTCACGCTTTTTTACTCCCTATGCCTTTCATTCGCGATTATTTCTTCCGACGTCACTTTACTTTACTCCTCGATTCCTTGCGGTCAATTCTTTCCATTGGATTCTTTCTTACTAGTATAATGAACCATTTGACGCTTCACTAAAAAATTGCCGTACGCAACAAACATCACCTCTCCGGATGCACCCACTACTTTCTTGCTCTCTGTCTTTCTTTGTCCTTTTACCCCTCCTTCCCTCTGTCCCTCTTTTTTACTCCACCGTACAAGGCGATGCACCATATAGCCGTTTGTCTCGCACTTATACTTATGCCCACTCGCTTTTCCCAATCTAATAAATCCTCATCTCCTAATAGCCAGATTAGCCTTATTTTCGTGCGTTTGTGCCCAAACTAGATGCACCGGGCTGATTGTGTTTGTTGTCGATGTTTGGCGGCCATCATAACAACAACCAATCACAATGTCTCCTTTCCGCATCTTTCTTCAACGTTTTAAAAAAATTCGTACATTCGAAAATAGAAAATAAAATGAACGAAGATGAACATTTATTTATCTGCTAGCGTTACTAACGATATATTTCGCCGCAGCGCTGGCATCGCATTTACACCAGACAGAAGCGATTCAAAACAGCTAAAAATATTTACTCCAAAAAGAAACTCCGAAGGATATACATACTCAGCAGTTTATAAATTCTTGGCAATAAAAAATAATAATGAGACAAAAACATGACTGTTCGCAATATAGGAATTTTTTCATTTTGATACAGATTTTCAGATTTCTTCGGGAGTGTGTGGATATATCATGATTCGGCTGATAAAACAGGTAGGATCGCCGATATTATGCAAAATTGACCGTAACCTGAGAAATTATTTGTTTTCGATTCTACAAAAGGATTCCATTTATTTAACTCGACGGGACTAACTCAGGGGAGCCGAAGAAGTAACGAATTTGAAATGTAGCTTACGGTAATCAGCCTGCAGAGGCGCTACTGTGTTTTGACGAGTATAGAGAAGTAAGATGCGTGAAGCGCGCAGCGCTGCGTTCGTGGTTCTGGACGACAGACGGAAGAACATATGTTTAAGCCCAGTTGCGCACGCGCGTTCATTACTTCCGTGACCGTACCTATAAGCCATCTTTTCCCCGAAGTCAAACGCAAAAGTGATTGTTTTTTCAACTTTAGGTCTTATTTAAACGAAAACTTTTTATTAATGTCAGAGCCACAGTCCGCGCTTCTACTAAGAAAACAATTAGCAGGTACGGTTTAATGAATTGTTAAGAACGTATTGTGTATATTGGTTGAAGATTCGGGTGCGTGAGTGTGTATGTGCGTGTGTGGGTGTGAGGTATGACTGTGATGGAAGTCGTGACGAAAAACCGGGCCCATTTTTTTTCTTTTATTTTTGCCAATCGAGACTGAACGACCTCGCTTGCGCTTTATGATAAAATCCTCCATAATTTCGCGACTTTGGTGCCATCAGTAGCGTCGAGAAAAATGCATCTCTTTTTTTATGCTCCATTCGGGAAAAAAGACACGAGATTTCGTTTTTTCAAATTTATTCTTCATCCAAGCAATGTCGAAAGAACTAATTTTTATTATCCTCATTTTGCAAATTCTATATACACGCGGGTTGTTAGCCGAGACCCGGTGGTGTGAAAATCAATATGAGGTCGTCCACCATGGTTGAACGTTAACCTCTAGAATTCGCAGCCATCGTTCTCGCGCTCTTTCTCCTTGCCTTCCAACACGATTCGCTCTCTTTTTATCCCCGTTGCGAAATTTTTTATCTCCCGGTAACTACTCGGGGCTAATATCCTCGAGGACTATCTTATCCTTTCCTCTTTCTTTCCAATTTGTCTTTCTCTCACTTTCTTTCTTTCTCTCTTTGTCGCTTTACACACATCGCAACGATCGTCGTCCGGTGCACGCCGGCTTTATAATATAGCTCCTGAGACTAAAATAATGAGCAACCATTTTATTTATAGAAATTTTCACTCTACTCTCATTCTCAAATCCCGCAGAAAATAATACGAAAAAAAAAAGAATAAAGAATATAAAATATTACACGAGCCAAGTTATTATACGCTTCGACGGGCTCGTCGCGAATCCTGAAGGTCAATCTTTCTACTTTTTTGTGTCTTTTTTTTTTATTCCTACAGATTCGCGAATTGAGGCGTGCGCCACCGAAAACACGACATTTTTGTCTCGGCTCCACCCAAATTTTTGGTTTTTTTTTCTCAACTATTTCGCGGAAAGATATGTTTTTCGAGATGAAACAAAATGTCGTTTCTGTACATAACCTATTTATTTAAAACGTCTTGACAAATTTTTTAAATTTTTTTATTTTTTACGAACAAAGAAACTCGCACATTTTTTAGTTTTTTTTCTCAATCCTTCATCTTTCATTGCAAAGAACTCTTCATGGACATGAAGTTTAAATAAACTTGTGTCACAATCAAGAAATCATATATTTGATACTAAAACAATTTCTGAATTGTCCTCCATACAGGATATTTCGTTTTTCTTTTCATGATGCTCGCAAATGAAATATTTATGCACCTTTATGATTTTTTTATCCCACTTTGTTGTCGGATCTCTCAAAGAGACTCCTTTTTGCCTCCAAATTTGCACACCAATTTGAGACAGTCTAAAAAGAAATATCATGATCAAGTGGTTTTTTTTTGCATAATGCTTCTCACGATTATAATTCACTTTTTTTCAGAATTGAATAAAAACCCAGTTGAAGGGTTTTCAGCTGGTCTAATCGACGACAATGATATATATCGCTGGGAAGTGCTTATTATTGGACCTCCGGACACATTGTAGTGAGTACACAAGTTCTTTTTCATTAATTGCCAGTTTAAGAAGAAACTTTTCATATGACAATCAATAAAAATGTAAAATGATTTTTGCAGCGAGGGGGGTTTCTTCAAAGCGCATTTACTATTTCCCAAAGAGTATCCACTCAGGCCACCAAGAATGAAATTCATCACAGAAATTTGGCATCCCAACAGTAAGTCCACCATTTATATTCATTCTCAATTCTTTGATGTATACAATATTTTTGGTTCGTATTTTTTAATGGTTTATTTCTATGTTTGTGACAAATCACGAAAAACTATTGACAATTCCTGACGTTTTTAAACCCTGAAGAGTAGGCTCCATTCAAAAATCTTATTAACATCTCTTGAAACTTTGAACCTTTTTTTAATTGTCCAACAAAACTACCCACAGATTTACATGGAAAAAATGAAATCGAGTTGAAGAGATATAAAACTTGGAAATTATCTCTTTTGTTTTATTTACAAGATCCAGATGAAAGATTTTGCATTGAATCGTCTTATAATAATATTTGTATTGTTTACAGTTGAGAAGAACGGGGACGTTTGCATATCCATTTTGCATGAGCCTGGTGATGATAAATGGGGCTACGAAAAAGCATCTGAACGATGGTTACCAGTTCACACGGTCGAAACAATTTTAATCAGTGTCATAAGTATGCTGGCTGATCCAAACGATGAGAGTCCTGCCAACGTGGACGCTGCTGTACGTTTTAATTTAAATACATGAAACAGGATTATCCAAGAATCGTCAATTTTTCTCTGTAATTTTAAAGCCTGAATTTCGTAAACGGCTCATACATTTCGTTATTATGCATTTTTGAAAAAGTTCGACATGCAATGGACGATTTATCAAAATAATTCACGACTTTATATGATATTTTTATCATGTTATTTCGTAATTATTTATCAAAATAATAGTTTTGTTTTTTATAAATATCTATTTTTCTATCAATTCATTGATAATTGATATCGAGATCAATATTAATGAAATATTGATTAATATTAATTCATTTTTTTCTATTAATAATCTATTAATTGTATTACAGAAAGAGTGGAGGGAAAGTTATTCGGAATTCAAACGAAAGGTTGCGAGGTGCGTGCGAAAAAGCCAAGAGGAATGTTTGTAGGGGAGGGGAAGGAAACAATATTCAAACGGAAAGACTTATTTAATTCTGGTGAGTGTAGCACAGTATTTATTTTTCAAATAAACTTCTTTTTTTTTAAATCTATTTCCTTCTATTCGATTATATTTCCGATCGATATTGCTTTTATTCTAATAATTGACCTTTTTTGCTCTTACTATTGCCACATTTATCGAATCCCGCTTGGATCGTTCCAGCAATTTTTCAATTACAAGTTTTCCAATCGTTTTATTGTCTGCAATTGTAAATGTAAATTCAAATATTCTATCATTGCTCATTTTTCTCGATATAATCAATTTTATTTTCGAAAGTTCCTTCCTTAAGCGATTTTCTAATTTTCCTTTTTTTCATTGTCACGTTCTTTATATTTGTGAACTTTATTCGCATAAGAATTAGGTCCTTGCGACCGAAATTGATGTTTTGACAATCGGTGTTTTACTGAAACAGGGAAGCCGCGAGCACTGTAGAATTAAATCGAAGTTGAGCATAACGCTGACCCGACATCAGTGCCACTGGGGCCCATCCTCAAGCCGAAAACAAGAGACAAAAAAATGAAAAGAAAAAAAAAAAACAGAAAAAAAAACGAAAAAATCTACATGAACCAAGAACGTGAAAGGATAGAGAACGTCACCAGGATAAAAATGGGACTGTCACTCGACAGCAGTTTTGTTTTATGTCTATGAAGAATTGCCACCGATCATACCATCCATCGAAACACAAAAGAAAAAGAAAAACAAAGAATCACGAGGAATAAATACACCCTGAAGCTCATTTTACATGATGAAAATTTCAAGAAAACGAAAAGAAGATTAATAACAAACGAAAAAAAAGAAACTCACCAGCTAAAAACTACTTTACGACTATACATAATACAAAAATCATCTGTACGAATACGACTTTAATATTAATAGTTATTGTAAACTCGAACTATATCCCGCCCCGGAATTTTGTTAAATTCCGTTGCCCAAAAGTTTTTCCTACCGAACGCGCTCCTACCATAATCGCTGCTCCCACCTTTTCCGCTCTCCTGCCCTTTTGCCCACCCCACAATCCTCTTGTAATTTAAAATAATGCTTAATTTGATGATTCAAAAACAATTTCCTAGCGTTGTTTCGTATTTTCTTACTTTCGTATATATAAATAAATTTTTGTAAAGTCAAATAAGCAGGATGCAATAATACGTCGATGTAATGAAACGTAAGAAAAGTGGGACTGAAAAGGACTCTTGTCCTTTTCCCTCCAAGCTAAATTCGTTATGACAAATGCTAAAAGATGTCCTTTCTGCTTGTTTATGGTCAAACTACCTCGAAACGAGATCCTTCGTTTCTTGCCATAGCCTCATAATTCAAAAGAAAAATATTACTTTCGTGAAATCGTCGAGAAAAGGTAAATAATAAAGAAAAACTCTCAGTTTACTGCTCATTTGGTTAATCACGGAGTTCAAGAACATTCTCGAATATTCATTCTTGATATCTTATTATTTTCAATGACATTGCAGGTTTATTATTAAATACATGTTTGGCTTTGACCGTCGATGATTCTCTAATAACTGAGACCTTCATTTTTTTTCTACTCGATGATAATGCTGATACGGTTTATAACGAATAATCAGTTCTGTTTTTTATTTTTTATATTTTTTTTTAATTTCCATTACCAATCGTCAGATATACGATTTATTATTGCTCCATGTTTAAATCGTTTTTTTTAATTTTTGATACATTGAACCAACGAACTGGTTTTTTTTTTTTTTCGGTAATTTGGGCCTGTAATTCGACTAAATGATGAGGTTTGCCAAAGTAACCGAACTCAATAGACACGCGAATTACGAACGAAAAAAATATATTTATTCAGAGAGACTCTCCCCGTACACGATTTGGAATTTTTCATGAATTACATAAAGCAAAGTCGTAATGAATATGGAAACTGTGAACGTAAAAAAAAATGTTTATCTCGTCTTGATATTGCTTTTGGAACAGCAACGTATTCAACAGTCTTCAATAGAAAGTTCAAATATTAAGCGATCTCCAAAGTCCAAACTCTTTCGAACACCTTTTATAAAATCTCTAGAAAATCTTTGAATCTTTCAGTACGGACATTTCGATCGATTTCGGCGGCAACAATAGGAGCCCAAATTAATTTTTTATTGAACTTTTATTGGCAAGCTGCATGCTTGTTATCGTTCTATTTGTTTGGAATTGCAGTATGAAGTATTTCTTTCACAGTTTTGCTTGCAAATTATTGTCCGTGTTCTGGGTGAATTGTAAGACTACGTTCAAATATGATCCGCGAGATCGATGAATTAATATTCTCTCCAAATCCATTATTATCTTCGATAATTTTTCATTGTTTATTTCGTAGATTGAAGACTTTCCTGACGAATTTATTGCACCGTTCGCGACTAAACTGACTAACGTTGTTTGATAGAGATCCAACGACAATGTGTAAGGATGCTGCACGAGACTTTCCTCCTCGAATAACAGTTTTTCCACTCGTTTTTGAGATTCCTTCAATATTGGCTTTTCTGTTCTCTCGCCCATGCTCGTGTCGTCCCACTTCAATCGAACAATAATAAAATCAGTTTTCATTACTCCGGGGAACGAAATTTTTCCAAATGGTTAGAAAAATCTCATTAAAGATCTCTTACACATGAATTATCAGCAAAATTATTGATTTCAAATTTTATCAAAATCTTGGTAAATTTGCATTTTAACAAATATCTGCAAAAATTCAGCTCCTTCCAAAATGTGAATATTGACTTGTAATTCCACCAAAATTTTATTTTTTCGAGTATAAAAAAAAAAGAATCCCCATTCTTCAAATTCGTACATGAAAACTTAAAATTACTCTTCAGAAGTTTCAAAATAAAGAGATGCACGGTTTTTAATATTAAAAAAAAATGGATTTTGAAAAATAAAACAATTTATCATTTTTCAAGATAAAAATTCAATTATTTGTTAAATACTTTTTGTTTAAACAATTATTTAAAGGGGAAGTAAAAAAAAAATCGTTTTCCATGAAAACGAATTGAGTTGCTCGCGCATTTTTTTTGGAAACCAATGTTCAAGACATTTTTACCGGGTGCTGAAATTTTGAATAGATTTTTTTTCCAATGGCCAAAGAACCGAATGTACACTTCGGTCATGTGTGAAAGTGCTTTAAAAATGTCAATCGAGAAAAAGTGTTAGCAGAAAACTCACTTGTGACAAAACTGTACAAACGACGTAGGCAGCGACGGTGTACGGTGTTATGAGATTACGCAAAAGCTCGTACAATTTCGAGTTTTTCCCGGGCGTAAAACAGTCATTTTCCAAATGTAAACAATTTTCTTTCGTCAAAAAAGATATGCTGTTATCGAATTCGGCTTCAACGTCAAGCCTGGTGACGTCCAATGGTATCGCAAATTCTGTACTGAGTAACGTTCTGAGGAAAAAGTATTGCTGAAATGCATTTTCTGTGAAAGAAACAAAAGATGGATTAATAATCAATAATATTAATTAATTAATCAAATTAATAATCAATAATATTAATTAATATGATTATTTGAACAACGAATTTGACAATAATCACTGTCGCTCTCAAGTTTGCTCCTCACCCCTTGTAATGCCGGCTCGTTGAATAGCGAGAACGCACATGGAAGGTTTCGCGAACACGGCAAAAGTGGGATTTACGTAAATCGCAAGATTAACGGTAGGCAGGCTTATTCTCATAGTTCGATTCTCCAAAAGATGACCTTTGACATTACGGTTTTTGTTTGAGTGCGTTTCGCGGTGTCTGTCCTTGAGAACTAAATGTGTTTTCGCGTCAAAGCCCAATAGATCTTTGTGTACATTCAGAGATTCGATTATTTCGTCACTCTCGGTTTTGAAGTTGTCGTCAGCACTGCAAAAAAAAAATGCTCATTTATTTCCTCATTATTATTTTTTTTTTCACCGGCTACATGAGATGGTATTAAAGTGTTTGCATTGTTTTTTAAGTGCAAAAAAGTCTGACTAATTGACGTATGCACACACTGGCAATTCATCGTTAACACAGGAAAAAAAAATCGTTCAATGTTCCAACGATACAAACTTCGACATTTCAAAATAACATTTTGTCTTACTTTTGAATTTTCGGCGAAACTATAGCTCCCAATGAATCAGTCATAATATCTCGTAGCCAGCAATAATCCTTGACGAGAGTATCGATGGTGTAAGGATCGTCCGGATAGGATTGTACTCTCTCGTTGTAAAGCACCGCTATCAGATTAAATGGGGTAAAGACGGTATTCTCCTTGTGTTTATTGATAATCTCGAATGCAAGTTTCGTCACTACTTCCGTAGGTAGTTTAGCATTTGGTGCAAGTGCAACCATTTTACGAATCGACGAATTAACGTATTCGCGAGCAGATATTGGTGGTGCTATGTTGAAATAAACATGACCATGGGCCTGTGGCTCTCGCAATATCGACAATGAACGAAACAGTCCAGTCGTCGTTTCTGCTGGTTTTGGCTCACCCAATAACTCATATGCAAATAATAATTCTTCGAGTGGCCGGTCATAAGATATGCTCATTGGTACAAAATGTATATCTGGTACGTCTCCTTGGAACAGACCTTCTAGAATCATCGCCAAAAGTCCTGAAATTATGAAAAAATCGACACTTTATAAAATATAAAAAAAAAAAATCATTACGTAGGAATTTTTTAAGTTTTATATGGAAATTATTCATAGACAATTACAAAATATGTTTGATTTTCATGTAACTTCGTATTTACAAGGCATCAATCCTGAAACAAGATTCGAATTTTTTCCATTTTTGGATTAAAGATATTTAACGTGTGAGAGAATAGCAAAACTAAGTTGATTAACGTTTTTGAACAGAGTCTGAATGAATATTTGTGATAAATTTTATGAAGCAAATTGTTAAGCTCTGATGAAAGTTTACCGAATCGTCTTGCATGGTCTCCTATATTTGATAACGTAAAGATGATAATAACAAATTTAACTCAATTCGAGTGGAGAATTTTTCAATAGACTTTCTATAAAGATTTTTTAACAAAATCTACAAAATCTTATAAAACTGATATTCATGTTATACAAATTTTTCATTGAATAATGCATTCTACCTTATTGAATTTGCCGAGAATAAAAAAAGGTAATAATTACCGTATTTGGGAGCAAGACTTTTTTGACTCCTGCTTCTGGTTCCCTCGATAAAAAATTCTATGGCTCTGTCGCTATGGGCCACCAGGGAAGCGATGTAGGCCCGAAATATTTCTTTGTATAAAACATCAGTTGAAAAACTACGGCGCATGTAGAAAGCTCCAGTTTTTCTTAATAATTCGCCAACTATTTGCATCCGATAAAAATCCATGCCACTCGCTATATTAGGCAGGGCCATATCGTGCGAGAACAAAATGTATGACATGAGCACAAAATCCAAATAACTTCTATGAGTCAACGCATAGACGTACTGAACTTTCGAATCGCCCATTTGCGATCTCAGTTCCATTATATACTTTTGGTTCACACGGAAGCTCAGGAGAATTCTCTTTAGGACTTTCACAACAAGTAGACCTGGAGAAACAAAAATTTTTGTAGTTTTTCAAATCAGGGTGCCAGGTTTTATTATTTGTAAACCATTTCAATATACAATTAAAGGAAAAGTGTCAATTCGACAGATTTTCAATAGACAAATTCAAACTTTCTTTATTCAAGTTTTTTTTTCAAGAAATACAAAATTGAAGGGTACCATCTTTGCAATAAAATATCAAGAGACGCAGTAATGCCTCAACACCAAGTATTAAATTTTGGATTGAATATACAATGAAATATGGATTTTCATAACCGCATTTCCCTCCTCAGTCCGTTAATATGAAAATTCATGAGAATTGTGACTTATGACAATTATGTTACGATAAGGTTATTGTTTGTTTGAACATAAATAATTGTTTTAAACTATTCATTTTCAGCATGAAAAAGTTGTTTACAGTAGTTAAAACTCAAAAACTCATGAATATCAACTGAAATATAAATGGAGGTAAAGTTCAAGGAAAATTTTGAAAAGTCAAATTTATATTGAAATGATGCACTCTTAGAATCTCGATTAGAACAAATTTGTAAAACTCAATCCTTAACTCAAACTATATTGACATAAATGTACACAATTATTACTAATTATTTACTGATTAATTATTAATAATTAGACATAAATGTTGACATAATTGTAAATAAGAATTTGACCTCAAGTTCATTTCAAACGTAATTACGTTTACATAGAGTTTAAAGTTCTTTCTCAGTGCTACAACAATTTTAATATCTTTATTTAGGATTGAATAATGAAAATTATAATTAGAATTGTAAAATGAATGGAAGAATTTTTTTTGCTGCATTCTAGTGATACAAACTGCAATAATCATTCTGTTTATTTTTCAATGAGAATACAAGTTTATCTGTATTTACTTGAGTACAAAGTTGGGAGTTCTAGAAATGAATCAATCCGTTGTGTCGGAAAAAAATATTCACCTATCCAGCGCACAGTCGGAAGATGTGCTTTGCTGGCCATTTCTTCCAACATATCACAAGCTTCCCTCTGAATAACAGATTTGTCGACATTTCTAGCAGCAGCGAGAGTTTCAATGGTGAGAAGAACCCTGGGTGTCACAAGTGCTTCTTGTATGGCTCGTGACCTGGAGTATTTTTCTTCCGGTGGCAAAGAATGAGGAGCAAGAGGCTCCATGGGTCGTGAAATCCATAAAAGATCGGATTCCTTACGCCTATCGACGAGAAGATCGACGAACTCAGAGTTTCGTTCCATATTTCCGAATGAAAATTTGACACAGTGAAGATGCGACGTTGATAAGTGCCTAACTCGACTGTGTTTTGAAACGTTTAATTCTTATTTTTACCATTCGTCAATTTGTTCAGTCTCTCACTCTCACGCACAGTGCAAATATTCACTCTCATCAGCCAGCGCCCAAATACGCATTAGTAATGACAAAACAAAGTCCAACGACAACCGACATTTCCAATTCTAATTAACGTGACGTGAGTGCGTCTTATTGACTTAAAACCTAGCTCAATGTTTGACTTGTTCAAGAAAGAAAACGAAATAGAAAAAAAAAACAATGGAAACCGTTGAGAAAAGAATGCGCACACAATTTTATTTTGCATACACACGCGAGAACGAGGGTCGTCTGCTAGATTCTGACAGCCGCTATTGGCGACTCGATTTGTACGTTTTTTTATTCGCTTGTTTGACCGCCGGTACCACGCGATCGAATACCTAATGAATTTGATCTCCCCACTTTTAGACGCGCGTCTCCTCTTCTCTCCACCCCTCGCCACTTGCGCTCCACCGATCGAAATAGTGCGTTCAATTTAAAAAATGCACTATTAGCAAAATTACTCCACAGCAACGGAGAATTAGTATGTCACCACAGTTTTGTTCAGAATTTTTTTTTTTTTTATTCGATTGCGACATTAAAAATTCATCGTTATTTGAACAAAAGAAAAACAAAAAAAATAGGACACTGAAAAACGTGTAAAGTAAGAGACGAGTTCACGACGCCTTTGTTGCAATTGCGAGTCGTTACTTGCGATCGTAGTTCCATCTGGTTTCATACCATTTACTATGTTGGAAGTTATGTTTTTCTCTTTGTTTGATAAATTTTACCTGGTTCTACTTGGACAGCGTTATGCAACTCTTTTAATTGATGTTTTGATTGCGACCGATTATTTGTATAATTGCATTCGTTATATTGTGATGCTAAAGTAACGGTAATAAAATTAGTCATTGTCAGCTTTTTTTTGCAACAGAGAACGTATACAATGTAACAATTATACTTGTACGGAATGATAAAAATAAAACCTATAAGAATTATACACATATACACTTTTGAGGTTCGCTTTATTATAATTCCTCTTTTTCAATTCCATATTTACAGGCAAACATGTTTTTCAATTTTTCTACTGTTCTAAAAATTCGAATAACAAAGTTTTTCAATGTTTTCGAATGATCCATTATCCCCTTATCACGTATTTATACAGGTTTATCTCGTTTATCTATAATGTACTTTTGTACTGAGACTCTATCCGAGTATCTTGATGATATAGCGAAAATTAAGTTGACTGAACAGCGGAGTTCAAAATGTTTGACCGACCGAGATCAGCTGTTTACATTTATGTCAATAATTATTTAAACCACGTTTTTGCTGGGGAGTCGCTATTTCCGCTATACTTGCAGCCATAAAGCCGAACGCCCGGCACGCACGTAAATTTATTAAATTTCACCGCCTTGCTTTCGTCGTTTTTACAAACACAAGAAACACGAACAATAGTAATTAATTGGAGAAACATTGTACGTTGAGATTATCATTGCATTAGACGAATTTGATTTTTGGATTATTCAACAATCCGAAACGAATATCTCGTGATGTCGTGGCGAGACAACAAAGAAACGAGAGGTTATTCCCGGTCTGGCGGTAGAGGATATCGTGGCAATCGTGGCGAAGGATATTTGCGAAACAGGACATCGGAAAACGAAAATGGGGATGGCGGTCGTAATCAACAATCCGGTCAGCCATGTCCGGAAGGAATTTTACTTTTGTCGTGTGAAACGAAATATAGCTATCAGAAAAGGATAAATCAACTATTGTTACGTTCCACATATTTTCACACTTAAAGAAAGAAAAAAAAACAAATCGCATGTAATTATTTCTTCAAAAATCTTTCAAAACAATAAAAATAATAATATTGTGACGCTTTCAAAGTTTTTCCGTGGTTGCTGCTGCAAACTCGAATACATTTGAATCAAACTCGGCACTGATTGTATATACTTATTCATAGAAATAAATGTCGAGTCAAATTATCATGACCTTGAATTTTTCGTAACAGATGAAGCGTTTCGAATGTTGTAGGTCTGCTACAATACAATAAATATACAAAGTGAATTTATCAATTTCCTACGACCCTCCCCATTTGGTTGTAAGAATCAAGGAAAAAACTAATGTATAAATTGCATTTCCACAACAGGAAGATATCGTGGTCGAGGTGGAAATCATGGGAAGGCGTTCAAGCGTCACGGCCAGTCAAATAATATGCACGACAACAAGCGCACAAAGTACGAAGTTGGCCATCGTTTGAAAGAAGAAGATGTTGGAGTGACTGAATTTATCGGCAGCCACAAACGTTTTGCTGGAATATTAAAAGAGCGTTTTAGCGATTTTCACGTAAACGAGATAAGCTGCGACGGAGAAATATGCAGATTGACGAACGAGGATATTCCCCCAGAGCCGGAAGACTTGAGCGAGCCCGAAGAACCCATACCAGGCGAGTTGAGAGAACAGCTGGATGAGTTTTCGAAGCCGGACAGCGAGAAATCGATGATGGAAATCGACGTAACCGAAATGAACAAAAAATTGCGTCGGAATATTCATACAATAGCTAAAAAAATAACGTCAGTTGTGAGTGAGACTGTTGAACGTGAGGGAAAGAAAATAATAGTACTTGCTAAAAAAGATAAACAGACGAGCCACAAATTCCGCGGAGATCGGCGAGTTGATTGGAGCAGCCGTGGGGGCGATTATTGCGAGTTTCTTCTTCACAAAGTCAACATGGATACGATGGATGCGCTCAATCAATTAGCTGTTAAATTGCGGATTAAATCGTGCTTGTTCCATTACGCAGGAACGAAAGATCGACGAGCTCACACGACTCAACGGATAAATGTGAAGAAATTCAGTCCATCGATTATTCAGAAAGCTGCGAGACAAGTGCGCGGCGCGTACGTTGGAAATTTTAAATTTTCCAAACATCCTCTGGATCTAGGTATGCTGAAGGGCAATCGATTCAAAATAGCTTTGAGAAGTATCGATGGTACGGACGAAGAGATCGAGCTAACGATGCAATCTTTCAAAAGCAATGGTTTCATCAATTACTATGGTTTGCAGAGATTTGGGACGACCGCGGAAATTCCTACTTACGAGATCGGCAAAACTCTTCTCCAAGGGAAATGGAAAGAAGCCATAGATCTCATCCTGAAACCCCGCGGGAGTGAGCAGCAGAGGGATATGATAGAAGCGCGTGAAATTTATGAAAAAACAAAAAACGCTCGATTGGCGCTTCGAGCGATTGCACGATCGGGAAAAATCGAGGCTAAGTTACTTTATGGACTTTCTAAAACTGCTGAGAACAATCCTCAGGGTGCTCTCGACTTCATTCCGAGGAACGCGAGACTCATGTACATACACGCGTACCAAAGTCTCGTCTGGAATCACATAGTCTCCAGACGCATCAAAGAATTTGGAGTGAAACCAATCGTCGGAGATCTCGTTTACGACGCAGTTAATTCTAAGGATATTCTTGAAAATGAAACCATAGATTACGCTGTATTGAACGATCAATCCAAAGAAACCAAAATCGGCGAAACCGATGCAATTGAGGCAGAAACTATTCCAACGAAATCGCAAGAGAAAAAATCTGTCGACGACGTACAATGCATCGAAGATCGTTCGAACGACGTTGTCGTTAAATCTCTCACTGAAGAAGATTTACATCGTTATACTCTTGCCGATGTTGTCATGCCCAAACCAGGATGGAAAGTCACGTATCCTTCATACGCCAAACCCTGGATTGATGAATTCCTTGCCAAGGACGATTTGACTACGGACTTGAGACGAAAGAACAAGTGAGTCACACGTGATGGTCAGAATTTCTAACGATGTATCAGAAGCATTTTTTGATTAATTTTTATAGAAAGTCAAATTTAATACCATTTTTTTTGTCACCCTCTCAGTGTACAGAGAATTTATATTTTTCTATATTTCAGGAAATACAGTCTCGGCGGTGGATACCGGAAGATATTAGAAACCGCTGACGATCTGAACTGGAAAATAGTTCGATATAACGGTTATCACGATGACTTGATACTTTCCGATATCGATGAAATGCGCAAAGTGGAGCCTCCCAAAATCGACACGGGTAAAATTATCTTGGCTTCATTTATTTTACAACACATAGTTTTAAAGTAACTTTTCTCTGACAGCAAAGTTTTCACAGAAGAATTTCCGAACGCAAAATATTTTTTGTTAACAAATACTTGAAACCATCCACAGATCCATACTATGGAAAACAATTTAGAGTCCAATGTTCTAGAAAAAAGTATAAATTTTCTTCAAGAAAAATATACAAACAAAGTTTTTATGAGTTATATTTATAAATATTTGATATTTTTTTGCATTTCACCAAATGAGAATGGAGTAGAATTTTCTATAAAAACGTATTTTTCACAGAGGGTAAACACAAAGCACTCATCCTCGAGTTTTCCTTGAACTCATCGACATACGCGACGATGGCACTTCGAGAGATTCTCGAGAACGATACATCGGCACAATCGCAAGCTTTACAGTCGGCAGCGAATCAGGCGCAAGAGGCGCTCGAGAATGTCGAAAAAATTAAGCAGAATGATCAATCAATCGTTGAAGATGCAGAACTTGTTGCAAAAATCAAAGATGACAATCCATTGGAGAACGTTGATAACGACGAATCCATCAAAACTGTCGCTGATCAAACGGATGACCACGAGGCCGAAAAAGAAATCTAACTGGATAACTCGCGACAAAAAAAGTCGGAATCAGTGAGTGGTGGTGAGGAGGAAATTGTTAATGAAGATGTAAACATGTCATAAAGTATCGAAGTTTGTAACGTTGGACCGTAACCGAAAAATCTTATTCACTCGCAATTTTTTTTTGTTTTTTTTTTTCTAATACGTGCCGCAGATTTCTTACAGATTGAGTTTGTAGGTAATAAAAAAAGATTGTTCCGTTATTGTTGCCACAGTACTTATCAACTTTAAGTTCTGATAAGGACAAAAGAAATTGTTGAAGAAAAACAAACAATGCGAACTAGAAAGTCGTTGACGATCCCTTGATTCGATTAATATTACAGAGAAAAAACAATGCATAATTGAAACAATGTGCAATATTATTAATTTTCATTGATTTCCCATCGAAAACGCGAATTTCTCAGATAAAAACTCTATTCTTGGGTAAATACGTCCATTGGATATTTCCGGTGAACATTCTTACGAACTAATAAAAATGTATAAACAGCCGTACGAGGATACAACTTGTTATGGATTCACTTTATAAATGTATGTTAAATAAAGATTTTCTTATAAAATACTAAATGGTGTTCTAATTCCTTTAAACATCGATATATCAAATGGATCATGAAAATATATCACGAATTGACAGTTTTCCGAAGTTTTTGCTAAAGTTCGAAATTTACTGTAACCCTTTTTCTACTTTACGTTGAAAATCGGCAAGTTCCATATTTAAAAGTTATGAAAATGGAAAAAAACAGATATTTTAATAATTGAGAAGTGTCATTTTCGTAAAAAAAACGAGCTTTTAGGAAATATTTGAAAAATACATCTAGAATAAGACTGCTTTCATTTTTTTAAATAAACATTGACGGGAGACTTTCGAAAAAGTTTACAGATGCAGCTACTTTGTATTTGAATATTTCGCGGCTGAAAATTTCCGCAAATGGTGATCCGTTGCAGACTTCGGTCGCGTGAACATTCCTGAACATATTTTTTGTTATGAATCGCTCGAAGACAAAACTGTCATAACTTTTTGCAATACAATAAATCACACAATTTGAATTGACAAAAAATTAAAAGATTAAAACCCTCTGACCTCAAGAAAATGACGGACGTTGAGAGCTTGCAAGAATCGATAAATCAGTACGAGAAACAGGTATTTTAGTATTGACCCGAAGCTCTAACCTAAAAAATCTCGCATCATTGACGATTGCGATAGTATAATAAGCGCTGTATTAAATTCATCAGCTGTCTCAAGTAAAATTGGCTCTATCCGCGACTGACACGGGACCTGACAGAGATAATTTGTTGAGTCTCCAATCCGACATTGAAGAACTCATTACCTTGACAGCACAGAGCCTCAAAAGTGCCAAAGGTGAATGCACTGACGACGATTCTACTGAGAATTTTTCGGATGATAACAATGATCCGCTGGCAAAAGAGTACGCTCTATTCAAGGTAACCGTTGTATCTTAATTTTTTGAAAGTGCAATTTACACAAAGCTTTGGTGCCGATAAATCTTGTTACTGAATAAAGAACAAACGTAACTAGGATCATAAACAAAACAAAACACAAAACAGAAGTGATCTGTTGCATGCAACTTAGATCGAGGAGAAGTTATTTGTTATGCGAAGAATCAGGAGGCAAAGGCGATATTTTTAACAGTGACATTGCTTTATTTGACTTGAAAATAATAAACTAACAATAATAACAATAAACTATAATATAGTTATAAACTAACAATAATCTGTAACAAACAATAATCTGTATAAACTAAATATACTATCAATAATAAACTAACAATAATCTGTAACAAAAACAATACTTTGATGGACCAAGTTATAGCACTTTTGGAAGAATAAATAGTAAATCATTTCCAAGGATCAGAACTGTAGTTCTGTTTAGAAGGCCCGAAAATCTTTTAATTCTGTGTACAAAAAATAACACTTTAATAGTTGACATTTATTGATTAGTGTTAGAAAAAGTTTTAAAATTATTTCATGAAAAATCAATAAACAAATGGACATTTCAAAGCAATTAATTTGTATAGTTATTATTCTAGGAAATGTATAAAAATACTTTTTTGAAATGCATTTGACTGGTCAATAAATATGAAAATGTGAATGAAATCAGTCTCTCTCCATATCATTTGTTCATGGGCATGATTGCGCTAACTTACAGGCGGAATTGGAGCAGGCCTCGGAGGATTCACAGGACAAAAATCATAACGTAGAAGCCGAGGCCTCGAACGATATAGAAGTCAGTAAGATAGTAATCGTTAAGGCCATTGCCAAGATACATTTATACGGTTCAAGTTGCAATTGTAGGATGAGCTGAAAGCCCTTGAAGGTATGAAATGCCGGGCTCCCCATGGCAGCAGTTGGGGTGGCACTGGCTATCATAACGCAATGGTATCGTCCATTCACAGGGATGAAGATGAAAAAATTTCTAGCATCAATGACATAAAGGTGAATACAAAAAATTTTAAATTTTTTAAAAAGCCATCAATGTTGTTATTCTGCATTTTATTAAATTCTGGCTCACTTTACATTCAGGTTAGAGTACTCTTCGTAAATCCAACACATAAAGAAATGCTTCCTTGTCCATATTATCTGAGTGGGGCTTGCAAATTTTCTGACGAACAATGTCATTATTCTCACGGCGAAGTAGTTTCCCTCTCGAATCTTCAGGAATACAAAGAACCCATGTTTTCAAGCCTTAAAATGGGTAGCAGAGTGTTAGCCAAACAGAAAAATAATTTGTGGCATCGATGCGTTATCTTGAAAATGCCGGAAAAAGAGGGTGACGATTATCGTATTAAATTCGAATCCAGTGGTAATATCACCGAAGTCGCTGTCCAAGATCTCTTGCCTCTTGGTGAGTGTCTCCGATACTGAAAATTAATAGTATTAACTAATAACAATAATTTTACAAACAAGTAACTTCCTAAACCAATTGACGTTTGTTCCGGATTTTTTTTTTCAACGACATAAAAACTTGTTGAAATAAAAATAATCAAGCTATTGAAAGATCGTTTGAACTCAAAAGAATTTCCTTCTTTTAAGCAGTGTTCAGAATTGATTAACGATTTAGAATGTCAGTTAATAATCAAATTTTTTATCGAATCAAAAAATCCGATCTAAAACGCCATATATTTTCTGATCAACATATATATTACTTTCCATTAATTTAAAACTTTTGTAATAGCAGACATTTTAAAATTTATATTTAAATAATCGAAAACTCTAGAGGATGCAGATTTGGAAATGTCTGATTCATCGGACGACAGTGACTCTGAACGCGAGACATGTGAACCTCCAGATGAAACGTTGGTACACAAATCTCTCTTGACTCTTAACTCGGGTGAGCCTCTTGGAAGTTGGGAACAACACACGCGTGGAATTGGAAGCAAATTGATGGAACAAATGGGTTACGTACGTGGGACGGGACTTGGTAAACGAGCCGATGGAAGAATCGCTCCTGTCGAGGCGACGGTATTGCCAGCTGGAAAATCATTGGGTGCGAAGTACTTCCTCATTACAAAAAATCGACATGCTTATTTATCAAGGATAAATAATATGAATTATCAATTTTTTTGCAATTCCAATTGTAAATTCAATAAATCTTGTAATCGTATAAAATTTAATTAAGGATTAAATCCTTAAAAAAAATTCCACAAATGAGTTCCATTTAACATGTTGAAATTTAAAAAATTTTAAATTATTATTTTTTCTTCGTAATTTAGATCACTGTATGGAATTGCGTGAGCACGCGGGTGGTGATAAAGACCTTTTCACAGCTGAGCGAAAAATGCAAAAGCAACGTCGAAAAATCGAACAGCAACGTGAGAAACAATATATTCGAGAAAAAGCACGAGAGAAGAACAACGTATTTAATTTTATAAATACTACTTTGGGTGATAAGCGTGAGTCCAAAAAAACTATCCTAAAGCTTACAACACTCGAAAAATTCTTTCTCAGTTTATTTTTCTTCAACATTTTCATAATTCTCTATTTTTATTTATTTAAATTTTACACTTTATTTTCTAAAATGAAAACGCAACTTTTTTATGAGCCTCAGCAAATCGTATTTTCGTTTCAGCAACAAATGAAAACGAACCAGGCAGTTCGAAGGGTAAAGGTCACTACAAAAGTCACACGAACCGAGGTTTGAACGTGGCGAATTTTGAAATCAGTGAAAACATAACAAGACTCGAGAAAGAATCGTCGAAACTGATGAATTCGTTAGGAAGACATGCGAAAGGAAGTTTACCTTATAACAATATTGTTTTGCAGTACAACGAGAAACAGAGCGAACTTGCAGGTTTACGATCGACTCAGAATCACATTGCTACCGAACAGAATCAGCGTAAGGACAAAGCGAAACTCTCTGTATTTTAATTTTGCTAATTTCGAAATCTGCGACATTTAAAAGAAATTGACTGCCGCGCATTTGCGTACCTGTAAATATACCTTATGCTTCGTAGATGTAAATAAAATAATTTCCTCAAGATTCGATCATTTTTATTTTTATTTATAACCGAAAATTATTTAAGGGGCCATATACAATTATTGAAAGTCAAGTTTTTGAATTGACAGCTTATATTTTGGGGGAAAAGAAGTCATAATTGTTAGTCAATATCCATAATTACGCACAGACCGGAGTAGCGTTGATCACCATCTTGGATTTGCACGATGTTTTTCAACATAAACCTGAAAAAAATCTTGGGGAAAAAAATTCTGGACAATTTCAAAACTTATTTACAACTGAAGTCAGAAATTGCAGAGAATTGCGTTTCTTAGGAATTCATCCCAACGTCTACTGCTCTCTCCGTGGTTCGGAACCCACGTAAAAGTGTAGGTCCAGGTAGAGGCAAAAGAAAAATTGAGAATCAGCAAAAAATTCAGATACTATTACTCCGCAAAAGAACGTGGCCGTATGATCTCCGCGCCGGAGGGCGCAGATCAGAGCCAGCCCAGAACCATACATACATACATACAGTTCAAATCGAGGGAGATGCCGGATTGTTCAGAAAGAATCGATTCTTGGAATTGAATTGAATTGTCATCGTGTGTATCGATACCAACAAAATATCGAGCAAAAAAGATCGATGCATAGAAAATCGATTCTTTTGAATTGTATAAAAAAATAAGTGCAACCTTGATAAAAAGTTTTAATAACGAGCGGGAATGAAATTTTTTTTTCCATTCTCATTATAAGCACATTGTTTTACAGATTTTTTTTTTAAACAAACCATACGAGCGCCACTATTTTTATTATCACGCTATTATACGTTATTAATACAGTTTTTTCAATAAACAGAAAAAAAAAATTTTAAGAAATCGATCTTGCACTCAAAAAATCGATTCAATCAATTAATTGAGCGAAAAGAATCGATTCATTATATCGAATTTTTCCACCGAAAAGATCGATTTCTCATTAATCGATTCACACGGCGGCATCCCTAAATCGAGCCCCTGCTGAGCTAGGTCCAACCTTGTTATCAAGAAATCACACAGTTAACACCGACTATTGCTAAGTCTTCATCATTGTATATATGTGTTAAAGAATTGCCTTACTCTCACACCAAAGTACTTATTTTAAGAGTAATGCCCAGGATAAGGTCGAGAAATTAATTAAATTCACCACTTGGTGATTATACATAGAAGAAAAATAGTACAGATACTTTATTTAATTGATATAAAAATACAAAATACTGAAAACCTTATGGGCCATGCAGTTTAATACTAATAATGAATTAATGCACACAGCGGCAATAGAACTTGGTAGATGATAAGTATCGCGTCCGAACCTTAATTATCACCACTCCTAGAGAACTGACTAGAGTCTCATGGTCGTCGTTCGTCAAGATGTTGCACAACGACACCAAGACGCGCGCGTTTAAGGACGTTGTTTCTTTGATTTATTAACATATGGTTAAATAAATTATTGTTAATAAACGTCTACTCTACGTCATTTCTGATAGCACGCTCCAATTAACTCCAGTTACTCGTCACGAATGCGACAAAGTTTGCAATTATCAAGATAAGGCGGTCATTTCATTCCGCGAATTTTTTTGGTTGGATTAGAATTTTATTTACGGCACCCATACAAAACTACCACAAAAAAAGCCTACTAGATAAAAATCCTACCAGATAAACTAAAAAAAATGAGACTTGGAAAACTCTACCATGGGAAAATCTCTACCAGAGAAATCTCTACCAATCCAATGCACCAATCGCAACTCAAGGAGATTGGAATCCTTGCGCTGGGATTGGTTGATTGGGTTGGTAGAGATTTCTCTGGTAGAGATTTTTGCACGGTAGAGTTTTACTTTTTTGCGTTCATCTAGTAGAGTTATCGTCTGGTAAGCTTTTTTTGTAGTACTTTTGTATGGGTGCCGCTTGTTCCTGGAACTTCCTCACTGCTTTGGTCGCATTTGTTTGCTAACTTCTGTTTGCTTCGTCTTTACCTGACTGGTAATGTTCACACGGACGCCTTATTGGTGCTGCGTAGCAACCTTATTATACTTTTATGGTCCTTTTCTACAGCGAGGTTTGAACTTGATTCCGTTTTTTGAATAACCACGCTGACGCTGATCCTGCAAGCTTTTTGTTATCCTACACCTATAAGTTTACAGAAAAAAACAATGCGATTGGAGAAACTAAGAGCGTCCATGCCTCAAAACAACTAGCGTAACATTAAAAACAGTCTGCTATGACCAGGAACTGTTCAGTCGATGCGAAGAAACATGTTTTGTACAATACACACCACTGCAACCCTTCAACGAACGTGTAATCGATCATGCAGATTACGAACATTTAAATTCTATAGTGATATGCGGAGAGAATAAGAAGACACGTGTCAATCACGTGCCCGAGGCCAGACAACGTTCGTGCTATACGTCCAATGGCGGGTCAGTTTTATGAGGGAAGGAGACAGTGCATGTAATGAAACTTTGTAATCAGAATGGAATTTCGAAGACCACGACTGTCGTCATGATATAAAGCCTCTTGATACCTTTCGTGATTCCGTACGGTGACGGAGATTTCTCTCTTGAGCGACTGTTCACAATAATCAGTAGTATGGTTTAGGAAAGTCGTCTTGAACGATGCTCTCCCAATAACTGGAATCAGTATGACATCATTATAATGCCTGTTCAACTGAGCCACAACAAGTGTACGTTCGGTCGGAATAGTAATGTAATTATTTGAAAGTGTCCAAACGAAGAATCACGTACTGATGACTATATAGAGGTTTTACAATGTTCAACCGTTCGGGCGGCAACCCCGTCATATGGCAGGATAAAACACTGAGTCATATGCTGAACCCTGCACCCGGTATCGGACGTACCATTTCCAAAAATTCTCAAAAAGTCTTTGAATTACGCATATACCTTTACCAAACGGTACTCCAAAATATTTCCTAGCGTTGTAAATCGTGAAAGTGGTTGGGTGTGTTTGGTCGAACTAAGTCCTGAGTATACTAAGTTAGTCAGTCGGAACAAATTTCACGTCTAAGCGGCTGAGATCAGCCTGTATCTATCTGTATCTGTATCTTAGTATCCACAGAGTGTCCCCGCCGAAAACTAAGTTAGATATTCTTAATAACTTCCTTTTGTTGCTCAAGACTTAGTTCAGCCAAACATGCCCATTGAGTCCTTCACGAAACACTGATGGGAAATCAATAATTGATTGTCGAAAGGAGGTTTTACAGTAAAAAGGAGAGACTTCATATTTTATTATTGCCATTTAATAGAAATAATCATAGAAAATTACATTATTCATTGTTTACAAGCTAAATAGTTTTTCAACCATCTAAATACATATCAAATATTAGAAAAATAATGCTTAAGGCAATGTGAACGACGTTCAAGGAAATATTTAAAATGCTCGATTGGTAAAAATCATGGAACGAACTTGTCATATATTCCGGGCGAATAACAAAAACCATCTCCAGCTCAGTTGAATAACGGAAAGAGTGGTTGTCGTTATTCAAAAGTTGACAATTTACGATTCCTACTAAACTTTTATATCGCGTAGAATTCCCCAACCATAAGTTGCAACGGGTATACCCGTATATATATCAGTTGCAACGGGTATACCATATATATATGGTACACAGATCTTTCGCTGTGTCTCACATACGAATCTTTGAACTATAGAAGAATTACCGTATACTAGATTCTTCGGGCAACAGCGCTTCGTGGAAGTCGCGCACTGGAAATATACAAAATAAAATTAATGTAGTTCATGTTCACAAAATAAACAACAATATATTCGGTGCGTACGACTTGGACGCTGCGAACGCTACTGCCGTACTTTGGTGTTACTATATACGTGACAATATAGTAATACGTGTATGGCAGTGAAGAGCTTTCAACGTTTTGAGTGTCCAAGTTGAACGCATCCATTAAGGGGTACATAAGATCTACTCCGTATAACCGCACTTAAAACCTTGCGTCTCTTACATGTGAAAGGTACACAATGCCTATTTCAATATATGTTGTAATCTTTCATCGTCGGAAGCATCCGTCGTCTCCGTGATCGAAAGGTTTCAGTCTGGCGGCATATAACATATATTTTGCTGAGGCGTTCCGTCGGTCGTATGATGGAACGGTATGACACTACGAGTGGTAGCAATGTTTCACTTACGCTTTGATAATATCCAGTGCACGTTGACTCATCTTCTGGCTTGCATTCTGACTCAAGTTTCGCCTTGGCAACTACACCTGCCCAATACAAATCGGTGAGTTCCGACAAATTAGTTTCGTTCAATCGTTCACTCAATTCTGTAAACAATGGAAGGTGGTAAATGACTCTTAATGGGGCACAGGTCCCATCGAGGAATCGATTACAAATCCAATCTTCACGTCCAAATTGGTCCGATGTGCGATCTTCCAGTCGACAGCAGGGCTTGTTGGAATACTGGCACTGAAACGTATAAGAAAATATTAATTAAATTGAAGTTCACATGGTATGCTAAATATAGATATGCTATTTCAATATATAAAGCTGTCATTTCGATCATCTCAATTACGACATACCCGTCGCTAAAGAGTTTCATCAGGCGTGTGCTCAAATGGTTTGTTGACAAAGTGCTAGCAATGATGTACTTACAGGTTGCCAATTGCTGATGCACCCTGGCTCGCGTTCTGACGAAACTTCCAGGCCGACTTTTGGGGTAGACCCTGGCTCGCGTTCTGACGAAACTTCCAGGTCGACTTTTGGGGTAGACCCTGGCTCGCGTTCTGACGAAACTTCCAGGCCGACTTTTGGGGTAGACCCTGACTCGCGTTCTGACGAAACTTCCAGGCTGACTTTTGGGGTAGACCCTGGCTCGCGTTCTGACGAAACTTCCAGGCCGACTTTTGGGGTAGACCCTGGCTCGCGTTCTGTCGAAACTTCCAGGTCGACTTTTGGGGTAGACCCTGGCTCGCGTTCTGACGAAACTTCCAGGCCGACTTTTGGGGTAGACCCTGGCTCGCGTTCTGTCGAAACTTCCAGGCCGACTTTTGGGGTAGACCCTGGCTCGCGTTCTGACGAAACTTCCAGGCCGACTTTTGGGGTAGACCCTGGCTCGCGTTCTGACGAAACTTCGAAGCCAACATTAGGGGCAGTTGATGTCTCGACCCCAGGCCGCGCTTTCACCATAACTGCTGCGACGAGTGCAAACCACACAATCTTCATGGTCCAGGTAATGCTATAATTTATTATCTGTGAATAGAAACAAATTAAACATTCAATTTAGTTATAAAATGGCTCCTTCATTCTTCGACTGATATACATAGAAGAATTAGTCTACAGCATAAGATCTAGGAATAAATTGGATTCTTTATTCACCACTTACATTGAAAAAATCGTCCGACGTTCAGGCCGTGATGTTCGAAGAACTTCTGACAATTTTTGAGCAAACGTGCGCTGTTATACATGCAGATAACCCAGAAGTCGCCTTTGTTGAGCTGACCCGGACGACCTAATGATAATTCAGCCGGGAACTGTATTGCGTCAAACGCAATTAAGTACGTCAACAACTTCAAATTATTGGGATTAACCATTTTTGCTACGTCATCTGGATATTGTTGGGTGAATGGAACATTTCATACATGTTATCAATCAATTTTTCATTTGACTTTTGATTTCGTGCATATTTCTTCTGACTTGTGACGTTTGTAAGCACAATGCCAAGCAGTCCAACGTGTTCGGCCGGCGCCTGATTTGACCATGCTTTACTATGTGTTCCGCGCGTAGCACTCTTTCACCGCCAATAAAAAAAAATTCCAACAGAATTTTCACCCACCCAAAGACAAATACTAACACGATTTACAGACATAATACTGATAATTGCTCAAAAGTCATATAATATCTCATGAATTCCCGTAGAATTTGCAACGATGTCTACGCCATGTTTGATTTTTCGAATGAGGCGCTGCGCCGAGGTCAGATCCCAATAACTGCTGTTGAATTATTAGCCGATATTTGAGGTAGTATTTTCTATCATTGCAAAACTACCAGATGTTTGAATTACATTAGAATTTGGTGTGGTTTCAACTCAAAACAATAAAAAGAAGTTCAAATCTTCATACAAATAACTCTTTTACGTTGCCTATTGAAATACGTTGTAACATGTAACTATTTCAATCTAAGCACCTTATCTTCTTCAAGTCTAACTGAAGACTATTCCAGCAAATAATGAAGGTAGATGCGGTTTCCGACGCCTTGTGGTCACGGGCATACAACTTCGATTGCTGTTAGCTCATACCAGCTAAGTCTCGGTTATGTCTGATGATCCTACGGCACACTGCATGCTTGCCGTGGCTTGGTAGCGGTGCATCTTGAATACAATGCCATCACGTAAGCTTTTGTGATACAACATAATCTCCGTAGTGGCTTGCGCTCGCCATCTCTCTGCACGTGTCAACTCCCGCGAAATACTCAAACAGCATAGGATACCTCACCGACCAACGTGCCTTAAATTACTAAACTATAATATTTAGGCAGTCTTCACGGTAGTCACGACGTCAAGTGTTGAACACAGAAGTGAAAAGTCAAATGTCCTGCCTTACAGCTTCTGTACTTGAGAATTGATTCTCACCGTTACTTTCAAACTTCACGCCGTCATCACATGAATTTTTGTTTACATTCATGATAGCGACGCCAATTAGTTTATTTTATTATTTCGTAGAAGCTATACTGATAACTTTTTCCTTGAAATGATAACGAGTCGAATGAGATAAGTCGCTACTTAGATGTTTGTGCCTACTTGTAACGAATCAATATTTACTACGTGTTTGGTCTTAGTTCGGTTCCGAGAAATAAAAACATAAGGGAAGCGTGTTTCCATGTGATTACGATGATGGTTTCAGGAAAACGGAAAATATCGCAAGCTTCGCCACCTTTACCGATCTTAACATTATAACAAATTATTTCAGTCGTCGTCACGTGAATTTCCATTTACATCCATGATTTCACTCAGATGGTTCATTCTATCATTTCGTAGAAGCTATACTGAAAACCATATGTTTGACATAACGATGTTATGATTCCAGTGTGAAATACGAAATCGGTTCTTTGCTCTGGGTGTGAGAAACAAAAACACAAATGACACCTATTTTTTCGTGATTACGATGGTTTAACGAAGTCTGGAAATATCCTGGGCCTCACTACCTGCATCGATGTTATTAACATCAATTAACTCGTTATACCAAGGTTTTCAATCAAGCTAACGGTACTAGACACTGGACTCCGGCGCCAAGCCTAGTCGCGTCTCTACCCCCCAGAAAATTACAAATTCACCAAGTGTGAAAGCTGGAAGATTTGCTTATAATGCACGTCCATATGAACATGTGTTTGGAACGTCAGATGCCTGCTCTGGAGTGTTCCTAAGAGTTCTGCGGAACCTCGCATAATTATTGCTCGCAATGCTACTAAAGATTACTGTTATTTATAGATAAAACGTTCCATTTCCGAGGGACAAATGAATATCAGCATAATTGATTCACGCCATCTGAAAGTTTAATGTAGAAGGAATTTATTCCACGATACCTGTTTGTATAGCGCAACAGACTCATGTACTTTTGTATGAACAAATATACTTGGTTTCGTTTTTTCCCGTAATTCATTCACCATAGAATAACACAAATTGTGTGGGATAAATACCTGACGTTCAAAGAAAAAAATATCCATGGGTATCGGGCTGTCTCTTCCAACACCAAGCTTGAACTTTGTTGCTCCTGCATAAAAACAATTGTGACGGAATTCAAACCAAGTATCAACTACGATGGAGAACAGTGTCATGTGTACTCTTATTGAAACCCTGTTAGGCACGAGAAGATATGTCAGATTTTCAGAAAGAAGGTGCGACAGTACAGTGCATCCCGTCCACGGCAAAGCGCATTGTCACAAAAAGAAGAATGCTTCATCGTGTACAAGCGTCGATGGTAACACGTTACTTCATTATGACACGCACGAAAACATTCTACAACGTAGTCCAAAACCGAACTACAACTCGGTTATCTTCAATTCTTTCAGGCCAGTGTTTATATTGCTAACAACAATTGTATTCTAACTTCGATGATGAGTTGTTATCATTAACATTCAGTGGATATCATTGATCATGATATCGTGGTATTATTGATAACAGTGGAGACGATGGTGAGTGTGAGAAACTTACCGCAGTATAGATACAGTGTCATGTGAAAATGTGCGTTACAATCAACTTCTTAAATCTCTTTTTAATCTCAGCTGCACTTCCATCTATTGCGCAACAAGACTACAAAGCTAACAGTACTCACCAAGTTAGAAACATCTGCAATTCCAAAGTCACCAACAGAGCATAGATGAATGTTTGCTAAGTTCGATGATAATATAGGGACTAAATTTTCACGCTCGAATAAAATGCGAAGTGCCTATTATACACGTTGCGGACATCATAACTTTGCATAACTTTCTGGCTGCATAACTTTCTGCGTAAAACCCTGACTCTGCACAATAAGAAAGACTGAAACTTGGCCCGTGTTGTTGTTCAAATGAAATACACTGCTGAGTCTTTAAGTATGACCGCAGAAATCAGGACAGCACTACGACGATGCGAGCATGAGCTCTATCGTTCAACAACACATGTTTATTTTTCACTGGAAACTCTGAAATATGCATCCGATGGCCACAACAATCATCAGCATGATGAATACTGCGAGGTATGTTCAACACTGCAATGAAATGGATGACACCAATTATACTAAGTATTGTGTGTATTCATCCACCGGACGTGGACCGTGAACCCGTGTTTGCTTTTCAGAGGTACTTTTATAGATTGCGAAAGATAAATTGACGATAGCCATCAACGTGGTAATGATATGCTTAATGTTACGACTTCGACACAATGTCGTGCTTCCGTAATGCTGTGGAATATGACAGAATTCCGTGATAGTAGTGACAGAGGAGTGCAATGTACGAAGGCACGAGAATAAGCGCACTGTGCGTTACGGTAAACGCGTTACTATTTTTTTCTTGGAGTCTTATTACGAAGGACCGATACGTAGAGTTTACTACACGCTTTGTTTGTCGGTGTGGTAACATCAGTCACGTGTAGTCCGTGCTATAATCTGTCATAATGTTTGCAGTGCTACGTGGCAACGTAGCGTACACGTTCTTAGCCAAAATTCTGTAACCTTTGTACTTGAACGAAGAAGACGGTTAAACTACGATAAAACAATATTTGAAGTTTAATGATCCTTTGTAATTAGCTTAACATCTTACTTTCAGATCTCCCGTCATTGAAGAATCGTCCTCAACAGATTGACTGAAAAATGGTAAAACATCTAATGGTCTTCCTTCGTTCAAACTAGCTTCTAAATTCTAATTATAGTATTGATCTAGTTATTAATTCTGACATAGTGGAATCCGATGCACCCTGGCTCACATTCTGACGAGACTTTCTTGTCGACTGCTGCCTCAGGTGTTTCCTCGGCGGTTATGGTGGACGCCTTTACCATAACCGCTGCGACGAGTGCAAACCACAAAATCTTCATGGTCCAGGTAATGCTATGTTTTATTATCTGTGAATAGAAACAAAGAAAACATTAAATTTAGTTATAAAATGGCTTCTTCATTCTTCGACTGATACGTAGAAGAATTAGTCTACACCTAAGATCTAGGAATAAATTGGATTCGTGTGTACTTCCTTCGCTTGCGATTTCGTGCGTACTTCCCTTGACTTTGAGCGTTTGTGAGTACAATGCCTTAGTCCAACGTTTTCGGCTGGCACCCGATTTCATCATTTTTTCCACAATTTACAATATGTTCCGCATGTAGCACTCTGTCACCGCCAATAAAATTTCTTTGAGCAGGATTTTCACCAGCCCGAAGACAATTACTGATACGATTCACATACATAATTGTGATAATTGCACAAAAGTCATATAATATCTCGTGTATTCCCGTAGAATTTGCAACGATGTCTGCTCCATGTTTGATTTTTCGAATGAAAAATGCTGCGCCGAGGTCAGATCCCAATAACTGCTGTTGAATTATTAGCTGATATTTGAGGTAGTATTTTCTATCATTGCAAAACTACCAGATGTTTGAATTATATTAGAATTTGATGTGGTTTCAACTCAAAACAATAAAAAGAAGTTCAAATCTTCATACAAGTAACTCTTTTACGTTGCCTATTGAAATACGTTGTAACATGTAACTATTTCAATCTAAGCACCTTATCTTCTTCAAGTCTAACTGAAGACTATTCCAGCAAATAATGAAGGTAGATGCGGTTTCCAACGCCTTGTGGTCACGGGCATACAACTTCGATTGCTGTTAGCTCATACCAGCTAAATCTCGGTTATGTCTGATGATTCTACGGCACACTGCATGCTTGCCGTGGCTTGGTAGCGGTGCATCTTGAATACAATGCCGTCACGTAAGCTTTTGTGATACAACATAATCTCCGTAGTGGCTTGCGCTCGCCATCTCTCTGCACGTGTCAACTCCCACGAAATACTCAAACAGCATAGGATACCTCACCGATCAACGTGCCTCAAATTACTAAACTATAATATTTAGGGGGTCTTCACGGTAGTCACGACGTCAAGTGTTGAACACAGAAGTGAAAAGTCAAACGTCCTGCCTTACAGCTTCTGTACTTGAGAATTGACTCTCACCGTTACTTTCAAACTTCACGCCGACATCACATGAATTTTTGTTTACATTCATGATTGTGGCGCTAATTAGTTTATTTTATTATTTCGTAGAAGCTATACTGATAACTTTTTCCTTGAAATGACAACGAGTTGAATGAGATAAGTCGATACTTAGATGTTTGTGCCTACTTGTAACGAATCAACATTTACGTGTTCGGTCTTTGTTCGGTTCCAAGAAATAAAAACACAAGGGAAGCGTATTTCCATGTGATTACGATGATGGTTTCACGAAAACGGAAAATATCGCAAGCTCCGCCACCTCCACCCATCTTAACATGAAAACAAGTTGTTTCACTCGTAAGGTGACTCTTCATGCTGACACTAAACGTTGAATTCTAGAGACACGTTACTACTCGCTGAAAAATGATATACAAGCGTGTGAAAGCTGGAAGATTTTCTTAGGACGCATGTAATTTTGACACGCGTTCTACTACTACCAATGAGAGTCGACACAGGATACGTTTTCGTGTACGGAGTTGACCTGCCACATACGTCGACGTCACAGTATAGATTTTCAATTCTCCAGCAGGCGGATTTATTGTTGGTCACGAACGAGTAAGTATGGCGTACTTTATACACAAGAGTTGGAAAATTTTTTCAGGATTCGGTTATAGTAGCCCGAAAAGAAGCATACTGCATTGAATCTTGTTCCTAACGTTGAAAAGTTTCATAGTTCTAAACCTAATGAGATTTGTTTGGCTGCGTGCTACTCATAGCGGGGCTATACATAGCGGACCACCGCCATCATCGTCCACAGAATGGAGGACAATAATTATTTGAATGTTAATCGTTCCGAATTTTTTTATAAATCTCTTGCCACGACAGGCCCACACGAATCACATTGTTCAACAGACAAAGAAGCTTACAATATACAATTACTAAATATGAATAATTTATTATTTGCTTCAGATGGATGAGGCATGAGTGCACGCTTCTTGATTTCGAGTAACATATGAATAAAAAATGCTCTCATTTGCATGGTTTGTAGGCGGTGGCAACGCTGGTCGGAGCAGTTAGGGGGTTATATACCTCGCCGTATGCCCTCTTACGGACCGAAGCGACCGTCGACGCGGTCGCGAGAAAAATATGGTTATTTTTTACAACAGCACACTCGTTCCACCTTATTCCATTGTGCAATGACGATTTCGATGCAGCATCAAATGGTCACGTACGTGGCAACGATATGTTCGATTGTCCGAATACGACACAATTTCGTGCCTCCATCATGCTGTGGAATGACGAAATTTCTGTTACATTGGCGATAGACTAGACGTCGATGTTTTGTATTTTCGAGAACTGCTGCCATGTGTGATAGCACATTTTTTGTGTCACGGTAAACACTTCAGTTTTTTTTCCTCTTAAGCCTGAGTGAGGGACAAGATAAATTCAGATCACCGACACACTCTGCTTGTGGGTGTGGTTCGCCATGTTGTCCGTCAAAATGTTTGCAGTATGCGCTCGAGGTAACGTCGTGTACACGCCGTGGACAAAAATTCTGTTACCGTTGCACTTGATCGAAGGAAACAGACCAGCAAGAAGAATATTCATCAAAGCCATTCTGACTTCAACTATGGTAAAACTATATCTGTTGTATGTTAACTCTCAATCCCCAGCTTAAGGTGATCTGTCAGTCGTTCAGTCGGTAGAAATCCTACTGCACGGTTTCCTCAGAGAACCTTGATTTTTCGAAGAAAATAAGACTTACACGTTATTTTTTTTTTCGTCGGAGAACAACGGACGCTTAACTTTTAGTTTTCTCAGAATATCCAGGATGTCCGAGAAAAGTGTGTATCTGCTTTGCAGATGTCTCTCTCACACTCATGCAACTGATGGATTACCTTAATGTTTTATTTACTCATAGATCTTATCGCATTGAAGAATTGTCCTCGAGAGATCGACGACACGACTGTAGAACAACTAGCGTTCGGGTGATCCGTCTTCACAATTCCATATTCCTAAACAAGAGTGCGGGAAAAAAGGCACAGAATTGATATAATTGACGCAGGGACGATTGAATCCATTGGATTCAGTGTGCTTTCTTCTATTTCCCCTTTCTGACGCGTCTTCTCGTGCAAAACCAACTGAGTAATGTCGGGTATACTAAGAGTCGCGGTAGCGGCTCGACGCCAAGTATTGAAAAAAAAATACCAGGTGCGAGCCGTACCGCACTATCTCATCATCATATATATGTTATGTATAATTACTCGAATATGTCGGTTTTATGACGTCACAGCGTTTTAAATAGTGTAATCGATCGTGCAGATTACGAACATTTAACTTATGGGTATATGCAGAGAGAATAAGAAGACACGTGTCAATCACGTGCCCGAGGCCAGACAACGTTCGTGCTATACGTCCAATGGCGGGTCAGTTTTATGAGGGAAGGAGACAGTGCATGTAATGAAACTTTGTAATCAGAATGGAATTTCGAAGACCACGACTGTCGTCATGATATAAAGCCTCTTGATACCTTTCGTGATTCCGTACGGTGACGGAGATTTCTCTCTTGAGCGACTGTTCACAATAATCAGTAGTATGGTTTAGGAAAGTCGTCTTGAACGATGCTCTCCCAATAACTGGAATCAGTATGACATCATTATAATGCCTGTTCAACTGAGCCACAACAAGTGTACGTTCGGTCGGAATAGTAATGTAATTATTTGAAAGTGTCTAAACGAAGAAACACGTACTGATGACTATATAGAGGTTTTACAATGTTCAACCGTTCGGGCGGCAACCCCGTCATATGGCAGGATAAAACACTGAGTCATATGCTGAACCCTGCAGACCACCCGGTATCGGACGTACCATTTCCAAAAATTCTCAAAAAGTCTTTGAATTACGCATATACCTTTACCAAACGGTACTCCAAAATATTTCCTAGCGTTGTAAATCGTGAAAGTGGTTGGGTGTGTTTGGTCGAACTAAGTCCTGAGTATACTAAGTTAGTCAGTCGGAACAAATTTCACGTCTAAGCGGCTGAGATCAGCCTGTATCTATCTGTATCTGTATCTTAGTATCCACAGAGTGTCCCCGCCGAAAACTAAGTTAGATATTCTTAATAACTTCCTTTTGTTGCTCAAGACTTAGTTCAGCCAAACACGCCCATTGAGTCCTTCACGAAACACTGATGGGAAATCAATAATTGATTGTCGAAAGGAGGTTTTACAGTAAAAAGGAGAGACTTCATATTTTATTATTGCCATTTAATAGAAATAATCATAGAAAATTACATTATTCATTGTTTACAAGCTAAATAGTTTTTCAACCATCTAAATACATATCAAATATTAGAAAAATAATGCTTAAGGCAATGTGAACGACGTTCAAGGAAATATTTAAAATGCTCGATTGGTAAAAATCATGGAACGAACTTGTCATATATTCCGGGCGAATAACAAAAACCATCTCCAGCTCAGTTGAATAACGGAAAGAGTGGTTGTCGTTATTCAAAAGTTGACAATTTACGATTCCTACTAAACTTTTATATCGCGTAGAATTCCCCAACCATCAGTTGCAACGGGTATATGTGGTACACAGATCTTTCGCTGTGTCTCACATACGAATCTTTGAACTATAGAAGAATTACCGGATACTAGATTCTTCGAGCAACAGCGCTTCGTGGAAGTCGCGCACTGGAAATATACAAAATAAAATTAATGTAGTTCATGTTCACAAAATAAACAACAATATATTCGGTGCGTACGACTTGGACGCTGCGAACGCTACTGCCGTACTTTGGTGTTACTATATACGTGACAATATAGTAATACGTGTATGGCAGTGAAGAGCTTTCAACGTTTTGAGTGTCCAAGTTGAACGCAATACAATTCAAAGCCTACTACAAACATCATTTACAATTCATATTACGTAAATTTCGTTTTAACACTGAAAATATTTTGTCCGTGGCTGTCGAATGCATGCTCATCTGCAATTCCGTCACAACAAAAAAAACGTTAAATTTTTTTAATGAACAAAATGATTGTTGCTCATCAGTTTAATCAGACTTTCTGAATTAAACGTAAAAACAAACTAGTAAACTATAGGCACATCACACATTTCGAGAAGTGAGGTTAGGATATAAATAACAATGATGCATCTGTGTGTGTGTGTCTAATAGGATCTTTGTGCATACAGCGCCGCCACTTCGGGACGGAATTTCGTGTACATTTCTAAAGTACGCTGTGTCCACTCCTCTCTAGTCTCCCTGGTTTGGTCGGTAAAAATCCTACTGGGCGTTTTTCTCAGAGGCTTAATATTTCGAGGAAAATAAAAGTTACACGTTGTTCTCTTTTCGTCAGGGAACAAAGTGTAACTTTTATTTTTCTCGGAATATCAAGGATGTCTGAGAAAAATGTGTATCTATTTTGCAGTTATCTCTCTCACACTCATGCAACTGATAGATCACCTTAAGATTGTCGACAAATAAGGATGTTCAGTTTAACGTACAAATGCAGTGTGGGAAAGAATATATGGAAAGTTCTGATTCTCTTCAAGTTGAATATGCAAGTTTGTTTAATATATTATTATTGGAGAGTACATACTACTGTAAGAGTATACTCCGTCTTTTGAATTTTTGATCTGTCTATCGGCCAATATGGGAAAATGTCTCGGATTTCGAGCCGGTTCGATCATGCATCGCATGTAGGCGTGTAGGTTATGAAGCGGGCACGAGAGCGCGAGTTGTCAGATCTCAGTACCAAAAGTTGGCGAATCAGTACAGACAAGATAGATGAACTCTCTCCCATGTATATTAACTTTTTATTTTGTTACTTTCTTTCTGTGCTTCCGAGAAGTTGTGATAATAAACTCAGTACCATAGAAGAAACCGGGGTATGTTGTTTCTATCAGAATGTGAAAAAACTGTCACGTAACTCGATCGTCGATTGTTTTGCTGTAGATGATGAAATCGAAAAATTTTGCGTACATGCCCGATGAACAATCGATGCATATCCAAAGTGCCAAAAGTTCGTACCTGATATCGAACAGTATATTAATCGTAATACTCGTACTAGGTCAGTTTTTTACCTCATTCTGAAAACATAATAATGAAAATAAACCATCGAAATTATTCTAATTTCTAATTTCTATTTTGCAGTTTCCATGTGCAGTGTATGGGCAAGGATAATTATGCAAAAGCTTTCATAGACACAAGTACAAGATTAAATCATTGTTGCATTTCGGTGAACAAAAAATTATAAGTCCAACCAAAATAAAATAAGCTATTCACTTATGTACCCGAGCAGATTTCTGCACCTCCAGAATATTTATACAGTTTTCACAAATATACCGGCAAATATAATTTTTTCCATTGTTTATGCAAAATATGATGAAAACTTGTAAAGACTTGTAAAATTTTACACTTTATACCACACATGGTACAAAAATGAACCAGATTTCTATTGATTCAAAATAAAAATACAATATTGATTTAAAATTATTATAATTGGAATACAAGCTAAGTGCAAATTATAGTTTGTTTACACATATGCATCTGGCATTTAAATCATACAAATAAAACAGTGAAGTTAGTGCTTTTCCTTCAAATATCGACTTTGAGGAAACAATACAAAAGATGATTGAAAATATCACAATTTGCATGTTTAATTTTTTATTTATATATTTCTGCATAATATCGAAATGAATGTACATCATTGAAGTTGACACAGCTATTAATGGGTATAGATCAGTTAACCATCTCCACAAATTTTGAAGTGAAATTTTTCCTACTCTGTTCATCTGATTCGGATAAAAAGTTTGAACCCAGCAAAAAAGCAGAAGCTTTTCTATCCTGATTTAACAAACCGTGTGGGAAAATTTTACTAACGGAATTTCCAGTTACGTCAATCACACTCATGGTGGTTCAGTTAATATCACACAATTGCTCGAAATAATGTTTCTATTTATGTATTGACTTTGCACTATTTTTGTTACTTTTTCTCAAATTTTAAACAACTGTTTGAATCTGGATTTATAATTTTTTGTTCTTACCTTCTCGAGTTGATTCTATTTGGCTATTGGATAAAATTTCAATTTTTTATGTTTCAGTCTCGAGCGTTTCTCTCTTTAATTTAATTTTAGTGATGGTGGAATTTATCTTCAGGATATTTTACTTCGTCGCCCGATTAAGCAAGTTTGGGACAAAGAACTGGGGTGATTTTGAAAAAGCAGTGAAAAGCCAACAATTCAATACCGCCTCTTGGATGTGCATAGCATTCAGTTGTGGATTAGTTGTGGTATCTCGTAATTGGTTATCAAGCGAATGAAAACAAAATCCAAAACAAAAGCAAAAAATGCTGCGTTGGCTGTGAGATTAATGTTGTCGACATTTTCTACTTTACTATCTATGTCTTATAAAAATGTTATTTTTCAAGTTTATTCTATATTTTTCTCTCTGTCAAAACATGTATCTTGCAATTGATTGTCCAAAAATTGAAGAGACACGAGATATAAAAATCATGAGATTTTGTTAATATTTTTGTGCCGAAGCGTAAAGGTAAATGATGGAAAATGATTTTTATAATAAAAAGACAATTTATGGTGACACGTCTCACATGTATATTTCATATATCTAAATTGTCGTTACACAGAGATTTTTTTTATACAGGATTCTCTTCATTTCCGGCGGGTTTTCTCTTGAAATTCAAAAGTGAGTCGTAGTCTGGGTTCTTTTGTGCTATATTCCTCACAATCGCCGCTCTCGTTCGATCAGTATATCATTCAAGTGCATTGAACAAATAAATAAACAACAGGTGGAAAAAAAGTAATGAAATACCCGGTTGTCTCGCTCAAATTTATAACACAAAATGTAACGTTGATTCACAGATCTCGATTAACTCTGTCGCCCATATTGCTTGTATTTAATTTTCATAACATGAATCGTTATTTTGTTATCTCACATTCTCACATTTGTATCGATTTTTGTTTCATATTATGAAATTCTTCACGGTCATGATTAAAGAACGTAACGAATATATATTTTCGCAAATGAAAAACTCATGCTTTGATTTCCCTCCTTGCCACACCGAATGCACGCTTAAATCTAAATTATTCTCTTTTTGTTGTATCTCGCTTTTTTAGGCTTTCCGTATAAAGGACGATATCGCTGATATGTTAAAGAAATTTTCAGAATATGGGTTTCTGAATTCTGTTGTTAATCATATCTATCGTTTGTCGTCTATTTGTCTTTTTCTTTTTTTTTTACTTAGTCGTAATTTTTGGTAATTTGAATAAATTTACGTGTCAATTTAGATTCAGAGGCAATCAGCCTTCTCCCATGAATCTGAATGGAAAGAAATTGTTGTCGTTGCGATGTATGGACATATCAAAAGAATTGTATAGCCCACTTATCGATTGGTAGGCTCCAGTAATTCTACGTCAATGGGAACTCGAGTGAAAGTCATAAATACTCATCTTAGTCGAATTTCATTTTTTCGTAATTCTTCAACAAAAATTGTCAACCAGAATTGTCAAACAGAGTAGAATACACAATTTGAAAAATCTACAATCATGGCTTGAATAGACATTTGACTTTGCAGTGACCAAAAAATCGACAATTTCACATGATTTCAAACAGCCAGTTACACGCAAATATTGTCCATTTTTTTTTCTAATTTTCAAACATCAACTACCAAGTGACATGACTTATTTATCATGACAAAATAAAGTACTGATTACAGTAATTAGCCCAAAGATCAAGTGCCTCACACTTCATCGATAATCACACGCAATATTTATTACAGATTTTTTAACAAATGTAAAACTATTTCCAATCAACGAATACCAATCGATCAATAATGGTAATGACGAATACCATTCAACACTTTACACCTTATTAAATACAATTATTTATTTAAATAACGAAGCGACGCTCACTTCTATTATTTCCACACGAAATGTCAATTTGGAAAGACCTTGAATTTTTGGATTTCTGAAAAATATATTAAATGTTCGAGTTCCCAAAAATACGTAATAAACAGCACGATAATTATCGCTTTGGAAGCTTCATAATTGATACGTGACTATATTTTATACACAAAACAACTACACAATGAAAAATTGGCAATAATTACGAATAAAAATGAGAGAGAAAGGAGGACAGTTATAAAAAACTTTTGTCCGTTGTCCATATCAAATCCTATTATCGCCATGTGTACATTAGTGTGTATGTGTATTAACGAGTTCGATTTCAAACATCACTGAGAGTGATAATCGAGAATGCAAAGTCATTTTCTTTAGAAAGTACAAAAACGAAGCGTAACTTCAAACAATAATCTCTAATAACAATAAATTCGTTAAGATAGAGTTACTTTTCAATAATGTATCTGTTCTTTCGTTTAATTTGTAGTAAAACGTATAGGAAAGAGAATTTTCATACATATGTACAATTAGAATACCGGACCCATGGTTCTCTCGCATATAAAAGATTTCTTCAATGCTTGTTTATTTTATCAATTTTTTTTGTTACTACGACGAAAGCCAGAAACTCGCGATTGAATATATTTATATCAAATACGTCTCAATATTTTTTCATATTAAATTACAAGAAAAAACAACGAAAGGCAACAAGCACACTAAAATTCTCTCCTATTCGTCATTACAATAAAACCGCGTTCATTTTTTTTCCTAGACTTTGTGATGTGTATCGTTTTTATATATTAAAAAATGTATAGAGGCGAATTAAAAGACCAATTTAACGATTAAATCGTTTGTAATAAACGTCAGTGTTAGCAAAACGTTTAAACAACGTGCACGAAACGCAACGGTGCTGCAAGGAGGAAAATCATTTTTCCGTACATGACCAAACGCTTTTTTTTTATCATTTTTTTTAATTCTCACTTGCGCTCCCTCCTTTTTTATCCTTCCACAGGACAGCGACTTTCCGCGACTCTTTCTGTTAAAATACAACGTTCGTCAGTCTTCGAACCAATTGCGATAGAAATAAATGTTTATTGACGTTCAAGTCGTCGCAAAATCCAGTTGAAAGTTTAACAATCAATGAGAATGAAAATGTTGATTAAATATATACGTATATACATAAACATACATGTATATAGTTATATATTTCATTCATCTTAACGATATCGCTCAAAGTACATAATGCTACACATAAAAATTCGCGAAAGATCGAATTGAACAAAGGAAATTTCGGAAGATGCAATCGTCGTTCTCGCTATTATGTCGTTTTTCATTTAATGATAAAGAACCGGCTCGCAGGCCGCGACAAACAAAAAATATATTTGCATATAAATAATAATATAATAATAATAATAATAATTAATAATAATAATAATATATCAGATCTATGTTCCGCTCAACCGCATTTCGCGAAAAGTTGAGTTACGAATTGTATCTTTTTTCATATCATTTGCATCAAACTTTCTTCTCTTTCTCCCCGTGTATCGTCGTGTGTTTATTCGATTAAACTCCATGCGCGGCATTTGCGTATTTTTGTTTATTATTTCTTCTATTCAGCCACTACGTGTGAGATCAATGCTGTGGCAAATCAGCGACCAGTACTTGCCAAATGTCGAGTGCACTTGGACTTTTGTTTCTTCCGTCTCTTTTTTTTCTCCACTCAAAATCCTTTGCCATTAACTTAAAACTAATTTAAATGAAAGAAAGAGAAATATGTACGACATGCTTTAAGTACATAGACTGTTGGGAAGCTCGATAAGAAAATAACACAAGTTTTTGCGATAATTCGAACAAGACACCGTTTGGAAGCGAGGAAAAAAAAATCAAAAAAATGTCATTCACAACCTACGATCTATAATCTCATCGTTTATTTCCGCTATTTAACGGCGAATACTTTAGTATTTTTTACCCTCGACCGTTGGGCTTAATGGGACGAGTAAAAAAAAAAGAAAATTAAGAAAAGAAAAATGTAATGCAAGGAAGCAAGTAGAATTAGTCTTGGCTCTTGTGCTTATTCGACTTACGAGAAGAAAAATATAATTAGGAATCGCATTTCGATGATCGTAGAGTATAAAAAAATGGTAATAAGTACTTTTCGCGCGCTTTACTACGTAAGTAGCTCGATCAATATTTATAAGTAGGAAAAAATTATCTTCTTGTCGACCCAAGACTCATGAGAAAGAAAAAAGTCTTCATTTATATTAAAAAAAAAAAGAGAAGATATAAAGACCGAGTATATTAATCAACGTAAAAATATTCACAACGATCGAAACACGCGTTCAATTAAATCGTAAAAAGTAATAGTTCATCGACCACGAAGTCTTGTATCGAAGTTCAACCAAAATATAAATACAACAGCCAGCAGAAAAATGAATAAACGAAATGAGAGCGATTGAATGAAGAAAAACGAAAAAAAAAAAAAAAATTACTGCCAACACATTCTCGATCAGGTACACAAGTTTGATGGATCGCATTCGCAACTTAATTGAAATGAAATGAAACGTAATTAATAATGAACGACGCAACAACTTATGTGTGAATCGAATATTAGGAAGCAATTTCTAAAGTAAAATAAATTAGGATTAACAACCTTGTATAAATGTGACTTTTTTTATGCACGCAAATGCCACGCCGAGATTATTCCAATTTTATAAACCCAAGTGCAAAAAAGTAAAATTTTGCTTCGTTCGTACAACCGTCTCGATCGTATATTTTCTGACAAATCGCAAAAAAGACTTTTTACATTATTCTCTGTCATTGTAAAAAAAAGTTCATGCACGGGTTCTCCATATCACATTGATAATCGTTTTCCTTAACACTCCTTCTATTTTCTCATAAATTTTTCAACGCACTGGCTTATCAAAATTTTGAAACAATTTTGAAATCAGCATTTCAACGAATTTCGTAACCTTGAAAAAAAAGGTGCTCCCTTTTAATCTTAATTCTCCTAAAGAATCGATCAAAACGTACGACAAAAAACTGAAGCGGTTTTTTAAAAATAAATATGGTTGCGCAATTTTATCTCTTAAGAAAGCATTTTTTTCGATAATGAAGTTTTTGCCGAAAGAAAAGAAGATTTGTTCCTTTTTTTAGACCACGATATGGTTCATATTTTCTCCGTCTTTCCGCAAAGAAAGAATTGTCGAGTTTTTTGAAAATTCCATGCGATTCGAGGAAGAAATGAATTTTTTTGCGTTTCGGCCTACATACCAATTTCACACGTATTTGTGAGCACAAATCTCATTCAACGTTTAAAATTATCGAAGGGTTGAAATATAATTTTAAAAATAAGTTGTTCGTAAAACTTTCTTTTTTTTTTGTTTCGCTGCCCATATAAACGATAAAAATAACAAGAAAAATGTGTTTTATCGTACGACTTATATCAAATAGCCTATTCGACAAGAACGGTGAAGTTTTAAACACTTTATGGCTTATCCGCGTGTCGAGGATAAACGAATTGACAAGAAGCAGAAATTAACTGCTAAATTTAATGTATTTGTGCTCGCAAAACTGCTTCCGGTTGACTAGTTCACTGGAGGGTGAGATGCCGATGAGAACGGGAGAGAAACGAGAAACTGATGAAAATAATTGTCATGAGGTTGCCGGTAAATAAATTATTGGGAGCACGTGTTTCAAAAATGATTTTCCGCTTTGAAAAGAAAATCGGGGAACGATGATACGCAATGAAAAATTCGCCTTTTCGAATGACACGAAGTTTCGCTGCATATCTGTGTGTTTATGCGTGCGTATTTGTAAAATAAATTGATGAGTTTGTGATGAATTTAGAGGATGAAAATTAATGAATAGAAATTGCAAGATAGTCTTTCTTTGATGTTATACTCGTCGAACTTTGACTGAAAAAAAAAAAATAACGACGAAGAAACAAAGAGTTCCTTGACTATCTTGCACATTTTCCCAGCCCTTCGAACTTAAGGTCGCGTTGTGGGTGTCCGGATCGATAATAGGAACAAAAAAAATTTGTAGCCAACAAATGAAGGAACACAAGAAATTCGAAAGAAGTGAAAAATTCTTAGCCTTCGGGTTCCGAGACGAGAGAGAAGTCTGGAGTGAGCGCCAAATTCACGAGCGATCTGCGATTCAATAAATTTCGTTTCGAAATCTACAGAGAAAAGCAGAAAATTGAACGTCTCATGTGTGCAAGGATTCTTCGAATAAGAGAGAACTTTGACTGGCAATATAGGAAGATAAATTTTACCTTTGAATTAAACGTACCAGACGCGCCGAATATTCAAGACAAAAAAAATCTTCGAAGATCACATCGAAATTTAGTCCATTGTTCAAAAATAAAAACATGGATATATTCGATTCACGAAATTTCCATTCAATTATCTCTTTTAAAAATAAATGTGTAGAAAAAGAAAGTCACTCTGGGTGATTTCACTCGTTTGGCTGAATGATCGATGTTTTCAATCACGAAATTTTTTCTTCTCAACCAGACGAGATAAAAAGTCACATTAAAAAGAAAAGAAACATAGGAAGAAGAAATCAGCAACATAGCATCGTGGAGGGCTTGTTGTGTGTACTTGAACTACGATTATACCGATACTCACGATCACCCAATTTCTTTGTTTTGTTTTGTTATTTTTTGTTCTTCTCCTTTCATTTTTTCACGTAGAAAGAAACCTGAAACATGCTTTCCTTTTGTTTTGTAGTCTGGATACGTCAGTTGCTTGTCGAGGTGGTGGTGAGCGCGAGCGCGGATTTCGTGACATGGCGAGAAACGTGGCAAATTCAAGCTTCGGTAGAGGCAACCAATGAGCCTTTCGGCGTGTAAGCTGTCGCGTTCGGATCCAGATTCGAGACCGTACAGCCCGGACACGGACTCTCGTTACCTCGCATTTTTGAACCACCCACTCGGACATCGTTGTTCAATCGTAACTTCGACGTTGAACACGTTGGAGCCGGCCCAAACGAATCCTGTGGCATTACAGCGAGGTCCTGCGCTATTTTCGCCTTTAGCAGATCGATCTCTTTTTCCTGGGATCTGATCAAACCTGAATACACAAATTTTTTTAAATTAATAATCGATAATAATGATAAATACTGTGTCGTTTGAATTTCATACAACGTTGAAATTTCTATCGTTTAAATGTTATGACGTTTTTACATTTTTGTAGCAGTCAACATATTTTTTTTTTCATATGTAATCAACGAAAATTGATTGTTTATTAGCGAATCTTCACTTCATTCTGTAAATAATCGTAGATATAAGGACTTATCGATTATGAACCAGGAAATCTAAAAGAAAAATTTTAATGGAAGGAACATTTGACAGAATAATGATGTTTAATTAATAAAGGTTATTCCTTTAGTATTTAAGTAATTCCTAACATATTTCGGGTAGAACGTTGCTAAATGCAATCCTTAACGTTTGCGGTAAAATCGAACCCCACATGAACATTTTATGTGAAAAATTACCTAGAAAAATGAGAACGAAAGAATAATAAAAATTTCAAATACTGTTTCCAATTAACAGGTAAAGAAGAGTTGCTTCCCTTCATTCACAACAAAGTCACTTTGTAAAAACGAAGTGCTTTTGTATGGGACAAGAAATCGAGCAACCCCATAACATAACCCCCACCTATTGACAGATTATTTGTAATTTCAGGTTATTCTGTGAAAAAAAGAACTTTGAAATTCTAGTAGTTGACGAAAAATAAATAGAAATATATAATGATCATTTTGTTTATAGAAAAGTCGGCACAAATTTCAAAAACATTACATCAAGACTTTGTAATTGTAAGCAAGACATAAAAAATCGATCGTTTTTACGATTAAGAGTGCTCCATTATAATTAGAATTTAATTATTAACCGATTTTCAAGGAAATAAAACAAAAATCATAAATTAAATGATTTGGTACATACTTTCACGAATCTCAAGTTGACGTTTGGCTTCACCAAGGGCAGAAAAGAGGTCGAGTTTTATTCGCGTTTCCGCGCTGAGACTATTCTCAAGATGTGAATTTTTATCCTGTAAAGCACTGAGAGCGCTGAGCAAGATTTCGGTTTCCCCATGATTATCCTTGCATCGGGAGGAATCCTTTTCCAATGCTTGACATCTTTCATCTTTACTCTTGACTTCTCGTCTCAGGGTCTTAATATCCTGATCCATTTGTGCTGTCCGACTTTTGCAAGCGTCCGTGCACTCTTGTCGAACAAGCGGTGGAAGTGGTGGCGGTATCGACGATCTCGCCTCCTCGGCGACTCTTCGTGCTCGTCTCTCAGTAACTAACGAAGCTTCGCAGGCCGTCCGTTGTCTTCGTTCCTCCGCTATTCGTCTCTCCAGAGACGACATTGTCTGTTTGTCAACTTGGCGAGCGGTAACGAGTCCGTGCAATCTGGTGATTGAAACAAATGAATCAATAAAAACATACATAATAAAAAAAAAGAAAAAACGCCAGCCCATCGGCGAAATTTTGCAATTTTTCAATGTACTTTTCTAACTGGTTATCATGAAATTTTTATCGTATTTCCAAAACAATAGTGTACAATTTACTTCAGTAATTAAAGTATTTAGTATTAAAAAATTAATAATTTGTTATCGCACTTGGCACCATTTGTCGTCGTCGGCTATGAAAATTGATCCTGAATACCGATTTTGTTCAAAAACAACTTCATGCAGTTTGACATAGTTTAATAGCAGAGAAAATCTATGAGTAACCAACATTATTACGTTTTTTTTTTTTATAATGACACACTAGCACAGATGGAACTTTTGACAATATTGATGGATACGATCTGGAAGAGTAAAGATTATGTTCAGAGGGTCAAAAAAACGGAAATTTAAATCCCAATTGATAAAATAGATTATCAGAAAAAATGTAATTACTAAATTTTGATAAAAGCCATGAAGTAATGAAGAAGTTATATCAGAGTGATTGTAAAAAACATTTTGTCAACTAACTTGTTTTGCAGCTGCTCATTGTCGTTCTGCAATTGTTGAATTTCGCTCTTGGCTTGTCGCTCACCTTTGGCGAAGTTATTAATTAGGGATCGAAGTTCCTGTTCAACCTGTCGACTAACTTGCAAGTCGGATTTCAAGCGTTTTATATCGGCCTCGAGTTTGCGACATAGCAATACCCTCTGACAATATTCGTCTTGTTGTTTCTGTTGCTCGACCATATTGTCGATTGTACTTTTAGCCTGGCGACCTTTGCGTTCGCGTTGACCGTTCACCGAAGTCGAGGAATCTCGACTTTCCTTGACGTTGTTCCATTTGCCACCAGCTGAACCATTTGACTGTGTCTTTACGGAGTTGTGCGATGTGCCACCTCCGCCTCCTCCCCCTCCCCCTGCTCCACCGCCTTTTGACGTTTTGTCTTTTTCAATCTCGTTCGCATCGAAATCGTTCACTGAACTGACTCTTTCGATAAATTGTATATCGTTGTGCGAGACCGTCGTTCCATTACTGTGAACAAATCTTTTGTCACTTTTCTCGGACTGTGACGAATTTCCGGTACTGTGTTTGTGTTGTTGGTCTTCCTGCTTTTCACCCTTGTCCAAAGATTTTCTGTGATTGTTCTTCGTCGTTGCACTTTGTGCTGGCGAAACACCGCTCGTACCGTTCGGCACACCACCGTTCTGTATATTCGTCTCCACCGAAGGACCGTTAGATCCTAATTTAAACGATAATAGTATTATTTCAAGTCTTACACGATTTATCTTTATTATCAAACGCATTTCACGATATCATCGAATAGAATATTATAGACTAAAAAATCTCCATAAATAATAATGCAACGATGTTGAAGTTGCTGTGCAACGAAATACGTTTTTGTTCTTTCATATTTTCACACATTTATTCGCAGCACTAGCCTACAAAGACAATTTCGGAAAAAAAACCAAAACAAACTTCAGTGAAGATATTGTGCAAACACTTTTTTTTACATTTTCAGAAAATTCTATTTTGGCAATTTATAATAAATAAATGTAGCAATAGGTTTGAAAAATGGAATTGATCTCCGACTCGCTGATTGTTTTCTGGTCAAAATGCATTGTAACAAACAGAATACTGTGAATTTTCTTAATCCGGATATTTTGTTGTCGATAATCTAATTGTAGTAGCGAAAAAAATTGGATGAATGACTAATTAAGCTGATTATTATTTGAACAGATTAGAAGTGAAATAAAATCTGTAGGTTTTCGATAAAAAATATGCTTTTTTTTGTAGATGGTTCATAGTTTTTAATAAATACAAGCTACCTCTACTTTTTTCTGGACTGGGATTGTACTGTGGGGCTGGCCTGTGCGGTTGAGACTTTGTGTTTTGCTCGGCTGTGATAAGCTGAGTGTGTGGCTGAGCCTGGGACTGAAGCTGTTGCGATGTCGAGGTCTGTTGATCTGCTGGTAAAGCTTGTTGCAATAACTGCAGGTAGAACTCGTTCTCTTTTGCTACATCTTTCTGTTTTCTCTGTTTAAGGTGAAATAGTGAGTATAATTCTCAGATCATAATTCCCATTGCCTTAGTCTCTCTCTCATTTTGGAATCTCTTTGTCAAATACAAACCTGTCTCATTCTGTAGCCGACGTAACTTTTGAAACCAAAGCCCAATGTTACTACGGGATAGCCAATGCTGAAAAGTGAACCACAATAAACAATGGAGCAAAAAAAAAATGACTATGGAGTACGAGTTAAATAAAAATTTGACTTTGCAGCATGCGAAAAATCATTTTGTGGATTATGTATTTTTCTTGACTCTCCACTGACTCGTTATAGATTGGTATTTTTTAATTTTTCAAACTTGTTGCTTAATTCCAAAAAAATGTAGCTTTGTTTATATTCGCTAACAACGCTATTCGAAAAATATTTCCAGCCTCAATCGTTCGATTTAGAACAAGGAAAAATTTCGACAGTTTTATTATTGCTCGACCGAAGCATTCTGGACATTGAAACCAAAAATTCAGGCCTCCATAGTCATAAAAGCGTATGGGAAGCAAAAAAATATTTCTTACCAATGTGCAGCGAAAGGCCTACACAGATCCAGATGAAAAGGCATGTGTCGCAAGTCTCGCAATCTCACAGCAGCCTCTATGTAGAGAAAGAGTAACCACAACATAACGGTGGGTAAGCACACACCTTTGTCCGTGTGCCAGACATATTGCACCCAAACGTATGTACTAGCTGCGAAGAATAGCCAGTGCACGGGGATGAAAAAGAAGCAAATCATATCAGATGTTAGGGCGATGCAAATGAAAAATACTGAAAAGGCCTGAAACACAAACATGAAAATGATCAGTCATTAACATTGCTCAGTTTTTATTATTTCGTTTCATATAATATATCCATAAAATTTTAAGTGAAATAAATGAATAAATAAATAAATAAAATTGCTTACCAAGCCCTGGTACTTGAACGAATCGTAAACGCTTCGGAGTAGTAACCAAAAAGGCCACAAGAATTCAAACCTGAATTCCAAAATAAAATCTGCCAAAATCACCATGGCCCATAGTAACAGAAACTTCAGATACAGCAGAGTACTGAAATTCATTAAAACAGACCCAAACAAAAGTATTACAAATCAATTATATTTTCAAAATTGTTTTTCTACTTAGCGATTCTCCTTTATTTGTGGTTTTGCAAAAGTTTCATTCGTTTGTTATTTTTTTATGGAACTGTATATGATTTTCAATCACTGATTTTAGAAAATATTTCAACCTTTACAGGAAATGTCAACCAGCGTGTGTTTCAACCAAACTACAATATTAATGATTTAGAAATTGATTTTGAGGGAACAATATAAGTGCAAATTATCTCCAATGAATCTTTTTTGGTAAATAATCTTAAATCAATATTTTTTTAAATAAATTGTAAATTGACTAATTTTTCTGGTGAATTTAATTCATTAAATGGTTGTAACTGGATTTATATGAAATTTTGATTCCTTGAACAGTCAATAAGACTTTTCTTAAGTACACTTCAAATGTCATGAAGGAAATAACAAATTTTGAACCAGCTATGATAAAATTTCTTTGTACTTAATACAAAACAAGCTGAACAAGTATATTTCGTAAATTTTCTGCAATTGCATGACGCCGCTTTCCTATCAAAGCATGTACCTGAATAGTAGCATTGCATGAGCTTTACAAGTATGGAAAAACTTGTAACGCTTACTGTTAGGTTATGCCATCATGAAATTAGGAAGTCTGGAGTAAGTGAGTACGGAAAAAAAGAACAGACGTTGTAAAACAAATAGACAAAAGACAGGAATTTGCTGTACATTGAGGCTATGTTTTGGTAGGAAGCGGATGTAACATCAGAAACAGAAAGTGTAGGTAAAAAGTGGTAATTTCTAATAAAAACAAAAAACACTGACTCAAGGAGACAAATTTGGAGGCTGAAAAGGACTTTGAAAGGACCACATTTGCAGATAAATCCGGCCATCGCGATGCTTGGCACATATGCTCGCAAAGTGCTTGAAAATAAGGAGGGTTTTTTATGCAAAGGGAAAAGGAAGGGGGTTTGAAAAAGGTAATACGAAAAAAAGAATAATTGTTAAAATTTTACCTTCCGTAGATTCCTTCGGTGATTTTGTTGCGTTTCAAGGGCCTCCGGAGCTTGCCGCACTCGGCATTTCTTCTCTTCATTATCCCCTCGTTAACCTTTTCGCGCCTGTTGCCACTTTATTGCGCGAGCTCCCCCACCCCCCAAACGTCCGGCACCCGTGGCCTCCCCCTCCCCCCGTGCCTGCAAGGCGTCCGCGCAACGTTGAGAAAACACAGAAAATAAGAGAAAAACAAAAAAAAATGAAGACACGAGGAAACGCGTTTTCTTGGATATGTCCAAGCAAGGATAAAGGTGGGATGTGTAATGAACGGGAAGACCGTGTTTTGGCCTCTAACGGAGTAACACTGCGCTCTTATCGGACTATCTCTTTTGTTGTCATTCGTCCCGTGAACGGAGATTCGAGCTCTTACGGCGATTCACTGAGCAGCTGATTGGTCCATACCGAGACATGGCGTTAATAAAGAAAAACAACTAAGAAACAAAAAGAAAAGGAAAATAACCGAGAGTAACAAAATCTCTCTCTTTCCTCTTCCACCCTCCCTTCCGCTTAACTTTGGCGCTCGTTTTAATCGTTTGCACCAACCGCACCAGGGCACAATTTCGCGAGTCTTGAACGATTGTGTACACAGTATGTATCGTTAAACACTTGGTAAAATGTCTTCGAAGACGCGCGATTCACGCAAGTTAAGCACGTGCGCGAAACACTTCTCTTTCTCTCTCTCTCTCTTTCGAAGTTTGTAACGTCACATGGAGCGAATTATTGCGGAAATACGAATGCCCGGTTCCGGGGGGGCCTTTATCGATCGCGTACGGGGGATGACGGAATATATGCTCTCGCACTCTCTTATTCTCGCTCCCTCTCACTCTCGTTCCAACAGGAACGAACGCGCGCCACCAAACTTCCGTACACCTATTTGGAGGCACTCTCGGCGTCGGTTTACTTGCACTTTTCTATCTCTCTTTTACTCTCACGTTTATTTCTATGTCCTTCTTAAGGAAGCTCCGCTTTTCTTTTTGTTCCCGCACAAACTTGTTTCGTTTTTTTCAAGCTCCGATTCCCTTCTCTTTTCTCAGTGTCTTATATTCTCACTTCTCCCTGTTATTCTCCCGACCGTTTACTCTCTTTCTCTCTCTCTCTTCCGCTCTCTTGTTCACTCACTCTTTTGCTCAATATATTACTCGAACTCTCCTCTTTCTCTCTTATTCTCACTGCGTTTGCCCACTTGCGAAGCCACCACCAGTGCTACCAAACCAGCTGTGCGCCAACATGTGCGAGTGTGCTGCGCCCTCGCCGACCCTCCGTAGCTATATGTATATGTTTTTGTCTCTATTTACATTGAAGTATAGATATGTACGTTTATATATTCAAGAAATATCCGCGAACTTCTCGAATTATTCTTACGCGAAGGACTTTGGAAAATGTCTTGAAAAATTATCGAAATAATCAAGAATCCTCTATTTGTTCTAAAAATTGACAGCCTCCATGAGAATGCTAAAGCAATGTACTGACGAAAATAGCAAAGAACATCTATCGTTTACGGTAGCCATAAAAATGAATTTCAAATTTCTTACTTTACCCGCCAAAACTAGAGGGCAATGTAATTCGGCAATTGTCGCTTGTTTTTCGTGAAACTTCGTGAATCCGTACAGCTGGTTGAGCAATTGTTTACCGATGGAAGCCCAAGTATTGCGAAGTGCATCATATAGATGTAAAATTTGTATACACATGTTGAAATCGGTCTCCCGAAAATCTCTCGTTCGCTTCGTCATATTGTGCGCAACCGTGCGAGTAGTTTAATACAACAAACTGAAAACTATGCGTGACAGAAATAGATTTTATAAGAAAAGTATAAACGAAGGGGGCAGAGTCAACTCCGAGTGGGTCTTTACACCACGCGGAATTCCCCTGACGAAAATATTCTTTCTCGCTCTCTTTTCTTTGTCACCGAAAATTTGTTTGTCCTCACCAGTTCGAAATGTTTGGCTTTTCCACTCGAATTTCTCATATCTCGGATTTTTGCGACAAAATCAATGTTACAAAAAAATAACAACAGAGCACTATGGTCCAACTTCCTACAAATTGAATTGAAATATCACAAACTCAATAAAATGAACCAAGAAAATTCGACTGAATAACGTTTCCAATCAAAATAACAATGTCACTTTTTTATGAATTTTCACTTTTATTTTTCTTGAAATTTAAAGAAAATTGTAAAACAGTTATGAGATAATAAAACAAAAGAATTACGAAATTTCCCGAGTTTGGTTTCAGGTTCGAAATTTTCAAAAATTAACCAAAATTAAAAAAGGACAAAATATACAACGACAAAAAGGCATCGGTTTCCGAAAAATTGGAAAGGTTTTATAAAATAAAAAAAGTTTATAAACAATTTTCACAAAAACGTTCTTTGTTATCGCGTAATCATCTTCGAACCGTTAAAATAATTGAAATTTAATTTAATTCTCATTGAAATATAAGTCAAATTCAAATACTTACATCGTCGATTTGTAAATCGAAATCCAATGTTGATTGAAATTTACTTATTGTCATTTCGACGAAATTTAGCTACCGAACGTACAAAAGTACAATTTTGTACATTTTTTCAACGTATGTATCATCTCGTTCGTTGACAAGAAATTTTCAATACAATTTTAAGCATTAAAACCAAAATCTGAAGTCCAAATAACGTTGAATCCTGTCAAATATTTATTTTGTACATTTTTTCAACTATGAAGGACTTTAGTTTGAAAAAAATTAAGACTAGTCGTAAAAAATTATGGTTTCAAGTAGAAAGACTAAAAAAATACAACACATTGAGAATGGATCAGAGGATTTGGGCTCTTTTCGTGTTTATCGAGAATCCAAGTGGCTCTGATTACCAGTGAACAATCACTTGCACAATCTTTGTTTCTTTCTTTAATTGTACATCGTAGATTTTCATTATTATTATTATTATTATTATCGTCGGTATACAAATTCGATTATGTTTGTTGTGAAGTTCTCGGCTATTTTTCTTGTACTCTGTAAGCTCATTAAAGCTTCAGAACTTGATTTATTCGCGAATAGTTCATCCTTTAATTCGCCAATAAAAAAAATTTGCGTTTGCTTCTCTCGTTAAAGTCCCGAGGCGAAATGAACACACTTTTTGTCATCACAATCTGTGCATGAACATAGCCAAGCTCTCACATGTCCATCTCGAACTGTTCCGAGGCTTCTTCGATCACTGTGATATCTGGAAAATTCGAAATGATTGATTTTTAATATTCGCCGAAAAAAAGTAGAAAATTGTTTTAGAAAAATGAAAAAAATAATGTTAAATGATGAACTAAATATAAATAAATACAGCAAAATTATTGTTTTTCTTTATCGTTGTTTTTAATTAAATTTTCCTTCTGCACTGGATGTCAAAAATTCATAAATTTTGGCATTTTGTAAAGTCATAAAACTTCGAGAGAAATTATATGTCGAATGCATTTAACGAGATGGTTAAATAGATTATTTTTTTAAGGGCTGATGATTTAGAGTTGAATTTGTGAAAAAATTTCCGTCGAGACCAAACCAAGTTTGATTTTCTCTTTGAATTATTTTGGGAATATTATATTTTAAATTCAATTGAATTTGAGAAATATTTATTATCTAACTGACCTTTATCAGCAATTTGGTTGCAAGGAATCGAACCAGTAATAGTTGGTGAACTCTTCAACAGATCGGCAGGGATTGAACAGATTTTCGGTGGGGTACGTGATATCGGTGAATTCCTAAGGTTTAAGAGGAAAGCTCTCTCATAAACTATCCGGGTACCTGTAAAAATAAGCAAAAGATTATAAATAAATGATTAAGGACAATTTTCGAAGCAAATGGAGTTTTCGAAATTTGATATTTAAAGTGTTCCGTTCTCGGAACACTCATTTGGATTAAAAAAAAGTATCCAAATAAGCAAAATATAAATTTTTCAGCTCGATTATAATTTTTCCAAGCGCTCATACGAAAGACTTCCCATTGTTTTGATTTGAAGCGAGTCCCTGAAAATAGCTTTTTGATAACCCGAATATGAGGTGATCGTACATCGACAAATCTAAGAGTGCATGACCTGATCTTTAGTCTCCAAAAATACGTCATATTCGTTTTATTTTCCAAGAGTATTCGTCTCAAGATTTTTTTTATTCTTTTAAATATACAGGGTGTCATTTTAATTCAAAAGTCATTAATGTGTCTTCAAGTTCTCGATATTTACACTTTAAAAAAAATGAGGGTTTTGAAAATTTGATAATTATTTTTTCCATTTTGACATGTGCTTTCCAATGAAATTAATTTTTAAAAAATACTTACAATTGTTTTTAATAAACGATTGAGAAAAACTACACAAATAGATATAGATACGAGGTCAAACATCGTAGCAAACGAGATTCGTCCTCAATAGAATTTGTTACGGCGACTGATGTTGCTTTTATAGCTCACAGCGGTATAACTCAACAAATCATACACTTCTATTATTATTAGTAGCTTATAAATAGCTCGAGTGTCCAAAGTTGAAAGAGCAAAAAATATAAAAGAGGTTCGACGTACGAACATACGTGAGAAATATTCAAATATATTCATTGAAATAAAATTGCTTTATTTGTATATTAATATACCATTTTTTCGCAACTAATTATTGTGGTGAAGTGTAAATTATCTGATCGGTGATAATAATTGAGAAAATGAAATATAAGTATTTATATTTACTCGTGCAAATGAATTGTCAACATTATTGTTATTTATTATTATTTTTTTTCAAATGGGTACTGAAATTTTTCTATAAGATTACGTTGACAGCTTTCTGTATTTATTTCTGTTTATCGGTGCTGTACGTTAATGTGACCTTCGTTAAAATGAAGCTGGTTTCTCATAAATCAGTTGTTTTGATTTGACTCAAGTCACGATGAGTGATTCATTTATCCAGTGGAATTTTCTTTTATGGGAAAATTATGCTTTGTTTTTTCGATGCCACAATATTTTTCGTCTCTCTCTCTCTCTTCCTCTCCCTCCCCGTTTCGTACGCGAAGTGTTTGGTTCAGTATATGTAACGCATAAGTATTTTCAGGTGTCGTTCAGCTGAAAAGTGATAAGAAATACAAAATAGATAGCGCAAATACATTGCGAATGAAGCATCGAGCGTGTAGCACTTTTGACGATTTTCAAACGATATGAAAAAACGTTACGCAAACGTATATTGAAAAATCTAGGAAACCCGAAATAGAATATAGTTTATCGCAAAATATTTATCGAAATTTATTCCAACGTCGATTAAAGTTCAACTGGTTCGTGAAAATCCCAGACACTCTCAAGAGCCACGAAAATTCTATTAATTTACTGATGTCTATTGAAAAACCTGATAAGGCAATTCGCCATAGTTTATCTCAACTTGCGATCGACCTTAAATCAAAGATTTTGCAATTTTTTTAAAACTCGTGTCAATTTTACTTATTTTATCGAAAATTTTTGTACTATATCGAAACTTGGCTCGAAATGATCTATAGATCTGTAATACACGCGTTACGGAACGTAAAGCTTTTATTCTATTTGCTATGTCGGGGTTTCTGCGAGGACAAGCTCTCGCTCTCACTATTAATAGGCTCGTTCCATTCCCAAGACTTCATTTTGTCTCTAAGTTTTTAGTTCAAATATATAACTGTAAATTATCATTTATATTGTATTTTTTATAACAAGGAACATGGCAAAAAATGCTTACGTTTAAAAAAATAATAATAATAATAAATTAATACGTTAATTTTTGGATCAGAAAAACTTCAAGAAAAAGTTAGTGAGGAAAATGAATCCCGGCACATTTGCTGCGAATAAAAAATTTTATTAGCATGAAATCAAAGTTCGCCACATTCCGATGTGACGAAACTGCTATTATTTTTTACTATCGAGTCTACGAAAATTTGTTTACCTTTTTTTTGCTCCCTATCAAACGATTCCAGTAAAAATTATTTAAATAAAATTAGAGGAAAAAAAAATACAAAGCGTTTTTGACACTGCGGAATAGAGAAATACTCAGACTTACAATATGAGTCATGTCGATGAGTAATATTGATATATTTCAAAGAATTCCAATTCGTACGAATCGGAAACTTTTCGAAAAAAATAATATTGAACCATGATATCGTAGAACAGGAACGAAAATGAATTTCTTACTTTATTTTTTATTTCAATCCTCAATGTGGGTTAACTAATTGCTTCAATATTTTCTTTAGTGTGAAATGTTGCTCGTATGCGACAACGGAATGTAATTTACACAATTTTCTTAGTTTTTTCTATGACGAAAAGAATGATGTACAATGAAGTCACTTTTAGTGAACGTTTAATTATAAAACTTCTGAAAAACCAGAAGAAGTTGTGAAAAGAAGTAAAAATAAAAATAATTTGAAATTCTTGTGCGATAACGAATTATCATGTTGTGGGGTTCTAGGGTTAATTTTTTAAAAAGTGGAAATGATGACAGTATTCGTTAGATGCGTTATTGGGATTCAAAATTTTTGAAGTGCCATTGAAATCTCGTTAAATACTCGTTCAAAGAAGTTTTGTTTTTCTTTGTCTCTATCATTCTTTTGATTCTTCGTTTATTCTTTCATCAGCCCGGTAAAAACTTAGGATGCAAATGATCTGTGGTGGAACGTGCAACTTGATTTGTATATCGTAAGAATAAATTACCATTTGCATTGCCGCACGTCTCTCAATTCATTCAATTTTCATTGGATATATTACGAAATTGCATACCACAATAAAAACAACGATAAAAACATTATTAAAAGAATAAATTGACCCCACAATCGAGCGAACTTTCATCGAAAATATCACGAAATTGTATTCACCAATAAAAATAATGAAAACCATCAGGTCATATTGATTGTAAAATAAAAAAATTCAAAACACAATAAAGTTTTAGTCTTCTAAACACCGTTGTAAACACGCGAAACTCGTAAACACGTAAACATGTTTACGTTGTATTTTTAAAGCAGGCAATGACATTGAATGGTATTGAATGACCGATGTATGCGGAAGAAAATAAATGCTTCAGGATATCAATATTTTTTTAACTATTATGCAACAACATTGTCTAATCGTGTGGAAGGAATCAGTTTGAATATTTTTTCTTAGAAAAATAGGTTGGAAACGAAAAGAAGCACGTCGTCGAGCACCTGATGACGGATTTCGTAATGGGTTTCCATCTAAAAAGAACGGATTGTAAAATCTTGTTGACGTTCGAATATGAAAAACAAATCAAGTTTTAAATATTTCGAAAACAAATATTATAAATTGATGAAAAGGTTGAGAATTATACAACTTCAAATTTTAGGTAATAATGTTGAAGTTTGGATCGTTGGAATGCAACGAAATTTCTTCATTTTTTTAGTACAGCCCGAAAGTTACATGCGGTTTTTGTCTACGCTAATTAGACAATCTTTTTTTGATATTGTAGAGGTGAATCTACTAGAAAAATTGGGATGATTCAAAAAATTAAAAAAAATTATGAATAAATAAATATTTTTCGTTGCATTTCAACGATGCAAACTTCAATAGCAATTTATTTATGTATTTTGATTTCAAACTTCCCAATGGCGCGCTATTTTGGCTGGTAACTCGAATTCGAGTCAATCAAAGTCTTGAACAACTTTCTTTTTACTTTTTATAAAATTTTCTCGCTTTTAAATGAATATTTTTTAAATTTTTAGGCAAAAAAGTTGAAAAATCATTTCGTTACGTCGATTTTTCTAAATATTTACATCCTTACGAATATCTTTTATACATTTCATCATTTATTCGTAATGTGTAATGTCGCGAAGTGCTCGCGGCAGTGTGTCTGTGGCGCGAGGAAGCGGGCCTGTTCGCCGTGTTGGTTGTCTGTAAACATTTCGGTTGACTGTGCCACGAGTTTAAAAGCTTACCAATCTGGGACTTTAATAAAGTAAAGTTGAAAATCAACAACTGAGATTTTCAACACTTAAAAAATTTCAGCGAAATATCAAAAAAATAAATGATCGAAATTCCTCTTAATCGCTTACAGCAACGAATGCAGTATTCCCTAAAGTTTTTTTCGATGAATTTTGAGTACAGTCGACGAAAAAATGAAGTTGTGAGTTGAAAGATCGATGCCTCTTTCAAAGTATTTTGTTCGAGTTCGTAGAAATAAAATGTGACATTGTTTCCATTATAAAGAGAAAAATAGATTAAAAAAATTGAACTAACCGCCTGGAGTCGTTGAATAAAGAGTACCGCCGGGTGTGGACGAATAATCCGCGGGTAATTGATTAGGGTCATGAATAACAATCCTCTTGGAGGGTATGTTCTGGCTCTGAGTCGCCTGCCTTGCGATTGGTGAGGCAGACATGTCGAATTTTTTTTTTTAAGTTTGCACACGTTTTCGTCTTTCTTCAAATATTTGGCTTCGAGGCCACGGAACCACGTGTCAATGGATTTCGAACACGTTGGAAGATAAAGAAAAGAACACAATCACACACTGCGTCGATTTATAGGCGAAAAAGTGGCTAAATGATAATTATTCATTTACAAAGTATCGGTTTTTATCCACACTAATTAATCCGATTATCGTTAGAATATTTTTATTTTAATATATATTTTAAAAGAAAAAAAATTCGTCCAACGAATTTCCGATGATCAAGGAACGCAATTGAAGAAATCGGACTGAAGACACACTCGTGTGTGGTGTGTCTGCTCTGCCTTCGCTTCAACTAAGTTAACTAATTCCCCCTCCCCTCGACGCTGTTCGTATGTCGCGCGGACTCACACTAAAATGTAAACATATACCCACACACAACTTTTACGCCCTCTCTGTCAAGTATACACACGAGATCTGGCTTTGTCCTCGCTGCGTAGTTTGCTATACGTAAGTCCACTCTGTTGATGTTTTTGTCACGCCTTATCTCTTCTCTCTTGCGCCTGTTGGTACTTTATCGGGAAATACGCGCGTCTCGGAACACATCGGCTCAAACAGGCCAATCGGATCAGCTGGTGGCGTCAGTTAACCAAATGAACGATAAATAATCCTAACAAAATGTATTTGAGCTACTTAATTAGAAAGAGAGTTTTATATACAGTTTGTAATTTAAAAAACATTTTATTCTTTTAAACATCCGAACTTTTACTGAATTACAAAATTTATACAAATATGTTTTGATCTGCAGCTTAAAATGTTCAATTCAAGAATTCATTTCAACCGATACATTGAGGATTGTCTTTGAGTACAATAACCTGATTTCCTTTGTTTTATCAAACATGGAAACCATGATAAATACACAAACCACAAAACCTTAGTCACTCACAAAGTTTGCCATTATAATTGTTTGAATTCAAAACATTCTGTGGTGGCGAGATAAGAAAAAAGTGCAGAGCAGTTAGCATACGAGAGAGAGAGAGAGAGAAATACAATTGCAGTTTGCGAAATGACTGCGATATGAAATGCGATCGCAAAAGAAATGATAAAAAATGAATAAAGCGCATTCAGCGAACTCAGAGTGTATACGGTCGTGAGGAGCAAGAAAATGCATTAAAAATTTATTCATACAAAAACATCGAACCATCAACTTTTCCCTGAGACTTGAAAGAAATTAAAAAAGATTGTGTTTCTGCCATGTGGCACGTTTTTTCAAACACATGCTCAAAATGATTTTATCTAGAAAAATGTATTTTATAGATGTATAGCGTATATTCAGCCGTCCTTCCACACTGATGTCTGATTTTATCATCGGATACAGTCAGCACTCTGATTTCGCAAATTCTCTATTTTCAAACATTCCGTAATAATAAATAAATCCCTTGCTTTGTGTCAACTTCCCCACCCGCCACTATGTGTTTGGAACGTTTACGCTACTCACGCTGTCTTTCTTGCTCTCCCTTGTTCACTATCTTGTATTTTGTATCTCTCTTGCACTCATAAACGCGTCCTCGCAACTGACCCAAAAGGGAAAGATTAAATTACGGAATTCGTGTCGCATTGATAAATGGGAGCGTTGAGCATATTGTTGAAAATCAGTCGATAATTTATCGGCATTTTGATATTTGGAAATAGATGGCGCTTGTGACAAAAGTCCAATTGAAATTTCATTCGATTCCCGCCGCCCGCCGACGAGTATCCTTTGCAAAGTAAACTCTGTGCTTTATCGGTGACTCGTTTCAACGTACGTACGTTAGCCGATTGGAATAAAGCCGATAAATTAATAAAAAGAAACATGGCTGAAGTGAAGCGGCATGAAAAAGACGAGACAGTGAGTTCGCCGGCAAAGAAAATAAAGTTAGACGTAAAAGATGAAGACGACCAAGTGAAGAAGATTGACGTGATGGAGAATTGGAAAAATTTTGAGGTCAAGCGTGTACTCAATAATAACATAGTGCGTAAACAAATATGGCTCGAAGGATCATTCAAAGGCGACGAAAGTACGGCAATCGTTCTATTGGAAAAAAAATCTTTTCCCGAGGAATCTGAATCTGTGAAAAATTTCTTCGACGATGAAACACTTCTGAAACATCTTTTTGACAATGATGCCTATGGATCTTACGAATGCTTTCCAATAAGAGAACACAATAGTAAGCATTTGTTTATTTTTGTTTTTTTTTGTCATCTTTAGACGCTCTCGCGGTAAGATTTTCTACGATTGCGATCAGCTGTGCCCATATCGCTTCATCTTTATTGTTTGTTTATATTAAATGATACATTCCCAAAACAAAATACAATTTTCCACGTTCGGGAATTAATACAAATATTTCAAAGAATTCGAATTTTTGAAAAAATGCCACAAAACAATTGGTTCTCGATTACAGCCAGTGATCAGCGATTTTTTTTTCTAAATTCATCTCGATTTTCGATGACCATTTGAAACATTTAAATTGACACAAATTATAAAATTTCATGGCAAATTATTGTGACTTTATTTCGTGATTAATTTTTCAGTTCGTAAGAATGTAGATTGATGGATGAAACTGTAGAAATAATGTTGACTCAATGATTGCTTTCGGCAAAAAAATAATTTTAGCAAACTTATGATTTTTTTTCCTCCTTAATTATTTCTTCTTTTTTCATAATTTATTCTTCGATCAATAACTATAGACTTAACGTTGTTTTTCGTTGTAGGTCTAAATACTACTGTGATATATCCTGCGACGCAAAAACATTTGGACAAATTTTCTAAGAAGGAAGTTAACATTGTGACTGAGACTCCTGAGTTGTACAAAAACGTGACTATACCGAAAATCATAGGAGAACAATTGTCGCTCAAGGTTCAGTTTTAAAATTAATAACAAGAAAAAAAAATTCCATTAAACTTGTTTTTTACATAATTTTGTAATGAATTTTTTTTTCAGTGGGTAGAAAATATCTTGAATCACGAATCGGAAGCAGATAGAATTATTTACGAAGACACCGATTCAAACAATGGCTTTGTTTTGATTCCTGACTTGAAGTGGGATGGCAATGTCAACACTCTAAATGTTTTGGCTATTTCGAGGAAGAAAATCAATTCGATAAGAGATTTGAATGCGAGCCATTTGACATTGCTGAAAAATATCAGAGACAAAGGAACAGAAGCTATTGTCAAGAAATACGATATTAGCTCCTCAAGACTGAGGATATATTTTCATTATTTACCATCTTATTATCATCTTCACGTTCACTTCACACAGCTGTCAGTTGAGGATGCTGGTAATTGGATTTTCCATATTTGTAGCTTATAATGAAAAATCAAAGTTTTTTTTTTTTCATTTTTTCAAACTCGGTTGCAATTATTGGATTTTTTAAGCTTCTCTTATTTATTTTCTCGTAAATATGTTGAGAATTGGTGGAATTTCGGAATTTTCGTCTCTTGCTGTGCAGGCTTTTTTTGTTGTTCTCGATATAAATCATTTGGTAAAATCAACGTAACGTCAGATTATATTTTGTGTAAACTTTCAATTAATGAAATGTTGTGATTATTTTAATTTTTATGTTGAAATTTTCGTTTCCTGAGAATTTTTGCTGTGATAAATGACTTGTAATTATTTTATTTATTTATAGGCATTTATGCGGAAAAGGCTCATCTCCTTTCGACCGTGATAAGCAATATAGAATTATTGCCAGATTATTATCAGAAGGTTACACTCCAATTCGCCGTTTTCAAACCAGAATTGGTGGACGAATATAAACGAGCAATCGAGACTAACGAAAAAACGAACGAGCCGGAGGAAGAGTGTTGAAGAAACGTAAATAACAAAACATTTTATTTTCATACGACGAAATGAGTAGTTTTGCGAAGCATTTTAATCGTTGGTATTTTGACGAATAAAGAGACAAAATATGATTGCACGAAAATTTGTAAGATTCGAAAAATTGAAAACTGAAAAATATAAGTGTCCGTCCTATGAATCCGCATTTCGATTTTGAGCCTTTCTTGAAAGCTGTTTAATACGACGTTGGTAACTTGTCGTTCGTTCTTAAAAGAAAATCCAAAAAAGTAATTTTTTTTCACCAAAAAAATTCTAAAATATCACCGAACGATATTTGAGAAATTGCTGTCAAAATAATAGAACTGAAGAAACAATAGAAAATTTTCATAATTATTGAAACAAATTTGAATTGTAATGAAGAGAACATAAAATTTATCGTTTAGTTATAGAAATTTTGGTGTAAAATTATACGTTTCTAACAAGAAATCAAAAGTTACTGAACAAAAGTACAGTTTTGTCGTACAAAGTTGAATACTTTATTTTTATAAAATACTTGAAAAAAAAAGTGTACGAAAACTTCATTGTAATCAAAATTATTTCCGATTATCGGGTTAATAAATAATTCAATTTCTTAAACTAAAAGCAAACTTGACAATTAGTAAGAAAAACTGTAGTTATACTTGGCTCCCGTGTTCCAGTGTACATTTATGACTGAATTTTGACGCGAAATGGCCTGAGGAATCTTCATTATGAATTCTTTCATTATGAATGAAAGAATTGTTTTTCAAGCAGACTCCGGAAAAGCATTTATTTCGAACATTTTAAATAAAATGCATTATTAATTGGAAAACACGAAAGTTTGTCGAATTTTAATGCAAGTGAAACCTATATTTTTAATTGAATATATATGTTCGAAGATAGAGGCACTGTCACATTTAGATCTACTTTCAACCATCCTTTGTCTTCTCAAACGTGTTTTTAAATCTTTTTACTGTTTTATCATAATTATATACAATTACACATACATTTTTCTTTGCTTAAGTAACCAGCTCATTCTCACACAACTGAAGCAACGTACATGGAATGTATGAAGCTTAAATCTGTACTCATCGAAAAGCCAACGAAATAGCCTCGACCCAATTTTTATTATTAATTTTTTTCGCAATCAAATTACGTTTTTAATCTATTTTTCTTCCGTTAGGAATTTCCATCAATAATAAAAATCGTCATTGCGTAAATATCGTAAGTTCCCTATTAGAATTTCTGTAAACGAAATTATCATCACGTTCACAATTGCATCCGACGTTTATTTATTCCAGTGACTGGAAAAATAATCGATCGAATTTCTCCTCAAACGTGGAAGATATTTATGGCTCATTTTCACAATTTTTATAATACAGCGTAATGAGAACAAAAATGAAACTCAATCGTAAAAAAATTGCTGCCCTAATTTACAGATGGGAAATATTTTATTTTTCAAGGTGTTGAAGTTTGCATCGTTGGAATGCAATGAAATTGATTTTTTATTCCAATTTTATTATACAAATTTAGGCTTCAAGTATCGGTCAAAAGTTTTGGTGAATCTTTCTTTAAGAAAATCTCGGACGAAATATCACAAAGATTAAAACTAAAAGTAAATGCTGTCGTTGAATTCCAACGATTCCAAATTTGCTGTAATATTTTTGTGACAATATTTTTCTTTTTTTGCTTTTTTTTTTTAATACCCTGTGTAAAGTGCACAAGAACCCTCTGTTTTTTTAAATTATTTGGATATTTGTACCATTGATAAAGTACACATTTCATAGCGATGGCATATTTGTAATAAGTTAAATTACGCAATAATTAAAAATACAAATTGGCGAGTGTGTTTAACACGTGCATTTAGAACATTGCATCACGCCCTTATTCGTTAGAATGTATTTTCATCCATATAGATTTTTCAATTGTCATCGAGATGAATATCAGTAAAGAATAAAGTGAAATATAAAAGAATTAAAAAAAAAAATGGTATTTCAAACCACGACCGGGTTGGATCGAGCGATACGACAATTCCAGAATAATCGATAGCTCATTGTGACTAGTACTGAACGTTTGGCCAAAATAGATACGCAAATATGCGTCATACCATTTTTGTCAGTCATTCGTTCTTTGCTTAATCCACAAAAATTTGGTTCGTCTAATTTTCCTTTTCCTTTAGGTTTTACCTTTGAATTCACAAGTGGAAAAGAAAGTCGAGATATCATCTCATGTTTTTACACGGGAACCGGTTTTAAGAAAACCATTACGAGTTTTGCCATTTCTCATGTGGCCATTTTTGCCTTTACGATGCTCGAATAGCACGTCGTCCGAGTCCGTGTCGGATTCCGAAAGAACCATTTTGTGAGCTGAAACTGGATAAATATATTGTACATTAAAACAGTGTATAATTTAATTTTATACCAAATTCATTTTTATGGCTCGATCGTTTATTTTTTTAGCACAAATAGCAGATCATATGATCATTTTATATATCCTAGATTATGTAAACCCCGGTTCGAGCGAAACGTACATGCACTGCTATCGTCTTCGGCTTCTGGCTGAAGAAGCGAATAACGTGCTGGCTTCTTCTTCGGTCTCAATAATCTCCGTTTACCACAAATACGACTGCATAAACAAACGATTCCCCACACCAGACCAACCCAACAGACTATCAGCGATAGAAGTGCTATTATCACGTAGAGGATGCTCCAATCTGAAAAAAAATAAAATATAAATAGACACGAAACAATAAAAACAGAAGCCTGTTGCACGGAATTCATTAGATTTCAACTTTATATTAACTTTTTGTTGGTTTGTTGAGTACTTTTTTCAAAACAACGAGAAATTTTATGTTTCCCTCATTAAAAGATAATATTCTAGTCGCAAAAAGTACCAATTTCATGTCAGAAAAGAAAACAATCGATTTTTTCGAAGATCGTCAAGGAAATATTCTTAAAACGCCTTCAAAGTTGAAAAATTTAAGTTTATACAATAATCAACTTACCACAATTGGATTCGCCATTTCCGAAATACTTTTGAATCAAATTTTGCATCCAAAAAGCTTCGCACAGGCATTGTCTGGATTCTTCGTCACAGACACCGTGTCCGGAACAATTGTTCTGACAAACCGCAGTTTCAACAGCGGCGACGGACAGTTGTAAGAGGCCGGAATCCTGTCGAAGTTTCTCTTTCAGTCTGTGCACCACTTCCGGTCCGGCCATACTCGTTTTTTTGTCTTTTTGACGAACGTAAAAAACTAATCGGGCACGTCCAGTTCGTGGCTCGGATTTCAAATTTCGTACGACTATCGAAACTTCGTCGCGCAATAACATTTGGAGTTTCAGAACCAGAGACTCCTTCTGGGACTCGGTCAGTAAATGAGCCCCGACGTTCAGTGTTAGTTCAACCAAATGCAATAATTCTGGATCTAAATTGTAAAAAAGGGAATAAACGTTCCACACCTTTTCTCTATTTTTAACAACAGAATTTTTTAGCGCAAAAATTTCAATCATTAGCTTGTCAAATTACCGGGTTTAACGATTACGGAAACTGTATCTTCGCTGCTGAGGCCTTGATCGTCAGTCACTTTCAGTTTAAACACGTAACGCCCCGGCACAATATCTGTGACCATTAATATTGGCGTTTTATCAGTCCCTTCGACAATTGTGCCAATCGCCAGACTCGAAGGATCGCGAGTCCATTCCCACTGACCTATTCTCAAATCGTCTGATGATTGGGTACCGTTGATGAACAGAGCACTCACTGGAGCGACGACGTTCTGGTCGCCGCCACCATTAGCTTTTGGAGCTGCATTTTTATCTGTAGTCAAAAACAATAATAAGAATTATAACAGGATATTACAACGTAGTTTTGGATTTGAGGTGTTCTATCAGTTGCGTAAGTGCGAGAGAGATGACAATACACGTTTTTCTTGGACATTCTCGATATTTCTAAAAAAATCAAAGCTACAGCCTTGACGAGAGGAGAACAACGTGTAATTTATGTTTTTATTCAAATATCAAGTATTTTTTAATGAAATGTGCAGCAGAATGTGCCGCCAGGAGTGTGGGAGAGCTGTTACATTCAAAAGAAAAATTTTCCTCCACAATACCTCCGAACGGAGAGAAAAAAGCTTTAATTCCCGCAGAAGAATTATAAAAATGAGCTAAGACTTTTTCTTAATTCCGACCAGACGAACACGAATGTGGAAAAATTTAACTTTCGAAAATTCGGGAGGTAATTGGTTCATAGTTTTAATGAATAATGATTTTTGAATAGTTTGAAAAATGACATTCACTTACTCTGAGTCACTTTAACCTTCACCGTGTCAGAATCTTTGTTTCCTTTATCATCGATAACAGTCAATTTAAAAGCGTAGTCTCCTTTGGTCAGTTTCGTAATATTTGTGATTGATTCATTCGCCGAACTGAATTCAACTGTATTAGGTCCACTGAAACGAGAAAAACATTATTTAAATAAAAATGCATGAAAAATCGTTACAGCAAATCTCTGAGCCAGTCATTTCGAAAGTAATTGAATGGACTCATTACAATGAATTGGAATGTCATTCTAACAAAGAAGAAAAAAAAGATTTTTCGAGTCGAACCCATCGTACCTTATTTGTTCCCAATGATAGGAAACGATTTTTATATCATCCTTACTTTTACTACCGTCGAGTACGGTCCGAGTTTCCGGTAAGGCAATTGTTATGTTGTCTCCAGCGTTGGCTGAAAAAAAAAGCATAAAATTGCAACTTGGTTCAATGATCAAAGATAAAAAGTGCATTTCAACTGATTAATAAGAATATTTGTTCGAAAAATAGTGCAAAACATAATATGAATATTATTCAATTTTAATCTAAAAGAGTTAATTCAATAAGTATGATTTTGGTGCATGGAAAACCATTCAATGAAATAATTTTACAATTCAAAGTAATTCATTCCATGTAATTATTAGTAATAGAAAAATAATTGAGTTGAATGAAAGAAAAAGACTGCAAATGGAAAATTTGAATGCACTGATTTCATAATTATACCTTTGGGCGGTTTGTTAGTCGGTGGTTTAACGAATACGTGAACTTCAGCTGTTGACGATTGATCTGAATCGTCCGTAACTTTAAGAACAAAAGTGTACATTCCTTCTTCCAAATTTGACAATTGGAGATACGGAGTTCTTGTATTTTGCATATCAACAGCTTTGTTTTGATCAGATGGACTTTTCGTCCATTCCCAGCTAGCTATGCCTCGGTCATCCGTGCTCAAATTGCCATTTAGAGTTAACGTGTTTTGGGGGAGATATATTATTATATCTTGTCCGGCATTTGCGCTCGGTGGATAATCCGTCACTTTGAGGACTGTGATGTTCGTTGTTGTCGAATTCGTCACGTGATCGGAATCTTCAACCGTTAATCTTTAAAGAAGATTAAAAGCAGGAATTTTATTATATTGGTTCAGAAAAATTAACGTTTTTTTTCGCCACAAGAAATTTTCGGTTGTAATTTTTCATTTTTTCATTTTCATTTCAACATTCATGCATTTTCAACGAAAAGTGCTAAATATTTAATTAACATTGTCAAATAAAAATCATTAATTAATAAATAACAAGATAAACTTTTGTTTTTCTGATTTTACGTGTAAGATGTGAAAAAACTCGTTTTTACGAGTGTGTTATGAAAAACAAACGTTTAGGGCCAAAATCATTAAAGATAAATACGTCAATTTTTTTAAAAGATACGAGTACACACTTGAAAGTGTAATTTCCAGCGACGAGGTTGTCCAGTTGAAGTGTTGGCGTGTCTATCAAGCTTGGCTGATAACCAATAGGGCCTTGTTGCAATTCCCAATGATATCGTATAACCCGATCATCGTCTTTGCTCGGTGAGGCGTCCAGAACGGCCCCCGTGTTCGGTAACTTGACCACTTGAGATGCCGGTGATATTATCGCTATGGGAGCTTGATTTATTCGTTTCGCTGGAAAAAACATGAAAATTAAATTATGATTAATTAATAAGCTACTTCAAATGAAGTTTTTTTGTCTGTTTTATCATTTATCTATGAATTAAATTTTCAGAGTCCTTTTCATGCGTAACACCGATTTTTATTTCTATTTACGGACCATTGAAATACAATTTCTGATATTTCCATGTACTTTTACATGAAAAACATCGAACTTCAATATTTTTTATTATCCAGCCATGAGGCTGACCAGACATGAGGATGATCCAGACATGAGGCTTTTTTCTTACCAACATTTATGTTGAACATGTTGATCGATAGATTTTTTTGAGGTAACATTGAATTTAGTGTTTTTATTTGTAAATGCCTTCGTTTTCGTTTTTTGAAAGTGAATTTTTTAATGTAGCAAATACTTTTAATACATTTTTTATCTTCTTTACCAATGAACTGATCGATAATTATGTTTTCCACTAAATTTTGAGAAAAATGTATCTTTCCACATGCCATTACGTAGGCAGTTCTGTAGAAAAAAAAACTTACGAGGTAAAACACTGACATTGGCGTAGGCTTCGCCATAAGCGTTTGGACTCGTAACAGCAACCCGAAATTTATAAAGCCCTTCGGACAAGTTGCTTAGTTTGACAGTCATGCGATTTTGATCTGTCATTGTTCCTGTATGTCCATCGGGTTGACTGAGAAGACTCCATGCGTAATTGTAATGTTCATTTCCCTGCTCAGCAGGAACGGTAAAGGCCGATAGTATGACTTCGTTTTCTGGCAATCTAACTTCTTTAGAAACGACGGAAACGACGAGATGCTGCAGCGGAGGCTTGACCGAGGTTGAAGTGTCCTTCATCGCTCGTTCTTGCGCCAAATTTCTCGACGCTCCGAGAGTATGAGGGCCAATCAGTGGCATACATTTATCTGTTGATTTTTTCATTGTAAAAAGATTTTGTTTGTTATTCAACTCGAAACTCGAAATGATTTTGAAGTTTTCATCGTTGTAAATGCAAATTTGAACAACAAATTTAGAAAACCGTTTTCGACATTTTTTAATGGACCATGAAGGAAATTAATGAGGATAAATTTTGATAATTAAAAAATTTTTAAATAACTTAACGATTTCTCGATGCTTTCCAACGATTAAAACTTCAATACTGTCGTTATCGTTTCATCAGATATTTTTACTAACCAGCCATGTTCCTTTTGTAACCAATAGCACATTGACAAACTCCATATTCTCTTTTAATATCCGTTGCAACGCAAACCTCGTTCTCCATACAGGACGACGCATCGTCTATGCAATTAATTCCACTCGATTGGAAAAATTCCATTGGTTCATGTTGTTCCGTTCTGAATAACCCAAAAGATACACATCGTCCATTTTATTAACCAACAGAGTTAACATTGTGTTCAAAAGGCTTAAATGTTCCTTTTTTTTTATCATTTTTTTGTCAATTACGAGTTTTCTTTTTCCAAATGTCTACATGTCCAAAATATTTAATTTCCCAAGAATTCAACGTGACTCTAAGAAAGCTAGTTCGTTTAAATTAATAAATAATAATCAAGGATTTTTTTTTTTTTTAATCTTCATGAAGCGACATACGAATGAGCCAAATTTTTATCCATAACGAGTAAACAAACATAATTTCGAAAAGATCGGCACGAAAATTGTAAGTTTTCAGTGTACAATAAAATGTTTTGGTTGTTGGAAAATTCTGTTACGTTTCCATTGAATGTGATTCAATTTCTTTAGACTTTTGATTCACTGCTTCAATCTAACAAAATACAGTTAGAATTTTATTTTGACCTTGAAAATAATCTTAGGTTCAGAAAAAGGTATCCAGATATTTTCCATGGGATTTAATGGGAGCTGAGTTTCATGGTTTACGATATGATTTCTTTTTTTATCAAATAAAAATAATTCTCACCCTGTTTCATCAGCCACATGATCCAAGAAGTCAGCCCACATTTCATGAGCTTCGGTCGGTTTGACAAGGATCATTCTTGGAGGATCCTCGGGGAGCGTATCAGGTCTAAAGAGCGGAGTGCACATTTCTGAGTTCAAACAACGAACGTGAAAACACGTAGCGTTGAAAGTTAACGCAACGTTGCACAGTGGCGACGTGCAGCATCCCAAAACGCATTGTTTTGTTCCTTGAAGTTCGGGCTGTTCCGTAAAGATAGCGTAAGTCAAATTTCCCCGTGGTGTATATCGGGTAAAAATCTTTGGGTATAGTCCAGGACACTGTACATCTGTGTCCCAGTCAGTGTACAGCGCGAGACCAGAATTTACCAATAGGACAAACAATCCCAGTCGAAACATCTCAAACATCGTGACTGTAATTTTATAAAATTGTTTCTTATTTAATCAATGAGCTCATTTAATTCGGAAAAAAATTTCAATATTATGTAGTCGTTTAATTGACCTGAATACATTCAGAGAAAAAATATTATTTTTTGTAATGAACTATTCGCTTTAAAATTTTTATTTACTTCAAAATCCATTAGCACTCTCTCAAATGCGCAAATTAGAATTTTCATGTCAAAACGTCTTATTTCAATGTTAACAAATACAACAGGGTTGCTTATTCTTTACAAAACGACATTCTTCAAGAAATATTGAGAGCAAGAGTTTTGAATTTATTTGTAGAATTAAAGAAGTTCATAGAGAAATGTTAAAACTGTCACATAAACAATAATTTTTAAACATATGTAAGTATTGTGTGTTTAATATTGAATTTGAAAATAGAAAGAGGTATTTTTACCGCAGGAAGTAAATAGCTTGTACAACGCAGTACAAGAAAGACTCTCTGTTGAATTTATTGTGTCAGAATACACACGAAGGTTATGTCAAATCCAAGAAATGAGATACAGCATGCGTGATACTGTTCGGAAGATGATTAAATGGTCACTGTTCCCGAAGGTCGGATCTCTAGTGATAGAACTCGGTTCCATTAGCATACCAGACGTTTGTATTCGTATTAGCAGAGAACCCGCAGGGTTCAGTCATTTTTACGAAGCTTTACATATATTACCGCATCGTAAACACGTTATCAAATAAACAGCCGGAGCTATAATGAACTCATAGGGGTAATTATCATACTTCCTGCTTGACAGGAATTGTAGATCGACCGCCGGAAAAACACGGAGTGATAAGATTTCGTTATTTCACACCAAATTCACGCGATTTATTCACGTATTTTTTAATAAACTTATCAAACTCACTGAAACTAGAGAATTATTTCTCATTTTTAGAATTTTTCGAAAAAATACACAAGTATTTGAACTAACTTCATTTTTGACAGATTTTTTTGTGCTTTTGACGTGTCCACGCCTGCTGTAATGCACCTGACACGACCTGACGTGCATTTACGAAACAGCGCATGATTCATCAAACGTTTTTATGTAGAGGGGGACACTTGTATCGTGCACCCTATCAATTTCTATATCAGCAAACACCTGCGACTTTCGGTAGACCGCTTAAAAAACTACTTCGATCACAATTAATGTATTCGTACGCAAATACTCTTTCTCATTTGCATTTGAATCTATTAATTTCTATGAATGTATCCAATCTTCGAAAAAAAGTTTTTAAAACACTGAATTTGTTGTTTCTTTAGTGTTCATTACGATTGCATCTATTTTTCCAATTGATTTACATTAGAAAATAATTCGTGAATTCTATTACGTATTAGTAAAATAGTGTAATCTATAGTTGCGGGATAAAATGGTATGGCTTTTTCTTACGCTTGGAACTTTTTCTACTTCGTGCTTGGGTTTTATTCTTATTTGTTTTATTCTGAAGTCTTTAGCAAAGGATCGGAGTAAAAAAAATAATTACTTACATTGACGATTCAGTATCGGATTTCGCATTCAATTCCTCAAATATCGAACGTAAAAGACAATTTTCTACGTATTTTATAAAAATACTTGATAATTCGGAATGATTGTTTTGCACATTTATTTTACAGTTTATTTATTTTCTGATAATTTGTTCTTGCACAAGTTCAGTAAATTAGAAGTGTGCGGAAAATACCATTATAGTGAAGAAATGAAAAATTTATTTTGTAATTGAGGAGTGCTTCTAGAACACGTTCGTATTATCCCGCTACCGTTACCGGACTGTTGAGTGGTCACGAATGGGAAAAATTGCATCGTCGAATATCGTGGGGCGCCTCTATCGACGATCCACAAAAACACTTCAAACATGCATTTATCGAAATGTTCGGCCTGATGCTTTACATTAACATTTCAAAACAAATGTTAAAGCAAAGTAGACTATTTTGATAACGACACTAATTGAGTGTGATTTATTAACGAATCCATTGAATGGAAAAAAATAAAAGTAGAGGACAGCCATTGGTACATCTTTCTTTCGTAAAGCCGAAGGGTGTTTTGAAAAAACGGCTTTGAAGTCATTTTGTAGACGATGATTTAGTTGTAATAATAATTTACGATTTTAAAAAATTCTCAAAAAAGTTGATCCTAATTTAGTTTTAAAGTGTTTTAGTCAAAATATTGCCATGTTCGTAAATTTTATAGATTTTATGTTGAAAAAATGACGAATTACTTTCGTAATGACTCTTTTCAAATGCACAATTGTTTATTAAGTAATAAACTACAGTTTTCATTACAAAATAAATAAAAACTTTTTCAACGATCTTGACCACTTGACCTGTCCGGCTTTTCGGACGGTTTGTATTTTCCCGCCGTGTCTCCTCCGTAGCGCTGTTTGCGGACAATGCACCAAGTACACGGTTGTCATCCGTCGAAGAAATTTTGGCGGAGGGTGAGGGAGGGTTGCAAGCGCATCGTGGGTGGCCTAGCGTCTTGAGACGCGCGTGTGGTCCGGTACTCCGGCAGTCCGCGAGCGGGATGCGATGCGGCTGCTACGAAACTTGGGAGGATGTGTGACGCTCTTTGTCTTCACGTAGACGCCAAAGAGACGCTTCGATGTGGCTTGTTTTGTTGCTCCATTCGTGATATTCAGAATTCTAATAACTTTGCAAGGTATGTTTTGAGTCTTTGCTTTTTTTCTTTTGTCTTTTTTCACTCGGGCCATTGCCCCGGTTTTGTTTATCATTGACCACGTGCAAACTGCGTATACGAGTTCAGCAACAATAAAGAGCCGGAACTTCGTATATCTCTAGAAACGTCAGGGAAATTTTTGAAATAAAATAAACTAAACGAAATTTCATTTCGTAGAATCTTGTTTACATTCGATTTTTCTTGTGAACGACAGTTTGTTT